>OY728123.1:840299620-841549620 GCA_963277665.1 Viscum album
CTGACGTCACCTGATTCCAAGGCCTGGTGTGCCCGGAATCATTTTCCGAAGTTTGGCTCGGGTACATTCAGTGAACGGACGAGCGGGTTTTTCTAAATTTTGAACCGGTGCCCGGAATTGAATTCCGAGGGCACCGATCGAATCACAGCGCCGGTATTTACTTAGAAACGCCTCTTCTGGAGTTTCATTTTCTCAGGTGTTGTTTTTTATTTTTGGGCTTAAAGTTAAGAAATAAAATAAATTGTTCAACAAAATTTATTTTATTTCCCTTAAGCCACTTGAAGCCACTTGAAAGCCACTTAAACTGAGTTGAAACGGATAGGGTACTATCCAAAAATATCCTACCCTCTTGGTAGGATATTTGTGAGGTGGGGCCCGCACGAGCCCCACCGTTTCTTTTCCGCAAAGTAACGCACCCTCGAAAACCCGTCATTATGAAAGTCAACTGACGCGTTTTCTTAAATTCTTAACGCACAATTTAATTGGGCGGTTTTATTCGTTGAATTAAATGGGCGGTTTCTTTCATTGAATTAATTCTACGAATTAATGGGTCGTTACTTACCTCTTATTCGTTTGTTGGCGTAATAATAAAATAAGACCAACACCGAATTTTGGAGGATTACACGTAGAGAGACTTTTGACAGAAGTTCTTGTGCCTTCACCATTCTTCATGAAGAACGCGAAGAATGAAAAGAACACGAAGAACGCCGACCTCCGACGTACAACGCCGAAACTGCAGAAATCGACGACGCGACGCCGTGTGCCGCGATGCCGAGGTTTCCTTTTCCACGATGTTATTCTGCAACATTCCTTCTTCCGCAACGAAATCTTCGAATCATCTGTTTGAGGTAAGAGTTTTTGGGTTTCTTTTAAAACTTCTTTGTGGTTTATAACAACACACAGATTTAATTATTTATAATTAAATCTGTTGTTTCTTGGAACTCAGAGTTCGTCGACGCAACGCCGGATACCGCGACGACACGAAGAACCCCTCCTTCTGCGACGATCAAACCCATGAAGAACCCGCGTGCGACGACTTGACGAGGTAGGGATTTTATTTTGGAAATTCCCTTTTTCCCGTGATCGTTTCTTTTAAATAAAGAACCAAGATTCTTATGAACAATTTTATTTTATTAAAATTGTTTTTGGTTATTCATTCATGTGTTGAATAATTTTATTTTATTAAAATTGTTTTTGGAAATGCCCTTTTTCCCGTGATTGTTTTTGTTAATTCCCTTTTTCCCGTGATTGTTTTTTGTTATTCTTTTGAATAATTCTCCCGTTGTTTTCATCTAACGTGGAGGGTGCGTGCCAAACGAACACGGTCCGACAACCCTCCGTCGTTCTTCGTGGTTGTGCGGATTTGGCGGGTGACGAAAAAATGTGATGCAAGGGCGATTTGACGATCCCACAGTGAAGAACGGAACCCAGGAGAAACAACGGCACAAACGGGAAGGAGAACGGACCACCGTAGCAACTTCGGGGGCCCGCGGAAGCGGCCGGTGGTGCCTCGGCGCGCCGCCGGACATAGCCGTCACGGCTTCAGCCGCGGCGGCGGCGGCCAGTGGACCCTCGGCCATGCGGGTCCGGCTCACCGGCATGGGACGCGGCGACATGCCGCGTCCGATCGCTCCTGCGCAGCCCCACACGGGGCCGCGTCATCTCCAATCCGCGGGGGCAGTGCCCCGCGGCGTCCAGCTGCTCGGCCGCTCGGCCGAGCTGAGCCAGGCCGGTCCGACCGGCCGGGCCGCGCCCTGGTCGGACCGGACCGGGTCCATCCGGGTCGGACCGGCTCGGGTCGACCCGGTTCGGCCGACCCCGGGGGGGGGGGGGGGGGGGGGGGGTCGGGCCAGGTCGGCCCGGGCCCAGACCCCCCGTCTTCGGACTGTTTTTTGTCTTATGCCCGTAACTTGAGCTACGGGCCTCCAAACAACACAGCCTCAGCGGAAACGCGATCCTTGGATCGAGTCGGTCATTTTGGTATATCTAACTGAAGGTTTCAAAATACTTTGTGTTCGGCCGGGTTGGTTCGTACCCGAAACCAACAGGGCCCTCGGAGCGGAAACACTCATATCTTGAGCTCCGGACATCCGATCGACGTGCCATCGACTTTGTTGAATATATCTAAGTGAGACGGATTTTTTGGCTCACTCTGCCCGAGGTTTGGACGTAGGTGGAGTATGGTCGGGTTGGTTTTGCCTTAAAAACCAACTGGGCTCATGGGACGAAAAAGCCAATAACTCTCAGACCGGGCGACCGATTGACGCGCCATCTGCGACTATGAGTTCCTGTTGCCGATACGGAACATTTGGATACATCATCTTCGGACATTGTGTCAGTTGATGTATCAGCCTCTCGGCTCGTGGAGCGGACCCTCCCGAACGAGCTTGCTATGTGCGGAAACCCTAGAGCTGGCTGCGACTGCTACTTCGACAGCGACGACTATGCAGAGATCCTCAGTGGACTGCGACGACTACTGCACTCAGCGATCCTATGTGGATCAGTGCTACAGGTCCTGTGTGGGCCCGATCCTGTGTGGGTCTGATCCTGTGTTGGTCAGCGCTCAACAGTTCTGTGTGAGCCAGCGCCTACAGGTCTTGTGTGGGTCCGATCTTGTGTGGGTCGTTGCGGGGGTTAGTTACCTATCGATCCTTTGTGGGTCCGACGACTTAGATGGATCAATGATCATCTTTATCGTCATTCGAAAACGTATACCTGTGTGAGCTGAATCCTGTTTACTCCCCTTTGTGGATTGTGTTGAGCTATCCTATGTGTAATTACTGTTTACTTTCCTTTGTGGATTGGGTTGTGCTATCCTGTGTGGGTATACATTTTTCTTTCCTGTGTGGACTGGGTTGTGCTTGGGCTCAGATGTTGGAGCCAAACGGGAATTGATGACTTAGGTATATGTATGGGCATATACCTATGCGGTGTCGGATTTACTTTGTGATTGTATCTTTCCTTTGTGGATTATCCTTTGTGGATTCTGGGAGACCTTTGGGAGTCTCGGGGTCCCTACTGGGTAGCTTATACTCACCCTCCATGGGCTATGCCCTCACTTTGTTGTGTCGGTTGCAGACGACAGACAGCGCTGATCGTGGTGGAGGCGTGCGGAGTAGAACGGTACCTGGAGGTGGACCACTGGGCGGGACGCACTCGGAGCGGACGGCTGGACCGAGGAGCTGTGGAGGCTATTTGTTCCCACCCTTCATGTGGGGACTTCAGAGGACGGCTCGACGCTGCGACTTTTCTTTTCAGTTGTTGTTTTCCCCTTTCAGTTGTACTTTACAGTTGGGCTTGTATATCCGGCCCCTTCTACTTTCAGCACAGCTTGTTACAGTTTTTTCTTAGTGTTTACTTTTCCACTTGCTTACTCTGTGGTTCTTGTTTACTTTTCAAAGGAAATGCCTTCCCTTTTTTCGGGATTTACGACTTGGTGCTAGTCTCCAGCCCCTAGCCTATGGAAGGCGGGCTTGGGGTAGTCACGGCACGGGCCTCGAGGTTAGGTCATGACAAATTGGTATCATAGGAGTTCGGTTTTACCGCAGACTCTGATCATTCTTCTATGTTAAGCAATAGTGTTTAACGTATTGGGTATGTTTATCAGTCCAGAGAGTCCTGTGGTGGTGCGGCGACCGAAGTATCCATACACCAGGACCCTAACTTCTGATTTCTGAATTAATGCATGAAAACATTGATTGCATGTGTGATTCAAGTTTTCTTTGTGATTACTTGTGTTAGCTCACCAGGTATACTTTTCTGACCATGGAGCACTTGTTTCCTTTTCAGGATTGCCCCACGATGGCAACCATCTAGGGTTTCGAGAGTAGAGCGTGACGACAGCCCGCCGAGCGATGATGCCTCGGTACAGGTCCCGTTGACAGTAGAGGCACTGGCGGTACCATTACCCGCCGAGCCCCCAATGCTTCCAGCACCGACCGCTGACGATGCACGTCTCCTCGGAGCTCTGCATGAGTTCCAGCGCCTGCAACCACCCAGGTTTCGTGGGGAGATGGAACCCCAGGCAGCCGAGGATTGGCTGGAGGTGGTCGTTCGAGTTTTCAGGCTACTGAGGACACCATCAGACCTCATGGTGATCCTCGTGGCGAGCCTACTGCACGCAGCCGCAGGCCGATGGTGGAGCTTGATCCTCCAGGTGCACGATGAGGCCTCTCTCATCTGGACGGACTTCGAGAGCCTCTTCAACTCAGAGTTCGTCCCGGCCACCCGCCGTCCGGTGCGCATCCAGGAGCTTATTCAGCTGCGGAAGGGTGGCTTGACGGGCGCCCAGTACGCAGAGAGGTTTACCGAACTTTCTTGCTACTCGACAGACATGGTACGAGACCCCTTCTTCCGGGCCCGGACCTTTGAGCAGGGATTGAGACACGAGATCAGGGCATCGATGATCTCCCTCAGCATCCCAACCCAGGAAGGAGTGCTGGAGCGAGCCCATCTGATCGAGAGATTTCTTGCTGAGTCTACTTCAGCAGTGAGACCTACCGCAGGGCGGCAGGTAGCGGAGTCTTCGGCAGCAGGTAGCCAACGGATGACTCAGGGTTCCAGGCAGACCAGACCTTCCGGCAGATGACCTCGGGGCACTGGCTCAGCAGTGCGGGGCACACAACACAGAGCTAGTCTTCCGAGAGGCAGGCAGTGCTACGCCTGCGGTGGGAAGGGCCACATGGCTTGTGACCGCCCAACCCGCCGTACCGAGGAGCAGCAGATGGTGGAGGGGCAACCCAGGCAGAGGAAGAGGGTCGACCGTGGTGGTCCGCAGGGAGGAGGCGGATGAGGCAGAGGAGCTGGCCGAGCAGCAGGTGGTGCGCGACGCTTTGAGGCTCTGCCACCACCACCACCAGGAGGTCCGCCCCGACCACAGGGAGCTGGCAGGCAGAGACAGGCACAGCTCCAGGCAGCGGAGGCCTACGACCACGGCGCGCCAGAGATGATTCGAGGTATGATCTGTGTCTTTTCCACCCTTACTGAAGTTCTTATAGACACCGGAGCGAGTCACTCTTTCATAGCCATTTCCCTTGTTCGGAGCTCGGAGATTCCGATAGAGCCGTTGGCTCGATCCTTATGGCTAGAGACCCCTATGGGAGCAGACTCGACGATTAAGCACTGGTGCCGGTAGTGTGAGCTTAGTCTAGGAGGTGAGAGCATCGACAGGGATCTTCTTGTAGCGGCGTCGAGGAGTTACGACGTCATCTTGGGCATGGATTGGTTATCTATATTCCATGCTCAGATTGACTGTTTTAGGCGCAAGGTGCTATGTTTGCGTACCGACGGGAGCAGGTTCACCTTCACCGGTAAGAAGGGAGCCTTCGCAGCACAGGATGGACTTCCGCAGAGAAGAGGACAGCCCATCACTCATCAGTTGGCTAGCCTCATCCTTGGAGCAGTTGAAGTGCAGAGTCCTAGTTTTCCTGCAGTGGTGGATCAGTATGCGGATTTCTTCCCTGACGACGTTCTAGGGCTACCTCCATGCAGAGAGGTAGTCTTTTATATTGATCTATACCCTGGGATAGCCCCGATATCCACTCCAGCGTATCGGTTGGCCCCCGCTGAGCTTCGAGAGCTGGGGTTACAGTTTGAGGACATGCAGGGCAAGGGGTTCATCTGACCCAGTGTTTCACCCGGGGCTTCCCCAATTTTGTTCGCCAAGAAGGCGGACGGGAGCTTGCGACTGTGTGTCGACTATCGTCGCCTGAACCAGGTGACAGTGAGGAACAAGTATCCGCTACCGAGGATTGATGACCTCTTCGATCAGCTCAAGGGAGAACGATGGTTCTCGAAGATAGACCTCAGGTCAGGCTATCATCAGCTCAGAGTTCGAGATGAGGACGTGCAGAAGACGACCTTCAGGTGTCGGTATGGCCACTATGAGTTATTGGATATGCCTTTCGGCAAAACCAACACTCTAGCAGTGTTCATGAGCCTCATGAACAGGATCTTCCAGCCATACCTCGATCGATTTGTCGTGGTCTTCATCGACGACATTTTGGTGTACTCGACCATGGAGGCGGAGCATGCCTACCACTTGCGGGTTGTACTAGACACACTCTGAGAGCACCAGCTTTATGGAAAGCTCTCATAGTTCCAGTTCTTGTTATGTGAGGTCCACTTCTTGGGGCACGTCATTTCTGAGGTGGGAGTTGCAGTGGATCCCGCGAAGATCGAGGCAGTGCTAGCTTGGGACCCACCCAAGAGCATGACGGAGGTGCGTAGTTTCTTGGGTCTAGCCGGATACTATTGGAGATTTGTGTCTGATTTCTCTTGATTTGCGGTGCCACTCTCAGCTTTGATGAAGAAGGGGAAACCCATTGTGTGGTCAGACAGATGTCAGCAGAGCTTTCAAGAGCTGAGATAGAGATTGACCAGCGCACCTATCTTGAGGTTGCCTGAGGAGGGAGTTGGATACGTAGTCTGCTGCGATGCATCAGGGACCGGACTCGGATGTGTCCTAATGCAGGAGCGGGTCGTGATTGCCTATGGATCACGTCATTTGAGGCCGCATGAGCAGAACTACGCTACCCATGACTTGGAGATAGCAGCAGTGGTCTTTGCTCTGAATACATGGCGGCATTATCTGATGGGCGAGCGCTTTACAGTCTTTTCTGACCACCAGAGTCTCAGGTACATCTTCTCTCAGAAGGACCTGAACCTAAGACAGTGGAAATGGCTCGAGTTCCTCCAAGACTATGACTTTGAGATATTCTATACTCCTGGGAAGGGGAACGTAGTAGCTGATGCCCTCAGCAGGAGGACGAGCATTCAACTAGTTGAGGATGCGACAGAGCAGCTAGCCGCCATGCAGATATCCTTCGTGGATAGAGATGGAGTAGCCTTCATTCAGTCTCTCACAGTCACTCCTCCACTACTGCAGTGAGTCAGAGAGGCACATCGTGGGGACACCAACTGTGAGACGTAGCGTGCGCAGATATCGTCAGGACAGGCACCTGATGGCTTCTCTTTGGGATCAGGGCACGACATCCTTTTCAGAGGACGTACCTTGGTACCAGTCTCTTTATGAGAGGAGGTGCTGAGAGAGTTTCACACTTCTCCTTTGGCAGTACATCATGGAGTGGCGAAGATGTACCAGGATCTCAGATGACAGCACTAGTGGCCGGGCATGAAGAAGGTTGTGGCAAAGTTCGTTTCACGGTGCCTCACCTGCCAGCAGGTGAAGGCAGAGCATCAGGTACCAGTAGGCTTGGTACAGCCCTTGGAGGTCCCGGAATGGAAGTGGGACGACATATCTATGGACTTCGTGACTGGACTTCCATGCACTTCCAGAGGTCACGACTCTTTCTGGGTGATTGTCGACCGACTCACCAAGACGGCACACTTCTTTCCCATCAGAGAGAATGGCTTAGTGGAGAGCTTGGGGAATCTCTACATTCAAGATATTATACGGATTCACGGTGTTCCATCATCTATCGTCTCTGATCGGGACGCTCGTTTTACTTCCCGGCTTTGGAAGGGGTTGCAGGAGGCGTTCGGGATGCGGCTACGTCATAACACCGCCTTTCACCCTCAGACGGATGGTCATACGGAGAGGACCATTCAGACTCTCGGGACATGGTCCGCGCATGTGTCCTCGACTTTGGTCGCAGTTGGGAGGACCACCTACCCTTGGTGGAGTTCGCGTACAACAACAGCTACCACTCCACCATCGGGATGGCACCATACGAGGCGTTGTACGACAGAACTTGTAGATCTCCTTTGTGTTGGACTGACCCTGGGGAGTCAGCACTCGTGGGATCAGAGATGGTCCGGGCCACGATAGAGAAGGTCCAGGTCATCCAGGAGCGGATGAGGACAGCTCATAGCCTGTAGAAGTCTAATGGTGACAGGAGGCGGAGGCCACTAGAGTTCGAGGATGGCGACCACGTCTTCTTGCGTGTCTCACCTCGACGTGGTTTGTGGAGATTTGGTCGAGGCGGAAAGTTGTCTCCACGCTTCATTGGACCATTCCAGGTCCTTAGCAGGATTGGCGAGGTGGCTTATTGCATGGCTCTACCACCTCAGTTTCACTGGGTGCACGACGTCTTCCACGTATCTAAACTGAGGAGATACGTGCACGACCCGACACACATCATTGACCATGGGGAGCTAGACATGGATGATGGGGAGACTTTTATGGAGGTCCTGATGGAGATAGAGTATCGACATGAGCAGGTCCTACATGGGTGATCGATTCCTCTTGTGCGCATCAAATGGCAGCACGGGAACCTCCAAGAGAGCACTTGGGAGCTAGAGGCTCGGATGCGTGCTCAGTACCCACATTTGTTTCCCTAGTTTATGATGTATCATTACGGGGACGTAAATCCCTGAGGTGGGAGTAATGTAAAGACCCGTAAATTTCAAGGAATTTTTTTTTCTTAATTTTCTTTGGAATTTTACAAGAACGCTGTTTCTGACGGCACCTGATTCCAAGGCCCGGTGTGCCTGGAATCATTTTCCGAAATTTAGCTCGGGTACGTTCAGTGAACGAACGAGCAGGTTTTTCTAACTTTTGAACCAGTCCCGGAATCGAATTCCGAGGGCACTGATTGAATCACAACACCGGTATTTTCTTAGAAACACCTCTTCTGGAGTTTCATTTTCTCGGGTGTGGTTTTTAATTTTTGGGCTTAAAGTTAAGAAATAAAATAAATTGTTCGACAAACTTTATTTTATTTCACTTAAGCCACTTGAAGCCACTTGAAAGCCACTTAAACTGAGTTGAAATGGATGGGTTACTATCCAAAAATATCCTACCCTCTTGGTAGGATATTTGTGAGGTGGGGCCCGCACGAGCCCCGCCGTTTCTTTTCCGCTAAGTAACGCAAACGCGAAAACCCGTCATTATGAAAGTCAACTGACGCGTTTTCTTAAATTCTTAACGCACCATTTAATTGGGCAGTTTTATTCGTTGAATTAAATGGGAAGTTTCTTTCGTTGAATTAATTCTACGAATTAATGGGTCGTTACTTACCTCTTATTCGTTTGTTGGCGTAATAATAAAATAAGACCAACACCGACTTTTGGAGGACTACACGTGGAGAGACTTTTGACAGAAGTTCTTGTGCCTTCACCCTTCTTCGCGAAGAACGCGAAGAACGCGAAGAACGCAAAGAACGCCGGCCTCCGACGGAGAACGCCGAAACCGCGGAAATCGACGATGTGACGCCGTGTACCGCGACGCCGACGTTTCCTCTTCCACGACGTTCTTCTGCGACGTTCCTTCTTCCGCAACTAAATCTTCGAATCATCTGTTTGAGGTAAGAGTTTTCAGGTTTCTTTTAAAACTTCTTTGTGGTTTATAAAAACACACTGATGTAATTATTTATAATTAAGTCTGTTGTTTCTTGGACCTCGGAGTTCGTCGATGCAACGCCGGATACCGCAACGACGCGACGAACCCCTCCTTCTGCAACGATCAAACCCGCGAAGAACCCGCGTGCGACGACTTGACGAGGTAGAGATTTTATTTTGGAAATGCCCTTTTCCCATGATCGTTTCGTTTAAATAAAGAACCCGGATTCTTATGAACAATTTTATTTTATTAAAAAAAATTTTGGTTATTCATTCATGTGGTGAATAATTCTCCCGTTGTTCTCATCTAATGCGGAGGGTGCGGGCCAAACGAACACGGCCTGACAAACCTCCGCCGTTCTTCGTGGTTGTGCGGATTTGGCGGGTGACGAAAAAACATGATGCAAGGGAGATTTGACGATCCCACAATGAAGAACGGAACCCAGGAAGAACAACGGCGCAGACGGGAAGGAAAACGGACCACCGGAGCAACTCTGGTGGCCCGCAGAAGCGGCCGGCGGCACGGGTCGCCGGCGCGGCGGCACCGGCAGCCGGAGGCGGTGGCGACAGCCAGCGGACCCACGGCCGCGTCGGTCCGGCTCGGCCACACGGGATGTGGCAACATTTACCGTCTGATCGATCCAGCGCGGCCCCACGGGGGGCCGCGGCACCTCCAATCCGCGGTGGCAGCGCCCCGCGGCGACCAACTGCTCGGCCGCTCGGCCGGGCCGAGCCCGGCCGGTCCGACCGGCCGGGCCATGGCCGGGCCGGACTGAACCGGGTCCAGCCAGGTCAGACCGGGTCAGTTCGACCCGGTTCGGCCGACCCCGGGGGGGGGGGGGGGTGTCGGGCCGGGTCGGCCCGTGCCCAGACCCCCCGTCTTCGGACTGTTTTCGGTCTTCTTCCCGTAACTTGAGCTACGGGCTTCCAAACGACGCGCCGTCAGCGGCAACGCGATCCTTGGATTGAGACGGTCGTTTTGGTATATCTCACTCAAGGTTTTGGAATACTTTGGGTTCGGCCGGGTTGGTTCGTACACGAAACCAACAGGGCCCTCGGAGCGGAAATGCTCATATCTTGAGCTCCGGACGTCCGATCGACGTGCCGTCGACTTCGTTGAATTCCTCTAAGTGAGACGGATCTTTTGGCTCACTCCGCCCGAGGTTTGGACGCAGGTGGTGTACGGTCGGGGTGGTTTTTCCTTAAAAACCAACCGGGACCCTGGGACGAAAAAGCCAATAACTCTCAGACCGGGCGTCCGATTGACGCGCCGTCTGCGACGTTGAATTCCTGTTGACGATACGGAACCTTTGGATACATCAACTTCGGAAATTGTTTCAGTTAATGTATCAGCCTCTCGGCTCGTGGAGCGCACCCTCCCGAACGATCTTGCTGTGTGCGGGAACCCTAGAGCTGGTTGCGACTGCTACTTCGACAGCGACGACTGTGCAGAGATCCTCAGTGGACTGCGACGACTACTGCACTCAGCGATCCTACGTGGATCAGTGCTACAGGTCCTGTGTGGGCCTGATCCTGTGTGGGTCCGATCCTATGTGGGTCAGTGCTCAGCGGTTCTGTGTGAGCCAGCGCCTACAGGTCCTGTGTGGGCCCGATCCTGTGTGGGTCATTGCGGGGGTTAGTTACCTATCGATCCTTTGTGGGTCCGACGACTTAGATGGATCAGTGATCATCTTTATCGTCATTCGAAGAAGTATACTTGTGTGAGCTGAATCCTGTTTACTCCCCTTTGTAGATTGTGTTGAGCTATCCTGTGTGGAATTACTGTTTACTCTCCTTTGTGGATTGTGTTGTGTTATCCTGTGTGGGTATACGTTTTTCATTCCTGTGTGGACTGGGTTGTGCTTGGGCTCAGATGTTGGATCCGAACGGGAATTGATGACTTAGGTATATGTATGGGCATATACCTAAGCCGTGTCGGATGTTACATCGTGATTGTATCTTTTCTTTTTGGATTATCCTTTGTGGATTCTGGGAGTCCTTCGGGGGTCTCGGGGTCCCTACTGAGTAGCTTATACTCACCCCTGCACGGGCTATGCCCGCACTTTGTTGTGTTGGTTGCAGATGACGGACAGCGTTGATCGTGGTGGAGGCGTGTAGAGCAGGACGGTACCTGGAGGTGGACCACTGGGTGGGATGCACTCGGAGTAGACGGCTAGACCGAGGAGCTGTGTAGGCTATCTATACCCACCCTTCAGGTGGGGCCTTCAGAGGACGGCTCGACGCTACGGCTTTTCTTTTTAGTTGCTGTTTTCCCCTTTCAGTTGTACTTTACAATTGGGCTTGTATTTCCGACCCCTTCTACTTTCAGCACAGCTTGTTATAGTTTTTTCTTAGTGTTTACTTTTCCGCTTGCTTACTATTTGGTTCTTGTTTACTTTTCAAAGGCAATGCCTTCCCTTTTTCTGGGATTTACACCTTAGTGCTAGTCGCCAACCCCTGGCCAATGGAAGGCGGGCTTGGGGTAGTCACGACATGGGCCCCGAGGACGGGTCATGACAAATCTAGCTTAGACTAAAATATAAATGCAATCCAAAATACAAATTTGTAATGTCCTGCAATATACTACAACTGAATGGGGAAAAAATGAAAATACCAAAAAGAATGTAAAAAAAATCAACCACAAGCCCGAACAACTCTTGCAACCCCAGGCTTGTAGAAACCAGCTCGATCTCCAACCTGCTCCAAGTGACCAGAATAACAGTTTATATATACATATGGTGAGTATAATAGTATACTGAGTAGGATGCTCCCTGAATCCCACCGTACAAAAGTAAAGAGAACATACTAAAGAACATTGAACAACAATTGAAACTAAATCGTCAACCAAATAAATATACTATGTTCCCATCCTTACCATGGCTACTCTCACCCTATAACACATAAAAGAGTATATAATATAATAAATAATATCAAGGGTACCCATCTACTAATTATCCACTGGTTTGTCTCTATGACCCAATGTCGCATGTCCTAAACATCTCTCTCTAAAAAGGCTTGCCCACAGACACCTGGGCTAAGCACCACAACATGCATCTCGTGCAACAAAACTACCATGTCCACACAAGCAAAGTAACCAAGTAGTTTCTGGGAGCCACTATAGCTCAAAAAACGTGTATCATACGTTGGGTATTAAACCTCAATACATGATAGCCCATACACCAAGAAAGGATCCTAAAGCCATCATATCTTTTACATGTTACACCTATAGTAGTCCATAGGAAACAATATACATAGTATATGTTTGTGAATAACCACAATCCAATACAGCCCTCTACATAAATATATGGGGAAAACTAACCAGTGTGGCTTCCAGTACAAGTATCTACCATGAAAATAGAGTGGGACCAAAGGGGGTAGTCAGTCATCCATCCTCCCAACAGAATGTTGTGGAAAACACCCCCCACTGCTCAGAATACACGAGGTGTCAGCTTCCCTAACTAACAGGGTAGAGTAGCATATAAAAACATAAAAAGTATATAATATACTATATATCAGAACCACACTCTGGGAATAACCTAGTCTTGGACTCAACTACAAATAAAGTCTCTCGGAATCTTGGTTGTCCCTTCTTAGACTACATATCCTATAAGCACATAACCATTTACAGAGATTTATTAAATTTCTTCATTCCTTTTTTTATGTTTTACTTTACATTAGTTAATTATATAAACACTAAATAACCATCAATAATTCGACATTATATTTCATTATAATCACAACCAAAGACAATTGTCCCTTTAAATTGTAACCTCAGCATTGCATCCCAGCAATATCCAACCCCTTCAGTAAACATCATTTATTAAATCATTTATGAACAACATTATTACTTTCCCATATTCCCTAGCATTCTAGAAAAACATTATAATCTACTAAACATAAGGGGTTCAAAATGGTGAGTAGATGAACTACCTGTAAAGTCTTTTCCACCTATAGAAAGAGTGTAGACCCATTCTCCATTTGAGAAGCTAAAAATATAAAGCATGTGGCATACTCATGCGTCTTAGCCCCTTTTCCACGAAGGGTAACTAAGACCAACATCCTTGAGAAGTTGGGAATGTAAAGCAGATAAACAAAGAATGAGAATCATTAAGAATCCAAACATTCACATCAATCCCATTTCATCATCCCTAGTGTCCACCCTGATACAAAAATTCATAACATGACACATCTCACCACTCTAGGTGTCAACTGATTCCACAAACAATAGGCCTCCAGGCTCACATCACATTACAAGCAGCAGGAAGACAAAAATCACATCAATTGGGATCTTGTCCCTTAAATAATCAAGATGGTAACTTAGAACCCTAAAAGGATTTATCTTTTATCGAACAACCAGTTCTTTAATCCATCTTCGATTAATTGATTTGTTATTTTTTGGTTCCAAATTTTGAAAACCTAACTGTAAAGCTATCACAAATAATTAAACATGCTTACTAAACCAAATTGATTAACATCAAATTACAACAAGAAGAACCAGATTCACTTACATGCCTCTTTATCATTAGCCAAACAATTATCAATTAATTCTGGAATTACATTATTTACTAATTTACAACAATAATGAAAGGCTAAAAAATGAAATCATAGATATAACACTATATAGAGAATCAAGATACAATAACATATGATCGATATCAATTTATTTATCTGGTTAAAAAAATTATTATGTTAATTCCATAATGATGAAGTGGGATAAAACATGCTAACTATATAGTTTCACTTAAAATAAAAGAGAATCAATGAATTCCCAACCTCAAATAGTTCTTGGTGAGCCACGCAACGGGTTACAATCTCCTCCCCCACCAAAACTGTATCCACATAAGGATGCAGAGACACCACCACACTAGTCAACACCCA
The DNA here is from genome assembly GCA_963277665.1 of Viscum album. Classification (NCBI taxonomy): domain Eukaryota; kingdom Viridiplantae; phylum Streptophyta; class Magnoliopsida; order Santalales; family Viscaceae; genus Viscum; species Viscum album. The sequence goes on from OY728123.1 coordinate 840,313,799, forward strand.
AGAAGATTTTATTAGGAACAAGGAGATAACATTCCATAAATATGAGAGGAAAAACAGAATGAGATGAACCCAAAATAATGATGATAGAACATACCTTATATCAGAGATCGATTGATACTTCTTGGATTCACCAAAAACATAGGGGAAAAGATCCATAGATTATGGTTCGATCACACTGCTCATGTAGGAAGATGTAAAGGATCGATCATCTCACACTAGTGAACAAGAAGGTGGAAAAAAGGAGGAAGATATATCATCCCATTTGAGGGTTTAATAGAGCTGTGGTTTAAGATATGATTAATTATCCATTAAAAGTGGATCACATTAATCCTCGTGGTTTGACCATGTAAAAAAAGCATCTGAATCCTTAAGAGAAATTAATATATGACTTATGACCGTCGAATCAGCCATAGATTCCTTAAAATGAGGCCTGAAATGCATTTTACATCATATGAAATGTCAAAGGTGTGAAAGAGTAGGAAGCTAGAAACATTGTTCATGAACTTGAAATTTGGAAAAGGAAATAATGTTTACCGATAGAACCTCACTATTCTAGAAACACTATTCACGATCTCAAATTTAGAAAATGAAATAGAGGTTACTGATAAAAACCCACCATTCCAGAAACATTATTCACAAACTCAATATGTGGTAATGGAAATTGAGGTTATCGATGGAACTTCCCTTTTCTGGAAACACAATTCATGAACCTCATCATTGGAACCTCACCGTTCGGGAAACACTGTTCATGAAATAAAAATTTGGCAAAGGAAAAAGGTCACCGTTTGTTTCTCACATATGGTTACCAGTGACTCTATTCACATAAGGTGAGCAATGACACTGTTCACGTAAGGTTACCAATGCACTATTCACAACGATCTACAGTTATAACTATTCACCAAGGGAACTATTCATAGGATTGGAAATTTGGAAAAGCGTTGGGGTTAAGTCACCTTGACCACCTGAACACCTCATACACCTGATTTTCACAACGGAATGGACCAGAGAGGTCCTGACCATTACATCAAATACCTACCAAGACATTATCATCCTCGAGAATACAAAACCCACCTAAAGGGAAAATGAAACGGGGTCGGAACAACCACCCATCGAGCCACCTCTCAAAAGAGAGCAAGCTACAAGTGTATAGAAGACCATAAACATTTTGAAATTGAATGATTTATAAAATAATGTAATTTCTCATATTTAAAAAAATTATAAAATTTAAAATTATATAAATTTGAGTCATAATTCATTTATAATAAACCCATATATTACAGTGTATACTTCTTCTTAATATCAATATTTCATATATTATAACTCTTTTAAAAAGAAACACATGAGATTGCACGTCGGGGTGTGCGGGTGCTCTGAGACCATGGCGGCTGGAACCTCTGGGGTTTCTGATGTATGTTCCCCACCCCGATGGTGGATCCATCAGGATTAAAGGTCTGTGGCGGCTCAATGGTCATGTACCTATGGTGGGTATCTTGATGTCTTGGTCTGAGGCCGCTCGGAATGATGTTGTCTGGTCTGTTACCCAGAATGACGGTGAGTTGAGTCCCGCAGTTTGCATGCATATAGTGCATGGATTATCTTGGGATTGCGTTGTCTAGGGGAGTTTGGGTGAATGTGGTGTGCGGGATCGCGATGCTTCCTAGAAGAATGTCGGCGTTGACTTCTATTCCCAGACCATAGATTCTCTTTTTAGTTTTTTTGACGTTGGAGGAACTCGGGGTCAGGATTACATGTATGTTCTGCAGCCTTCACTAAAGAAAATATTGTCTTCTAATACTTGTGATTTATTCAGCAATTCGACTACCTCTTTCTTACATGCTTTGTAGCAGATAAATCTGAAAGATGTTTTGAAGCCTGCATTTTCATCTTAAATTGACTTGTGTTCCATATGAATTTTTCGAAAGGGTTCATCATCTCATGTTGAGGCCAACATGGATGTCTTTGATGAATGTATTATGATATGGAGAACCTCTTTGATTGCACGTATTGTTTTACCCAAAGGTCAGAAATCATGGATGTTTGATGAATTGGTCCGACAGATCTCATTTTTTTGGAGATTATCTGATTGGGGGTGTGTATCTCTTGGGTGTGGTTCCTTTTATTGCATTTTTTATTTAGATGCTTCTAAAATTTATGAGTGGAGCATTAGATCTCTTTGCTTGAAGCCCGGATGGCTTCACCTTCATGAATGGTCCCTGCACTTCAATGATTCGTGTGTAAGAAATGCTTTTTCTCAAGTATGGGTTTGTCTTCATGGTCATAATTAGGTCCTTTGCATCCAAAGATCATGCGTGATATTGGCATGGCAATTGGGACTCCAATAAGACTTTACAAGGAGACCAAGAATGTTCTGTTTGTACACATTGATAGGATGTTAGTGGAGATTGATCATAACTCCATCCTAATTGACAATGTAACTCTTTCCACTCTGACGGATTGCATCCAAATTGATGTTTTGTGTGAAAGAAAGCCACTTTTTGTATTGAATGAATGGCTATTGGGCACTCTTTCGAGCTATGTCGAAGAAATCTCTCCAGTGAGAAATGTGGGATGAAGGGTCACGCATCCAATCTCTGTAGAAGGAAATAAGAGAGGAATGGTGTTGCTTTGACCCAACCCCTTGATCATAGCACAAATATATCTTCCATTAAGTATGATATGATGGTTTCTGTTGAAGAACATCAGCTACCTTCAAAAGGGAAGGGAGTGATGGTGGACTCATTGCCATTGAGAGCCAATAGCAGTCCTTCTATGACATGGGTAAATTCTACATTCCCAATGGGTGGTCCCTCCAATGCTCATGATGATTTTTCAAAGGATATTACATCTGAGGATAGTTGTGTGGTTTCTCCCACTAGATTATTTGGGACTAGAAATAATAATAATGTCTCTATTATTGGGTCTCCTGTATGTACTGACCCCTCCAATCTATGTATGAATGATAGTCCTGGTGTAGGTTTGCTACGTGATCAGACTTTTGAGATGACTCCTACCACTGGGGATCCTCTACAAGTTGATTTTCATAAGGATATCTAGAATCTATTGAACTCCTCTTGGATATCTGGGAAGTGGGGTTACATCTCTGAGGCAGAAGGGATTGCACTGGGTAGCGGTGGCCCTATTTCTTTCAAATATGTGCTCAAGTCTAGAAAAGGTAGGGTGGAATACACACATTCTCCATTAAAGTGAAGGCCAAGTAAGGACTATTCTAATACAACTCAATCTATGTATACTCAATCTTCTATGCTATCAGGCAAGTTTAATTCTGATATTCTTATGATCTTTGATCAGGTTAAATCCAAATTAGATTGGAAAACTACTGATGACTTTGATTATGGAAATGATATGTCTTATAATGATATGTAACCTAGTGTTTTGATGGATGAGGGAAAGCTCCTTTGTTTGACCCCACCCGTCTTCTCTATACTTTTATTTATATAAAAATATTCAGAAGCATTGATTCTGGCTGGACTAGCTGGTTAAAAATAAACACGTTTTTATTTCATAAACTATCATTGTAACATTAAATTTGGTATCTTCATTACACTTTATCATCCTTAAAACCTAAGGAAAACATTTAAAAACATTATATGACAAAAATAATTCTTAGTAAGATACATAAAATGAATAAAATACTCTTTAGTCTATTTTAAATCCACCAGATCCTGAAAGAGATATAATTACCACTACTCTTGCTACTCAGAGATGGTGTGTTACATTACTATACTATCATGAGATATAAGGAATCACAACCAAAATGAATAAATTGTTCTTTGTTCGTGGTAAACTATATAAATACATGACTCCCATGTTACATTTGGAAGAAAAAATTATATTTTTTTTGATAATATTATTACTTCCTCTAATATACCCTTGCATATCATTATTGGTACACATCCTAGATTCATATTATTAGAATAAAATTCGGGGGCTCTAAAATTCTCACCTGATGTTAATTATAGTGGAATTTATTTGAATCAATAAGAATGATCATGTCACGGTAAATAACTAAACACATAAGAAATTTAATAATTTTTTTTATCATAATCGATATGGAAAGGTATCTTACTAAAAAATATTCCCTTTAATCAATAAACTAAATATGAAATTAATTCATAGATAATAAAATTTCCAAAATCTCATGGATAATGATAAAAACATGATGGGTAAATATATAGTAGAAACCCACTTAACTATGGCTTGCCAACTAATTCTCCTCATGAGACTACCAATGCATCGAGGGGCTATCTATAATCAGGACCCATCCATATATACAAGTCCAAAGAATTCCTCATATATCAAATAACCTCTTTAACTCATGAATAATAATCCTTATCATCAAATATTAACAAATATTAAAGTGGTAATAGCCTATGATCTAATAGAATAAATATTTTTCATATTTTTTAATATCTAATAGAAATATAAAATAAAAAAATGATTTTCTGTAACTCATTTCTAATAATGATCAATTTAGATTAATTTTTTTTTTAAAATAAAAAATTTTCAATAAAAAACAATTTGATTTTTTAAATTCATTTATTCAAAATGATTTATTATTAATTTCTTAAAAATATTGAATTTTCAATGAATAATGAAAAATACTGACAATTATTTAAAACTGTATTTCATTTCGGTGTATTTAAAATGTGAAATTATATTTTGGATTTATTAAAAATTTTAATTAATACATTTTGATTTAATTTAACACTATTATGGTTTTTAATATGTATTATATATATATATATCTAGTATATAAGAATATTATATTTAAAAAGAAATTTTTCCAAAAGGCCATTTTTTCTTCGCATTTGGGAAATTTAATTTTAAATTAAAATTTCTTATTTATTTGTTTTAAATTTTGAAAAAAGGTGTCCACATTGGTAATAAGTGGTTCAAAATTTATTTAATTAGTCCCTCTTATTTTTTGCAGTATCAATAATGAACTAAGTAATTTTGTTACCATGATAAACAATAAATATGGTAATTAAAGGTAAAAAATAACATGATAAAGACTATAATAAGACATTAATAGTTTATTAACTATTATTTTAGGATTATACCCTTACTGTAATCATAAATGCTTGAATTTATTACCTTTTATGGCCATCTAGTTCAGATTTTTACAATTTTAATATTTTTTTAATTAAATTTCTATCATGTCCCATTCCTGTTTTCAACAAGTGTAATTGGTAATATGGTATTTTGCAGAATATATATTCAAATACATATATTAATTTTTTATTTTCCAAGAATATTTTCATTTTTTTGTTTATATTTAATTTTAATTATGGAATGAATTACCTTAATATCTTGCACAATATTGATTTTGTATTAATTTAGTTATTGTAATGAATAAAATAAATGATTTTGAAATATAGAAATGAATATCATATGTGATAATTAAAGTGATCTAAAATTATCTTATATGAAAATAAAATTTAATATTTGTATTAAAATAATCGGTTCTGATTATAATTTTTATCTTGATATTATTACAGTCAATGTATTGAGCAGTTCTAAATGTTGACATTATAAATGTTCTATAGTAATTAATAATTTATTAAATGAACAATATTTTATAAAAATAATAGATTTTGGTTGTTTATTACTATATGATTATAAAAATTATCCATAGTCCATTTATATGACTTTTGTCTCATTTTTTAGATACTATATTGGTCCTCAAAGAGTAAAAACCTATGTTTTTCGATTAAGAGTTAAATAGGATAATAGGTGATAAAACAAAAAGATAAGGGAACCATTATAGTAAAAAAATGATTTTTTGAATGGATTATGTCCCCTAATAATCTATTATTATAACTAAATCACATTTAATATTCTTAAATTGAATATTTATATATAGTATTTTAATATTTCAAGAAATTCAATGAATTCACATCCCCACTATTATAAAAGGGAACAACTTCTTATTTTTTCTGCACACATAAAAAACTGTTTGAATCAAAAAAAAATTAATTACCATGTTCTATAATAGAATCAAACACCTAATTATTATGTTATTTTTGATGTAAAAACACAAAAATAATGTCCTTATGTTTTTAGAAAAATGGTGTTGTCCAAGGAAGAGGTATTATTATTAATCAAGGGTTTTTTGTTTTATTTAGTCTTCCAGAACCATCAAATCATTAAAAAAATCCTATATAAAAAAATAAATATCATCCATATAATATTTTTTTAATTTTTAGAATATATATCCATATCATCTTCAATAAAATGTGAAAAAATCATCATTCATCTAAATGATTGACTACCACCTTCTGAATTGATTTAATTCATTTTCAATCACTGTCTCTATTTTAAAGCTATAACTAGGGAATTAATTTTTATATCAGATATTAATGGCTCATATTTAATTATAATATGATAATATATCATTTTTTTCATACCATTACATACAAAAGAAATTGATAATTTTATCAGACGGTACATGTGGGATATCACCACAACGAAGCTAATTGATTCATTTTTCGTAACCACGCCACGTTGATGATGTATATAATTACATTTAAAGAATTAATATAATATATATGATATTGTTTTTTATTATGTATACGTAATAATATTTATCTTATTTTGATTACGATAATTGAAAAAAAAGAAATGTCACTCATGTGTACGTACAACATAAGGTCTCCATGAATATATCATATATTTTTTTCTAACCATATAAATGGTTAATTTATGAAATTAAAAAATTTAATAAAAAATGAATTATTTCATAAATAATATTATAGATATGATTTATTAAATTTCACTTTAACTATATTCATATACCAAAGTTATTTTGGCCATATGTAATGAATATCATCAAAACACTCGATGTGTACATAATTGATTAAGTAGTTGTATATAGAATGGAAATAAGTGATATAAAAAAGAATAATAATTCTGAAAATTATCTTATGGAATTAAATAGTCATTCTAGTTTTGTTATTCAATGTGAAAAATAATTTACATGGTAATTCATACATAATTTACTGTAAATTCATTTAAAAATACACTTTTTATGTTACATTTTGTACTCATTTTACAAAAGAAAAATGAAATACATTTTTTAATATTTAGCATAAAAGGAATTTACCACAATCATGACATTTTAATTTTTTGAATAATATATTAAATGTTTGAATTATTATTTTAAAAAAACAAATTTTCCTCTCTGCATGTGGATTATTTCCCAAAATAAGTTATTTCTACATTAATAGTTTTTTAATTAAAAATGTTTGTATGATGAAATATTTCAAGAATTATGTTTTTGATATGGTTCATTGTAGTTTTTTATGAGTAACATTGGTTAAATTATGAACCAATGAGGTTTGGTTTCATGATAAACAAATTATATGTGGTTACATTATAACCGCCAATTCATCAGGTTCTCCTGAAATTTATGTTGACCATATTAGTTATTCCATTTGTAATATTTATTATATGAGTGATATGGAAAATGATGTCCTAAGATACCTACATAAAATTTATATAATTTACAATAATTGTCATGTATGTTGATTGATTATGAAAATGTAATATAATGATGGTGGAATCTATGATTGATGTATCTCAAAGAAATATACATATAATAGATGATGATGTATTCAATTCATGAGATTTTATAGATATATCTCAAAAAAATGATTGTTGTAGATCATATTATGAGACAAAATCACCTAACATTTCCTGGAACCATATATCTAGTGGCACTCGATTGGGTGAATCAATTCTTTAGAAATTATATTTGAATTCAGTGGGTGATCAAAAAGTTAAAAGTTATCAATTTCCATTAATTGTTTTGATGAGGAAGATAGTGAATATTGGACTTTGTCTATGAATACCAGATATAAAGTTGATATTTATTCCGGGGATCTAAGAAAATTAATTTCCCAATAATATTTGATTTTGAATGAAGGAAAATTTTATAGACCTGAGGCAGAAATAGCAAAATTTTATTCCTCCATAGGAGGCTAATTTTACAAGGCATGACAAGTATGTACATGATTTAATTTTGAGACATTTAAAGTAAAATAAATAGATTTTACAATAGTATAAATCCAATTTCATAAAAAGAATTTTATTACTGAAATTATAAATGAAATGATAAACTTATTACATGTGATAAATATGTTGAGATGGAGTTTTCATACATTTATTTTCCTTATGTTTACTATAGTAGTATGTGTTCATTTTGGTATCAAATAGGGTTTCATTCTTCCAATAATTTTCTAGGTATGAAAAAAATATAATCTTGTGATATTTCGGCCCAAAAGTACCCTATGAAATGTCCCGCATAATATAATAATTGTATTCGATGTGGAATGTTTGGTCACAGAGATCGTTACTATAAAGAAACTGAGAATAAGAATAATGTAAAGTTGATGGTAAGATTATCTATTTTCATTGAGATGGTACATTATGTTTACACATTCCTGAATTTGTCAACAATGATTATAAATTATAAAGATCATATAGAAAGGTGTGGATTAATCTTTTTCTTCTACTAATGTCAATGTTAGGACATCAAATGAATTCATGAAAAGTATATTATTATTTTCCTCATGTTATTGCAGTACCCAATTTGAATCTAGATCGTTACATTCATTCATTTTTAAGAAATTTTCATGAATACTTTTAATATCACCACATGAAATTATGTTTGAATTTTTGGTGAAGATATATGAATTATGTATTAATGGAAACAAGATTTAAAATAATCCACCTAATATTATAACTTAAATGATTATTCGTTTAAATCCTATTGAACTACCCATAATAGAGTTTGATATTATTTTAGGTATAGATTGGATTTCACTATATCATGCTAAAATAGATTATAGATCTATGAGATCATTATTTAATGATTTTATATCCTTGATAAAATACCATGAAGCTTAGAAATTGATTCAAGATATAAGATAAATATTTAAAGATCATGTTATTAAAATGTTAATAATTATTAATTTTTTGGCATTATAATGAATAATAAATATATTGTTTGTAATAACTAATTTATTAGTGGAATTTATAATTTTGATTTTTGTTTACTATAAACAATTTCCCTCATGCTAAGTCTATTTCAAAATATTGTCACCAATTGCGCATATATAACTTTTGGATCTAAAATAACCAATTAAAAAATTTAAAAATAACAGTTTTATTAAACCTATCTCTTCAATATTGGGTTATCCTATTTTTTTTTAAAAAAAAATTAATGTTTTTTATATGTGGTTTTACATTGACTATAGATATTTTAATAACATCATTGTAAAAAACAAGTACCCTTTTCATTGTATCGATGAATTATGATATATTCCCAGAATATAGTTGTTTTCAAACATTGATCTTAGGATGGGGTACCCACAGTTTATTATGAGGGGGGATAGTATTATAAATAAATCATTTTAGACTTTATATGAACACTATGAGTTTTCTGTTATTACCTTTCTAGTTTCCAATGAACAATATATATTTATGGTTAAAATGAATATTGTTTTACATGATTTTTGGGATAATTATGTAGTTTTTTATTGATTTTATACATGTGTGTTCTAAATTATTGGAGGAAGATGAATGAAAAATGAGGATTTTGGAAACTCTAAATGAAATGAAACTTGATGGAAAATTTAGTAATTGTGAAATTTTGTTACAATAAATTTCATTCAATGGGAACATTATATATCAATATGAAATTGTTGTTTACAATGATAAAATAAATTTTTGAAGAATGGGAAAGATCACCATGTGCTATAAATATTAATAGTTTTTTTTGGTTTGATGGGTTATTATCAATAGTTTTGTGAAAACATTGTATGGTTTTCTAGCCCTACAACTATGTTATCTTTGATAGGAGAAAAATTTATTTAGATTAATGAATTTGAGGACTATTTTCATCAACTTAAATGATGTATATTGAATTCTATAGTTTTTCCCTTTCCCTAAAATAATGTAGACTTTTTCAAATACATTGATACTTCATTGAATATTCATGGTTACTTCCTGATGAAAAATTATTAGTTGATTTCTTATATTTCATGTTAATTATATCATCATGAGAAAAATTTCCTTAAAAATTATTTTTAATTATCTTTTGTGGGGTTTCTAATTTAATATATAGAGTGACCAATTAAATAGAGAATGGTGTGAAATATTTATGAATCATGAAAGATTGAAGTATATATTCACTCAGTAAGAGCTATGGATGAGGAAGGGAAGATTATGGGAATTGATTGAAGATTTTGAATGAATGATCCATTAACATCATGGAAAATAAAATAATTACATTGTGGTTTGAGTAATAAGAACTATAATACATTATACATGATGAATTTGCAACATGTCCCTTTTGTAAATGATAATGAATTTTGGACTAAAATGTATAAATATTGGAATATCCTTGTTTTTTTAATGTGTTAGTATAAATTTTTCATTCTGAAATAATTTTTAAAACATATAAAGAGGATAATGTTTTATTGGAAAAGGTATAATTGGTTAAGAATGTTAAATTTCTAAAATTTAATGATTATAAAGGATATGTTTTCATATAATAGGATTTTTTTATTTTTTCCTTGTGATTCCCAAATAATGATGTAATTTTTATGTGATTCTTATAGTTCATTATTTTACATTCATCTATATATCACTATGACTTATAGACACACTTGGAAATATTAATGATGGGATAGAATGAAAAGAGATATTGATGAATCTTCATTGAAATTTTAAAATTTTAATTAGGTTAACAAAAAATACAATGTGTGTACTTTACCATTTTATAATGGAATGGTGTGAATAAGAATGTATATCTAGGGTTTTTGAAGTTGGAATATTAAAGAATTATAATTCAATTTGGGATATTGTTAATCAACTGAATAACTATTCACATTTACTCTCCATTCAAGGTGGATAATATATAGGCAATATTTATAGACTAAATCTTAAAGAAATAGTTTGAAAACCTGAATTTACTCTTTCCATTATATTTTTCAAGGATTATAGGTTCGCATGTGTTTTATATAAAGGTATTTTGAAGCCATTTTGAATTAAATTAAATTTAAACATAACCTTACAACATAGTTTGATAGATATTTAGAACAATAAAATAAACCATTGGATGAAATTCTAAATGAGTTTTAAATAGATTAACCTAGAAATTGGGATTGACTTCATTATTTAGTGTTTTTTCTTATAATAACAGTTTTAATTCAAGTACACAAATGGAAGCATTTGAGGAATTATATGGAAAGAAATGTTAAGAATCATCATTTTGGGATAAAGTACGTGAATGTATTTTAAAGGGATCAGACTTGGTAGAGGAAATGGAAAAGTTAGATGGTGAATAATTAACATGTGAGGACAACTCATAGTAGGAAGAAATTAAATGTAAATAATATGATGAATGAATTTTTATTATAATTAGGCGATGATGATTTTTTTAAAATATATATATGAAAATGTGCTATATGTTTTGGTAAGAAGGAAATGATAAGTCCTCAGTTAATTAGACCATATTATATCCAATCAAATGTTATATTTGTTTCCTACCCAGTGGCCTTGACACTAATTTTATCCTATGTACACAATGAATTTCATGTTTCTATGATATGGAAATATGTGTCAGATTTATCTCTTATTTTGAAATCTAAGTTATATTATTTGGAAGATAAAATTTATTCTTAGTGATTGAATATTAAAATTTTTAATCATAGAGATCATTTATATTAAAATAAAAAAATTCCCAAGGTTTAGATTTTTTAGAACCCATATAGTTGAAGAAGATAAATGGGAATATAAAAATCCTATGAGGGAATGATAAGCCAACTTTTTAAATGTCTGTATAAAATTGCAAGGACCTAATTTCAAAAATGGGGGTTGGGAATCTAATATAACATATATGTATTGAATATTTTTTTCAATATTTATTAGTATTTTTGTTTTAAATAGTTTTATTTAGTATAAATATAAGTTCTAAAAGTAAATTTTTTTGTTAAGATAATTTATATCTTCTTATAATTATAATTTTTGTAACAAAATAAATGTATTTTATTTTAAAAAAATTATTTCCTTTTAAAAAATAATATTTTTTAAATAATATTATAATTAATTATGGATAATATTATGAGAATAATTATTTTTCAATGAGAATGGAAAATAAATATTTTTATTGGAAATAATATTTTCATTCTGTGTATTTATAAGTTATAATTATGATTTGGATTTAATTTATATTTTTTGATGGATAATTTTGATATAATTTTATCTAATTATGTATTTTTTGTAATTTATATCATATATAAAATTAGTTTAAAAATGTACTATATTCAAAAAAAATCCAATTTCTGAAAAACTATTTCCCATTGTGTTTTGCATGATTAATTTTAAATTAAAATCTAAAACATATCTCTTTTTAATTTTTTAAAATATAATAAATATTTTTAACATTTTGGTAAAAAATTTAGTAAATAGGTCCCCTTTATTTTTGGTCAATATGAATAGTGATTATAGTCTTTTTTTTACCATGGTAAAGGAAAATTATGTAACGTAAGTTGAAAATAAAATGATAGGGATAGAAAATTAATATAAAACTGGATTAAAGTTTATTTTAAGATTACATCATTACATTAATAATCCAAGGGTATATTTTTTGTCATTTTGGGAACACATGGATTAGATTATAACCTTCACAGTATTCTATTTAATTAAATGTCAAACATGTAGCACTCTTGGTTTTAATAAGTGAAATATTTTTATATAGTAATAACCCAAGGGAATATTTGACTATAAATAATATTTTTAAATCATATTTATTCATATTAGTCATGTTAATTTATTATTATTTTTAGGCAATAAATAATTTCCCCAAATAGTTTCACAACATTGATGTAGTGATTAATGAGTTTTTGGAAAAATAAAATAAATGATGCTTAAAATATAAAAATCAATATAATTTGAGAAAATTAATTTGATACTAGATATTTCTAGATTTAATTTATATTATATTTATGAATAAAAATAATTTAATTTAATTATCAGAGTTATCTTTGTATTATTAAAGTCAATGTAATGAATAATTATAAAAATTGACATTAAAATATTATATTGAACACATTATTTTATCAAATGATATAAAATCTTAAATTCGGAATAATTATTATTATAAATTTGAAAATATTTACCATGATATATTAGTGAAATGTTTAAAATTTATTTTAAATATATTCTCCCAGAAAGCCTAAAAATCCATTTTCTCAATATGAGATTCCAAAGGGATGAAAAACATTATAACCAATAAATAAGTGTTGAAATATAGTAAAAACTTGTAAAATATTTTTTTATTTGGGTATTTTTACAAATAATCATCTTATATTTACAAATTATCATTTGATTAATTTTAATTTTAATATTAACATAAATTATTATTATATATTTTAGAAATTCCAAGAATTCATATGCCCTCTCTTATAAAAGGGGTCCACATATTCTTTTTTTGCCAGAAATAAAAACACATTTCGATCAACCAAAACATACCCAATTTTAATCATGTAATACATACCACCATTATAATGTTCTTAGTTTTTGTATAACTCTATCCATAATGGTTATAAGGTGTTTAGAAAATATTATTGTCAAAGGATGAGGTACCTTTTTTAATCAAGGGTTTCAGTTTCATTTTTTATTCCTCCTCTATATATAATTATTCAACCATAATTATATAATAAAACCAATATATTCCATATTCTATGGGTTTCTATGTTTATTCAAGATCCTATAATATAACGACCCACACTTTACATATATTTTTATTACTTCAGAGTTGAAGTATACTTATTACAACATATAAAAAAACCATGAAAGGACTGTATATGTATAGTGTCTTTAGAAACTAGGAAACATAAACAAATAGTTCATAAAATCAACTATATTGTCTCCCGTTTATTTCATCATATCTAGAGTCCCTTTTTGGAATATCCTACTTAATATCCTTCTTCCAGACCTATGGAAAAGAAAACACACAATATGGTGAGCTCAAATGCTCAGTAAGGGTAAACAAAAGAAATATCAGTCATATCATATTCATAAGAACATAACATTTTGAAAATCGTAACCTGGAAAAGAGGTCATAATATCATGTCATGGCAAAAATCATAGTAATGAGAAGTAATCCCAAATAATCATAACTTAAAAAATGAAACTTTTTTGCATACACACATAATCATAGAAAATAATTTCATATTAGTCAAGGCTCATTGCCAAGACCATCATAGAGGACAAAGTCTATTACTGAATTGAGTTCACTCCTCGTTCCAGTCCTATATCACTTAACTAGTTGAACTTTCTATTCTAGCCATGTCTATCTCATGAGATATAAATATTTACCCAATGCATTGGACGGAGATATAGGTCCCACCCATCTCATAATGAAACCATTCTTATGTGTGCCACAAAATCATAAATCATACACCATAGCATAACCCATGTAATAAAAATGGGATTCATAATCATCATGCCATTATAACACAATCTATATAAGATAAAAGGACATTATAAAAATAATTCCATCATAATATAATCAAAACAATGTAAACATAGGTATAGAAATAGAACCCTATAATATCTTAGATGGAAAATGACTTTGATCAAACACTTGAACTCTATTATTGAGGAAAATATCCTTTCTACTTCAAAAACATTTTCCTTTCATAACATTTCAAAAAAATTTAATCTAAAATAAGTTTATTAAAAATAATCCTGAAAAATTGAGAAGGTAGATTCATGGAAATAATTTTCTACAAATCCATTCATGCGGTATAAGTTAAAAAACATTCTTCTCATACTTTGGCCGGAAAATTCAATAAAGTACCTTGTAGTAAAAATGAAAAATATTCCTTCCATATCTTTGACTAAAAACTTACCAATGGGTAAAATTGGATTTAAACAATTTTAGGAGGATAGAAATAATATTATATATCGAGGAAACATGGATGAGGATGATAAATATTCCCCAGTAAATTCTGAAATATAAACAATCTCGGGTAAAAATGAGATTTAGATATTTTCCCTTACATTGGGTCCGATATGCTTCGTATGAATCAGAACCTTCTTTAATATGGTTTAAATAATGTTAATTGAATTATTACAGAATCATATTCACTGTTATGATATCATATATGGTCATATTTGTATCTTCTTAGTAGTAATATTTCATTGCTACTTGTTATTCGGGTGTTTATTGCTTTATGTTCTTATGTGAGTTGTCAAATAAATTATTATTCCTCTTTATATAATATAGATACATCTTTCAAAGAATGGTATTAGTGTAGTATATATCACATTAATTCATTTATTTAATTTATATAATCGTTATTCAATGAAGATCATATAGAACGAGTTGAATCACATCGTGGAGACGGTAGACCGTACGTACGCACGAGCGATGATATCGTTCCCATGATCGTGGTATTGTATTGAAGTGTATGTATAATATTTCAGGATCAATACCACTTTACAATAATCATATATATTTATTTATTTACACCATTATACCCATCCATGTAAGGTGGTGGTGGAAAACATATTACACCACGGCGTGGAGACGGTATTCCGTACGTACGCACGCGCAGTGATTCTGTTTACCATAGGATTCATAAGAGGTGAAATAGGGTTTTTTATATTTATAATAACTTATCAGTATATTAGGGATACGGATGTTATTACCTCATAATAAAACAACTAATGAAGAGGGAGTAGAAGAAGAATGGAACTTGAAGAAAACGGTAGAAGGTATTACCTCTTCTTCGAAGTGCCTCCTTTAAACATTCTCTTAGGTCACTACAGTTGGTCTTTTGAGATGACCAGTACCTCTAGTAGGTTTCTAAGGAAGTGTGGAAGTGAAATGGGCAGGGGTTGGCTGAGCTTGAGGGCTCACTGTGGTGTTAGGAGGATAAAGAGGAGGTGCCCTTTTATAAGGGAGGAGAGGGGCACCTTTGGAAAGTGTGAAAATATTATTTTATTATAAACTTATCTTCAGTTTCAAAAGGTCCAAAAATCATTAAAGATGAAGATAAGTAGACTCATGGTCTATGTAAAATAATCCAATCAGAATTGTACATGTTTTGGAAAATATTTTTATCATTATAATCTTATTTATTTAAATCAATTTTTAATGAGGTAAATACTGCATCATTATTATGTAATAAATAATTTAATTTATTTGAGGTCTAAAAATAATAATAAAAATTCAAACATATAGGAAATATTTTTTAGATTTCCAATTAATATTTATAGTCTAAAAGATAATTTATATATCCCCTTTTAAGAATTAATTACTAAAGGATTTTTTGTTAAAACTAATTTTGTCTTTACAAGAATTTAATTAATCTAATGTGTCATTTTCTTTCATAAGTGGCTCCATGGGGTCCCCAAATCGACCCAAGGATTCCCATGGTCGGCCGTTACTCATCCAATAATTTTTGGACAAGTGTTAATGTAATTTTTAATTATTAAAATTTTCTTTTAACCTTGAATTACCCTATTTACTTTTAACCGTGTTAAATAAAAGTAAAAAGTTACTATTCACCAAAAATTATTTTTATCTAATTGAACCAAATTATACTCCTTGATATTAACCGTGCCTCTCGGAATTTTGAAATTAAACTCACAGAAGCGGTAAAATTATGTTTTATAAACAATTGCAAAAGCTCCTACGAGGTGGGTAAAAGACGGTGAAAAGTTCAATACAATTTTTTATAAATCTAAAATTATTATAAAATGATTCCAATGAATTTCATTGAACTTATATTTGTATTATGGTTCCATTTTGACCTATAATAAATTTAAATCAATTAAATATTTTTTTAAATAAATAGTCATTTTAACCAAAAACTCAGTGTTTTCACTATTCATCAAAAATTGAAGTTTTTTCAGAAAAATACCAAAAATTCAGCCTAAGCTATATTTGATATTCTGAATTCAAAAATGATGACTATTTTACAAATTCAAAACATAGAAGTGTCATTAATTAATTTTAAATTCAATTCCCATTATCAAAACAAATAGCACATAGCTTAGAAACAATAACCATCAAAAGATCATCACTTTTTTTTGTCCAATTTCAAAGTGAAATTAATTCCAATGACCAACATTGGATTAAATGGTAAAAATATATTCTAATTACACTTTAAAACCAATTAAAAAGATAATCTATCCATATAAATTATTGCGATGAAAAACGTTGTTTATAATTAAAATATAGCGTGTTTTTACTATTCATCAAAATATGAAAGTAAACAGAATAATATGAAAAATTTATCCAAAGTAAATTTTAATATCCTGATTCCAAAGAAGACTATTATTTTTTAAATTTGAACTTATCAACATGTCAATAACTAGATTCAAAATGTGTGTGCCATCAAAAGGCGGCAAAACTATATTTTTTGAAAAATACTTCTTTTATCTGAAAAACAGATTTTGTTTTCATACCTCATTCTAGAAAATGAGTAAGATGATTTATAATGTTATAAAATTTAAAATTCAGTTAATATTATTCATAACGGATAGTTCATAAAATTATAATAATATATCGTTGTTTAGTGAAACTCGGTATTGCGTAATACACATGCTATCAAGGAAGGTCGTGATTGCGTGTAACGCAAGCCAAGCTAGTGTTGTGTGAATTGAAAGATTCTTTTGCGTATAACATAATACATAAAAAAATATATACTTCTCATAAAATATATTGGTGTTACATTCTACCCCCATTAAAATGAATTTCGCCCTCGAAATTCATCACTTTATAACAAACAGATGAGGATACCTCTCCCTCATCATATACTCAAGCTCCCATGAAGCTTCTTATAATTGGTGGTTCCTCCATAAAACGTTCACCAAGCGAGTAGTCTTGTTCCATAGAACATTTTCACTACGATCTAGAATCTCTATAGGTTGTTTTTCATAAGAAATATCTTTCTTCAGCGGTACAACTTTTGAGCTTAGTACATGTGATAGATCGGGTATGTACTTTACCAGGAGAGATATGTGGAACACATCATGAACTTGAGAGAGCTTCGGTGGAAGTTCCAATCGATATGGTACCTTTCCAACATGATCCAGTATTTCAAAAGGACTGATATTTTAGAGGCCCGCAACTTTACATATATGGACAATACATTACTTTTGCGGAATACTTAATATATAACAAAAAAAGACACACAAGGATCGTAATAGTTTAGTGTCTTTGGAAACATGGAACGTAATCTTCTAATCGTGGTGAAAGATCTTCAACATCTCTCAATAAAGATCTTTCATTTTTTTCTTATCTAAAACCATTCTTTATATCCTGGGGAAAAGAAAACATACAAAAGGGTGAGCTCAAATGCCCAGTAAGGGTAAAAATCAAGAACATAAAACAATCCATAAACATTTGAATGCAAAAACATGAACAAAAAATATAAACATCAAAATCTTGAGCAAAGACATGAATCTTGGATGTACATAAAGCATATATCATAAGGGAACATCAATCATGATAAAATAGCATGGGAATAAAACATGTAATTGTGGAAACCATTAAGCACATGACATGATTTCCATAGTAGCCAAGGCATTGCTTCCAAGACCATCTTAGTGGACAAAGTCCCTTTCTAAATCGAGTTCACTCCTTGTTCCAATCCTGTATTACAGAACCAGTTTAACTTTTTGTTCTATCCATGTTTATCTCATGAGATATAAATCTTTACCCAATCCATTGGAGGGAGATATAGGTCCCACCCATCTCATAATGAAATTATTCTTACTAGTTCCATAAAATAAACTTAAAACATTCATCATAACCCATAGATTAAAATGGGTTTCATAAACATCATCCCATCATTTCGTAATCCATATAAAACAAATGGACATTTCATCATAAGAAAAGTGAACCATGTAAATCATAGATACATTAAACATGAAACATACACATATCAAATAATGTCATCTTAGATGGAAAATGGTTTTGATAAAACATTTGAAATGAATATTTGAGGAAAATATCCTTTCTTCGTCAAAATTAGTTTCTTTTCAAAAAACGCCATGCACATTTAAAATAAAAGTATTTTTTTGAAAATATTCATAAAATCATGTAGAGTAAGATTCATGAAAACGAGGCGTTACGAAACCGTAAAAATCTGTTCACGCCGTATAAGTTAAAAATAACATTCTCCTCGTACTTTTGTCGGAAAAGTCAAAAAATACATTGTAGGGTACATAAAAGAAAGATTCCTTCCATACCGTGGGGTAAATGTCAAATTGGGTAAAAAGTAATTTAAACATACATGAATACATTTTTATAAAACATGGACATGGCTGATAGTAATTACGCCAGTAAATACATATGAATAAGCAATCTCGGATAAAAATGAGATTTGCAAAATTATCCCTTACCTTAGGTCCGATATGCTTTGTATGGTTCCGAACCTCCATTATAATGATTTAAATAATGTCACTGACTTATTACATAATCATATTCATTGTTATGATATCATATATGTTTCACTTATGACTTTATATTACCCGTTCTTTTGTAAATTCTATGTTAAAGTAGTGTTTTCGGTAAAATCATTTAATTTATCGTATGTGTTTCGACTTTTCGTTTCTTGATATTATTACTTATATCCTGATTTAAATAATTCCATAATGTAAAGCATGATTTATATATAATGTATATTCATCATATACATATATATTATAGATCGATAAAAGGAATGAAATACACCGTTCATGGAGACGGTAGGCCGTACGTACGCATGAACGTTGTTTTCATATCCTTATTGACTTGAATGAAACTAAATAGATTACATATATATATATATAAATACATTAGCATTATTATTTTATATATTTCATTATTATTCATTATAAAAACATTATGATCATTCATGTATGGTTAATCATGGAGAATGAATCTCATCGCGTCGTGGAGATGGTAGTCCGTACGTATGCACGAGTGATGATATCGTTACCATAATTATAGAATTGGACTGGATGGTATAATATATCAGAATCAGTATGATGTTATACTAACCATATATATTTATTCTTTACACCATTATACCCATCCATGTAAGGTGTTGGCGGAAAAACAGATTACACCACGGCGTGGAGACGGTATTACATACGTACGCACGCGCGGTGATTTTGTTTTCCATAGGATTGATAGAAGGTGACATAGGGTTGTTTCATATTTATAATAACATATCAGTATATTAGGGATACTGATTTTATTACTTCATAATGAAACAACTAAATAAGAAGATGTTGAAGAAGAAAGAAAGTTGAAAGAATCGGTAATGGATATTACCTCTTCTTTGACACGCCTCTTTGAATCCTCCTCTTAGGGTACTAAAATTGTTCTTTGAAGAAGACCAGGACCTCTACGATGTTTCTAGGAATGTTTATAAGGGAAATGGTCAGGGTTTGGCAAAGATTAAAGGCTCAAATTGGTGTGAGGAAGAGAGTGAGGAGGTGCCCTTTTATAAGGGAGGAGAGAGGCACCTTTGGAAATCTTAAAAATATTAATTTATAATAAATCTAACACCACTTAAAAACCTCCAAAAATGACTCATATTAGAATATTAGATGAGATAGGGTTGAAATATCATCAAACAATAAAATTTATACTTGTTAGAAATTTATTTCCAACATTATGAACTTGATTTATCCTTATTTAACCAATTTAATTTTATTTGTGGTAATAACAGTCTAAATTTTCAATTATAAAAAATAATTAATTATTTGTTGTGAATTTTCCATAATTGGATACTTTATAACATGTTATACAATATAAATATAAATTTATAATTTTTAAATATTTTTGTGATTTTTAAAACATTTTATAATATGTTATTTTTATAAAATAACAATAGTGTCAATTTTGACACTATTCATTTGATTGAATTTATATAAAATATATACAGAAGATATGTTCAAACTAAAATAATTAATAGATTCATAAAAGTTCATATGTATCTAGAAAATTAGTGGGTAACATTTAATAGTTAATATAATATTTATTTTATTATTTGTAAAACAATTTATTTGGTTTATCTCTTAATAAAATAATTACTACATCATTTTTGTATAATTATTTAATATACTTATCTGTTGCATAAAAATTAAAAATAAAATCCTATTATGAATATAAATCTATTAAATTTCACAATAATAATTTTACTCGAATTTATCATCTTAAAATCACAATATTTAAATTGTTATATTTATTAAATTATGAAGGTGACAACTTTGGAATTATTTAAAATAAAATAATATAAGTGTCATAATCACTTTTATAAGGATCCAAATGGTCAACTATTCGACCATTGGATGATTATGGTTTAAATTTACAAGACCAATAAGTTTTTGTCAGGGTTTTGTGTCGTTTATAGTCACTATTAGTTTAATAAAAACTATATTCTTGATTTTTCACTAGATAAACAATTTATGCATCACTATTATGTCACAATTAATGATAAATGTTTAATCCATAAAAATTATAAATAAATTCATATGATGTAGATAATTTCATTAGATTTCTGGATACTATTCATGTTCGAAGTTTCATGAGTTTTATCACTAAATTAAAATTAATATACATATAAGATTTAAGAGAGTGACATGTTGTCACTTCCTTTGGTTTTAATAATAATTAAGTTATTTTCATGGAAAAAAGTACATTAAATGATTATAATCCGACCCTTAGGTGATATGGGTCGACATTTATGCATCAAATATAATTTTTAAATGTGTTACGGTAATTTTATAATATTATATTTACCCTTAATTATCTGATTTACCTTTAACTATGGTAAATAAAATTTACCGTAGTTACTATTCATAATTCCCAAAAATAAAAAGTATCTTATTAACATAATTTGGACCCACTGATTCCAAATATGGAATCCATTATTCCAAATTCAACAGACAAAATTTGATGAAATTAAATTAAAATTAATCCCGTTGTTGAAAGAAAACGGGTTATTCTTTAAAACATTGCAAAAGATTGAATTGATTTAACCTACGAATTCAAGGTAAAATCAATCACAATGACATAAATTATATTAAATGGTAAAAATATATTCCATTTATAATTTAAAACCATTAAATGTTACAATTTAACAACATAAGTTATTACGATGAAAAAAGTTGTTTTTAATTAAAATATAGCGTGTTTTTACTATTCATTAAAATATGAAAGTTATCAGAATAATATGAAAAAAATTTCCAAGGTAAAATTTTATATCCTGATTCCAAATAATAATATTATTCTGTAAAATTGAACATATAAACATTTCAAAAACTGGACTTAAAGTGGGTGCGCCATCAAAAGGCGGCAAAACTGCATTTTTTGAAAAATACTTACTTTACCCGAATAATTTATTTTGTTCGTATACCCTTTTCTAGAAAATGTGTAAGATGAATAATAATGTTATAAAAATCAAAATATATTTAATAATATTCATAACGGCTAGTTCATAATAGTATTATAATATCATATCGTTGTTTAGTAAAACCCGGTATTGCGTACAACACACGCTATCGAAGAAGGTCGTGATTGCGTGTAATGCAAGCCATGTCAGGGTTTAGTATAGTGAAAG
The DNA here is from genome assembly GCA_963277665.1 of Viscum album. NCBI lineage: Eukaryota > Viridiplantae > Streptophyta > Magnoliopsida > Santalales > Viscaceae > Viscum > Viscum album. The sequence continues at coordinate 840,336,457 of OY728123.1, forward strand.
ACTCCTTTTTTGTTTTGTTATAACAAAATCCAACCATTTTTCTCATTATATATATATATACCAAATGTTGCGTAGAATGACTATTATCAATCGAAAATGAAATTGTGTGTAAAACAATCTAATAATAGTGTTGCGTATACTGCAAGCTAATACGGTGTTGCGTATAGTGCAAGATAATCTTGGTGTATAGTACAACAGAAGATATGAAAGAAATTTTAATGAATATATCTTATAAAATCTCAGGTTATTACATTCAACCCCCCTTAAAATGAATTTCGCCCTCAAAATTCATCGGGGTTATAAATGGTTTTCTACTTGAATGTTTCTTTAATTGAAACCCACATCGTAAAAAGGAATAGCAAAACTTATCTTTAAAAACTAATGTATGAAATGTTACGGTTACCCAAATAAACTAATCCTTGGGTTTCCACATAGGAGAACGTAGGTGAAAATATGGATATGGAAGAGAAATATAACCATCATGTTCTGATAGAGAGTGGTAGAGAACATGGCTATGAAAAAGCCAACAATCAAAAAGCCATAGATTTGTGATGATCTAGAGTACCATCTGATTCATCAGATATAAGGGCACTAGGACAACATTTTTGGTTTTCCAGATCATTTCCCTAATGTTGAAGAATTTTAATTACAATACATACTTTATTTTGGTACAATCCCACTGTTGTTAATGCCTTGAACAATTTCCACTTCATCTCTTAAAGAAATGAAGTTGAATTTGTTATTCGTGAAGTGTTAGCAGATCATGTGATAGAATGACGGGTCATTCCATCTATCTCAAACAAAAGGTTAGAAAAATTTATTAAATATACATAAGTCGATCTATAGTGAGATTAATCATATATGGTTCATAAAATGGACTTATACTTTATATGTCATTCTACTTAATATAATAAAACTAGTTTCTACTAAATAGGGACTTCCTGTAGGCCAGTGGTAGGTGATAAAGGCCAGTCGCACTTCAGTTGTGGGTTCGATTCCCACAGCCTTGTCCGACGCGATGGGTTGTCGCCCGTCCTACAGGTTGTCCTTTTTCTAAAATGACATTACTATAAAATCCCATCAATAATATCGAAAAAGTTCTATCCTTAAGCAATAATAACATATGTCCAACATAATCAATTCCAATCTTTAGGCTTATCTAAAATACTTTAGTCCAAGCTCATAGTACAAAGAAAACAATTACTATAAAGGTTATCTACCAAGAATGTGAATACAAGCATTTATCTCACATATATCATAAGATATATCTTATTGGTTGCATTCCAAACACATGAATACCTTAGTAATATATTCTCTTGAAACAAAATTACCATAGGACCTTAGTGAAAACATGAATACTATCAAAAGGTAACTCTTTCCACATACCAAAATCCCAAAAAAATCTATATAATCAAACCATAATATCACTTAGTCCTTATATTAGTCATGAGATCATGAATACAATCAAACATCTCATTATCTTCTTATCCATTCATTATGTGCATATCATCTACTTTCCAAAAATATCTGAATATCCTTCCATGGTTACCGGTACCATTCAACATATACGTTCATATACTTTAGGGAAAATAATAGTGTAACAATCCTTAGATGATTCTTTATCCCATGGTACCATACATTATTCTTTATAAACATACAATCACTCCACTAACTTCTTAAGCCACTAGCTGAGCTTCATCATCATCCCCATAAATACTACCTGTATGACCATGCTGATTCTCTTCATGATATTTTCTCTTAGGGCATTGCGTTTCATAATTCCCATACATTCCACATTTAAAACATCTAATCATTGTTGATGTCATAGCAATACCATTATCCTTGTCCATGGTGTTAACTGAACCTTTTCCTTTGCACTTTCTGGCTTTGTGTCCTTCTTTTCCAAACCCAAAGCATCTTCCATTTCCTTTGAAACATTATCCTTGATGCCTCATCCCACATGATTTACATAGAGGAAATTGAACTTTCTTTCCTCTATGATCATCATGAAACTCCATCTTTATCTTATTAGCCGAGTTAAGAAACTTACCAAATTTGAGTTTATTGAACATATTATGAGATTGCTGATTCGGGATAATAATGATGTTTGGACTTCCTAATCCCATTTCATTTGGCTTCTCATGAATAATATCATTCCATTGTCCATCATATCCTCCATTATCGTGAATCATCTTGTTTCTAGTCATTTTCTAAAACCCAAAAAGAATAGTATGAGAGGAAAAATCATAATAAAGGGGGAGTAAAATCAATATATAACATCTTAGGTTTAATTCAAGTATTGTTACCGTAATTCTCGGACTATAACCTATACTTATACTTAACCTTAGGGATATCCCAAAACATAACTTAAAATATCTCTAGGGATCTCACTAAAGTTTTTGCATCCTAGTTTTCAAAGGTTGACTAATCCTTTTCTATGATACCAACTGTAACGGTCTGAAATTACTCCCAGTGGACTATAATTGATACCTATCAGGGCACTCCCTGGGCAGCTACACCCCCTGGGCGGGACACACCACCATCCCCAGTGGCAGCCATTTCCTCATGAAGCCCTTGGGCAGAGAGCCAAGCTTCGTCCAATTCTCACATGTGAGAGTTCCCAAGGATCGGATACATTCCTACATCCTTTTCCTCTGATACCAACTGTAGAGGCCCAAAGCTTTATGTACATGGACAATAAATTACTTTTGCGGAATACATAATACATAACAAATAAAGACACACAAGGATCGTAATAGTTTAGTGTTATTGTAATCTTGGAACGTAATCTTCTAATCATGGTGAAAGATCTTCAAAATCTTCCAATAATGATCTTCCCTTTCTTGTATACCTAAAACCTTTCTCTATATCCTGGGGAAAAGAAAACATACAAAAGGTTGATCTCAAATGCCTAGAAAGGGTAAACATAGAGAACATAAAACAATCCATAAGCATTTGAATGCAAAAAATTGAACATAAAATCTAAACATCAAAATCTTGAGCAAAGACATGAATCTTGGAAGTACATAAAGCATATATCATAAGGGAACATCAATCATGATAAAATAGCATGGGAATAAAACATGTAATTTTGGCAACCATTAAGCACATGATATTATTTCCATAGTACCCTAGGCATTACTGCCAAGACCATCTTAGTGGACAAAGTCCCTTTCTGAATCGAGTTCACTCCTAGTTCCAGTCCAATATTACTGAACCGGTTTAACTTTTCGTTCCATCTAGGTATATCTCATGAGATATAAATCTTTACCCAATGCATTGGAGGGAGATATAGGTTCCACCCATCTCATAATGAAATCATTCTTACTTTTGCCACAAAATGAACTTAAAACATTCATCATAACCCATAATATAAAATGGGCTTCATAAACATCATCCCATAATTTCATAATCCATATAAAACAAATGGACATTTAATCATAAGAAAAGTGAACCATGTAAATCATAGAAACATTAATCTTGAAACATACACATATCAAATAATATCATCTTACATGGAAAATGGTTTTGATAAAATATTTGAAATGATTTCTTGAGGAAAATATCCTTTCTTCGTCAAAATCATTTTCTTTTCAAAAAATGCCAGGCACATTTAAAATAAAATTATTTTGTTGATAATAGTCATAAAATCATGTTGATTAAGCTTCATGAAAATGTGGCATTATGAAACCGTAAAATTGGTCTTTTAAGAAGACCAGGACCTCTAGTATGTTTCTAGGTAATTTGATAAGGGAAATGGTCAGGGTTTGGCCGAGCTTAAAAGCTCCAATTGGTGTGAGGAAGAGAGGGAGGAGGTGCCCTTTTATAAGGGAGGAGAGGGGAACCTTTGGAAATCTTAAAAATATTAAATTATAATAAATCTAACCCCACATAAAATCCTCCAAAAATGACTCATATTGAGAATATTAGATTAGATAGGGTTGAAATATCATAAACCAATAAAATTTAGACATGTTAGGAATTTATTTTCAACATTATCAACTTGATTTATACATATTTAATCAATTTAATTTTATTTGTGGTAATAACATTCTAAATTTTCAGTTATAAAAAATAATTACATATTTGTTGTGAATTTTACATAATTGGATAGTTTATAACATTTTATACCATATAAATTTAAATCTATAATTTTTAAATATTTTTGTGATTTTTAAACAATTTTATAATATGTTCTTTTTATAAAATAACAATAGTGTCAATTTTGACACTATTGATTTGTTTGAATTTACATAAAATATATATAGAAGATATGTTCAAACTAAAAGTGTTAATAGATTCATAAAAGTTCATATGTTTCTAGAAAATTAGTGGATCACATTAAATAGTTCATATAATACTTATTTTATTATTTTTAAAACCACTTATTTGGTTTATCTCTGAATAAAATAATTACTACATCATTTTTGTATAATTATTTAATATACTTATTTTTTGCATAAAAATTAAAAATAAAATCCTATGATGAAGATAAATATATTAAATTTCACAATAATACTTTTACTCGAATTTATCATCTTAAAATCACAATATTTAAATTTGTACATTTATTAAATTATGAAGGTGACAACTTTGGCATTATTTAAAGTAAAATAATATAAGTGTCATAGTAGATTTTATAAAGCCCCAAATTGTAAAATATTCGACCATTGGATGATTATGGTTTAAATTTACATGAATAATAAGTTTTGGTCAGGGTTTTGTTTCCTTTTATGGTCACTATTAGTTTAATAAAAACTATATTCTTGATTTTTCACTAGATAAACAATTTCTGCATCACTATTGTGTCACAATTAATGATAAATGTTTAATCCCTAAAAATTATAAATAAATTCATATGATGTAGATAATGTCATTATATTTCTGGAGACTATTCATGTTCTATGTTTCATGAAGTTTATCACTAAATTAAAATTAATATACTTATAAGATTTAAGAGAGTGACATGTTGTCACTTTCTTTGGTTTTAATAATAATTAAGTTATTTTCATGGAAAAAACTCCATTAAATGATTCTAATCCGACCCTTAAGTGATATGGGTCTAATTTTAGCCATCCAATATAATTTTGGCATGTGTTAGGGTAATTTTATAATATTATATTTACCCTTAATTACCTGATTTACCTTTAACTATGGTAAATAAAATTTATCGTAGTTAGTATTCATAATTCCCACAAATAAAAAGTAGCTTATTAACATAATTTGGACCCACTGATTCGAAATATGGAATCCATTTTTCCAAATTCAATACACAAAAGTTTCAGAAATTAAAATAAAATTAATTTCATTGTTGAAAGAAAACGAGTTTTTCATTAAAATATTGCAAAAGATTGAATTGATTTAACCTACGAATTCAAGGTAAAATCAATGATAATGACAGAAATTATATTAAATGGTAAAAATATATTCTATTTAAATTTAAAACCATTCAATATTATACTTTAACCACATAAGTTATTACGATGAAAAAAGTTGTTTTTAATTAAAATATAGCGTGTTTTTACTATTCATTAAAATATGAAAGTTATCAGAATAATATGAAAAATATATCCAACGTAAAATTTTATATCCTGATTCCAAAAAATAATTTTATTTTGTAAAATTGAACTTATAAACATGTCAAAAACTAGACTTAATGTGGGTATGCCATCAAAAGGTGGAAAAACTGCATTTTTTGAAAAATACTTATTTTACCTGAATAATTTATTTTGTTCTTATACCATGTTCTAGAAAATGTGTAAGACGAATAATAATTTTATAAAATTAAAAATATAGTAAATACTATTCATAAAGGCTAGTTTATAATAATATTATAAATACATATCATTGTTTAGTAAAACCTGGTATTGCGTACAACACACGCTATCAATGAAGGTCGTGATTGCGTGTAATGCAAGCCAAGTCAGGGTTGTGTATAGTGAAAGACTCATTTTTTGTTTCGTTATAACAGAATCCAACCATTTTTTCATTTATAAATTGAATATATATATATATATATATACTCAATGTTGCATAGAATGACAATTATCAAACGAACTTGAAATTGTGTGTAACACAATCTAAGAATAGTGTTGCGTATACTGCAAGTTAATACGGTGTTGCGTATAGCGCAAGATAATCTTGGTGTATAGAACAACAGAAGATTTGAAAGAAATTAAAAAGAATATATCTTATAAAATCTCAGGTTATTACATTCTACCCCCCTTAAAATGAATTTCACCCTAGAAATTCACCAGGGTTATAAATGGTTTTCTACTTGAAAGTTTCTTTAATTGAAACCCACATCGTAAAAAGGAATACCAAAACTTATCTTTAAAAAATAAAATATGAAATGTAACCATTACCCAAATAAACTAATCATTGGGTTTCCACATAGGAGAACATAGGTGAAAATATGGATATGGAAGAGAAATGTAACCATCATGTTCTGATAAAGAGTGGTAGAGAACATGGATATGAAAAAGCCAACTATCACAAAGACATAGATTTGTGATGATCTAGGGTACCATCTGATTCATCGGATATAAGGGTAATAGGACAACATTTTTTGTTTTCAAGATCATTTCTCTAAAGTTGAAGAAATTGAATTAGAATACTTACTTTATTTTGATACAATCTCACTGTTGTTCGTGCCTTGAAAAATTTCCACTTCATCTCTTAATGAAATGAAGTTGAATTTGTTATTCGTGAAGTGTTAGCAGATCATGTGATAGAATAACGTGTCTTTCCATATGTATCAAACAAAAGGTTATAAAAAGTTATTAAATATACATAAGTCGATCTATAGTGAGATTAATCATATATTGTTCCTAAAATGGACTTATACTTCATATATCATACTACTTGATATAATAAAACTAGTTTCTACTAAACAGGGACTTCCTGTAGGCCAGTGGTAGGCGATAAAGGCCAGTCACAGTTCAGTTGTGGGTTCGATTCCCACAGCCTTGTCCGACATGATGGGTTGTCTCCCGTCCTACAGGTTGTCCTTTTTCTAAAACAACATTACTATAAAATCCCATCAATAATATCGAAAAATTTCTATCCTTAAACAATACTACCTTATGTCCAACATAATCCATTCCAATCTTTAGACTTATCTAAAATTCTTTGTTACAAGCTCGTAGTATAAAGAAAACAATTACTAGAAAGGTTATCTACCAAGAATGTGAATACAATCATTTATCTCACATATATCATAAGATATATCTTGTTGGTTTCATTCCAAACACATGAATACCTTAGTCATATATTCTCTTGAAACATAAATTACCATAGGACCTTAGTGAAAACATGAATACTGTCAAAAGGTAACTCTTTCCACATACCAAAATCCCAAAAAAATCTATATAATCAAACCATAATATCACTTAGTCCTTATATTAGTCATGAGCTCAGGAATACAATCAAACATCTCATTATCTTCTTATCCATTCATTATGCGCATATCATCTACTTTACAAAAATATCTGAATAACCTTCCATGGTTACCGGTACCATTCAACATATACTTTCATATACTTTAGGGAAAACAATACTGTAACAATCCTTAGATGATTCTTTATTCCATAGTACCATACATTATTCTTTATAAACATACAATCATTCCACTAACTTCTTAAACCACTATCTGAGCTTCATCATTTATTTCAACTCATATTTCATTTATAGTCTCTTCATCATCATCCACATAAATACTACCTGTATAACCATGCTGATTCTCTTCATGAGATTTTCTCTTAGGGCATTGCTTTTCATAATTCCCATACATTCCACATTTAAAACATCTAATCATTGTTGATGTCGTAGAAATACCGTTATCCTTGTCCATGGTGTAAACCGAACCTTTTCCTTTGCACATACTGGCTTTGTGTCCTTCTTTTCCACACCCAAAGCATCTTCCAGTTCCTTTGAAACATTATCCTTGATTCCTCTTCCCACATGATTTACAAAGGAGAAATTGATCTTTCTTTCCTCTATGATCATCATGAAACTCCATCTTTCTCTTATTAGCCAAGTCCGGAAACCTACCAAATTTGAGTTTATTGATCATATTATGAGATTGTTGATTCTGCATAATAATAATTTTTGGAATTCCTAATCCCATTTCATTTGGTTTCTCATGAAGTATATCATTCCATTGTCCATCATATCCTCCATTATCGTGAATCATCTTGTTTCCAGCCATTTTCTAAAACCCAAAAATAATAGTCTGAGAGGAAAAAATCATAATAAACGGGGGAGGAACTTCAATATCTAACATCATAGGTTTTATTCTAAGATCATTAACATAATTTTAGGACTATAACCTATACTTATACTTAACCTTAGGGACATCCCTATACATACCTTGGAAATATCTCTAGGGATCTCACTAAAGTTTTCGCATCCTAGTTTCCAATGGTTGTCTAAACCTTTTCTCTGATACCAACTTTAACGGTCTGGAATTACTTCCAGTGGACTATAATTGATACCTATCAGGGCACTCCATGGGCAGCTACACCCCATGGGCAGGACACACCACCATCCCCAGTGTCATCCATTTCCTCATGAAGCACTTGGGCGGAGAGCCATGCTTCGTCCAACGCTCACATGTGAGAGTTCCCAAGGATCGGATACATTCCTACCTCATTTTCCTCTGATACCAACTATAGAGGCCCGAAGCTTTACGTACATGGAAAATACATTAATTTTGTGGAATACTTAATACAAAACAAAAAAAAAAGACACACAAGGATCGTAATAGTTTAGTGTCTTTGGAAATTTGAAACGTAATCTTCTAATTGTGGTGAAAGATCTTCAACATCTCCCAATAAATATCTTCTATTTTTTCTTACCTAAAACCTTTCATTATATCCTATGGAAAGGAAAACATACAAAAGGGCGATCTCAAATTCCCAGTAAGGGTAAACATAGAGAACATAAAAAAATCCATAAGCATTTGAATGCAAAAACATGAACATAAAATCTAAACATCAAAATCAGGAGCAAAGACATGAATCTTGGAAGTACATAAAGCAAATATCATAAGGGAACATAAATCATGATAAAATATCATGGTAATAAAACATGTAATTGTTCCAACCATTAAGCACATTATATTATTTCCATAGTAGCCAAGGCATTGCTGCCAAGAACATCTTAGTGGACAAAGTCCCTTTCTGAATCGAGTTCACTCCTTGTTCCAGTCCTGTATTACTGAACCAGTTTAACTTTCCGTTCCAGCCATGTCTATATCATGAGATATAAATCTTTACCCAATGAATTTTAGGGAGATATAGGTCCCACCCATCTCATAATGAAATCATTATTACTTGTGCCACAAAATAAACTTAAAACATTCATCATAACCCATAGAATAAAATGGGTTTCATAAACATCATACCATCATTTCATAATCCATATAAAACAAATGGACATTTCATCATAAGAAAATTGAACCATGTAAATCATAGAGACATTAAACTTGAAACATACACATATCAAATAATGTCATCTTAGATGGAAAATGGTTTTGATAAAACATTTGAAATGAATTCTTGAGGAAAATATCCTTTCTTCGTCAAAATCATTTTCTTTTCAACAAATTCCATGCACAATTAAAATAAAAATATTTTCTTGAAAATATTAAAAAAATAATGTAGAGTAAGCTTCATGAAAATGAGGTGTTATGAAATCGTAAAAATATTATCGCGCCGTATAAGTTAAAAATAACATTCTCCTCGTACTTTTGTCGGAAAAGTAAAAAGTACCTTGTAGGGTAAATAAAAGAAAGATTTTGTCCATACCATGGGGTAAATGTAAAATTGGGTAAAAAGGACATTAAACATACATGAATACAATTTTATAAAACATGGACATGGATGATAACAATAACCCCAGTAGATACTTACGAATAAGCAGTCTCGGATAAAAATGAGATTTGCAAAATTATCCCTTACCTTAGGTCCGATATGCATCGTATGGTTCCGAAAATCCTGTATAATGATTTAAATAATGTCATTGACTTATTAAATAATCATATTCATTGTTATTATATCATATATGTTTCACATATGACTTTATATTACCCGTTCTTTTGTAAATTCCATGTTAAAGTTGCTTTTTGGGTAAAAACAATTCATTTATCGTATGTGTTTCGACTTGAGGTTTCTTGATATTATTACTTATATCCTGATTTACATAATTCCATAATGTAAAAAATTATTTATATATAATATATATTCATCATATACATATATATTATAGATCGATAAAAGGAATGAAATACACCGTTCATGGAGACGGTAGACCGTACGTACCCATGAACGCTGTTTTTGTTTCCTTATTGAATTGAATGAAACTAAATAAACGACATATATATATATATAAATAAATCCAGTAGAATTATTATTTCATATATTTAATTATTATTCATTATATAAACTTTTGGATCATTCGTGTATGGTTAATCATGGAAAATGAATCTCATCACGTTGTGGAGACGGTAGTCCGTACGTACGCACGAGCGATGATATCATTCCCATAATTATACAATTGGAGTGGATGGTATAATATATCAGAATACATATGATGTTATAATAACCATATATAGTTATTCTTTACACCATTATACCCATCCATGTATGGTGTTGGCGGAAAAAAAGATTACACCACGGCGTGGAGACGGTAATCCGTACGTACGCACGCGCGGTGATTTTGTTTTCCGTAGGATGGATAGAAGGTGAAATAGGGTTGTTTCATATTTATAATAACATATCAGTATATGAGGGATACTGATGTTATTACTTCATTATAAAACAACTATATTAGAAGAAGTTTAAGAAGAAAGAAAATTGAAAGAATCGGTAACGGATATTACCTCTTCTTTGACACGCCTCTTTGAATCCTCCTCTTAGGGTACTAAAATTGGTCTTTGAAGAAGACCAGGACATCTAGGATGTTTTCTAGGGACATTTATAAGGGAAATGGGCAGGGTTTGGCCGAGATTAAAGACTCAAATTGGTGTGAGGAAGAGAGGGAGGAGGTGACATATTATAAGGGAGGAGAGGGGCACCTTTGGAAATCATAAAAAATATTAATTTATAATAAATATAAACACAATTAAAAACCTTCAAAAATGACACATATTAGAATATTAGATGTGATAGGGTTTTAATAACATCAAACAATAAAATTTAGACATGTTAGGAATTTATTGTCAACATTATCAACTTGATTTATCCTTATTTAATCAATTTAATTTTATTTGTGTTAAAAACATTATAAATTTTCAATTATAACAAATAATTACTTATTTTTCGTGAATTATCTATAATTGGATACTTTATAACATTTTATACCATATAAATTTAGATTTAAATTTTTTAAATATTTTTGTGATTTTTAAACAATTTTATAATATGTTATTTTTATAAAATAACAATAGTGTAAATTTTGACAAAATTGATTTGTTTGAATTTAAATAAAATATATACAGAAGATATTTTCTAACTAAAAGCATTAATAGATTCATAAAAGTTCATATGTATCTAGAAAATTAGTGGATAACATTAAATACTTCATATAATATTTATTTTATTATTTTTAAAACCATTTATTTCGTTTATTTCTTAATAAAATAATTACTACAAAATTTTTGTATAATTATTTAATATACTTATTTTTTGCATAAAATTAAAACTAAAATCCTATGATGAATAAAAATCTATTAAATTTCACAATAATACTTTTACTCGAATTTATCATCTTAAAATCACAATATTTAAATTGTTATATTTATCAAATTATGAAGGTTACAACTTTGGCATTATTTAAAATAAAATAATATAAGTGTCATAATCTCTTTTATAAGGCTCCAAATAGTAAAATATTAGACCATTGGATGATTATGGTTTAAATGTACATTAAAAATAAGTTTTGGTCAGGGTTTTGTGCCTTTTATGGTCACTACTAGTTTAATAAAAACTGTATTTTTGATTTTTCACTAGATAAACAATTTCTGCATAACTATTGTGTCACAATTAATGATAAATATATAATTCCTAAAAATTATAAATAAATTCATATGATTTAGATAATTTCATTATAATTCCGGAAACTATTCATTTTCGAGGTTTCATGAGGTTTATTACTAAATTAAAATTAATATACTTATATGATTTAAGAGAGTGACATGTTGTCGCTTTCTTTGGTTTTAATAATAATTAATTTATTTTCATGGAAAAAATTCCATTAAATGATTCTAATCCGACCCTTATGTGATATGGGTCGACTTTTAGTCATCCAATAGAATTTTGGCATGTGTTAGGATAATTTTATAATATTATATTTACCATTAATTACCCGATTTACCTTTAACTATGGTAAATAAAATTTACCGCAGTTATTATTCATAATTCCCAAAAATAAAAAGTATCTTATTAACATAATTTAGACCCACTGATTCAAAATATGGAATCCATTCTTCTAAATTCAATACACAAAAGTTGCAGAAATTAAATTAAAATTAATCTCGTTGTTAAAAGAAAACGGGTTTTTCATTAAAACATTGCAAAAGATTGAATCGATTAAACCTATGAATTCAAGGTAAAATAAATGATAATGACATAAATTATATTAAATGGTAAAAATACATTCTATTTATACTTTAAAACCATTAAATATTATAATTTAACCACAAATGCTATGATGATGAAAAAAGTTGTTTTTAATTAAAATATAGCGTGTTTGCACTATTCATTAAAATATGAAAGTTATCAGAATAATATGAAAAATTGATCCAATGTAATATTTTATATCCTGATTCCAAATAATAATTTTATTTTGTAAAATTTAACTTATAAACATGTCAAAAACTATACTTAAAGTGGGTGCGCCATCAAAAGATGACAAAACGACATTTTTTTAAAAATACTTTTTTTACCCAAATAATTTATTTTGTTCTTATACCATGTTCTAGAAAATGAGTAAGATGAATAATAATGTTATAAAATTGAAAATATAGTTAATACTATTCGTAACGGCTAGTTCATAATAATATTATAATATCATATCGTTGTTTAGTAAAACCCAGTATTGCGTACAACACACGCTATCGAAGAAGGTCGTGATTACATGTAATGCAAGCCAAGTTAGGGATTTGTATAGTGCAAGACTCCTTTGTTGTTTCGTTATAACAGAATCCAACCATTTTTTCATTTATACATTGAATATATATATATATATACTCAATGTTGCATAGAAGGACTATTATAAAACAAACATGAAATTGTGTGTAACAAAATCTAAGAATAGTGTTGCGTATACTGCAAGCTAATACGGTGTTGTGTATAGTGCAAGATAATCTTGGTGTATCGTACAACAGAAGATATGAAAGAAATTAAAAAGAATATATCTTATAAAATCATGGGTTATTACAGATATACCTAGGGCTCAGCTTTCCCTTCTTTCCAAATCTCATTACTCTCTTCCAAGGAGATATTAGTAAGAACACTATATCGCCCACTTCATACTCTAGTTATTTTCTTCGGTTGTTGGCATAACTTTTTTGTCGACTCTGAGATGCTCTTATGTGTTGTTGAATAGATCGGACTTTTTCTGCCTTCTCATCAACAAGATTAGGTCCTAATATCTTTCTTTCCCCAACTTCATCCCAGCAAGTTGGAGTTCTGCATTTCTTTCCATAGAGAGATTCATAAGGAGCCATCTGAATACTGGAGTGAAAGCTATTATTATAGGAAAATTCCACCAAATGTAGGTTTTGATCCCAATAACCTTTGAAATCCATAGTGCAAGCTCTTAACATGTCATATAGAGTTTGAATTGTCCTCTTAGACTGACCGTCTGTCTGAGGATGATAAGTAGTGCTGAAACTCTACTTGGTATCTAGAGTATGCTGAAGACATCGCCAGAACATCGAGGTAAACCTCAGATCCTGATCAGATATAATGGAAAGTGGTACTCCATGCAATCTTACCACTTCCTTTACATATATCATGGCAAGCTGATCTAGAGAGAAATCTTCCCTGGTAGAAATGAAGTGTGCCGACTTCATATGACGATCAACTATAACCCATATAGCATTATTGCTTTTGGAGGTTTTAGGAAGTCTGGTGATAAAGTCTATAGTGATTTTTCCCATTTCCATTTGGGTGTGGGTAATGGTTGTTACATATCCTTATACTTATGTCTCTCAGCTTTAACATGCTGACAAACCAAGAATCGAGAGACATATTCAACAACATCTCTTTTCTTGCCATCCAATAAGAAGTACTATTTCATGTCCCTATACATCTTCATTCTTCCCGGATGAATAGAGAATGAAGAACTATGATCCTCATACAGTATCTCCTTCTTTAATTCTTGTATGGGAGGAACACAAACCCGATTCTTGAACCTTATTATCCCATCACAATCAAGGTTGAATTCAAGAACATTTCTCACCTTCTTTTGTAACTCTACATCTTCATTTGGTGCTTCTTTAATCTTCACATGTATAGATGGTTGATCATTCATTTGAAAAAAGATAAGATTTTTCCCATCCATTATATTTCCAAGATCCAACCTTTGTAAATCCATAAATATTGGATCTTTTGTGATCCTCATCATGGATAAGCTAGCATGGTCTTGTTGACATAATGCATCTGCGACCTTGTTTTCTTTCCCTGGGTGATAATGAATTGATCAGCCGTAATCCTTAATCAGCTCCAACCTTCTTCTTTGGAACATATTCAGCTCATTCTGTGTGAAAATATTCTTTCAACTTTTTTGATCAGTATAAATATCACACCTTTGACCATAAAGATAATGCCTCTAAATATTTAATGCAAAGATTACCGCAGCTAACTCCAAATCATGAGTTAGGTAATTTTTCTCGTGAATTTTCAACTATCACGAGGCATAAGCTATCACCATATCATTTTGCATGAGAACACTCCCCAATCCCTTCTTGGATGTGTCACTGTAGATCACAAACATTTCTCCACTACAAGGCAGTCTGAGCACATGAGCACTGGATAACCTTCTTTTCCATTCCTTGAAATTTTACTCACACTCCACCGTCCACACGAACTTAACTCCTTTTCGAGTCAACCTGGTGAGTGGATTAGATAATCATGAAAAATATTTCACAAAACGTAGATAATATCCATCCAAACGAAGAAAACTTCGGATCTCAGTTATTGTTGTTAGTCTCGACCATCTTTCGATAACCTCTATTTTTGCTGGATCCACAAATATACCCTCTTTTGAGATTATGTGACCCAAAAATGCAACTTTTTGAAGCCAAAAATCCATCTTGGTAAATTTGGAATAAATATTATCCTTTCTCAGGGTCTTAAATACAATTCTCAAGTGATCTTCATGTTCTTCCTTGATCTTTGAATAGACAAGAATATCGTCTATATAGACTACCACAAACTGATCAAGATAGTCTCTAAAGACTCTATTCATCAGATCCATGAAGATAGCAGGGGCATTAGTAAGACCAAATGGCATCACTATAAATTAATAGTGTCCATACCTTGTACGGAAAGCCGTCATTGGTATATCATCACTTTTGACCCTTAATTGATGACACCAGGAATTAAGATCAATCTTGGAGAAGTATTGAGATCCCCGTAATTGGTCAAATAATTCATCAATGCGTGGGAGAGGATATTTATTCTTGATCGTGATCTTGTTAAGTTCTCAATAATCAATGCAGAGTCTCATTGATCCATCTTTCTTCTTAACAAACAGAACAGGTGCTCCCCAATGTGACGCACTAGGGCGTCTGAATCCATTATCAAGATTCTCTTGGAGTTACTTCTTCAATTCCTGCAACTCATTTGAGGGCAATTTTATAAGGTGTCTTTGAAATAGGAAAATCACCCGGCACACGTTCTATTGAAAACTCAACTTTAGGATTTTGTGGAAGACCCGACAATTCCTCTAGAAAGACATCATCAAACTCCCGTACAATGGGAATATTCTTAATTTTGAGTTTATCACCAACCATTTGAGATAAATAACCTTCATTTATTGGAATCAAGACCCATAAAATGGAAGAAATTTCCTCTGGAAGGTTATATTCATCCTTGCATCGATAGACGATCATAGATTGATCTGGAATATTAAATGTGATTTCCCTTCTTTGGCAATTGATATGAGATCCATATAAAGAAAGCCAATCAATGCCAAGAATCACATCAAATTCCACTATTTGATGTATCACAATATTTGCAGGAATCACTTTCCCACAATCTTCAGTCAGAGAAGAATTGTAAACTTTTGATGTGACTGTTGTGCCATTATGAGTTTTCACAGCTAACTCAACATCTAATTGTTGAGTTAATACAGCGATACCCTTATAAAATTCTTCAGAAATAAAAGTGTGGGTGGATCTAGAATCAAATAAAACATTTTCTACTTTAGAGTGAATGGTAATTGTACCTTTCACCACTTCGTTATCGTACTCCACATCACCGATAGTAATTGCATGTGACTTTCCTTTGGCTTTGGACTTATGAGTTTGTTGACGTCGATCATTATCAACAACCCTAGGATTTGGGAATTGATTGACATAATGCCCCATCTCATTGCACTTGAAACATTGAAGTGTAATAGGTGCATTCTGTGTATCCCGTTCTTTGTTCAAGTCATTAGACTTCTTCTTCCAATTATTTCAACATTCAACTACCTGATGACCTTATTTTCCACACGTGAAACATTTTCTTGTCCCTTTAAGACAATTCCCACCATGTTTCTTTCCACAATTTGAGAATAAAGGAAAACTCATATTATTTTCAGTGTGGTCTTTAGATTTTCCTTTGAATTCCATTTTCCTCTTCTTATCAAACCCATATGACTGATGTGTTACTCGAATCTCCATCTCAACCTTGAGATCACATCGAACAATTTCCTCATTGCTATTGATGTCCCTTATGGATAACACCCTTCGAAGACTTGGTTTTAAGCCACTAAAGAATCGATCAATTTTACTCTCAGGTTGGATAATAATTACGGAAGCGTACCTTGCAGGTCTTGAAAAATTAGCTTCGTAGGTATCAACTGACTCATCATCCTTTTTCAGTTCAAGAAACTCCTTCTCCGTTTTTGTTCGGAGAATATGAGGGATGTACTTATTGAAAAATAAGTTCTTGAACTCGTCTCATTCTCTGGACTAAATTTAATCTCTTTTCCTCATATTCTTGATAAGATTCCACCATTGATCAGCATCACCTTCCAAACGATACACTTCTAATATAACTTTGTCATGTTCAAAACATTAAAGAACTGAAAATATATTTTTAGTGGTACTAATCCATTGTTCAGCTACTAATAGATCAAAAGACCCGCTAAATAAAGGAGGACGCTGCCTCATGAAGGATTCAATAGAATGTTGCTCCTTCCTTTGCTCGTTTGGATGTCCTGTATGGTTCATAGCTTGAGAAAGTTGTTTGAGAATGGCTATATGATTTTTCATTCCAAATCCCACATCATTTGGTTTCTTAGGGGGACAATAATTGCATTGCCCATCGCATTCTGCATTAACACGGTTCTTTCAGGTTCCAGCCATTGACTAAAACCAAGATGCATAGTGTGAGAAAAAATAATCATAATAAGAAAACCACATAATCAAGAATAAAATTTCACACTTAAGGTATTATCATAGGTTGTTCATGGACATTTCTAAAACACTAAGATTATGTTATATGCTTAGACTTATCCTTAGGGTTCTTACTAAGGCTTTCACATCCTAGTTTCCAAAGGTTGACTGTACCTTTCCTCTGATACCAACTATAACGACCCATAATTTACATACATTGTTATTACTTCATAGTTGAAGCATACTTATTACAACATATAACAAAACCATGAATGGACCGTATATGTATAGTGTCTTTAGAAACTGGGAAACATAAGCAACTTGTTCATAAAATCAACTACATTATCTCCTATTTATTTCATCATATCTAGAGTCCCTTTTTGGAATATCCTACTTAATATCCTTCTTCCTGACCTAGGGAATAGAAAAAATACAAAAATGGTGAGATAAAATGCTAAGTAAGGGTAAACAAAAGAAATATCAGTCAAATCATATTCAAAAGAACATAACATGTTGAAAATATAAACCTGAAAAAGAGGTCATAATATCATGTCATGGGATAAATAATAGTAATGAAAAGTAATCCCAAATAATCATAACATAAAACATGAAACTTTATGGCATACACACATAATCATAGAAAACCATTTCATATTTTTCAAGGCTCATTCCCAAGACCATCATAGAGGACAAAGTCCATTACTGAACCAAGTTCACACCTCGTTCTAGTCTTGTATCACTGAACCGGTTTAACATTCCATTCCATCCATGTCTATCTCATGAGATATAAATCATTACCCAATGCATTGGAGGGAGATATAGGTCCCACCCATCTCATAAGGAAACCATTCTTATGTGTTCCACAAAATCATAAATCATAAATCATAGCATAACCCATGTAATAAAAATGGGATTCTTTTTCATCATGCCGTCATAACACAATCCATATAAGATAAAAGGAAATCATAAAAAAATCCCATCATAACATAATCGAATCAATATAAAAATAGGAATATAAACATAACCCTATATTATCTTAGATGGAAAATAATTGTGATAAAACACTTGAACTCCATTCTTGAGGAAAATATCCTTTCTTCTTCAAAAACATTTTCCTATCTTAACATGTCATATAATTTTAAACTAAAAGAATTTGACTAAAAATAAACTTTAAAACTCGTGAAGGATGCTTCATGGAAATAATTTTCTAAAAATCCATTCATGCCATATAAGTTAAAAAAACAGTCTTCTTGTACTTGGGCCAGAAAAGTCAAAAAAGTACCTCATACCAAAAATGACAAAAGATTCCCTTCATATCTTATACTAAAAAAATACCAATGGGTAAAATTGGATTTAAACAATTGGAGGAGGATATAAATAATATTACATATTGTGGAAACATGGATGCGTATGATAAATATTCCCTAGTAAATTCTGAAGTATCAACAATCTCTGATAAAAATGAGATTGCGAGATTTTCCCTTACCTTAGGCCTGATATGCTTCGTATGAATCCGAACCTCTTGTAATATGGATTAAATAATGATGATTGACTTATTACAAAATCATATTCATTGTTATGATATCATATATTGTCATATTTTTATCTTCTTAGTAGTAATATTTCATTGCCACTTGTTATTCGGTTGTTTATTGCTTGTTGTTCTTATGCGTGTTTTGTCGAAGAAATTATTATTCCACTTTATAGGATATAGATACATCATTTAAAAAATGGTATTAGTGTAATATATATCACATTAATTCATTCATTTCATTTATATAATCATTATTCAATGAAGATCATATAGAACGAGTCGCATCACATCGTGTAGACGGTAGGGCGTACGTACGCACGAGCAATGATATCGTTCCCATGATCATGGAATTATATTGAAGTGTCTGTATAATATTTCAGAATAAATACCACCTTACATTATTCATATATAGTTATTTATTTACACCATTATACCCATCCAAATAAGGTGGTGGTGGAAAATATATTACACCATGGCGTGGAGACGGTATTTCGTACGTACGCACGCATGGTGATTTTGTTTACCATACAATGGATAAGAGGTTAAGTAGGATTGTTTCATATATATAATAATATATCAGTATATTAGGGATACTAATGTTATTACCTCATAATGAAACAACTAAAGAAGATGGAGTAGAAGAATAATGAAACTTGAAGAAAACGGTTGAAGGTATTACCTCTTCTTCGAAGTGCCTCCTTTAAACATTCTCTTAGGGCACTAGAGTTGGTCTTTTGAAATACCAGTACCTCTAGTAGGTTTATAAGGATGTGGGGAAGTGAAATGGTCAGGTTTTGTCTGAGCTTGAATGCTCAAAGTGGTGTGAGGAGGAGAGGGAGGAGGTTCCCTTTTATAAGGGAGGAGAGGGGCACCATTGAAAGAGTGAAAATATTATTTTATTATAAACTTATCTTCAGTTTCAAAAGGCCCAAAAATCATTAATGATGAAGATAAAATGACTAATGGTCGAAATAAAATCATCTAATCAGAATTTGAAATGTTTTGGAAAATATTTTAATCATTATAATCTTATTTATTTAAATGATTTATTAATGAGGTAAATACTGCATTATTATTGTGTCATAAATAATTGAATTTATATGATGTCCAAAAATTATAAAAAAACTACCAACATGTTGGAAATATTTTTATATTTTCAATTAATATTTATACTCTAAATGAGAATTTATATAGCCTCTTATAAAAATTAATTACTACAGGATATTTTGTGAATGCCAATTTTGTATTTACATTAAATTAATTAATCTAATGTGTCATTTTCTTTAATAAGTGGCTCCATGGGGACCCAAAATCGACCCAAGGATGCCCATGGTCGGCCATTACTCATCCAATAAGGTTTGGACATGTGTTATGGTAATTTTGAATTATTATAATTTTCTTTTAACCTTGAATTACCCTATTTACTTTTTATCGTGGTAAATAAAATTAAAAAGTTACTATTCATCAAAAATTATTTTTATCTAATTGAACCACATTTTACTCCTTGATATTAGCCGGGTCTCTCGAATTTTCAAAATTCAACTCCCAGAAGTGGTAAAATTAAGTTTTATGAACAATTACAAAAGCTCCTAGGAGGTGGGTAAAAGACGGTGAAAAGTTCAATACAATTTTTTATAAATCTAAAATTATTATAAAATGATTACAATGAATTTCTTTGAACATATATATGTATTATGAATCTTTTTTGACCTAAAATAAATTTAAATCAAATAATTAATTATTTAAATAAAAAGTCAGTTTTAACCAAAAACTCAGTGCTTTCACTATTCATCAAAAATTGAAGTTGTTTCAGAAAAATACCAAAAAATCAGCCTAATCTATATTTGATATCCGAAATTAAAAAATTATGTCTATTTTTCCAAATTCATAACATATAATTGGCATTAATTAATTTTAAATTTGATTCCCGTTATCAAAACAAATAGTGTGTTTTTGAAAAACAATAACTGTTAAAAGATCATCACTTGTTTATGTCAAATTTCAAAGTGAAATTAATTCCAATTCAAAAAATTGTATTAAATGGTAAAAATATATTATAAGTACACTTTAAAACCAATTACAAATATAATCTATCCATATAAATTATTTCGATGAAAATTTTTTTTTTAATTAAAATATAGCGTGTTTTTACTATTTATCAAAATATGAATGTTACCAGAATAATATGAAAATTTTATCCAAAGTTAATTTTTATATCCTGATTCCAAAGAAGAATTTTATTTTTTTCAAATTGAACTTATAAACATGTCAATAACTAGATTTAAAAGTTGTGCACCATGAAAAGGTGGTAAAACTGCATTTTTTGAAAAATACTTCTTTTGTCCAAAAAACTGATTTTGTTTTCATACCTTATTCTAGAAAATGTGTAATATGATTTATAATGTTATAAAATTTAAAATTCAGTTAATAATATTCATCACGGATAGTTCATAATATTATAATAATATATCGTTGTTTAGTGAAACTCGGTATTGCGTACTACACATGCTATTGGGGAAGGTCGCGATTGCATGTAACGCAAGCCCAACTAGTGTTGTGTGCAGTGAATGATTCCTTTGAGTATAATATAATACATAAAAAAATATATAATTCTCATAAAATATCATGGTGTTACCTATAATCATCTCTTATTATATCAAATAGGAAATGAAATCATCATTTCATTGTAAGGATGACTACTTCCTCACAAACCAATGTAATTTGTTCCCATCACTATATCACATTACTGGTTATAAATATAGAATTATTATTCATATATCATAATATATTATTTATGTTCTTTCATTTCAATTCATAGAAAAAATAGCATTGTTCATGTGTATGTGTGGACTATCTCCTCCATGAGGTGATGTGATCCGTTTTTTTCCTTCACATCACATGGATGATATAAATAATTATATTTAAATAATTAATATGATATAAATTATTTTATTATCCTTATAGAACTAAAATAATAATATATAAATTATTTTCATAAATATCATTGGAAAATGGAACCATTACTCGCCTGTAGGTATGACATACCATATTAATGGTTGCAATATAGTTTATTTATCATAAATATAAGAAATGGTTAAATTTAATTTTAAATTTTTTCAATAATAATAATAAATTTGTTATTTATGTTATTATGGATTTTGTGGATTAATAACAACTTTAAAACTTTTTAATATGACTAACTCATTTTGTATTTATGTACATAATATTATCAATACAGTCGACTGAATGTTTTGGGATTATGTAAATGTTTAAATAATGGAAAATAGTGTTATAAAAGGAACAAAAAAAATTAAAAGCTTGTTGAGAAATTTTAAAAAAAATATAATTTTATTATATATAAAGATAAATAATGTATATGATAATTCTGACGTAATAAGTGTTACTTTCTTTAGAAAATCCTCTTTTAATGTCCCATTTTCAACTCTTTTAAATAAAGGAAAATATTTATTTCAATAAGTAAAAAATGAATTATTTTCTCATTGTAGTGATTCCATAATTCATTGGTTAATTATTTACAAGTGTTCATGGTTATTGACAAATAAAATATTTTCCTCTGTATCTGCGTAGTGTTTCTCAAATTGTGCTATTTTGAAATGAAAAGGTTATATTCCTTAATAATTTAATTATGATTCAATAATTTATTATTTAAATTTATTATATTGTACATTGGAATCATTTTTAGTGATGGGGGTTAGGTTATTGAACAGTGACGAGTGGTTTTGTGATAATCCATGGATGGGGTATTACATTATATCCTCCAATGCATTGGGTACTCTAGAGATGGAATTTGGATATATAGATTATTCCTTTATTAAGAGTTATAAATAAAAACATGTCCAATGAATCATACATTACATTAGATTTCATTATAAATAGTTTTTAGTGAAGTTGTTTTATTTTAAAAATGTATGAAAATTATATTTTTGAAAAGATGAAACCCTTTTGAGGGTAAAAATGTATCTATTTCATTAATTCCCATACACCTTATAGTTGCCACTATACACTACAAGAAGAGTGTCGATCAAATATTTCCTTTCTACATCCACATTAGTGGGATTATTTATATCCCGTTGTATGTTTTTATCCAGATGGACCAACATTCCACATTTGGAGTAATTGACGGTTCCCTTTAGACAGTTCCTATGATTATTCTTGTCACAATTTTTACACATGGGAGGATTGTGCTTCTTTCCATCATGGAATTTATTTATGGGACCTCCCAAAATAGATTCCATTTTCATCTTCTTATCACCGGGCCCATGATACCATTGAGATTATCTGATTTCCATTTCCACTATTTGGGTAGAATAGATAATTTATTGATAACAATCAATGTCTCGAATCACCAACCCTTTTCATAGACTCATCTATATCCATCTAAATAAGTGATCCTCCTTTCATTCGGTGTTCATGAAAAACCTAGAGGCATACCATGAATACCTAGGGAAGTTTCCTCCATATGTCCTAATAGAGTCATCTCCCTTCTTCTTGAGTGTGATAAACTCTCTTTCCATCTTCATATGGTCATTTCAGGGAAAATATTTATTGATTTTTTTTTCATTAATTAATCCCATTCCATGTGAACAATTGTTTCATGGAGATTAGTATTATTGATCAATGTACACCACTGATAAGCTTCCCTATCAAAATTACCAACTGTCGATATTACTTTATACACTTATGAGCACCAGAAGATAGAGAATATCATTTAAATGGAGTTAATCCAATGTTCCTTAATGAAGAGACTAGATTATCCAGAAAACATGGGAGGTATTTTACGTATGAAGGATTCAACGACAACATGATCTTCCCTTAGAGGAGGTGGGTGTTTCACATGATTCATGTTTTTATACATAACATGATCCCATTGAGCTAGTACATTCATAATGATTTGATCACCCATTCCTATCATATCAGGAATATCAAAAGAGGAATCATCACATACCCTATCACATTGATTATTTGCACGTGTTCTTATATTTCCTATAATTAAATAAGAAAATGAATATACAATTACATGGCTTAAAAACATTGCTATTGTAGAGACCCATGATTGTATCACATGGAAATTAAATTTCCGTTATGGAATACATATTACATAATACAAACATAGATTCCAACAGACCGTATTAGTTTAGTGTCTTTGGAAACATAGAACATAATCTGGTAACAATGTGAAATTTCATAAACATCTCCCATAAAGATCATCCCTTTTTATTTTCCTACCTAGAACCTATCTTTATATCCTAGGGAAAATAAAACATAAAAAGGGTGATCTCAAATGCTTAATATGGGTAACCATGGAGAACATAAAACAAACCCTAAACATTTTAATGTAAAAAACAAGAACATACAGTTTAAACATCAAAATATTGAGTCATGGAATAATTAATGGAAGTACGCAAGGAATAGATTATAAAATAACATTATCTATGGTAGAATAACATGAACATAAAACAAGGAATTTTGGAAAACAAATTAGAAAATAGTATGAATTCCATAGTATCCAAGGCATTTTTTCCAAGACCATCATAGTAGACAAATTCCATTACTGAATTAGGTTTACTTGTTGTTCCTGCAATGTATTAATAAACCCAATTTACTTTTTATTACGTCCCTGTATTACTGAACCTTATTTAATTTACATTTAATTCATATAGATCTAATCATATATAAATCTTTACCAAATGCATTGGAGGGAGATGTAGGTCCCACAAATCTCATAATTAAATAATTCTTACAAGTTCCCCAAAAATATAAACCATTCATCCTAGAAAAACCCATGAAATAAAATGGGTTTCATAAAACTCATTCCATTACAACATAATACATATAAAATGAAATGAATTAATAAAAATAATTCCAATAAAAACAAAATAAAATCAATGTAATAATATGGATATAAAAATAATACTATTTTATAGTATATGTGAAATTATTTTTATAAAATATTTTAAAATAATTCCTAAAAAAAATCCTTTCTTCTACAAACATGTTTTGCCTTCTCAAAATTCCTTGAAATTTTAAAAGTAATTTTTCTGAAAATAAAATTTAAACCATGTAGAGTAATGTTAATAAAAACAAGGCATCATGAAATCATAAAAAAAACCCTTCGTTTCATATATGTTCAAAAACTTTTCTTCTCATACTATTTCCATAAAAGTCAAAAAAATACATAGTATGGTAAATATAAGAAGGATTCTTTACATACCATTTATTAAAAGTAAAAATAATTAGTAAATATGACATTCAATACGCATTGAAAAATAAAATACATGTTATGATAAAATTATTACAAAATATGGACATGGATTATAAATATATCGTTAGTAAATACTCATGTATAAACAATCTCGGATAAAAATGATATTGAAAAAGTATCCCTTTCCTTATTTCTGATTTCGTCTATATGTGTCTGAAATTCATTTATAGTTGGTTTAAAAATATTATTAACTTGTAAAAGAACCATAATAGTATTTATTATATCATATATGATTCACTTAAATCTTTAAATTACCCATTCATTTGTCAATTCCATGTTAATACAATGTTTTGGTTAATAATCATTTTATTTATTTTACGTGTTTTGAATTTTAATTCTTGATATTATTACCTATATCATGATTTAATTATTCTAGAATGTATAAAATGATTTATATTTTATAATATATATATATATATTATAGATAATATAAATGTAATACCTCGTACATGGGGATGATAGGCTGTAAATACGCATAATCACTATTTTTGCTTCCTTATTAAATTGAATGGAAGTAAATAAATGAAAAATATATATAGATAGATAAATATAGTAGTATAATTATTCCATATATTTCATTATTATTTATAACATATACTTTATAATCATTCTTGAATGGTTAACTTGGAGAATTAATATCATAACTTCGTGGAGACGGTAAGTTGTACGTATGCACGAGGGACAATATCATTCCCATAATTATTGAATTGTGTTTTATTGGATGGGGTATAATATCTCATAAATAGTATCATGTAAAAATAATCATATATAGTTATTGTTTCCACCATTATACTCATCCATGTAAGGCGGTGGTGAAAATCAGATTACAACACAGTGTGCAGATGGTAAGTAGTACGTACGCAAGTGTTGTTATTTCATTTATAAAAGGATGGAAAGAAGGTGAAATAGGTTTGTTTCATATTTATAATAAAATATAATAATATTAGCGATACTGATGTTTTTAATTTATAATAAAACAACTAAATAAGAATATGTTGATGAAGAAATAAATTTGAAAGAATTGGAAAAGGATATTACCTCTTCCTCGATGTTACTCTTTTTAATTTATTCATAGGGAACTAGGGTTGGAAATTTGAGAAGATAAATACCTCTATAATGTTACTAGGGTTGTTTAGAAGTGGAAGGGTTAGTGTTTGGCTGAGAATGAAGGCGCAAAATGGAGTGAAGAAGAGAGAGAGGATGTGCCTTTTTATAAAAGAGGAGGGGGCACTTTAGGAAACACTCAAAATACTAATTTAATATTAATTCAATTTCTTTTAAAAATTGTCCAAAACATTTTTAATTATTAGATAACAAGATTTTGGTTTTAATACCCATCAAAAATATTTTCTAGACATGTTTTTAATATTTATATATCATTATCGTTTTGTTTTATCCCTTATTTTACCGTTTTTAATATTATAGTGATATCATGTTATTTAAACATTATAGGTTATTTTAATTACCATATCATTTAAAATGACCCAAAAAAGTTGTTTATGATATATTTGTACATATATTATCCATTAGAAATTATATTAGATCTTTATTAAATTTCATATCATTTGATAAACTATATTCTTTTTTATGTTATAAATTATGTCAATTTTGGACACTCTTCATACATGATTTTTTAAAAATTAATAACAACCTGACTACATATAAATAAATGAATTAACACATCCAAAATATTTAAATGTAATCCATAAAACTCTTGTATTCCATGAAAAATTTCCAATTACATTTATTTTAATATTTAGAAACTTATTTATTTGAATATTTCATTAATGAGGCAATCAGAACATCATTATTTTGTCATTTATAAATATATATATCTAATGTATGAAAACTATAAATAAAATACAATGAGATAGGAAATATTTTTATATTTCAAATGATTATTTATATACAATGATATCTTTTATATTTCCCAGTATTAAATACGATTTAGTAAAAGATATATGTTTAGGTTATAATTATATTTACTTTAAATTAATTCTTATAAAATGACATTTTCACATCCATGTATATCCATGGGGTAAAAAAACTACCCAAGGATTACCATGGATGGAAATATCTCATCCAATATGATTAGTACATGTGTTAGGGTAGTTTAATATTATTATAATATTATTTTTTTAACCTTATTTACCATATTTACCCTTTTACATGGTAAATAAAATAATTAATGTACTTACTATTCATAATGTCCAAAATTAAAAGGTACCTAATTAAAAAAAATTAACATTTTTATTACAAGTACAAAATTTATTTTTCCAAATTCAAAAAGATTAGTTGATGTAATTAATTTAAAATTAATTCCCTTTATCAGAACCAAAAAGAATGTTTTTATGAAGTAAGAACTATCAAAAGATTGTGAGGTGTTTATCTCCAATATAAAAGTGATATATCTTCCATTGACCAAAATTGGATTAAATGAGAAAAAATAATCCTAGTATAATTTAAATCCAATTAAATAGATAAGCTAACTATATAAATAAATTTTTTTAAATGTATTTTTGAATTAAAATGCAGTATGTTTTTCACCAATCATCAAAATATAAATTTCATCAGAAAAATTCCAAATTTTCACCAGAGTTAAATATTTATTTCCTTATTCTAAATAATATGTTTATTTTTTAATATATAATATATAAAATTGTCAATAAAAATATTTAATAAAGGTTCTCCATCAAAAGGAGGTAAAACTGCAATTTTTTTAAAATAATTCATTTATCTGAAGTAATTATTTTGTTCTCAAATCATGTTCTAGAAAATGAGTAAGTTGAATGATAATGTTATATAAAATTCAAAATGATGTTAATACTATTCAAAAAAATAATGTTCATATAGCATAATAGTCTTTTAATAATATATCAATTTTTAGTGAAACCTGGATTCACGTAAAATGAAAGCTGTCGGAGAAGGTCACTTTTGTGTGTATAGCTCGCAATGAATAGTGTTTTGTATACTGAAAGATAATACATATATTTCTATAGTAAAATATAGTATTGGTGTATAGTATAACACAAGATATCAATTGAAAATAATAATTTATCCCATAAAATATCAGGGTGTTACATTCTACCCCCCATAAAATTAATTTCACCCATGAAATTCATTAGGGTTATAAATGGTTTACTACAAGAAATATTCTTTCATGGAAACCCACATTTTAAAAAGGAATACTAGATCATAATTTTAAAAAAGGACAGTTTTAAGCATAATGGTTACCCATAGTTACTCATCCTGAGGTTTCCATATAGGATAACATAGTAGGGAAGTGAAAACATGGCTATGGAAAAGAAATTTAACCATCATGTTATAATGGATAATGATAGAGAATAAGATTTATAGAATTTAAAATACCATTAATCCATAAATATATTATTATTTAAGGGACTACATTATTCATCCGATAAGAAGGTACTAGGATAAAATTTTTCATTTTAGGATCCTTTTCCTAAAGATGACAAATTTTTTACATGAGGATAAATACTTACATGATTTCAGTACAACACCACCATTTTCATTCCCTGAACAATTTCCAAATCATCTCTTAGTCAGTGATATGATGGTGAATTTTTCATTCTTGATGTGTTATCAAATCATGAGATAGAATGATAGGACAATCCATTTACCTCAACCAAAAGGTAAGAACATGTTATCAAATATGAATAAGTCTGACTATAGTGAGATAATATATTAATCTAACAAAAATAAACTGGAATATAAATTATAATATCACTAAATGGATAATATTCCATTCATTCCAAAAATGGAAAATTTTAAATCTTTAGAAGGAGGAAAACTAAATTGATATAACACTTGTCTCCCATATCTCATTCAGATGTTCTTGGTAGTCACATTCCAAACATGTGAATAACATAATCATGTATTCTCTTTAAACATGATAGTGACATGAATTATTGTAAAACTTTAGTGAAAAGATGCATTCAATCAAAATTAACTCTTTCCACACACCAAAAATACCAAAAATTATATATACTCAAACCATGATATAACTATGTCCTCATATTATTCATAAGTTCATTAATACTATCCAATATCTCATTATCTCATTATCCCTTAAATATACGCATATCACATGCTTTCAAAAAAATATTTCACTCAATTTTCATGGTTAAAAATACTACATAATTTTTGAAAACCACAATAAACCAATACATGTATATTCGTATAATTCATAATACTATAAAATAGATTCCATAAAAATATTTTGGAATCCCATTTCATAAACACTTAATCATTCCACCACTTCATTTTCATACATAGAATCACAAATGGTGATCACTTGTGACTTACCTAGGCCTTTTTCCATAAGAGGTTTCTGAATTTGATAATAATTAAAACTTATATTAGGGAAATGGTTAGCTTAATGCCCTATTTCCTTACACATGTAGCATTTAAGTGTGGTTGAATTGTTCTATGTAGTATTTTCTTTATTCACGTCATAAATATCCTTTTTCCCATAACATCGGCACTCAACATCCCGATGACCTTGTATTCCACAATTGAATCATTTTATAGTCCCTTTAATACAATCTCCACCATGCTTCATTCCACACTTTGATAATATGGAAACATTAAACTTCTTTTCAATGTTTTTTTGCGATTTCCCTTGAACTCCATCTTTCTTTTCTTATCAAAACCATGAGATGGATATGTAACACTGACATATAGTTCTACCTTGATAGAAAAAACACACAATATCTTTCATGATATTAAAGTGACTTATAGCTCATTCACTTATAAGACTTGTATTTATTCCACTGAGGAATCAGTCAACTTTACTTTCAGGTTGGATGATAAAGAAAGAAGGATACCTTGAAAGCCTCGTAACATTTTCCTCGTATATACCGAATGATTCATCATCCTTTTACTTAAGCTCAAGGAACACTTTTATATATTTGTTATAAGAATACGAGGGAATTAATTATAAAAAAATAGGTTCTTGAACTTGTACCATTCCATGTACTCAATTTCATCTTGATGTCTTGTATTCTTATTTAGAATCCATCATGGTTCTATTTCACCTTCCACACAATAGAGAACCAAAATAACTTTTTCATGTTCTGAAGAGAAAATGATTCAATATATATTTTCAATGGTACTTTTCCATTGTTCAATAACAAGTGGATAAGAAGACCCACTAAAATAATTTGGGTGTCGCCTCATGAAGGTATCAACAAAATATTGTTCACTTATCTCCTCATTTGGATGTCCAGAATGATTTATAGCTTGTGTAATTATAAAAATATGTTTTTTCATTCCAACCACTATAAAATTTGGTTTTTCAGGAGGACAATAATTGTATTTCCCATTGCATTGATCATTAACACAGATCGTTCGGGTTCCAGCCTTTATCTAAAACCCAAAAATAACAGTCTGAGAGAAATAAATCATACCCAGAAAACAAATTATCATGGGGGGTATATTAAATCTCTAACATATTATGTTTGAACCTAGGTTATTCATGATCATTAACATAATTCAAAGACTATAATCTACAGTTATACCTACACTTAGGGAAATCCCAAGACATACCATAGAAATATCTCCTGGGATCTCACTAATGTTTTGCATTCTAGTTTCCAATGTTTGACTAAACCTTCACTCTAATACCAATTATATAAACCCAAGTTTGATGTGTAGGTTCTTGGCACAATAGAAGCATGGTAGGGTTTCCAGCCGAATTATATTTTTAATATGATCAATGATTATTTTGGGATCAATACGATGATGAACGCCACTCTTCATGGAATAGAATCAAGGATTTGATAAATAGGGAAGAGGCCCAAAAACCAATAGAGAGGATCTTGCACGTCACGTTTAAAATTAATTTAATTAATTTAATAAATAAAATGATACCTAGTTCTTCGATACATTCTTCATTGATGATTTTGTTCATTTGGAATGATCCTTCCAGATTTTCATGTTGCCCTTGCAAGGATCCAAACCAGAATCATTTTAACGGGGATCCACACATTCTTCTATGGCCTCCGATCAACCCCACTTATTCTCCATGTGATAGAGTTAAAAAACGAGTTTCTTCTATTAGTCATTCATGATAGCTTCATCTTCAGTCTTGAAGAATGTCTCTCGTTCTTGAGTGGGGAAGGAATATGATTCAAGAGAGAAATTTTTTGGCTCAACATTTCTCAATTCACCAAGCATGTGGTGTGTTATCATTTACACAATAGACATAATTGTATATTTATATTCATGGAACATTAGTTATAATATTTAATTGCATAACATTAATTAAATACAATCATTAACATAGAGAAAACTCATGCTCATTATAATAATACAATATCTTTATTTATGGTGCTCCAACTTGCACAAAACGGAATTGTAAATAAAATTCATCCTCATAAAAAAGTAGAATCTTCATTCTTATTGTAACTTGTTCTCACTAGTTATATTATTATTTACCATCACACATATAATTATTTTACTACTGGTCTAGGATTAGTATGCTCGAACTCCACTTCTATTTATTGAACACCCAAATAAATAAATAAATAATTTATTCTATTAAATAAATATTTTTTTACAAACTAGTAAATAAATAGTTTTTAAATTTTCAATATAATAAATAAATATATTTATTTTAATTTATTCGATAATTTTAACTTGAATAAAATTATTCCATGGTCTAGAGAATAATATTTATTTCATTAATTAAATTTAAATAGAATTTAATCGAGACCACCAAAAACACATAGTGTGTGACCAACTCGGATTATTTCTGATTGGAATTATGTGGGATTTTTTAATGTCCAAAGGTACTATCTAGAAATGGGTAAAGACACCCAAGAGAAAGAACATAAAGTCACAAAAACGACATCCACATATGAACGTTCACTGTGTAATATAATCCATTTTTTGCAATATCACATCATGCGGGTTTCATGATAGTGTCATCAAACTTTAGCCTTGAAAAATCATTCTTTGACTATTTGAAATAAACTCATCATTACACTATGACCATGTAATTTCACAGAAAATTTCTACATCAATCAAAGGGATGAGATATCAACTTCTATAAATAGAAGGGACAAATACTTCCACATATTATCCATTAATAACTTGTCACTCATGATGCACCCAACATACCCTAATTCCTACCATCATATGGTGTGATGATTTTCGTTAGTAAATCGAAGTGTGTGAGCCATGACATGTATTAATGATAATAATTATCTCTAAGAACCATTAAAAATGCTCGTAGATAGTAATATATGATGACACCAAATATGGATAATTTTTACTGATGAGTATGTTCTAATAATATCACATCTTGATGATTGCAATGTGTGAACTTCATGGGAGAACGCCTTATCTACTTATGACTACTCACACCAGACGGTTTATATACTATGTGTCCCATAATAGAATTTCATCCAACTGTATAACTATGTTTAAGAATATTTATATATCATTTCATGTTTCTCATCATAACCAGGAACTGTAATGACATTATCAATGCAATAAATATTCTATTACAATATTACATCATAGTCATGAAGAACAATAAAAATTATGTAACATGATTTATAATATTTAAATACAATATATTTCCATGTATTCAAAGTAAAAATAGTTGGTTCAAGAACTCCAACTCCTAAAAACTCCAACTTGAACTAGAGCCAACTGCCTATGACTTTCAGTCCACTAGACCTCATATGAAGATCATGTTTATGACGAGTCATGTCTTTAGTAAAGCGGTATGCAACATTTCCTTCCATGATAAGAATTATCACTGAAACTTCACCTCTTTGAGAAAAATCATTCAAGAGATGATACTTCAGAAGTATGGGCTTTGTCTGCTGATGTGACTTTGGCTCTTTGTCAAGATCCACCACTGAAATATTATCATAACAGATTGTGATGTGATTTTTACTTCTAGCTTCCACATCCAGCTCTTAGACGAAGCTTCACATCCAAAATAATTCTAAAGCAGCCTAGAGATGATGCGATATACTAAGACTCTATTATAGAATCTACAACCACACTCTGCATTGAGCTTGTCCACCACAGAAAACCTCAATTAAAAGTGATGATGTATCCCATCTATGACTTCATGTCATCTGGATCAGTTTGGAAACTAGCATCTACATATCCTATCATGAATAGTTCTTTATCTCCTAGATAAAATAGGTACATATCCTTAGTACGCCTCAAATACATAAGGATAGTTTTGTCCTCCATCCAATTGTTGTCACCTGGGTTAGCCAGATATCTGCCTACCATAAAAAATGCGTACACAACATCTTTCCTAGTACATATCAAGGAATATATGACTGAACCATTCATGATATCATATCGAGTCCCTGACATTATTTGTCTTTATTCATGTATCTGAGGACACATTTTCTTGGAAGGATTAATGCCATGTGACACTTGAAACAATCTCCTATAGGATTGTTCTATACTGAATCACTTCACTATATTATCAATATAAGTACTTTGACATAGGCCCAAAAATATCTTTGATCTATCATGATGGATCTTGATCCCATTAATATATGAATCCTTAACAAAGTCTTTCATGGAGAATCATTGATTCAAAAATTGTTTGATAGGCTGTAAGGCTAGTATCTCATTTCCAATATGTAATATGTCAGCAACATATACAATTAGAAAAATGACTGCACTCCCACTAAACCGTTTATAGACACAAGGCTCTTTTTTTTTATAAAACCAAATAATTTTATATATTCATCAAAATGAATTTTCCATGACGTGGATTCTTTATTTAATCCATAAATGGATTTATGCTCCTCGCATATCTAATTGGCATCCATTGGAGCCATAAAACCTTCAGGTTGTCCAATGTAGACGTCTTCTTAAAGGATCCCATTATGGAAGGCTGTTTTGTCATCCATTTTTCAAATAACCTATTCATGGTATGATTTAATGGAATATTAATTTTTTTATGGATTTCATCATAGGAAATGGTGAAAAGGATCCATCATAGTCAATGCCATGACACTGCTTGAACCCTTTTGCAACCAGTCGTTCCTTATAGGTATTGATTTGTCCTTCCATGTACAACTTCTTCTTGAATACATATTTGCAACCTACTAGCTTTACATCAAGTGTAGGATCATCCAAAATGCAGACTTGGTTTTGGTATATGGAATTCATTTTAATATTCATGGCTTATTTCCACATGGAAACATCTGTGCCACATACTGCTTCTTTGTAGGTTAGAGGATCATTATTATCAACTAATTACAAGTCACCTTCTTCAGTAACCAAAAAACAATACCCTTAATATTCTCTAACATCCCTTGTACTCCTACATAGTTCATGTGTCTCTGGAATAGTTTTTTCTTCCACTGGGCTTTGTGAAATCTGTTCCTGTACCTACTCATGTCTACCTTGATCCTCGACTTCATCAAGGACTATTTCACTCCCACTATCCCTTTTGGATATGTTCTCCCTCTCAAGGAATGTGGTGTTTCTAGCCACTATAAACTTTTTGTCTAAGGTATTTTATAGGTAATATCCCATTTTTTACTTGTGGTATCCTATAAGTGTACACTTTGTGCCTCATGGTGCATGTTTCTTACCTGAAAAGGCCTTAACAAATGAATCTCTTACCCACAAATGTAAATTTTATAAAATGGATTTCATTCCACTCCATAACTCATATGGAATACCATTTATCGATTTACATGGTGTTAGGTTTCGTATGTGCACCATTTTTTGTAATGCATATCCCCAAAAGGATATTAGAATAATTGCATGACTCATAATTGATCTCACCATGTCCAATAAGGTATGGTTGCTTCTTTCTCTCAAACCATTCCACTGGGATGTGTAAAGAGGAGTGAGTTTGGATAATATCCCAAACTCCCGTAAGTAATCAATGAATTTTTTATCAAGATATTCTCCACCTCGGTCTTTGCTGAGTTTCGTAATCATCATACCATGTTGTTTCTCAACGTCATTCATGTATTCGTTGAACTTATCAAAATAATTCAACTTATACCTCATTATGTAGATATATCCATAATTATAAATTCATTAGTAATAGTTATGATTTATGTGTAACACACCAAGGTATTAATTTTTTTTTCAAATACATAAAACATTGTTTTAAGTATATAATTATAATT
The DNA here is from genome assembly GCA_963277665.1 of Viscum album. Lineage (NCBI taxonomy): Eukaryota > Viridiplantae > Streptophyta > Magnoliopsida > Santalales > Viscaceae > Viscum > Viscum album. The sequence continues at coordinate 840,372,039 of OY728123.1, forward strand.
ATTCTTTAAAAATAAAATTTCCACTTATATTTTTTAAATTTCGAAAAACAGTCATCTACAATTGTGTTTAGTATGTTATTTGGGGTCTAATGGAACACACCTGAGTTTTGTGTGAATAGTAGCGTAACATTATAAATAGTAATATGACCCTAAAGAATAGTAAATTTTACTAATATTTTACTTTCTTAAGTATTTATGACAACGGAATCATGGTTAATTATTCAATTTGATATAAAAGAAATTATAGTTCTTAATTTATTATTATTTGTACTAAGTATGATTTTATTTAAAAATTAAATTTAAAATATTTAAAATATTATTTTAAAAAAATGGATTTCATTTTTTAATTTTACTCATCAATAAATGGCATTGGTGAATTTTTTTGAATTTACTGAAAATCATGAATTTTTTATGAATAGTGAAATACAATAAAATTCTGTACAATCATATTATCAGCTAAATATAATATTTATGACATAATAAGTGATGTAATCCCACTTGGTTCGAATTCATATGCAATTATTACTATTTTCTGTCACATGAATTATTATTATTCATAGTCTGGAGAAAAAATATTTCAATAATGATTAAAATAATGAAAAATAACTCCTCTCTTCCACAATACATACCACCCTCATTCCCCTATTCTTCACACACCACTCATGCCTTGATCCTTACATATGTTCTGCCCAAAAATACTCACAAGTCTCTTCCCCACATCTTAGAGTGTAACGTCCTGGTTTCACAAGCCGCCTAGAGTCACCCCGTAGCCGGTTGGTCACATGGCCTCAAGCGCATTTCACCAAACGCCATAGGCTATCGACTAGCAGTGAGGTCCTTGAGTGTGATAGTTGGAAAACAAGGCCCTCATTAGCTGAGTAACATAGCAGAAGTAAACAAATATACAATGGCAGAAGCCATAATAATCCATACAAAAGTAAAAAATGGAAGACTAAAAATATTAAACTGGAGCACAGATATATATATATATGAATGATGCATGTTACATATGTCTAGGGAAGTAGCCAAACAAATCATGATGCTGGAATAGAACATTAATAAACCAATGTACTAAAGAAAAATAGTAAAAAACTCAACCACATTGCAAGCCATTTCTTGGTCTCATGCTCTCCAACTCTACAGTCAATCAATAACCTAAAGTAGAAGGGAACTTGCCCTTATTTATACCTACAATAATATAATCTGTTTGGGCCCAAAAGAATGGCCCAAACAAGCTGTGATACTAAATCTCTATAGGCATCCACCATGAGATATGTGCCTAACAGTTAGTGATTATATGGTAGGTAAGTAATGAAAAGAGTATACAAGGAAGTACTCAAAAATAAACAATCCACAGTTTCAAATCCTTCAAACCACTACATAACATAATAAATCTAAACAAATAAAATAAATACAACAGTTAACCCTCTGGTAAGTACCCATAGCCTATCCCCTCTGGCCCTACATAGAAACACAATCACAAGCAACCTTCTGGGTAGTACACTCAGTCTAACCCCTTTGGATCAGCTTAAGGATATAATTTCTATGGAAGCACTCACTGTCAATTCGCCCTATAGTCTAGTAATGGTACTGAAGGTGCTCTAGGGAAGAACTCAACATATAATTCCTCCTATGGGCCGTTTCAAGGAACTAAAAAACTCTAAGGAAGCAGTGAATGTAAATTCCCTCTATGGTATCACATTATAAGTAAAATAGACACTCTTGAGAAACCATCAACATCTATTCTCTCTATGGTCTATACAACAGGTTCTCACGTCCATGTTTAAGTCATGAAAGTGTAGCAGCATGTATCGGACAAGGTAACTATCAATAACTACTTAGCAAGCACTCTACAACATAACAACTTAAAAGAACAACAATAACACCATCCTACAATACTAGGCATGAGAATGTAAACAACAGCCTAACATGCAAACTAGACACAAAGGTCAAAAATGACAAAACATGCATGAGAAATACATCCAAAGCACAAAAATTCACCTTATTAAAAATTAAATATCATCTAATAAAGAATAAAAGTATAGAAGGAAAACAATAGTGCTAAAATGGTAAATGTGCAATTCCCCGTTCATGGGTATTTGGAAAATTTGAACATAATACTCAATGAATTTCAATAGAAAGGAACAAACCACCTATCTCGATGATAGGAGATCTCTATATGTGAATATTGAGTCTTGAATCACCTTATAACACCGATGATCTACATGAAACCCAAAAATGTTCAACCGAGGATAACATGAGGAAGAAGAGGAATCAAAATGCAATGATCTAGGAGAAGGATGATCTTACCGAGGCAATCCCAAAGCAATCAGCAATGGTTGAATATATGATCAGATTCTTGTTCTGGGGCTCGGAGGAAGATCACGGCTGTACGAGAGCTCTCTATTGAACGAGACCTGAAACGAATGTCTACGTTCTTACAAACATCCCCCCATAAAAAATTCATCCTCGAATTTCCCTAGCATGGTGTAGAATAAGAAACCCTGAACAACTCCGGCCACTATGCATGGACATCATCCTACCTCTCCCAAGTATCATCCTCTACTCGCCCGTGTTTCCATATCACTCATACCAGAGGAACAAACCCACAACAGAAAACCTTTGTACTGCGATCGAAAATCCCGATAGGATGCTCCTCGAAAGATACATCCACTTTGAACTCAACCTCCTTGGGTTGAAAGTCATGAGACAGGTCTGAGAAGTAATTTCGAATCTGATAAATAGGTAATACGTCATGCATAGCCCGATACCTCTGTGGTGTTTGTAACCGATAGGCAGATGTCCCTAATCTCTCCAAAACCTCAAACGGCCCAACGTACCTCGGCGAAAGCTTACCATGTCTCCTAATCCTCTTTCATCCCAACCTCGGTGTGACACGTAGGAAAACCAGATCTCCGACCTCAAACTCCATAGGTTGTCTCCATTGATCAGCATACAAATTTTTCCAAGACTCTGCAGTATCCAACCACTTTCGAATAAACTCTATCATCTCTGTGGTCTCTTGAAAAAAATGAGGTCCCCGAAAAGATGCCTCTCCTACCTATAGCCAACATATGGGTGATCAGTATGGCATACCGTATAATGACTCATAACGTTTTATCCGAATAGTTTCTTGAAAACTATTTTTGTAGGCAAACTCCACAATAGGTAAGTGATTCTCCCAAGAACCTACAAAGTCCAGAATGTATTCTTGGAGCATTTCCTCAAGCACCTGAATCGTACACTTGGACTGACCATCTTTCTGGGGGTGGTAAGATATACTCAAAAGTACATTTGTACCCAACACCTTTTGTAGCCCCTGCCAGTCCTGAGAATTAAGAGGAGAATCCCTTTATGAAATAATGGATTGTGGAACTCCATGTAGACATACAATCTCATTGATTTACAAACATCCGATCTCATAAACATTGAAGGTCTCCACGATCGGCAAGAAGTGATCAACCATCATAAGTCTATCAATGACAACCCATACTACATCATTCTCTTGAGGAGACCACATAAACCCTATTACAGAATCCATTACGACATCATTCCACTTCCACTCGGGGATGGGCAAATGCTAAAAAATCCCTGGTGGTCGCTTATGCTCTGCCCTCACCTGCTGACAGGTGGAACACATCATGATGAAACCTAAAGCATCCATCTTCATACCTGGACAACAAAACTGATGGTGTAGATCATGATACAAGTTGGTAAAACCAATACGAAGTTCCCAAACTGAGGAATGAGGGTTCCACATCAGCTCCTTCCATATGTCTGTTGGAACATATATGTGCCCCTGTAAATGCAAGATCTCATCCTCGCCTATTGTCCATCCAGGAATAGTGTCCTCTCATGAAACACATTCACACAAGACTGGGACTTCAGAATCTAATAGCTTTCTCATTCTTACTTGATCATGAATGGTAGAGGTAACAGCTACAGAAGAATGAAACGTCTTCCCCTGACTATCATGCACCTCCATATGCATCTCAGAGAACATAGCCATAAGCTGCCACTCACTACTGGCCTCCTAAACTTCCTTTATCAGAGTCCGCCTGGTCAATACAACAACTACCATGTTTCCTTTCCCAGGTGTTTAGGCTAGCTCAATGTCAAAGGATTGTAGGTACTCAACCCACCTTCATTGTCACAAATTCAGATCATGCTAGGTGAATATGTACTTGAGACTGTTGTGGTCGATGAAAACCACAAAATTCTATCCCATCAGATAATTTTTCGAATAGCGTAAGGTATGAACAACATCATCCAACTCGAGATCGTGCGTTGGGAAATTCTTCCCATGTCTTCTAAACTTCCATGACCCATACACAATGACTCCATATCCCTGTATAAGAACAACTCTTATCCTGATACCTAAATCATCAAAATAAACCGTATAGCTCTTTCCTGGCACTAGAAATACTATTATCAGTGCTGAAGTCAACTTCACTTTCTTCTCTAGAAAGGCTTACTCCCCGGAATCTAACCATATGAACCTTTCACCCATCTTAGTCAGACATTTCAGTAGTGCTACTAATCATGAAAAGTTTTGAATGAAACATCTGTGGTATCTTTCCAGCATAGATAACTCTACACCTCAAAGACGTTCTTCGGCTGCACCCCGGAAACTACTTCTCAAACATTATATGGGTATACTAAAACCCCTGTTTGTGAGATAACATGAACCATTAAATGAATCTGATCCATCCAAAACTGTAATTTTGAGAGCATACTATATAACTGATGCACTCTCAATGTACTTAGAATGATCTCAAGATGGGTATCATGGCCGATTCAGTGTGAGAGTACACCAAGATATCATCCAGGAAGAAAACCAAAAAATAATCCAAGTATGGATGGAACACTCAGTTCCTCAGTTCCATGAACACTGCAAGCGTGTTCATGAGACTAAAAGGCATATCCATATACTCGTATAGACCATACCTGCTCCGGAAGGCTTTGAGAGGTATTTCAGATGGTCTTACAAACAACTGATGATAATCGGAACTCATGTAAATCATTGAGAACGCCCGGGCTCCTTAAAGTGGATCAAAGAGATCATCAATCCTTGGTAAAGGATATCGGTTCTTGACAATCAGCTAGTTCAACTTCGGATAATCCATACAAAGACTGAGGGTTTTATCTGCCTTCTTTGAAAACAGGACAGGCGAACACCAAGGAGAAGTACTGGGTCGAATGAAATCATTTTCATACAACTCCTTCAATTTCTTCTTGAGCTACTACAACTCTGGTGTATCCATCCTATAAGGAATAATGGACACCAGTTCTACTCCTAGAATGAGCTCAATATAAAATTATACCTCCCACTCAAGAGGCTAACTTGAAAAGTACTATGGAAAGACATCCCTGAAACGATCCACCACTGGAGGAATGTCTAACTGTGAAGTCCCATGATCATCCAGATATAAACTATAAATCTTTCTTGTAAATCTTCCCAACCCATGATTCTCTAGACTGGATCTGCTCGCCTTGATATCCAACTCACCCTTATGAATAAACAATACACCCTCTGGTGATGTGAAACTCACCCAATGATGATAAAAGTCGATTAATTATTTGAATAGAACTAATAAGTCCATTCCAAGAATGAATTCATAGATTATCGTCTCTAGGACATAGAGTTCCCATAATAAGTGACACCCACCATCCACTAGAGGGAAATCCATGCACTAACATACACTGGTTGTTCTAGTTCCCAATGAAGTGTCCAGTTTCAAAATATCTATAGAAGAAAAGATGTAGAGCCCAATGGTCTCCACAACAGCAAGAGATATAAGTCTATGGGAAGTCCCTGTATTGAAAAGTGATGAAGATAAATCTGAGGCAACTAATACCATACCATGAACTATAGAAGTTCTGGGATACTGCTCTTACTGGGTATGCTCTACTTCAATGGTCTGGCCTGCTCCACGGACCAGTGACCCTGCATGACCACTCTGAGCAGATCCACTATACTGATGGTGAATGACCTACATCTCACCACCACGGCCATGTCCTCCACCTCGGCCTGAATGTCCAGAAGAACTCCAGTTCCCAGACTGGTGAGAAATTGGCAGTGCTTCTCCCAAACACATAATCATAGAAGAACACATGTCACCAGATGCTAGTGAGAATATCTAACAGAGGCACTGAAGGTGACCCATCTTGCCACATGATCGGCACTCCACTATGTCTTTCGGGAAATGTGGCCTCATATGCTTTCTCTTTATGCACTGGTTGCACACCACCTGGCTACCAGAAGATGTTTCTCGCCTCCTCGGATAACCTCGCAAAGACTCCATATGATGCTTCCTACTATCAGTTGGAGGAATACCAACCCCAGATGTCAAGCCAACCAGGATCACAACTCTTTAATGGAATACCAACCCCAGATGTCAAGCCAACCAGGATCACAACTCTTTAATACCTCAGATTGTGCTTCGTGATCATCACCTGGTTGACGATAGAAGTGATTGAAGTCAACCAAATGATGTTCACCTATGAATGAATGTCATGCCTCAGACCATCCTCAGACTTCTTTTCTAGGAATAACTGGTCACCTATAGGGATAGGAGTGAAGCACTGTAGCTCAGTAAAGAACGAGGAATACTTCATAACAAAAATAGTACCCTGCTCCAGACTCATAAACTCCCAAGCTCGATCAGCCCTCAGGTTATCCAGATAGATGTAATCGTAGAAGATGCGCTGAAACTCATCCCACACTAGAACATGATGGTGTCCCACCTATGAGATCACATCCCACCACCTCTTGGATGATTCCTGAAACATATATGTAGTGATATTGACCCTCCCCTATGGAGGCGTCTCTTGATGCTCAAAGATCGTCAGCGTGGCTTCTAGACATGACTCCCCAACCTGTGGTCCTCCATCCCCTGAGAAAGTGGGAGGATGATACTATTGAAAGAACCATGTCAATTATTCCATCGACAGGGTAGGCTGTGGTGCTATCTAAAAAGTATGCATCATCCTCATGAAGCCTTCCCTGAATGGTGCATCAGCACCATTATCAGGTATAACTGCTAGTTCCATGATAGGAACAATAGAATGATCTGTTGGAAGTCCCTGACCAGTCGTATCTGACGTCTGATCACTGCCCCATAACGGGTGGACAACTAGAGGACATCTTAGTGGCATGACTCTACAAGGTCAATACCACACCATAGATCAGAATTAACAGGGACTGAAACATAGAAGTGTAAGAAGGGAATAAGAGAAAGAAAACATTCTTGTTTTACAAAACATATCTACACGGTGTTTATAATTCCCACACGGCGTGTTCCCTTAATCCATTAACATGGGAATGTACCTCTGCCAAAACTGGTTGTGTAATACCCAAACCACATATCGTGTTGTCCCAACACACAACGTTTTGTCCAAACACACGACTTGTACTTGAATCCTCTTTAGCTGCCCGAGTCCTTCTACACGTTTAACACACACATCTCTCCCATGACATGAATACATGATGTGTTCAAGATAGACATGTTGTGTACTAGACAAGCTTCACCTGACCTGTTTTCATAGAGACACGACCTGACATAGGGCTCACACTTCATAGTGTATTAATGGAGTACATGGCATGTTTGTAAAAGGATAACAGCGACGCGGGTTGTTAGTGACATGACCAGGTACCTGGGTAAGAATACACAACATGTTCAATCCTGAAACAGCATGTATTTCTTATGTTTTCACCCATCTATGTCATTAGTCACACGGGTGGACACAAGGTCTCTACACACAACGTGCACATCTGGTACATGGCGTGTCCTATAGTGATTTTTTATTAACTTGTCTCGGTCCACACAACCTATGACACGGTTAGATAATACACGGCGTGTATATAGATTATTGGTCTTGTACTTAATAAAAACTATTTCTTTCTGAACAAAATAAAACATGGCGTGTTTTCAAAACTGCATGACATGTATTCTGGGTTTTTCTGGACAGTAATCCTCAGAAACTACTCTAGAACACATAAAAACATTGAAAGGAACATTGAAAGTGCCAAATTATGATATGTGATGGCCCATACACCCTGTGAATAATAGCTTGGCATCATATAACATGGAAATGATCCACCAAATTCCAGTCCAAGAGGGCCCATAACACCTCTATAACCAATGTTTGACATTCATTCAAACAAACACTTCACAAAAAATACCCTTTCAAAAAGAAGGTATTTATATCAAGGTATATATCACAACATTATGCATATTCAACACAACATCTATCACAACAACATGCAATCACTAATTCATCCTAGATGGATTAGAAAAGGTTTATGAAATTTGATTTCTAAAAAGTTCTTATATGATGCATGAGATGGAATACCCTAATATCATAAAGTTTTGATACAAATAGAACCTCAATAACATCAACGATAACATCAAAAAACTTGGTAATCACCCAAAAATGAAATCAAATGAACCGTAACATTGTAAACTCAAAAAATTGAAATAAAAGAGGTAGAACAGCTTTTCCCTGTACATGGGTTAGCTACTCCCAGGAACATCCTATTACCAAGTACCTATTCCATCCTGTCACTGGATATAGGCCCCAAATATTAATTCAAGAAGAAAATAATCCATTAATAAAACTTTGTAACATCCCGATTCCAGAAGCCGCCCAGATTCTCCCCGTACCCAGTTGGTCACTTGGCCTCAACCGCATTTCCCCAAATGCTAGAGGCTGCCGACTAGCAGCGAGGGACTTGGGTGTGATAGTGGGGAAACTATTCCCTCATTGGTAGAGTAGCACAGTGTAAGTAAAAAAAATACAATTCCAGAAGCTGTAATAATTCATAAAAAAGTAAACAACCGAAGGCTAAAATCAATAAACAGGATCACACACACACACACACACATATATTTATATGTGAATGATGCATGATGCATATGTCTAGGAAAGAATCCAAACAAATAACGATGCAGGAATACAATAGTTTGAAACCAAAGTACAAAAGAAAAATAGTAAACAGCTCCACAGCATCACAAGCCATAGCTTGGCCAATGCTCTCTAGATCCACAGTCAATCAAGAACCTCATGTAAAAGGGTGCTTGTTCTTATCTATAACTGCAATAATAAAATCTATTTGGGACCAAACGAATGGCCCAAACTGGGTGTGAGAATAAATTATAATAGTCAACCACCACGAGATGTGAGTCTAACATTCAGTGGTTATATGGCAACAATGTAATGAAAGATGTAAACAAGGAAGTACTCAGTAGGAAACAATCCAAAATTTCAAAGCATTCAAACCACTACATAACTTTCTATAGTTAAACAAAGAAGATAACCACAATAGGTAATCCTCGGGGAAGTAACCAAAGACTATCCACTCTGGTCCTACCTAGAAACACAAGCACAGGAAACCCTCTGGGTTGTACACTCAATCTAACCCCTTAGGTCCAGCTTAAGCATAGACTCTCAGAGGAAGCACTCACCGTCAATTCCCCCTATAGTCTCATATGGTACAAAAGGCGCTCTGGGGATGCACTCAACATCCCATTCCCCATATGGACCACATAGAGGAACTACATACACGTTGAGGAAGAACTCAATGTCAATTCTTCATGTGGTCTCATATCATAAGTAAAATAGACACTCAGGAGAATCCCTCAATGTCCATTCTCCCTATGGTCAATACATGAGGTTCTCATGGCCCTGTGTATGTCAAGCAAGTGTAGTAGCGCGTATTGGCCAAGGTAACACTCAAGAACTACTTGTCTAGAATTCTACAGCATAACAGCATAACAGAACAACAGTAACACCATCCTACAATATTATGCATGGGAATGAAAACAACAGCCTAAAATTCAAACTAGACTCATAGGTCAAAATAGGCAAAACATGCATAGCAAACATAGCCAAAGCACTACTATTCACCCGAATCCAAATTAAATATCATCTAATCAAGAATAAATTCCTAGAAGTAATAATATAGGGCTAAAATGGTAAACGCACAATACCTCGTTTATGGGTATTTGGAAAATATACATATAATACTCAAAGACATTCAACAGAAAGGCACAAACCACCTACCTCGACATTAGGAGATCACTATATGTGAACCCCGAGGCTTGAAACACCTTATAATGCTTAAGATCTATAATTATGCCTAAAAAATTCAATGGAGGATAAATTGATGATGAAGAGGAATCAGAAAATGATTCTATAGGAGAAGGAAGAGCATACCGAGGTGATCCCAAAGCATTCGATGACTGTCGAATTGGAGATTGGATGCTCAGTCGGGGGTCGAAGGAATATCACGGCCGTACAAGAGATATCATCCAAATGAGACTTGAAAAGAATGAATGGGTTCTTACATAGAGATACTGGTCTCCAAAATACGATAAAACCCAAGTGTATAAGAAGGATCTCAAGGAGAGGAGAAAAGGAGGTAAACATCCACTTTTGTTTTCATTCATTTCTTTCATTTTATGTTATTCATTTTAATTTTCGTTGGATTATGTTTGGATATTTCATCACATATCCCCATTGTTTTCTATATTAATTAATAGTGACGTGATACCCCCTTTCTCTCATCAAACTATTTTATGGAATATTATATGATGTCGTTAGGTTGCCGAATTTTCATGTGAGATTTCTCAATTTTTCTTTTTATTTTGAGTTCATTTCTTTTCTTCTTATTTTCTCACCTCCTCTTATCCAAGAATAATTAAAGGTCCTAATTCATTTTTATTCTGTATGTTCTCATGCTAATGGAAAATTACTAATCAATATTTTTCTCCACATTCACTTATTCATGGAATTAAAACATCGTCTGTGATGTGTCAATTTACTGACATCATGGATGATGTGATTTCATTTTCTTTTACATACTTAAATACTGGTCATGAATCAATTTTTATGGTTGAAATGGATTATAATTTATGTATTATACCTTATATAAGTTATGGAATAATTTTTTACACATTTTATATATTTATAAAAAAATAATGTTTTTACGATAAAAGAATCGTTAAAATAATCTTAAAAAATATTAATAATGTTTTAACATATGAATCTTCATCATGTTAGAATTCCTAATGATAAATGTTATAATTTATAGTAATATAAATATTTAAATACCACTCCTTTCCAATTCTATATTTTCAATTCCAATTGACAAGAACATCTATCATGAACTAATCATGGAAATCATTAAAAGAACACACCGAAAAAAATTGAAGGAACAAAATACAAACAATTAAGGGGTGAAATGATGTCATAAAATGATCATATAAGATTTTATAAAGATGAATATGTTTTTTAATATAATAATAACACTCTTTTAACCATTCTTAATAATGAATAAACTTGTTTGTAGTAAGGAAAACCCGATGTTAGGGAATTCTTAACCCTATTTGCATTCCTTGGGTTATCCTTCATCTGCATTATTTATGTAGAATTAAAATTGTTTGTGTGATAGGGTTTTTTTATATTATAGTAAATTATTTTTATTTATTTTTATTACTCAAATTCCATCAACTCTATTAAGTCTCACTTGAATTATATAATATTTTTAAGGGGGTTTTTCTTTAAAGTCCTCTTTTAAAACTCTATATTACAACATTCAAAAACAATGTTTTTAAAACATTATTCATTTTATATAATTATGTTATGGTTTATGGATATTATTTATGATTAAGGTTGGGACCTATATTTCCCTCCAATTCATTAGGTATGTTTATGTTTGAGGTTGGTCATGTGGTTACTCAAAGTGTAACTGAGATGGTTACAAAAATAGTAAGGAATCCATGATGGTTACAAATTTTATGGTAGTTGAGAGGGTTACAAGATTATGTGTGTAATTCCCCAAGATAATATTATTTTTATATTTATGTTCTTATGTTTTGTGTGGATATTTTCGATGTTTGTGTTTCACAATTTAAATATATTTGGGTGACAAGTATGTCTTTTGAATATGATTTCATACATTACAAGTATTCTTGAACTATTTACTTCTTCCCTTCTTTTTATATCCCTTACCGATGTTTTTTTGAATCCAATGATTTCAAATTATTTTTATATGTTATAAGAATTAGTAAGATAAAAAAGGAATACATGTTAAATGTTTGAAGAATTTTCAATGAAATCATGTTTCATTTGAAAAGTTTTATAGTTTGGAAGAAATAAATTCTGTTTTTATGGTGTCCACTCTGTAATAATGCATAATGTTATAAGTGTTTAATGTCTCAAATATAAACATTTATAGACTTTAAATGATCCGAAATGTTAAAAAAAGTTATTTCTTTACTAAATTAATGATTATGTAATGTAATAAGTTCAGGTCCCTATAGTTGGTATCAGAGGATGGTTTAGATAACTTTAGGTGTCTGGATAATGTTATGAGAACACCATAAATGATATTTACTCTATGATTAATTTGAAATGTTAAAATAATTTAAAGATAATCATGTTTCTTAACCTATAATATGTTTGTTTATATTGGTTGTCCATAGAAGAAATAGGGAAGCTGACGAGGAGGGGCACCGATATAACAACATCCTTCTGAATCTACAGCCCAAAATTGTAGGGATTGGAACCGAGTAGTTTGTGATAGTAATATCTCAGCTAACATATGAAATAAATTGTGTTGGTATCAATGCAAGATAACAACCAGAGGTACCACAACAAAACATGAAAATAGTGGAAATATTTTTAAGACAACACCCATATACTTTCAATCGATATTTTGACATTGTAGCGGCTGAAGGATTGATTAAATCCCTTGAAAGGATATTAGTTGTTTTGGGATGTTCAGGTTATCCAAAGTAATGTCTTTACATTTATCATTTTGAATGTTAATATGATCAGCGGTGTTCAATGGTAATGAATATCATGGATATAGAGGATTTTTATGCCTTAGATTAGGATGAATTTCAATGTCTTTTCCTTGAATTGTTTTTCCTATGGTGGTGTAACTTAGGATGGAGAATAAATTCCTAGAATTGAGGTAAATTGAGGAGGATACATTGGCTGTGTATGAAGTGAACTTCACCCAATTTTCAAGGTATAATAAAAATCTTATTCTGGACCTTGATATCAAAGTCAACCACTTTTACTCAGCACTGAAGCCAAGGTATCGAGGGGCGTTGGACTACCATGAATTAAAATGTTATTAGAAACTTGTCTGATATGTTGTGAGGGTATAGATATTTTTTTGTTGATCACATTTATTTTGGAAACAAGGAGAGTAAGAGGACCAGATGGAAAGTGATGGCTAATAATCAACAAAATAAATCTGATGGTAAAAAAATCCAGTTTCCAGTTTTTGAAAATTGTGGCAAGAGGCACCATGTGGAATGTCCTACCAAAACTGGGAAGTATTTTAAATGTGGTAAGATTAGACATATGGCCCAAGATTGTAATGAAAATAATCTAAAGACTAAAGCTTATAACTAAAAAGTAATGTGTTTTAAATATGGTGAGATGGTTAACTATGAAAATCCATTCACAAATAGAAATCAAAATGATACAAAGAAGATAGACTATAAGCAGAAAGGTGATGTAAGATCTTTTACAACTACGTCAGCAGATTCTAATCCATCCAATAATGTTTTACCTTTTAAATTGTTTTTTTACTCAGACCTTGCTAATGTTTTGTTTGATTTGGGATCTACGCATTCCATCATATCTGAGAAATGTTATAGTAAATCTAAAATATCACCTTAAAAAATGAGATTGTAACTTGTTGTTAAAACACAAGGGGTAGATATTACAGAATAGAGGAATTATAAGAATCTCTATATTGTGGTTTGTGGAAAGACTTTACCTAAAAACCTTGTTGTTTTACCCATAGTAGTGTTTGATGTTATTTTGGGAATGGATTGGATTTCTATTTATCATGATAAGATTGACTGTAGAGATAAAGAACATTTTTTCCGAAAGAGTATCAGTTTGTATACAATAATGAACCCATAAAATTGATAACATATCAAGAAGAGGTGAAACATTTGAAATATGGAAATAAAAGTTATGTTGATCATATTTTTAAAAATAAGGGAAATGTTCATATTAATGATATTCTAATGGTAAATGAATACCTTGATGTTTTCCTGATAAGTAACTTGGTGTCATACCTGATCGAGAACTCGAATTCATAAATGACATAGTTCGTGATGGTAAGACAATTTCAAAACCCCCATATCATATGGCTGAAATGGAAATTATTGAATTTCCAAATTAGTTGAAGGATTTTCTTGATAAAGTCATAATTCTTCATAGAAACTCACCATGAGTTACTCCTATTTTTTAAAAGATAGATGGTAGCAAGAGACTATACATTGATTATTGAGATTTTAATAACATCACTGTTAATAACATGTATCTTTTTCCACATATCGATGACTTTTTTGATCAGATCCTGGGAGATCAGTACATTTTTAAAATTGAATTGTGATTCAGATACCATTTTTTGAAGGTGAAGGAGGATGACATCCCAAAAAAGATCTTTTCAAACAAGATATGGGCACTATGAATTTGTTTCAATGTCATTTGGGTTAACTAATGCACCTACTGTATTCATTAATCTTATGAATAGAATATTTCATTAGTTCTTGGATAAGTTTGTGGATGCATTTATTGATGAAGTTCTATTATTTTGTAAAAATAAAGAGGAGCCTGAAAAAAATCTAAGGGTTGTTTTAAAAACCATAAAGGCAAAGAAAATATATTGAAAATTCAAAAGGTGTGAGTTTAGGTTGCAAAAGATTTCTTTTCATGGAAACATTGTAAATATGTATGGAATAATTATTGATCCTGGCAAAAAAAAGTGGTTAGATGAAAGGCCAAGACATACAAATGTTACCAAGATTCATTTTTTTGGCATAGCAGGTTATTACAAAGGCTTTGCTAAAAACATTGCATGATCATCTAGATAGATAACTAAGTTAACATGAAAAGGGTCTAAATTTATTTGGATAGAAGAATATGATGCTTGTTTTTTGGAACTGATGAATATATTGGTGAATACATCAATTTTGGACTTGCCTTCCCGAAATGGTGAGTTTGTCATCTACTGTGATAATTCTTTAATGGTATATGGTTGTGTTTTGATAGAGAATGATCAAGTGATTTCTTATGATTCAAGGAAACTAAAACCTCATGAGTTAAAATATTTCACACATGATTTGGAATTGTAAGCTGTGGTTTTTTTCTTTGAAAATTTGGAGGAATCATTTATACTGAGCCAAATGTAAAATATATGCTGAGAATAAATGTATGAAGAATATATGAACTCAGAACAGATTAAACATGAGGCATAAATTATCGATTGAACTGATAAATTATTATTATTGAATGATCAATTACCATTCCATAAATGCAAACAATGTGATAGATTCCTTGAGTCAAACAAATCATGCAACATTTACTATGTTACGTTTGGAACATGATCCATTGATTAATGATTTGATGAATTTTGTCATAATTGTTTTTTGTGTAGGAAATACCACTTTTTTATCAGGTTTCAGTGTAGTCATCATTATCATATAGAATTAAGAAATCACTAAAGGAAGACCATGAGCAATATGAAAATGTAGAATTGGTTAACATGGGTATGTTTCCAGAATTTAACCTTTATAAAGATTGTGTATTTTGATTTGGTAAAAGGTTGTGTGTGCCTGGTGTTTCCCAGTTGAAGAAATAAGTTTTGTGTGAAGCTCATAGATATCCTGTTTTAGTTCATTCAGGCAGTACTAAGATGTACAGAGACCATCGTGAGTACTATTGGTTGGATATAATGAACAGTGATATTTCCGATTTTACCATGAAATGTTTGACATGCCAATAGGCTAAAGCAGAGTGGCAGTTACCGAAGGGGATGCATCAGACTTTTCATTTTCTAGAGTTGAAATTGGAGAATGTATCTATGAGCATTATGGTGGGACTACTGAAATCTTCTTGAGGTAACAATGTGATTGGGGTTATTGTCGATCGGCTGAAAAAATATGCACATTTTTATTTTATTTGTGATATAATGCCTTTGAATTAGCTTTCTCAATTATACCTCAAAGAGATTTTTAGGAAACTTTTTGTTCCTTTTTCCATTGTATCTGACCAGAATCCTAGGTTCACTTCTATCTTTTGGAAGGGACATAAAAAGTCATTGGGAAAATAGTTAAATTTCAGTACAACTTTTCATCCTCAATCAGATGGGCAGTCTGAATGAACGATTCAAACATTGAAGGATATAATTAGAGATTGTTCAATAGACAATCAGGGATGTTTGGATCAACATAATTCTTTAGTTGAGTATTATTATCATAATAGTTTTAATTCCAGTATACAGATGGCACCTTTTTATGCATTGTACGGAATGTGGTGTTGGACTCTATCGTATTGGGATGAAGTCAGTGAATGAAAGTTGATGGGGCTAGAATTAATAGAGGAAGTGGATGCGAATATCAATATGATCAATCATTACATGAGGACAACATTGATTAGTATGAAGTATTATGCAGATTATATAATGAAAGAATTCTTTTTTGAGTAGGGTGACCATGTTTTCCTTAAAATATGTCTTTGGAAAAGTGTGATGGGTTTCAGTAAAAATGGAATCCAAGTCCATAGATCATCGTTCCTTTTGAAATCATGGATAATGTTTAGCCAGTTGCATACCTAGAATATTTTCTTCTGAGTTTGTCTCTGGTACACAATGTTTTTCATTCTTTGATGTCGAGGAAGTATGTGCTAGATTCATCACATGTCTCGATCCCAGAAGTAGTTTAGATGGATGAAATCCTTTATTATGAAGTGTAATTAGTTCAGATTATTGATCAAAGGGAATAGGAATTGTAGAATAAGGAAATACAATTGATAAATGTTTTTTCGAGAAACCACGTGATAGAATAAGTAACACGGTGGTTTAGAAATGCTATGAGGGAAAGGTACTCTCACTTGTTTAATAAGTAAATAAAATTGTGAGGGCATAATTTCTAGAAAATGGGGATAATGTAACACCCTAAGGTTTTAAAAATAATTTTAAATTAATGAATCATTGTTTTTATTAGACAATTATAACTATACATTAAAAAAAATCCACCTCTATGTTTAGAATGTCAAAAAACAGTCATCTACAATTGTGTTCAAAAAGTTAATCGAAGTTTAATGGAACCAACATGATTTTTTGTGATTAGTAACATACCCATATAAATATTAATATGAACCTAAGGAATATTGAGTTGTGTTAATGTTTTATTTTTATAAGGCTTTAATATAATTACATATTGGTAAATTATTCAATGAGATATAAAAGTAGTTATAGTTTTTTAATTATTAAATTTTTAACTATGCATGATTTCATATAAAAACTAAATTAATGATATTAAGAAAATTAATTTCAAAAAATTGAATTCATTTTTTAATTTACATGTCAAAATGGTAAGGGTGAATTTTTTGGATTTTTTTGAAATTCATGAATTTTCGATTAATAGTGAAATACAGAAAAATATCGTATATTCAAATTCATAGTTAAATACACTATTTATGACATAATAAGTAATGTAAGCCCACTTGGATGGAACTAAAACTATAATTTTACTATTTTGGGTCACATTAATTAATATTATTCGTAGTCTTGAGCAAATATATTTTAAAAATGATTAAAATAATGAAAAATACCCTCTCTCCACCACTATAAATACCTCCCTCATTCCCATGTTCCTCCCACACATCTCAATCCTTGAGCCTTAACTATGTTATGCCAAAAATATCTCCCAAGGATATTCCCCACCTCCTAGAGCTTCTGGTATCACCAAAAGACCAAAACCAAAGGCCTTAAGAAGGATCTCAAGGAAAAGAGATCAAGAGGTGAACATCAACTTTTGTTTTGTTTTCGTTCATTTGTTTTAAGTTATTATTCTTAAATTTCATTGGATTATGTTGGGATAAGTCATTACATATCCCCCTTACTTCCCATATTATGTAATAGTGATGATATACCCCCTATCTCTTATTAAAATATTTAATGAAATTTTATGTGATGTCGTTAGGCTACCGCATTTTCCAGAGAGATTTCTCAATTTTCCATTAATTTGGATTTCCATTATTTTCATCTTATTTCATCACCAACTCTAATCCATGAGGAATGAAAGATCCAAAATCAGTGATATTTTGGATGTTATCATGTTCATCAATAATTCCTCAGGAATATTCTTCTCATCTCCCACTTATTCAAGTAATTAAAAACCGTCTGCGATGTGTCAATTTACCGACAACGTGGATGATGTGATTTAAATTTCCATTACATCCTTTTATAAAGGTCATGAAACCATTTTTATGATTAGACCAGATTATAATTTATATATAATACATTATATAAGGTTATGGAATCATTTTTTACACATGTTACAAATTTATGAAACAAATGAGTTCTTTACGATCGAAGAATCATTAAAATGACCTAAACAAATAACAATAATGTTTTAACATATGAATCACACTCATGTAAGAATTCATAATGATAAATGGTATAATTTTTGGCATTGTAAATACTTAAATTCCAATCCATTTCAATTTTTTTGTTTCACTTCCAATTGACAAGAACATCCATCATGAACCAATAATAAAAATCATGTAATGAACGCACCCAAAGCAATGGAGTGAAACAAATACTAAAACATAAGGGGTGAAACGATGTTACAAAATGATCATATAAGATGTTAAAAGGGTGAATATGTTTTTGTATTATAATAATAACACTCTTTTAACTTTTATATTTGTGGTTTAAACAAGCTTTATATGAAGAAAACCTGAGGAAGGGGAATTTTTAACCCGATTTCCATTCTTTGTGCTAACCATCTACTTCTTTATTTTTGTGGTATTAAATTTTTTTGTGTGATGGGTTTTATAAATATGATATTGAATTATTTTTATATAAATTTTTTATAAAAAATCAATCCACTCAATTATGTCTTACTTTAATTACATGAAATTTATATGGGGCTTTTCCTTTAAAATACTAATTCAAAACTCTATTTTACAACATTAAAAAGAAATGTTTTTATGTAATTATTAATGTTGTATGATTATTTTATGGTTCATGGGAATTGATTAGGATGAATGTTGGGACTGATATTTCCTCCAATACATTGCGTATGTGTAATTTCGAGGTCGGTCGGATGGTTACTCCAAGTGTAGATACGATGGTTACTAAAACTGTATGGTAATTGTGAGGTTTAAAAATTATTAAGTAGCCGACATGGTTACAAGATTATGTATGTAATACCAAAATATAACTTGTTTTTTATATTTATATTATTATGTTTTTTGTGGATCTGGTTGAAATCTCATGTTTCCCAATGTAAGTATATATGGGTGACATGTATGTCCTTCGAAAATGATTTCAAACGTTATATGTATTCATGAACTAGTTTGTTATTTCCTTATTTTTTATATCCCTTACTAAGATTTTTGTGATCATCCTAAGTTTTAAATGATTTTCCCAAGTTATAAATATGATTACGAAAAAAGGAAGGCATGTTAAATGTTTGATTTTTTTTAATAAATAATGTTTCATTGGAAAATATTATAGTTTGGAAGATATGAATACTATTTGTATGGTGTCCACTTTGTAATAATGTGTAATGTTATAAATGTTTTATCTCCCAAATATCTATAGGTACAATCATGTAAGGATCCTCAACCTGAAAGGATATGAGTTCTTTACTAAATGAAAGATTATGTAATTGAATAAGGCTATGTACATATAGTATGAGCATCCTCCCTTTCATTCAACAGAAAATTTTCCACACACATCGATATGAACCAATTCCAGATGATCCTAAGCCCTTTCACTTCTTCCACTAAATGGGGATTTGGTCATTCTTCCTGGTAAAAATGCAGGACATAAGCCATGTGGGTTTAGTTTAAATGAATCTAAATATCCATATTGATGTAATTTTGTTAAGCATTTATCATTTACAAGACCTAGCTGGTGATGCCAAAGTTGGGTGTGGTATGAGTCATGTGAAGTATCATTGTTATAGATTTCCATTACATAGTTTTTTGTAATCCAATATGTAAAGACCATTGTATAAATTTTCCCTACCAAAACAAATGTTATCTTAGTAAAAGAAATAAAATTCATTTCCATACTCAAAAAATCCATCTGTACCTAATCCAGATACAGAAATTATGTTTTTAGTAACAGTTGACACATAATAACAACCCTTAAACACCACGATCATCCAAGATGGCAATATGAGGTGGTTGTTCCCAATAGCTACATCATCATGTCTAGTTTCAATGGCTACTCGTAGATCTACCTCCCATTGGTCAATCTTCATGAATCAACTAGGTTCATGTATTGTGATATATATGATCACCACAAGATATATCTAATACCCAATGTTTATAAATAGATAGATTGCATTAGATAGAAAATGAACATGATGCTTCCTTATGCTTCTTAGGTTGGTACAATTTTTCTTCCAATGGCCCTTCATGACACATGTGAAACAAACATCTTTCTGTTCCATTTCCACCAACTTTATCTTATTTTATTGGAAGGTCGTGAAGATGCTTTGGGATTAAATCTCATCGCATCAACTTCCCTCTTATTCACCCTAAGGACAGATGGATTTTCATTCTATATATCATTTTCCACTTGGGGAATGAGGTTAAGAAGATCAGATAAAGACTTCTCAATGTTGATCATATTGAAATTAACAAAAATGTCGTAGAATCTCTGCATGAGTGATGTGAGAATGAGATCAGTGCCTAGTTCTTTGTGGAGTTTAAACCCCAGACCATAAAGGATCTCAATGTATCCAATGAGATTGACTAAATGAGGCCCATATGGGGCACCCTCTCCAAGAATACTATTAAAGAGTGCATTGGAGATCTCAAACCTTTCATGTATTTCCCTTTCCTAGTAATGACCCTCGAGGTTCACAAACATGGTATAAACATCCATATTTTCATGAGACTTCATGAGATCACTAGGTATAGATGATAGAATCAAACATTGATTGTTTCCCATGTGGTTCCTATGTTGATCATTGAAAACGAAATCTTGATCACTCACCACTTTGGTAGGCAGATCAGGTATTGGTGACTCCATCATGTAACACTTACATTCATGGAGTATAATAACTCGAAGGAATCTAAACCATTCCTTGATGTTACTGCTAGTGAGGATGTTATCTTTATAAAGAATTGATCACAGGGATAGTGTGGTTTAAGACCCTGTAATTTTATTCTAAAATTAATAGAGATGATCATTAGTACATTCTTGATTACATTTTCTGATAAATAATAAATTAATTTTATTATGTATCCCACTGTTTAATCATGTCCCAATATCCCTCACCATTGAACTCAGAATGTTCAGATTCCATGATGTTATAGTGGATAGGATTCATATTCCCCTTCACATAACCCCAACAAGGGTTGGTCAAGCTATTTTATGGTAGTTAGGTAAGCATGTCATTACCATCTATGGGCTTGCAGCTCCCTGATCTATTGAGTGGACTTCATAATCTTGAAATCATGACTTGGATATCCTGAACTCTTTCCTCCTCTACTACACAAAGTCTATCATGGGATACACCTTATTAGGAAATATGATTACATCAACCCAAAACAATACATAAGGTATTCTTGTATAAATGTATGTGTCCCAACATGGGCTTGTCAAAAAAATTAGTTTTATTCAGTCTTTCACTTAATCAAGTAATAGAAGGCTTAGTCTAACTTAATATTTTATTTGAGGGATTTTTATCTCTTATGCATAAATTTATTATTATATTTATCACAAGATTGTTAATATTAAATGGAACTTACTTAAATGATTAAACAAGTCTTCATAATATTTACACATAAGCCTGATTTATTTTAGTTCCACCTTGCATGCTTGTTTAATTAATTAATTATGTGATTGTGACAACAAATCCATAATGATAGACCATTAATCTGAAAGAAATAAAATAATGTAAATGGAATGATTATGAAATTTTCTAATGGCCAATTTGTCTAGTGGTTGATAAACTAACCCTAAACTAGGGGAGAAACACCTTGATCCTTTTGGGTTTCTATTTACAGCTTTCCACCTATCTGACATTTTATCTAATGGTATTGGTCTCATCTAGAATCCAGCTTGAACCACCTCTACTATATTTGGAGATCTATCCATTACATATGATTTTCACTCACACACAGGTGAGGGGTAAAAGAGGGTTTACATAAAACAACCCATTGGAATGTAGGCCATACATATTAATGAAGATAGATAGTGTGAAAGAAAACAAATAATTTAACAAATAAATTAAAACAGAAATGAATCACACACATGGTCTGGTCCAGATCTTGATAATCCTCATACATAAAACTTGTTAGGAATTTGATAAAACAAGTATTCAATTCTTTAATCATTATTATTTAGATTAATCGCACTCGAATCAATTAATTATTATCTTCAATTAATCAATCCTCTTATTTTAATCCTTTTCTGAATTTCTTTGAGATTCACATCCTTGTACATAAATGCAGTAAATAGGTAACCTATTTAATACCCATTAAAATATACGCAACATGTATTATACCCACATAATGTTTTACTCTTGTGACACATGACATAAAATATGCTTCAATGCATAGAGTAACAACTTATATAACGATTTATACATGATACACAGATTGATCAGTATGCATAAATTAATGTATTAATTCTACATAATTTGGTAATGTATACGGTGTGTAGTTCGGATGACATGGTTTGTACTACCCTCATCGTCTTTCCCAATGTACATGCATTCTGTTTTAAATTAATATGCAATATTTTGTCACTATTCATAAAAATATGAATTTCATCTGAAAAATACTAAAACTTATACCATGTTAAATTATAATGTCCTACTTCCAAAAAATATATTTATTTTTTCAAATAGATTATATTAAATTTTTAAAAAATGTATTTCAAAAAGGTTCTCCATAAAAAGGTGGTAAAACTGTATTCTTTTAAATAATTTTTTTATCTGATAAATTGATTATGTTCTCATATCATGTTATAGAAAATGACTAAGATGAATTCTAATGTTATATATCATTAAAAATGTGGTCAATACTATTAATAATATCTAGTTTATATACCATAATAATATTTTAAAAATATATCATTGTTTAGTGAAACACGGTTTCACGTACAACACAAGCTATCAGGGAATGTTTATTTTTCATTTAACGCAAGCCAATAATAGTTTTTCATATACTAATAGCTAATATGGGGTTGTGTATACTGAGAGCTAATATTTCTGTATATTACAACACAAGACATCAATGTAAATAAAAATAATATATCCCCTAAAATGTGAGGGTGTTATAATCAACCCCCCTTAAAATGAATTTCTCCCTTGAAATTCATTGAAGTTATAAATGGTTTACTAAATTAATGATTAATTCAAGGAAACCCACACCATAAAAATTAGTACAAAAACATCATTGTCAAAATTAAACTTAGAAACATAATGGTTACAAAAATTTACTCATCACTAGGTTTCCACATAGGAGAACCTAGTTGGGATGTGAAAACATGGATATGGAATAGAAATAAAACCATCAATTTCTGATGGATAGTGATATATAATACGGTTTGGAGATTTTTAACTACCATAAAGCCATGAGTCTACTAGTATTTAAGGGTCCATGTTATTCACAAGATAATATGGTAGTAGGATAAATGTTTTGGTTTCAATATCCTTTTCCCAATGTTGATGAATTTTTACATGTGAAAAAACACAGAAATTTTTTTAGTACAATCTCACCATCAGTCGTTCCCTAAACAATTTCCACTTTATCTCTTACATAATTAAATAAAGGATAATTTTTCATATATGAAGTGTTGACAGATCATGTGACAGAATAATAGTTCATTCCATATGTCTCAACAAAAAGGTTAGAACATGTTATCAAATATGAATAACTCCAACTATGGTGAACTTAATAGACTTAACATCTGTCTACCATATAACATTTTTATGTTATTGTTTGTCACATTCCAAACATTTGAATACCATAATCATGCATTCTCTATAAACATGATAATAACATGAATTAGCCATGAACAGTAGTGAGAACATGAATTCTATCAAAATTATCTCTTTCCACACACTAAAAACACAAAAAACTCTATATAGTCAATCCTTGATATCACATTCTCTTTATATTAGTCACAAGATCATTAATACTATCCAACATATCATTATCTTCTTTTCTCTTCAATATGCACATATCATATGCTTTCCAAAAAAAATATTTCACTCACCTTTCATGGTTAACAATACAATATAATTATTGAAAACCTCAATAAACCAATTCATAGATATTCCAATATTCCATAATACTGTAAGTGGGATTCCATAACACATTTATGGAATCCAATTTCATAAAAACTTTACCATTCCACCACTTCATTGTCATAATCAACATCACCAATAATGATCACATGTGACATACCACTATCTTTTTCCTTAAGAGGTTGCTGAATCTGATCATCGTTAACACGTATATTAGAGAATTTGTTAGCGTAATGCCCCACGTCCTTGCATTTGTATCATTGAAGTGTCGGTGGTGCATTCTCTGTAGTATTTTCCCTATTCACATCATTAGTAACTTTTTCCCATTAATTCGGTACTCTACCTCTCTATGAAATTATTTTCAATAATTGAAACATTTCTGTTACTTTTATGACAATCTCCACTGGGATACATTCTGCACATTGAGCATCTGCAAATAATCAACTCTGTTTTACCGTTATTTTGAAAATTTCCCTTCAAATCCAACCATTGTTTCTTATCTAAACCATGAGATGGATATGTATTTCCAACTTATTGTTATACCTTGATAACACAAAACACAATCTATTCATATTCACTGAAGTGTATTATAGGTAATTTCCTTCAAAGACTTCGTTTTATGACATTGATGAATTGATCGACTTTATATTCAGGTTGGATGATAATTCCAGAAGCATACCTTGCATGTTTTGTGACATTTTCCTCATATGTACCAACAAATTAATCATCCTTTTTATTATTCTCAATGAAATCATTTCCATATTTTTTCATAGAATATGAGGTATGTACTTATTGAAAAATATGTTCTTGAACTCATCCCATTCCATGGATTCAATTTAATCTTGCTGCCCTATATTCTTAATTAGATTCCCTCGCTGGTCTCCTACACATTATAAATGATAAATTTTCAAAATAACCTTTTCACATTATGAATAGCGAGGGATTAAAAATATATATTTAGTGGTACTTATCTATTGTTCAGAAACAAGTGGATCAGAATACCCACGGAAAGAAGGTGGACGTTTCCACATGAAGGGCTCAACAAAATATTTTTCCCTTCTCTGCTCATTTGGAAGTCCGTAATGATTCATAGCTTGTGTAAGTAAATCAATAAGATTTTTCATTCCAGCTCCCATAAAATGTGATTTTTCAGTTGGAAAATCATTGAATTGCCCAATGTATTGATCATTAACATGGATCCCTCTGATTCCATCCATTGTCTAAAACACAAAAAGAACAATCTGAGTGGAAAAAATCATACAAGGAAAACACATTATCATATGGGAGTACATTCAACCTATAACATCTAAAATTTGATACTAGGTTATTCATGAGTATTAACATAATTATATAACTATAATTTATAGTTATACTTACCATTAGGGACATCACTAGACATACCTTAGAAATATTTCATGGGATCTCACTAATGTTTCGCATACTAGTTTTCAATGTTGACAAAACCTTCTCTCTGATACCACCTGTAAAGTCCCATGCTTGATGTACATGAACATTAAATTTATTTTTTGGAATAATTAAAACACAATATAAAAATGATTCCCAAAGTCCTTATTAGTTTAGTGTCTTTGGAAACTCAGAACATAAAATCCTATCTTGGAGAATGATCATCAACATCTCCCATAGAGAACACCCCTTTTTATTTTCCTACCTAAAACCTTTCTTTATATCTTCGTAAAAAGAAAACATAAAAATGTTGAGTTCAAAAGCTCAATAATGGTAAACATGGAGAACATAAAACAAACAATAAAAATTTGAATGTAAAACCATGAACATAAGGACAAATGTTGAAATCTTGAGTCATGAAATAAATCATGGCAGTACTTAAGGAATCGATCATAAAGGAACATTAACCATTATAGGATAGCATTTGTATAAAACATGGAATTATGGAAAACTAATAAGAAAATGATTTTATTTACATAGTATCCAAGGAATTGTTTTCAAAACTATCATAGTGGAAAAATCTTATCACTGAATCAGGTTTAAATTTTGTTCAATCCATTTTTTTCTGAACAAAATTTACTTTTCATTCCAGCCATATATAATTGACCCGGATTTACTTGTTGTTCCTGCACAATATTACTAAACCATATTTTCTTGTCTATCCATTCAAGTCTATATCATAATATTTACATATTTACCCAATGAATTTGAGAGATATATAGGTCCCTACAATCTCGAAATGAAATCATTCTTACATGTTCCACAAAAACATAAACCATTAATCATTGCATATCCCATGAAATAAAATGGGTTTCTTAATCATCATTACATTATAAAATAATTAATATAAAATAAATGGAATTCATAAAAATAATTCCATCATAAACACATTAAACTAAATGTAATAATAGAGATAAAAACATATTTCTACGTCATCTTAGATCATGAATCATTTTGATAAAACACTTGAACTTAATTCCGGATGAATATATAATTTCTTCTTAAAAAATGTTTTCCCTTCTCAAAATTCCATGAAATTTTAAAAGAAAATATTTTTTTTTGAAAATAAACTTGATAACATGTAGATGAATCTTCATGAAAATAAAGAACCATGAAAGCATAAAAAACCCTTCTAGCCATATTTATTAAAAAAACATTCTTCTCATACTTTTTCATGAATATTAAAAAAAACCCTCTTATGGTAAACAAAAGAATGAAGCCTTCCAAACCATGTAGAAAAAGTGGAAAATAGGTAAAAATTAATTTAAACATACATAGAAGAATAAAAAACATTTTAGGATAACATTATTAGAAAAAATGAATATATATGATAAATAAATCTCCATTAAATAATTACGTATAAAAAATATCGGATAAAAATGAGATTGAAAAATTATCCCTTATCTTAGGTCTGATTTCATCTATATGTGTCTGAAACAGTTGTATAGTCGGTTTACGAATTTTATTAACATGTAAATAAAAATAATAATATTTATGACATCATATATTATTTACTTATGATTTTTTATTAACTATTCGTTTTCCAATTCCATGTTAAAGCAACATTTTGGGTAATTATCGTTTTACTTAAATTTTACCAAAATTAATAGAACAAAACAATTAAAATTATTTTCCACATTTATGGTATAAATGGAATTTTTAGTGTGTTATGGGAAGGGGGTAAACATAAATTATAAGGGTAAAAAATAACCGAAAAAATATAGAGAACCATTGTTTTGGAAATATTTTGACCTTATATATTCTATTGAGGAAAATGATCCATCATTGGAGATATGTTACCTGAAACAAACATGTTTTGAATTCGATGTTCCAAAAAATTACATGTGTGCCACTAACCTCAAATATAAATGTTCCCCCTACCTTCTATTCTATACACCATAAAAATATTTATTTCATTATTTTCATTAAATAACAACTTACATCATTTCCACTTATCATTCTAGCCTCTTTATTTTGTACATAAATATAACCTAGAAAAGATTTTAATGAATCACTAATGATGGTGCCTAAAGAATATATACCATTCATCAAGGAGATTTTTTAATCCTCATCCTACAAAAACTATAATTTTTAAATTATTATATAAAAACCTCTGTATAATCACTATAATTGTATTTTTTTTATGTTAATTTCATTTCCTAATACCATATCCAATTCCATTAAATCAGTTATGTATTCATTATCTGTGCAAACGAAGAACTATATCCTCACAATCTGATGTCATATTATTTCCATTACCACCACTCAAGGTTGGTTATACAGATGAATATAAAGTATGTATATGATATTTATTACATAATTATACCTATGGATTCATTGTTGAATATAAACCTTTTTTAACATTCCATTCAATAGGGTATGCAATAATGTCTCTAAAGTGTAAGGAGGACTAACACCTCACAAAGCGATGTGATTCATTTCCAGTATCTATGTACATTAAAGACAATAAGGATACAAATATATATTTATAAATGATATAATAATGAGACTAATGAAATATTTAACAATACTAATATACAATATATCATTTTATTTACAACATTTCCACTCAATAAATGAAGATTACAACATTTTTTTACTTGGGACTACCACCTTCACGAAGGAATGTGGGTCTATTTAAACAACCACACCATATTTATGATGTGTATAAATTAATTACAACAAATAATTTTTATTTTTTATAATATCAAAATTCATTTATAATATTATTTTACATTAATACTTTCCAAAATTATAGTTGAAAATTGGAAACATTAATCATGTCTACGTACAACCTGTTATCTCTATTATTATAAAGTACATCATTTCTCTAAAAAAATAGTCATTATTTGTCTTAAATGTATAATTAACGTATAAATCTGATAACTATGTGAAAATTATTTTTTTGGGTATTATAGAAAAATGATCAACTTAATAGAATAAAAAATTAATAATCAAAACATATATGAAAAATAATTTAATAATTACCCCCAAACAGGACTTTAACGTAGAATTGTTAATAAAGGAGTAATAAAAATAATATAACTAATTCATATATCATATGATATATAAATTTATGGTTATGTAATAAATTTATTATAAATATATATTTATTATAAAGCTTGTTTTAACTAATATGACTGAATTCAAGATATACGGTAAGGTATTTCTGGACTCTATTATTAATTAGTAACATATATTCAAATTTAACACATGTTTATTTTGTGTGGTGTATAAACTGGACCTTCTAATTCTAACATAATGAACCTATTATTTTTTAGGATATTTCTTATTTCATTTAATTTTAATAATTATTGGGTCTTATGACACCAATTATTACCATCATTAAGGTATTTCCATCTAACTTATTACTTTTGTGAGACATATTACATATTAACAATGTATATCATTTATGTGTTCTATATACATCACTTGAAAGCATTTTTTCATTATTATCCTGAAAATAATTTCTATTAACTAATCTATTTTGAGGATCTCTCTTTAAAGATGCCTATATTTCAAAAGTTACCAATGTTGTAAGGGATTTTTCTCTCACACAGCCTTGTGGGAGACATAAGTTATGTTATTCACCTATCTTATTCTATTAGGTCTATTGAATTAACCTTTGACATGTCCTGTGATGAATATAATTATTTTAGTTATATTTAATATTTAATTTAATGTAATTATTTAATGGGGATTATGATTCAAATTTACATTAGTGATAGGTGTTTTATGCAATAATCTCGTCATTTATCAGTATTATTTAAGATTAATCCATAATTGTTAAAATATTATGATTTACCTCCCAAGAATTGTCGTAAAATTTATTTTTACATAAAAATTCATGTTTTTCTCATTTAATAGTAACATTTTCCACTATTTAGTACATCATATAATTTATCAATAATTTTTAATAAAATTAGGGTTTATTTATCTATTCATTAGAAACCCCTTCATAAAAAAGAAATCATGTTTTCTCAAAATTGGTTTCAATATTTTTTATTCATTAAGAAATTATTTATTAAAGTAATTTTGAAAAAATATTAATTTTTTATAAATGTATTATAGAATGAATCATGTCATTTCTAAATCAATTCATGCTTTGATATTAATGAAAATTTCAATGATCTCTCTACTTTTAACACACATGATATGAATAGTATTTTCCACTATAATGACCAATAAATATTTTCAATATTCCCTAAAATTTCTCAATGTAATTTTAAATGACACTATGATCATTAATAGTTGGAAATGTTTTATATTTTAAATAATTTTATACTGTGAAATGGATTATGAAAAATCAATTAAAATTGATTTTGAAATTAGAAAGGATATTTTCATTAAAAATTGTTTTATATGTTTTTTAATTATTACATAGAAATATTTCACGTTTTTTTTGAAATAAATGAATTTTGAAAATGTTTTATGTTTTTGAAAATTGATTTTCAGTGAGATTTTATCATCCTGAATAATGGTCCATGTGATTTATCTATAAAAATATTTATTCATCTAAAATAAAATCCGTTGATGTTATATATTTATTATTGGAATTATGAACCAAAGATACCATTTAATTAATTTATTTATATATTTGGTGAGGAAAATATTTTTATAAAATGAATTAATATTTCCATTGGTTATTCATTGATGAGATAGTAAAATTATTATAAACCAATTTTTATTTGATATGTTATGATAAAATGAAATGTTTATGAAACTATTGAATTTAATGGGTGGTGGTAGGATGAATGATTTTTGATCTTGCAGAACACATAAATATAATTTTCATGATGATTTGGGTGGGACATATACCTACCTAAAATGAACTTGTTAATGATATATATATCATGATATATATTTGATAGTAATGGGGAGCAAACCTAGTTATGTGTGGGACTATGTATGCTATGATTTTCATTGGGAGTGAAACATTACTATTTTGATGGTTTGGTGTGTGAAACCATTCCACTATGATATCCTTATAAATTATATTTTACTACAATTATATAGTTTTATATGCTAATTTCTATTCCACAATTCAATTTCTTATTCAAGTGTTATTCTCTGATGGCTTATGGTCATTGATTTCCATCAGATTCGTGTGTTATGAACTACCTTTTTTATGGCACACGATTAGGATATTTTATTTGTAGTTTATTGTTTTCATATGTTATTCTCATGTTCTTATACCAATATTTTCATGTTATGCTTATGTATATCTCTTGTTTACCCATACTGATCATCTGACATCACCCTTTCTTAATTTTCCATTCCCTAGGCTATAAATATTGACTTTCAATTTGGGGTAATAAATGTAAATATCATTATGGGATAAATTGATTTGATTTTATGAATGAAGAAATTTTTTTCCTTGTTTCCAATGGAACTAAATATTTACATTCCATATGAATGTGATTGTTTAATACAATTAATATTCATA
This sequence comes from Viscum album, assembly GCA_963277665.1. NCBI lineage: Eukaryota > Viridiplantae > Streptophyta > Magnoliopsida > Santalales > Viscaceae > Viscum > Viscum album. Next base: position 840,403,269 of record OY728123.1, read on the forward strand.
AAAACAATGTAAATTCCATGTATGAAATTCTAGATCACTTTAGTTGGTATTAGATGAAATTTTAATTTAAAATTTGGAATCTAGGATGAGAAAAATTTAGTGATATCCCAAGGTATATTTTTAAGGATTTGTCTAGGGATGTTTTAATGTATAAGTCTATGGTTTCATTAATATATATGAAACTGCACATGACATTTTTTAAAGGATAGATAATGTTATTTACAAGAAAATGCATTTCTTTCTAGATAAATCATGGGGTATGGGTAAAAACAAAGGATCCTAAATGTAATTTCTCCAAAATGAGTTCATTGACATGGACTTCATTATCACATGGTTCATGATAATTGTATGGAATATAAACATGATTTGACACTATGTAGGATATGATTTAATAATTCATATACTATTTTAAAACCATCCAGAATTAATTAAATAGATGGTTATTATTAATGACCTATGTTAAACCATGACTGTCATATATTAAAATGAATGTGTAAATATTTAGAAATTATATATGTTATAATTTAGGATTATTTAGGTTCCTATTATGATAAGTGGTTCTCACTCTATAATTTGTAATCATAGGCAATGGATATAACTAGAATGAACTATAAGGACATTGAATGTGAAAAAAATAACAACAAACCAAATGGGCTTAATAATACTATGAAGGATATGGAATATATTCTTAATCAAATATCATGCGAAAAGATGTATTTTTAAACCTTAACCAACAGATGGAATCCCCAAACAGGATAGGTATAGAATATTACTAGAGTTTTTGAATTAGAGACGAAAGAAGAAATATGATTTATTTTCCCTAATGACGAGAATGTGAGAATAATCACTTAAGGAAATATCTCAAAGCGATAAGAATATTTTTTTGTGGGAATGAATAAAAAAATCATAATAAATAATATAAAAAATGAAGTGATTCATCAAATAAATGGATGAGAATAATGGTCTCCATAAGGCACCACCAACTATTGAATGTTTTATATGTGAAATGTAAGGGAGTTTGAAAGTATTTTTCATAAGGGGATGATCATAAAGATAATCATCAAGGTAGTTTGGGTAATGTTTATACAAATTATAATGGGGACACTTGTAATGAAATATGGAAGGCATGATATGTTCTAACTATATTGTGTATGTTTTACATTATAAGCATGATTAAATTATGGTATGTGGATTTCAAGCCATGTTTAATATTTAATATTTTAATAAAATGTTATTAAGTAAAAAATTATGATCCCTAGTTAGTTATTTTATAATAAAGTGGGATGAATAAAGTATTTATGTATTAGAATTGATGAATTATATTATATGAATCTATTAAAATATAATAAATGATTAGTATATGTTTTCCATTATGTATTTTCCAAAATATGTTAAATATAATTGATTGAATAAAAAATAGATTTAATGGTAATATGTTATTTTCAATTAGTGTATGATAACCCTTGATATGTTTCTAATGTTGAAAAAATTGTGTTTAGTTAGGATAATGATATGATCGATATGAATAAATTAAATAGGGTAGTATTTATGAACTTTTTACTAACTAATGATTTGATGAAAATGTGGTTTATGCTTTCATTGATGGAGTTTTTAGAATTTTAGATTTTTTAATGTATACTTTAATAAATATTTCATGTTTGGATTGAATAATAATATCTATTTTCAAATGATTTTATTGTAATTTAGGTTATTACCATGTTTTATAAAAATTCATGACGAATGTGTTTATATTATTGTTATTTGAAAATTTTGAGCTAATTAGTTTTTTACAAGGGATTATTTTTATGTTAATTTTCAGTATTTTATTTATTTGTATATAAAAATTTAATTTTGGAATTTTTATAAGGTTACCCAATTATAGAATTGTATATGTTGAAATTTTGAGGAGGCTTTTGTTAATAATGTATTACATGACCATATAACGATTTATCAAGATAGGATAAAATTTGTAAAACATTTTATTTTAATGATAACTGATGATAGATGGAATTATTTATAATAATATATATTTATATTATGATCCAAAATTTATTTTCAACAAAAAACATTATTATTTTGTTTAGTAAAAGATGTCATAGAAATTGATCATTGAACAAACAATAGTTTATATTTTACAAATGAAATTGAATGAAATAATATAAGTGTTTATTCTGTTGAAAAAAATAAATATTTGTAAAGGTATTTTGATATAATTTTTTTTCCAATTATCATCATTTTTAATTATTTCAATGTCCTTTTTCACACATCTTTGGTTTATGGATTTGTAGCCAATAACATTCTCATGTACATGTTCTCTATCACTCTCTATTAGTATTTTGATGTTATTTTACTATTTTTTTGTTCATGTTTTCACTTCACACCAATGAAATCATAAGTGGAAAACTAGATATGAGTTATATTAGGTAACATTTCTGTTTACATCTTTTCCTTTTTAAGGGAATATTTATTATTCATTTTTTAAATATTCGATTCTATGAATGCATTTCTATATGGTGAACATTTGATTATTAAGAAGAATTTTTAGGTAGAAATTAATTTTAAGGGGTATATTCTAACAACATTAAAAATTTTGAAATATTCATTTCCAAATGAAATTTAATTTTTATATTTATTTCAATACCTTCAACAATGAGTTAATTCTATAGTATAATTGACACACGACACTAAGTATTGGTGAATACTGAAATAATATTATTCTAAATATGTCTGCTATAACCAAGATATTAAATTAATTTTTATTAATAATATTATGTTATTTATGAAATATAAATATAAATTTCCTATTAATTAAAAATTTATTTATAAATTTTTATTAAAAAACAATCAATTTTTAGAAATGTAATTGTATATTTGAAAAAAAATATTTTCAGAAAATATTATTTTTACTTATTTTTATAATGATTAGTTATAATTAAATTATATGTATTTTATAAAAAGATTTTGAAAAAATCAAAATCCTTTCTGAAATTATCACACATAAATTATCTTGTGATAAAATTTTTATATTTTTCTGAAATTATGGATTTTGAGTGAATAGTGAAAATAATTATTTTTGTAAAACTATTATTTTTATTCAATAAAATAATTAAGATATAATAGAAGTTATATTTTAAATTAATATATTATTCATTAGTAATATTTTTTTAAACTTAAATAATTGTGAGTAAACATTATATTTGAACTTAGTATAAGTTTATATTTGGTTTTTAAAACCAGTTTTTTCTGAGAACAATTTTATAGTTCATAATGAATCTCCATTAAAATGAGTAAAATTAATTACTACTAAGTATTTTTCTAATTTAAATTTATAGATTATATTTTAATATATTTTAATACTTATTCATACAATTATTATTATTAGATAAATATTAAACATAAAATCATATATTGTTTAAAACGAATCTACTTGTCGAAAACATGCATCATCATCGTGTCATCGGGTCGTGGTTTAAAATTATTTATTTCCAATTTTATAAAATTTAAATGATAAAATTAAATTAAAATTTTAAATCATAACCACATGATTAATTTAGAGTTTTTTGTTTAAAATTTTATGAAAAGAATAATAATGGATGAATTATGAAAAATTGTTAATTTTAGTTGAAAAATTTAATAGTGTTTAATTTATTTAAATTGACTATTTAATTTTTATATTATTTTTAAAGTAAAAAAATATCAATTTTTTATGAAATAATTCAATGTATTTCACTAGAATAAATTTCATTTTATATTTTCCAATGAATGCATTGTAAACGTTTGATCATTTTCTCTTTAAAACCCCACTTTTTTATAATGTCTCTAACAATTTTTTTAAATACAATTTTATGACTTATATGAAGAAAATAACATAAAAGGTTCGAATATTTATAATTAAAATAATTTATATTCTCTAATAAGTTCAACATAATTTTTTCCAAAATGAATATTAAAAACACTTAAAAGTATTTATCACTGTTAAAGAAAAAATGGGTTTACCAGTAGGAGTTAATCTAAAAAAATATTGATTAAAAATACCATAAAAAATATTATAACCCAATTTTGTATAAAAACTTGAAACTTATATCTTCTATTCATGATACTGGTCGATTATATTCTACATATTACCTGAAAACAATTTGAATGGAATTCACTCTTCTAAAAAAATTACAATTATTAATCACACCTAAATTATAAAATGACACACTGTCTGCCCTCTTAGTCACCCATTAAAATATTTTGGTATGTCCAATACCTTAAAGAATAAATTTAAAAAATTCCTCATATAATTCAATAAGACTTATTTTTTTATACAAATCCATCCTAGGATTGATTTTGGGGAAAACGAATAGAGGATAGTTGCATTAGAGGACTCATTCCTCAACAATTTTCTTTTTCTTTTTATTCCTAAAATTCATTCAAATATTATTATAAAATGTTGATATAAAAACATAAATAATATATATATATATATATATAATGATATATTTCTATGTTAATTTCTGGACCTAAAATATTCTCCACTTTTATCAAATGGGTTATGAAAACATCGTTCGTGCGTAAGGTGGACTACAGCCTAATGAAACGATGTCATTGGTTTTTCTGTTACTATACCTCACTGTAGGGTATGTTGATTAATATAAATAATAAATATGATATTTATAAAATAATAATACTACCAATATCATTATATCATATATATTTTTTTCATTCCATTCCATTGAGGGTACAATATTTTCAATCATGTGTACGGTGCACTACCGCCTCCAAAAGCTTTGAGATTGGTTTTTCACTAACACTTTAGAGGGAATATAAAACAGATAAATATATCCTAATTCCTTTTTTATAAGGCATTTTTCTTAGTGGGGATATTTTATTCAAAAAAATAGTGAACTAAATTATTTTTAGGCATCAATTATATGATTAAAAGTCTATATTAGAAATAAAATTATTTCTAAAATGTTTTATGTTTTATAAATTGACATTCATAGAAACTATATATTCCACAAGAATCGTTCCAAGTGATTTATTTTCCAAAATCACATTCCTTCAAAAATAAAATCAATTTTTGTAACATAATATATATTGGGGACATAGATCAGGGATACCATTATAAACATTTCACTGATTTTAATATGAGGAAAATATGTTAATTAAATGGGTTTCACTTCCAAAGGATATATTATAAAAAAATTATTATCAAACACATTTTTTCTTCCATGGGTTGTTCATTAATGAGATGAAGAAATGATTATTAAACATGTCTCATTTACATTGGTTATGATATGATAAAATATTTATTAAACCAATTTAATTTCAGGGGTTATTATGTCATTAATTATTTATTGTATTTTGAAACACATAAATATGGTGTTCATTATAGAATGGGTGGGACCCATATCACCCTCTAATGCATTGGGTAATGATTTTTATCTCCTTAGATAATCACGACTTGAATAAAGAGTGAATCTGATTCAGTAATGGACTGTTTCATCTATGATGAAATTAGAGTGATCCATTACTAATAATATTGTTTTAGGGGTGAACCCATTCCACAATGATAACCTTGGTATTGATACTTGACTGCTATGGAAATGATTTTCAATGATTATGCATATACCAAAATTCCATGTCTTATGCCAAATGTTGTGCTCTTGGATTTTCTTATGATTAATATATTATGAAATAGTAATATTTTTTATATGAATCATGATTATGATCATTGATATGCAGTGTATGGTTTTCATGTGTTATTATCATGTTCTAATTCCCTCATGTTCGTGTTATGATTACATGTCTCCCTTTTTATCATTATTGAGCATCTGATATGACCATTTCTTAGGTTTATTTTCCCATAGTAATGAGTAATGGCTTTTTATTAGTAGTAATAAAGTGTTATATCATTATGGGAGTCATTGATAATATTTTTTGAATTTAGAAGATTGTATTCCATAGTTTCCAAGGATTCTAAACTATTATGATCCAAAAGCATGTTTTCATGTAATATATGAAATATTAAAACATTATTATGTAATATCCTTATATTAAAATGCTTGGATGAGACTGATCAGAAAACTAACTAGAGTGGATCAGATGAGTGAAACCCCTAGAGGACACTCTGATGGAGATGGGTCAACATGACCTCACCAGGATGTGGCGGCGTAGGTATGAATCCGGATGGATGATGGGGTGCTGAGTTAAATGGGTGGTGAATTGGATGGAACCTCCGTGATGACAATTCTAATGTTGGGGATGAGTCTCTGGGAGAATTCCAACATATCCCCGTGGCATGGAATCAAAGTACGTACAGTTCAGGATGGAGTTTGGCGAACCGACGTGAAGGAAGTTGGAATGACAGGGTGTTGGGATTCATCCACAGGGAGGATTCCTACATACCTCGCCCTGAAAGGGATCAAAGACCACGTAGTTCAGGGTGTGTTTGGGCCTTACACTCTAGGCCTCCCAAAGTTTTGGTGAATCAACATGAAGATGGTCGGACCGACCAATGGGTTGTGGGCTTGAACCTCATGGAGGCTTCTTACGTACCTTGCCAAAACAATGATCAAAGAACACATAGTTCCAGTAAGGGAGTCGGTGAACCGATGTGAGTGATGACCTGGGGTCCAGGTGGAAGGTGGGATTGAACCTCATGGAGACTTCCTACGTACCCTGCCATAGAAAGGATCAATGTCCTCATAGATCAGGTGGGGAATCGGTTAACAGACGTGATGGAGGACCTGGAGTCCAGGTGGTTGGTGGGCTTGAACCTCATGGAGGCTTATTACATACCCCACCTTAACAAGGATCAAAGACCACATAATTTAGGTATGGGGGTCGGTGAACTAACGTGAGTGAGGACCTGGGGTCCAGGTGGATGCTGGGCTTGAACCTCATGAAGGCTTCCTACGTACCCTAGCTTATCAAGGATCAAATACCTCGTAGTTCGGGTGGCGCATCGGTGAACCGACATGAAGGGGGACCTAGGGTCCAATGGTTGTTGGGATTGAACCCCTAGGAGTCTTACTACATACCTTCCCATAGCAAGGATCAAATTCCACGCAGTTCTTGATGGTGTGGGGCTTATATTCTTTACTACTGATAAAGGATGTCATGGTCGATGTTTACTCTAAGACCACGTGAGTCATGCTCGGTGTGAGAAACCAGAGGTAGCAAAGACCTGGAAATCACATCATGAAAGGTGAGTCCATGGGAAATGGAGCGGGGCTTACACGTGATTGTAGCCCAAAGAGGAAACATGGGCTTATGCTTGGTTAGCAGCCCGAATAGATTGTGACATACTCCAGGATGGAGGCTTGAAGATGACAACAGTATGTGGGTGGAGGGATTTGGCACAGAAGAAAGGAGGATCATCGATCCCCACAAAGCCTTTTTCTAGTCTTTTTCACCTATAAAGAAATGGGGAGCATGGGTTCTACCTCCAGCACGAAAAGCTAGGGGCTTACACCAAGATGGTTGCCATTTCCCTACGTAGGATGCATGTGGGGAAGTCCCAGTTTAACATCATGTGCTGAGTATGATGGTGCTTGGCAGTTTAACATCCTCTAGCTCGGACAAGGTGGGTTCTCCCCGCAACCCTACGACTTACATAATCATTACCCTCTACACCATGGTGAAGAGATGGGATTGGAAACACCATAGCTGGGCGGTGTCATAGAGCGGACCATTGGGGGGTTCCACATTAGCGTGGCTATGCAGACAATCAATAGTCGTTAGTGTGCCTATGCGAAGATTCATGATGTGAAGCAACACAATGGGAAGTTTCTTCAAATGTACATTGAAATCACATCATGCAAACCTGGTGGGTCCCACAGGAAAAGGAATTGCAAAGAAGTGGGGTTCATAAGTATGGTCCTTGTGAATATTTTTTTATCCTCTTGGTGGAGGGTACTTGCGAATGGGTGTGCTTCACGAAGTAGAGATCCATATCCTAAGATAACGAAGCGGTTTATATAGGAGGATCATCACAATGTGGAAAGGCATTCACGGAGAACTACCTTGTGGAGAAAAGGTGCCACGTGAAGCACGGTATTGTGAAGAAATATGCTTCAAAAAGTACAATGACACCACCTAATCATGTTAATCAGGTTTACATGAATGGTGTTTCGCAGGGAATAAACGCCCCATGATAACCCGGGTCTGTTTGGGTATCCCCTTCATTCCCGGAGATCCTTAGTCTCCATGAAAGGCAACCCTATATAAAGAAATGGTTTAAACCAGGAAAGGAGGAGGCACTTCATAGTGCAGAATTACCTCGCGTAGCTCATGGTTCATAGAGTAGAAGGTGCTTCACGATTCAGGATCTAGGAAGTTGAATGGTCGGATGATTCATCTTTTGGGTTGGGGGGGGGGGGGTGTCCAGTATTTATAGGCAAGAGGCACCACAAAGCAGCACGTGCTCAGCGCGAAGAGGGACTTGTTTGTTCTACGGCAGGCTTGCGAATGTCAAATGTCTTTGTAGAGTGTCCTACCTCCTGTCTTCGTGTCTGCTCATGGATGTCAAAGGCGCTCACAGAGCGTTACTGCCTCCTCGATGTGCGGTGGCATCACGAATGTCAAATTTGTTCACAGATCGGCCCGCCTCCTTTCTCCATGGTGGGAGAGATGTTATTGGGGCTCGAAAAATGGTCTTTGCAAGGTATCCCCTTGAGGATTTCTGTTTCTTCATCGTCTTCTCCCATTTTGGCACCAACAAATGCTCCCCATCAGACTTGGAGCAGCGAAGATATCAATGGTCTAATTTTGAGGGTCAATTTCCAAAATCCTCATTTGATCACAAATCTGTATCATGAAGAGGTCTCACGAGGTGGATGGGCAATGCGCAGGCCAAGCGCCCCATGAATCTCAACGCGAAATGGGCCCACCGTGAATCTCGGCTCAAAATTGATGCACTGTGAAGCTCTGAAGGTCGTCGCCTATAAAAAGGGGATCTAACCTCTCTTTTTTCCTTTTAGCTCTCGGAAAAATTGTCCGTTTGAGCTCTTGATTTACAATTCCATGTGTACTATGTGATTTCCCTCAGCAAATAAGGTCTTCTCCTCACGGCGCACAGTGAGTTTTTGACTCCACAATAGCGCTTCATGATCATTCATTTGAAGGTGTAGGTAGGACTCTGCGAATAGGCTTCATGAACTCTCTCCACATATTATCTTCGCAATCCTACCCAAAAATCATCCATGGTCAAAAACTGAATGGCCCATCGAGAAGCTGCGTAGGGGGTTCTTCCGGATGTTTCCAAGAGGGATGAGATAGAGAATAGTCTAGGTCTAGGAGAGTTAGTACGGATACACTCTGACTAAGATTCATTGGTGGAACTCTTGTCGGAAATCCAGAAGTACTACCCAATGTGTAAGAGGTTTTCTTTGTATGGCTTCGGTCTGAGGGACGAAAACATCATTCATGAAGCTAGTAGGGGTGAACTAGCTTACTGGTTCAGGATTACATCGTGGAAACGCCAATGGATCAGGGCAGTCGAAGGCCATTCCTGAGAAGACTTCACGCCCGTCATTGCTGACTACATATATAACAACATGAATAACATTGACGTGATGGCATTTTTGCCGAAGATGTCTCCTCCTCTATACAACACTATACTGAAGGCAGCTTTAAGGAACTCGGGGAAGGGGTGGTATGATGAGTGGGACCTACTTCGAGGAGGCAACTTTACAAATTATTGGGCTTGGGCCTACTGTGTAGGCTCCTCTTGTGAGGAGTTTGGGGCCGAGTAGAGGAGAGTGGGTTTGTGCGAGGCGGCTTGGGCCTCCCAATTCGACATATATCAACCGAAATAGCTAATGATGGAGATGTTGATATGGTGGTCGTCAATGGCCAATACCTTCCATTTACACCATGGAGAGGTTGGTATTATCCTGTGGGACGTCCACCATATTTTGTGTGTCCTGATACTGGTGGTTATGTATGATGAATTCCGCCCTGTCATGAGTGTGTGGGAGGATCTGGAGCAGATGTCATGGATGGAAATGGCATTGATGGAGCTGGTGCCAGGAGAGGAAAGAGAAGCAGTGACAGATGTCCAATATAAGCAGTGGTTCATGCAATTACTGAATTTCCTAGTAGACCGACAGTTTCCGTGAGGCCTCGGACTTTCCCGAAGGGGGCTCAATGGGGAAAGGGGCAGTTTTCCTACTGGCTCTTAGAGGACAGCCAGTGGAAGACCTGGGGGTTTGGCATCAACACTGAGCATCAGCCAATAGTCATGCTGGTGGCATTCATTGCGGCCCTTATCTGTTGTTGGATCCTATCGGTGAGGGATACCAACATGGGAGTAAGCCCAAGCACATTTATCATGGCATCCACATTGTCAACAAGAGGGAGGGTGAACCTAGGAATCTTGATGCTCGTGGAATTGTATAAGATGTTGTTGCATATCAGCGAGGGGAAGAGGCCACAATGGGTATGTGGTCTATTCCATCTCATGTATGGGTAGATAGCGGTATATATCAAGGTATTTAGATATACCCAAACCGTATCTCTCCTCGAGGCTCAGACTTGCGCCCATCAATAGTGAACACCTTGGAGAGATTTCTGGCCATGTTGACCACACCGTTTATATTGAACTTGGTGTGGAAGAAATAAGAGTTCAATATTAACCCATTTATGTTACTGATTAGTGTATTCACTGATGATGGATATGGAACTGAAGATCATAACGCATATCTCCGAGCCTTTTGGGTTTGAGTCTTGGTGGAATGTGTGGACCGTGAGCCCCTCTTTGAGCCACACACCCCACACCGGTTTGCAATGCAATTCTGGTGCAAGCAACTACTGGCCCCGTGGGTCTATTTGGAGGTGAACCACGAGGAACACCCATGTGTAATGATTCAGATGTGGCTCATGTTCACCCTAGAAGACGTGATTATGCACAAGAAACTACCTCCAACTACCACTGTATTTGGACTGGTGAAGGAGTATGCCATAAGATGGGAGGTGTGTTATCCAGGTGTGATACTGAAGCAACCAATTTTTCGGTTCGGTAATGGTGATCCTCCCTGACCTCGGGATCAGGGCCAAAAAGTAGTAAGGGCATCCCGTGGTGGTGAGGCTGTTGTGGCAGTGAGTCCCACACCAGTTGAGGGTGAGGGAACACCCATAGATCATGCAGTGGTGGTGGACCTGACGGTTTCCAGAATAACAGAGCCATCCAGAGGGGAGGCCACTGAGAGGATTCTACAGGATACCCACATAGGCTACGGTGAAGAGGTTGCGCCATATCGATAAGCCAGAGAATGTTTTCTTCTTGGATGCCTCAGACATCTGGGAAGTCAAAATGAAATTAATCAGCCCCTTCGAGTTGTCGAAGCACCTAAACCATCTCGGGATGAATTTACCAAGGATAGGAACTATTTGACCTGGCTTTGCAGTGACCCAGGTGGAGGCAGAGCGGTATCATGCAGAGCTGGAAGACTTTATGCATTCCCGGGGTTCCCTTCGTCATATGAAAGACCGTGTCAAGAGCTAATGGATAGTACAACTCCCCTGCAGTTATCGACCCTTGATTTAAGAGAGATATTCCCTTTACCGATAGAATTAGAAGAGTCCTCCTGGTGAGACGAGGCCGGGAGAGGGAGCCCGTTGGAGGAGGGCGATGTTGGAGAACAAGACTCAGATCATGAATTGTTTTCAGAGGCCCTTGAGGTAAAAATCTAAAACCCCCTTCTTCAATAATTTCTTTGGGGTCATTCTGGACTCCTTTTGAATAACTGAACAATGCAGGAGAGTCTTATATATAGAACTCGTTCTCATCCCTCAGTGGATGTAGATGCAGGGACTTTGGGATCTACACCTACTGACACATCAATTGCTGCATCTAGTGGGGCTAGGATTCATGAGGAGACCCCTCCAAAGTTTTTAGACCATCCAACCATATACGTGTGGCCATGCATCGGGGTCCGGATGACATCACCCCAAGATCGGGATCTGGAACTCGATCTATGTACATCCCTTATATCAATTTCATTACTTCCATCCCCTAACCATACCAACTGACACTCATGCCCCCCTTCTTTTTCCCAGGTGTGTACATTTCTTCAAATGGTGTGGGATGCCTGGGTGAGGTGGTTCGGGGATTCTAGCGGCGTCCTTACTAGGGTAATGCTGGTGTTCGTGGAGGTAGAGGTCCAAAATGACCTAACTACAGTCCTCCTGATCACCAGTGGGTCCTTTAGTAGGGTTGCGCCTGAGATCATTGAGGTGGGGTCCGATGATGAGGTTCAATCAGATAGTCTAGGTCCCACCACACCTGACCAAATGCCAGATTTAGACCCAACTGACGAGTTCCTGAGAGAGTACCCCACATAAGATCCTGCCAACCATACTGACTGGGACGAGAGGAACTCTAATGAAGAGGACAAAAAAAATAGTCTACCGCTGATCATGGAAGATGATCAAGCACTTCATTGATGATACCCACCAAGAAATATGGCTGGATGAGATGGACAGTCTTCCCTCATGACTTCACGAACTGTATACTGGGGGTGTGGATTCCTATCATCCTCACATGCTCGTCTGAAATCTTATAGAGGAAAAGAATAGGTGGTATGACTGTCGCCTCGATGTGTATTAGCAAAATAGGAAATCGGTGAACATCAAGAGGCTCTGAGATGCTGAATAAGAGGTTCAATGGCTATGAGCCCTGGAAGATGAGCATTCCTTTTCCCTTGATGCGCAATTAGAGATCGTATCGCAGCTAAAAGCCCAGCTGGCGGAGGCCAAAGAGTGCATGATGTGAGTCTCTGAGGAGATGATCTTCATTCAGATAGACATATAGCGGGCCTAGATTGCGGCTGATGAATTGAACCTAATTGCTACTAAGGAGCGGCGGGAGATGAATAGGTGGCAACAACGCCAGGATGCTACCAGCAAGAGGGTGGAAGATCTTCTACACTCTTTTGATGAGGTTAACTCATCCATGTGGGGAATCGACAGTCGGGCACTATAACTAATGCAAACCCTCAATCGTACATTCATGCATTGATTGTTTGATGACATAGAATTCATGAATTCCGTTGTTTACATTTTTTTATTTCATTATTGTGATATTCGTGGAGTGTCTAATGATCATTCCCTAAGCTCACATGGGTTGGGCTCGATGTGAGAAACAAGGGATTACCACATTATCATCTCATCCAAATGTTGGAGTGAAACCCATGATTTAGGCATATAGGGTTTGAACAAATTTCTAGGATTTTTAGGAGGAAATGGGAGAGACCTGACTGCCGAATGATTCTTTCAGAACAGCCGAATTACCATTTTCAAGGTGTGATTTGGTCGACGAATGGGGTAATGATAGGGGTGCTGGAATCAATCCGATCATATGGGAATGGAGGGAGTGAATAATGATACCCCGGATTCGGAACACTTTAGGGATGTCGTGACAATGAAGCATAACTATTGAATACATTCGAAACATAGCATCCTTATTGCGTTAGCCTGGAATGGGGATAACACATGAGGGCCGACTGATGACCACATTCGAAACACGGGGTCTGTCTCAAAATTTCATCCATTAGTCTTCCGGAATGTTAGCCTAGGACAATTGGTGGGCCATAGACCAAGCATCTGTACTGTTAGGTGGTTCCCTTAGATGCGAAAGAGGACGAGGGTCCGAATAAAGGGAATTCAAATGTGGAATGTTGAGTGATGGTTTTTTTTGAAAAGAATCCAACACTCTTGAAATTACGCCACAATGGTGGAAGCACATTAGATGGGTGTGTTAGTCTGATCATGGATCATTCTGACTTTTAGATAGGACCTCTCTGGAAATGGATCTGTCTCTTCCCAATGTCATCATGGGGCATCCCCAAATTTCTCAGGGCACAACAACAGTTACATGGTTCCCCAAAAGGGGTCCAGCCAGGGGGGATAGAAAGGAGGAGGAACAAGATTTATGATTTATGGGGCTAGACCTGAGGAAAAATACATGGGTGTGCCTACGTATCCCATGCGGATGGGAATCATGCAATACAAAGTTCTAAGAGGGGTCTTAGTTTATGTTCTAAGAACTCAGACCAAGTATTGTTAAGGTATGCAAGGGACACATGGTAAGGTGATTATGAAACACGACATGAATGGGGACATAAGTCCAGATTACCATGTGTTCCTTGGGGAGGTGTTTATGTCAAGGGACCAAACACGAAGGTTAGACAGGGCCTGTGGGGAAGTGCCTGGGCGTTCCTATGTGTCCCATGGGAATGGGAATCAAGACATACATTGTTCTAAGGGGTGGTACGGTAAGGTACCAGTGCCATGGATAAAAGGGAGAAAGGGTTTGTCCCTCGCACTAAAAGAATTGGCATTTGATAAAACTTTTTTTTCCTTTATGGTGAATGGAGGATTTTTAGTGTTTGAAGTGAAAAGCCTAGGATAAAAAGTCCTGGAATTGCCACAAGAATCAATACAAAGGAAGTAGTGACAAATGTTATGGTTTTTGACCGATACCAAACATGATGTCCCTTGAGTGAGGACATCACAATGTAGTGCCGTTTTTTGTCGTGCGGCTAGGACAATATTGTCTCAGTTTAAGGTCATGTGATAGGACCAATCATGCATTTTAAAGTTGTACAGAGCAGACTTAGTAGAGACACGGATAAAAATAGGGAATGTGCACGATATAATAAAGCACACCATTCATGAATGAGGACATGATCCCATTCCACACCGTGCACAATTCCATGAAAGAAACCTCGGGAAAAGTGGCCAAAAAGAGGTAGGAGGGAAAGAAGCTAGATAGTTTGGCTCTCAGTTATGTTAGACCCATATACAATATGCTTAGGTGTTCCTATGTATCCAATGAGGATGAGAGTCAAGCTACATGTAGTTCTTGAAGGTTCCTTTTAATGTCACCCAGAACAAAACACGGTTTAATGTCATGCATGACAATACCTAGTCGGGGGTGTATGTGGCGTGGCTTATCTAAAACTGACATGAACAAGGGAAGAAACCTATACACGCCACACTGCACAACCCAATAATTGTGGGGCCTAAATGGCAGAGTGGAAGTGATAAATAAGTGGAATCGAGCTGGGCCCAAAGGCCTGATGTCTGGGAATTCCTACGTATCCCATGGAATGGGAATCTAGCTGGTCATAGTTCTATAAAGGGGAAATAAAAAAAGATCATTGTTCAATGTCTTATAACATGGACCATGGAGAAACAGGATTATCCCAAGTATCGGCGGAACGTAATCCAATCCCTAAGCCTACGTGAGTCGAACTCAGTGTACGAAACAAAGGCAGATAAGGTATTTTTAATAAGTCATGTTCGTGAAAAGGGGAAATCGGTGGAGCCCTGAATGATTTCCCTATCGCAGATTTTTTATCTCCTAATGTGCGGATGCGCTCTGAGGAATAGTTCCAAGAGTCTTGAAACACTACATGGACATGATGTGGTAGGGAACAGTGTGAGTCATGTAACTGACATTCTGGGCTTCATTAGGTTGGCTTGATGATGGATGATAATGGTTGACCGTGTCTGAAACATAATATCCATATCATGTTAGCCTAGATTGGGATCAACAAATGGGAATTGACCGCTATCCAAATTTTCAATGTGGGACTTGTATCAATTTTTTGCTTGAAACCCATGAGGTCGTTGGCCCAAAATGGTAGTAGGGCCCTTCGACCGAGAATCCATGACATCAGGGGGTCCCTTTGGATGTGAAAGGTGATGGAGTCCCTAACGAAGGGGAACATGACAACTGAAAAATCAGTGAAAGCATGTCCGAGTAGAGTCCGACATTCAAGGTACTAGAACAGGGTGCCCTCAGGTACATTGGTGAATCACCGAAGATGAACAAGGGGCTCATCTTCTGAGCGGACAATTTGGGAATGTGAGGATACCATAAGGGAATGGAAAACTCTCAGGATTAGGAGGTACATGTCATGTTCACTACAATTCCTGATGTGAGTGAGAACATAATCCCACACCCCACCATATATTCCTCTCTATGGGGAATGCGGGCCAAGGGGCCATGATGGGGTTGGACACATCGACGGGATGATCGGGTGGTCCTACATATCCCATTAGGATCGGAATCAATCAACACATAGTTCTGGAAATGACGCACATATGTGTAAGATACACCAACTAGGGGTGTGTCTGTGGCACAGTGAGTAAACCGACGTGAATGAGGACATAATCCCATACCACACCGTACAACCCTAAATAGGGACTTGTGCCAGGGGCTCAAAAATGCCAATGGGCCAGAAAAGGACACGGGTTTAGAGAAGGCCAAGGGGCCCAAAATGGCCAAGGGGACTGAGGCTAGGCATTCAGGCCAAAGGTAGCCATACGGCGTCTTGTGTGGTAACATCCTCATCACATCTCTTAAGCCCACATGAAAAGTGCTCAGTGTGAGTAACAATGAACCAAACTCGGCTCTCCATGTCATGTAGGGGTTTAATATATAGCATTTCCCAAACAGATTTCGTCACATTGAGATACAATGAGGCATAATGAACCACTACACTAAATGTTTGGGACATCTTGGGGTGGATCTAACGACAAAGGATAGTTGTTGACCATGTTTGAGACACAACTTCCCTATAGTGACTAGGACTGAGAACAACAAAAGGGCATCGATTGCTGAACATATTCACAATGAGGGACTTTTATCAGCTTATTGGTCAAAATTGTCGAGGGCATTGTCCGCAAGCAGTCGGAGGGCCCTTAGGCCTAGCATCCATGATATTCAGGGGCCCTTCTAGATGGAAAATATGATGGATTCCCAATCAATGGAGTGGAAAAGCATAGCTATACCCACCTATGAAAGAGGGTAATGCCTTCATGGAGTTGGATGTATTACGAGATCAAGATGAGCTCGAAGTGAATTAGGGAAAAATCATGCACCACACCATATGTCTTAACTAGAGGGATGATTTTTCCATTTAGGTAGGGCTAACAGACGAAATGTACAGGCATTCCTATGTATCCCTTTAGAATGGGAATCAATCCACACATATTTCTAGAAGGCCATGCGGTTTTGCATCGTATGTTGAGGACGTGGGTTGAAAGAAGAATGAGGATAGGGCACATGGTGCGACCATTGTAATCCTGGCATGAGTGGGGATACTGATGCCTCAAACATATCATCCAAGGTCCCACTGAGATAACTATATTCCTAGGGAATAGTAAAAGAAGAATAGATTATGGGGCTGGGATCAAGACAAAATGTTTGAGCATTCCTATGTATCCCATGCAGATGGGAATAAAGCCACAAATAGTTCTACGGGTGTAGTTTAACATCTTGTAGGACGACGTGTAGTTTATCGCCATGCAGGACGAAGCAATTTAGGGTCATGCAGGACCATCTTTCCATTTAGGGTCATGCTTGACCGAACTATTTAAGGTCATGTCGGTCCAAGGGTCTTAGGAAAAGTATATCTTGATGAACCAGGAATTGGTGGGAGGGGTTATACGCTCACCATCCATGGTCACCGAGGAGTATACACCATGGGGTTAAACCCTATGAATTATGTATGGTCTTTCCCACTTGGGCTCCAATATAGGTGGTTTCTTACCAGAGATAATTGGTGTATGGAGGGCCAATACCAAGTCTCCTTGTAGGAAACATTGGAGAAGAAATATCATGTTAAACACCCTAGCTATCTTATTCTAGTGTCTTTCTAGATTGTGAAGGGCACGAAGCCTATTTTCATGAAGTGCTTCCAATTATTCCAGATGAATTTTGGCTACCTTATCTGGAACCTATAGGTCATAGACTATTCTGCGTATTGAAGGCAGCTGGATCTCGATGGCTTGAATGGTCTCAGCTCCGTACACTAGGGAATACATGGTCACCTTGGTGGACTTACGAGTCATTGTATGAAAAGGCCAGAGGACGTTGGGGAGCTTGTCAAGACAACTCTTATTATTTTGAAGACCCATTTTCCACAAAATGTTGTTGATGGTTTTGTTGAACACCTTGGTCTACTTATTTTTCTCTGCGTGATAGCAGGAGGTATGGTTTGAACGGATGTTGTACTTGGTGTACAACTTCTTCAAATCAGCTGCTCGGAAGTTGGTGTCATTATCTTTGAGGAATGCGTGAGGGACCCCAAACTGGTAGATGATATTAGAACTCATGAATTTGATGATAGAATGGTCCTTGACCGTCTTGAGTGGAACATCCTCCACCCACATAGAAATGAAATACGTAGCAGTCAGGACGAACCTGCACTGGCGAGCTGTCGCTGGTGGATATGGTCCCAGGATATCAAGTCCCCACACCGAAAACATCCAAGAGTACATGGTGGAGTGGAGAGGCTTTGGAGGATGATGTATAAAGTTATCGTGAATTTGGAACACATGAAATCTCTTGGTGAACTTGATACAATCACAATCATGGAGGGCCAGAAGTACCCCAACAATCATATTGGTGAGATAGCTTCAGCCCAGTCTTGTGGGTGCCACAGGAACCAGCATGAACCTCTTACATGACCTGAGAAATCTTGACTCCATGGATGCAACTGAGGATAAAACCATAAAACCTGCACTTGTAGAGGATCTGCTCACAATTGGGACCAATCTGGAGGGTAAAATGTAGCGCGCGACATTAGATTCACTCGCGCTCAGCCCGATCATCAGGGAGGCAACCATTTTGGAGATACTTGAAAATTTGGGCTCTCCAGTCGAGGGAAACTTCAAACACTATGTCAGAGGGATATGGGGGTCCCGACGTGGAGGCTCTGGTGGTAAGATGGATTTCCCACTGGCTGTCATCATCATCTTTGGTGACATGAGCGATGACTCTTCAATGTTCCATGTGGATAATCAGATCATCCTTCTCGGGTTCTATAAGTGATGAAACCAGTCTGTACTGGGCATCCGCTCGACTATTATGAGATCGAGGGACCTGAGTAACATTAGTCCCAGATGGAAACTGGGCCATTAGCAGGAGAGTGATCTCCAAAAATGGCATGAGCTCTAGAATTCTGACGATGTAGTCACCATCAACTTTCTTGACGACTAGTTCAGAATCCCCTTTCACATGAAAATGGGGCACATCGATCTTAAGGGACAAATCAAGGCCTGTGATAAGAGCTTGATACTCTGCCTCATTGTTGGTGCAGCCTTCTGAAAACAAGAATGAGTATAGAAGAATGGCTTGTGCTAGGGTGATGAAGAAAATACCCAGGACTACTCTGTTGACCCTGGGATCATTAAACCTCCTTCCGGTGGGGCTCTAGGAAGCACCATCAAAGTGAATCTTTCAAAATGGGATGTATTGATCAATTGAGAGGATTATTGCATCATGAAAATCGAGATCCAATGAATGGTCAGCCGAAGATGGATGGGAAGTAAGGATGTCTGCCAATGCATGCCCCATAATATCTTTCTGAGGGACAAACCTAATGTTGAACTGATGAAGAATCACTACCCACCGAGAAAGGAGTCCACTCAACCTTGGATGGTTCAGAATGTACATTAGTGGGTCTACTCGAGACACCAACTGTATATCGTGGTGCTGCAAGTAATGTCGCAATTTATGTACAGTAAATACCAGCGCAAGGCACCTCTTTTTGATGGGGGACTATCTGGTATCTGTACCGATGAGCATACGACTGAGGTAGTATAGATTGTTCTCCATCCCCTCATTGTTCTTATGGGTGATAAGGGAACCAAGAGATCATTCCAGGGTAGTCACATACAAGATAAGCAGCTTTCTGGATACATGTGGCATCAAGACCGTAGGCTGTAGTAGATACTTCTTGATTTCCTCGAACGCGGTCTGGAACTCTTCGTCCCACTCGTATGTGAATCCTTTATTCCTGACTCGAGAAAAGGGCATACACTTTCTGGCTAGATTTTCAATTAATCAGGGTACGTTGGCTATGTGGCCATGGAGACCTCGAAGCTCCTAGATGGTGCTCAAGAGAGGCATCTGACTGATGGCCTTGATATTCTCTAGGTCGATCTCGATACCCCAGATTCTGACATCAATGACGAGGAACCTCCCAGAAGTGGCCCCGAAGGCACACTTCAATGGGTTCATCTTTTGGTGGAGGGAACGATGGAATCCGAACACTTTCTCAAGGTTCCTAAGATGGTCCTAGCACGGGAATGTTTTTGTCACTAGATCATCCACATAGCATTCCACCAATGTCTCGAGGTTTGGATTGAATATGCGATGCATAGCCCACTGATAGGTGGCACCCACGTTTTTTAAGCCGAAGCGCATGACTTGGTAACAAAATGTACCTTGTGGAACCTTGAGGGCTACAGACTCCTCATCCTTGATGGAAATTTGAATCTGGTTGTACCCGTAGTAACCACTCATGAAGAAGATGGCTTGGAACCCAGCAGTAGCGTCAATCAGAAACTCTGTCACAAGAAGGGGAAAATCATCCTTTGTGAAGAGACGATTGAGGTCATGGAAGTTGATTCAGACTCTGATCTGTCCGTTCTTCTTCAGGACTAGAACAATGTTGGCTATCTTCATGGGTTATTAGTCGTCCTTGATGAATTTTGATCTCATGAACTTGTCAAATTCGGCCTCTACCGTGGCACTGTGAGAAGGGTGCATCTTTATGGGAGGCTAAATGAACCCCTAATGATTTTCCAGATGACCGAGGTGGTGGATAGCTACCTGAGGATCTAGTCTTGGAATCTTGTCATAGCTCTAGGAGAATACATCACGATTCTATTTCAGGATGTCCATGTACTACTGTTTCTCCACTAGAGGCAAGGAGACAATGATCAACCTGGGTCTCTAGTCACCTCGCTAACAAGGCTTACCTACACCAATTCATTGACTATGGTGGAGACACCCTCTTCAATGGTGGGGAGAGCATCCTCAAATCCTCTTCATCGATTGAAGAGGAGGGATCCCTAGTGGGAGATGCTTCCTCTGGTTCGGTAGATTCTGACAGGAGGCTAGAACCTGCCTGAGTAGCAATGGTCATCGCATTGGGACATTCTGATGTTGTCAACACCATATCAATGAAATCGGTTGGCCCAATCCCATATGGTATTTAGCCTAAGGGGTCATGCTTGATGATATCAGGAAACAGTGTCGTGTTGACATGAGACGGTAAATTCCATCGCGGAAAAACAGAAACGTATGACGTACTGGTTGTTGCCGTGGGGTAGACATCCTGATACATTACGGCGGTAGGAGGCTCTGGGATCACCTGAGTGAGATTTGTGTAGGAGTATGAGGTAATTTTCCACTGTCACTTAGTCTTGGGAATATTATTACCCATCATAATAGAGACAAAAAAGAATTTCCCCATGTCGATGGTGGTGCCCTCTAGTCGATGGATCGTGAAGCCATAAGCGTCATCAAGATCTGCCCACGGGTCAGTTGTAACTATGATGGGTTCAACCTCACTCGCCTGAATCTACTTATCCTTTCCCTTATAATAGTTGGAGTCTAGGTAGAAGGATTCACAAGAGTCAAAAGGAGACGTGTCACCTTGGAGTATGCCTACTCAACAATTGGGGGAGTACTTGAGGCATTGGTGATACAATGAGAGGACTGCCACGTGCAGTTGGACCCATGGTCTTCTCATCAATGCATTGTACGCGATGTCCAGAGAGACAACCATAAACATGGTTGTACCAACCAATCCACTAAACTGGGTCTTAAAATGGATCTTACCGAATGGGGTCCGCTCTGTTCTATCTGGTCAATGGATTCTTAAATCAGAGGGAGTCAGGTCAACTTCGTATAACCCCATCTTCTGTAGTGTCTGCATCAGGATAAGGTTAATCCCAGAGCCTGTTTCCACAAGATAATGTTGAACCTCCACTCCGTTAAACTGGCCTGTAATGTACAGTGGCTTGATAAGACCCTCTATGGGAGAGCCTTCATCTTATCCAGAAAATGAAATTGTGTCCTGACATTCAGCATTCTCGACCTATTCAGCTTGAATGGCTTCTTCCACTGCTCCCTCCGTCTGAAACTGGAGGGGGACTCTTAAATCCTCAGTGAGGGCCTCATGCATATCTGGTGACATGAAAAGGGCCTCAAGGATGGAAAGCCTCGCTGGGATGCCAGCAAGGTGCTTGAAGACATCATATTTCCATGCTAGGTGCGAACTTCTGCTTGCAGGAGGCTGCTCTGTGATAGTTGGCATGGCGGGCCCTACCGGCTGGACCGGTGATTCGATGGTGCAGGGCATGTCCCGCTGTTCACTAGTCAATGCCTGAAGAGTGGCTTTTCGGTGAGTTCCGGATGACTCTGACTGGCCTATAGTGGGGTGGGGCTGGTCGCGACATGTTCGAGGTAGCTCTGCCTGATCGAGTAGCAAAAACGACGGTGGAGGTGGGCCTGATGACACCAGAAGAGGAGGTTGTGCATTTTGAGCTATGCGATGATCCTGCTTTCTAGTCTTAGTGGCATGCACAACCTAGTTAGAGGTACCAAATGATTTACCTCGATGACCCATATGGTCACGCCTCCACCGACGTTGGGGAGGTTCGCCTGGAACCCCCCTCCTCAGGAGTCATATTGGGATTTACCAACTCCACAATATTAACCAAAGCGTACCCATGACTATCATTTTAAGATTTATCCACTACTGGGTGGATTCTGGGAGGAATTCCCATATCAGGGGGAATGAAGTCGCTGAGATTACAGGACGACGATGGCGTTGGAGGGGCGCGTTGCTTTCCCTTGTGCCGCCTATGCTTTCTCTTCTCAGAATAGGCCGACTAAGATGATGATGCATATGTGGTGGTAGTAGCTTCTGGAGGCTTCGACTAGTTCAGGAGTTCATGAATGATACCATGGGCATGAGTAACCATATTTTGAGTCATCTAGTCATCATACTTCAGGGATTCATATGTAGGAAGCTACTTCCAATTTCCATCACTGTCGCTGCTGCTGTATGGGTGTGCCCTAGGATTAGGTTATAGGGGCAGTAGTTGGGGTGGTCAGTGAGGCTAACCTCTTCTGGCCTTCTACACTCAGGAAAACATACGATCCCTTGTTCTAATGAACTTATGAAATAGCTGGGAACCTGATTCCCGATGAACAAGTAGGTATTGTTTCTTATATCCAAAAGTAAGGGCCATTGAGCCTAGTCATCATGAGGGGTTGGAGGATCCTGTCAGGAAGGAAAACCTGGATTGTCCCGCCTCGGTGGCGGCTACATGTTTCATGGGGGGAACCTGTGGATTATGAGGCAGATGCTGCTAGGCTGGAGGCTACGCATGTGTTGGTAGGACTCTGTGAGGTTGTAGAAGCATCTCCACTGGTAATAATTCCAACTGTCTGGGTGCCTCAATGTGGGCCACCGTGGAGGGCTCAGCTCTAATATCCATTCTCGTGGGAATTGTGTGACGCAACAGACGTTCCTAACTAGCCTATTACAGAGATTCCTCCAGGAACTGGGCCTTATCGGAGGAGCCTCAAAACCCTCTTGGGTTGCTTTAGGTGATCAGAGATGGAACCAGTTCCATCTTGACGTTCACTACACACATTAACAGTAGTTGGTCCAGAGTCAGTGGCATGTGTAGGGAATATGTGTGCCCTTTCCAATGGGTGAAAAAATCCACGACCCGCTCATCAGGACGTTTTTTTCACTTGAAGAGGTCTGTGATGCAGGTTCTTTATGTGGTGGGGATGAACTGGTAGAGGAATTTCCTGTAAAGGTCCAACTAGGTTGCTACAGATCTGACAAGGAGCTGGTTGTACCAGACAAATCTCATCCCCTCCAATGTCTAAATGAAACTGCGGAGCTTGGTAGCCTCCAGCTGCACTAGAGTCCCAAAAATGGGCCCACACCTTGAGTTGATGTGGGCCAGGTGCCGCAGCGGGTCCCCCATCCAATTAAAGGGAGAGAAGGTGGGATTGTCGAAACCCGGAGGTGCCAACATGTCATCCACCCATGATTAATATGGATTTCCATCAGCCGGGATCACCACCTATCATGTTTCCAATGCCTCGAGGTGGGAAATTAGCACCATCATTCGATCATCTGGGAAGGGGTCCCAGTATTGATGGGGATTTCTAACCACGAGCGCATTGGCGTGCTTTCAACATGGTAGACAGGCCTAGAGGCTCATGGAGCGGCTTGCGGAACGACCCTCTAGGTGGCTGGAAGAGCCCGAGCTGGGTCCCTTGGATTGTAGCACCATTTCAAGAGTGTTTGGGGAGACATACTATGCCCTCTTGCCATAAGATCCGGCCTCAACCCTATCTGTGGTTTCAGGACGATCAAGGTCTCCTGGATGCAGCTCGCCAAGGGGAAATTGTTCCTTCCCTTGCTGCCCTGGCCTAGGATCACCATAGTCCGGACATCGCTCTACAGCGTGTTCAACCAACAGTTCATCGATCAACTTCTTCTTCTCAGAATGTTGTTGGCCAAATGTGGCATTCTCCGAGTCATCCATTGTCTTCTGAATTGAGGAGTACGGGTCGGAGTGCTTGGTAGCTCTGACGTGCTCTTTACCTTTACCGGAATTCCGGCTGAGTACTAATGCCTCGATGGGCACAAGGAGAACAAGTATGTTCCTCTATTGTAAAGTGACCCTATATGATGGGTCCAATAGTGGTGGAACACTCTTGGGTGGGTATGTTCCCATTGAGAACCACCAACTCGTCCTCCATGTCCCCTATATCATCCATGTTGACCGCGACGCCTCCTGGAGACATGTTCACTGTATCGCCAAACTGGTCGAGCTATCGCCAGATAGTACTGAATAAGAGGGTAGCATAATCCCCCAAAGAAAGACTTGATTGGGGGCGGGATGCCTACTTTATGATCTTTTATGGTATTATGAAACTCTGAATTCATTTCTCTAGGAGGACCTTACGATGGCCTGGTGACTCGGGGTGCTAGGCCACTGAAAGTGAAGCCAGATCGACTAACCAACATAGCAAGCCAATTTCTTCAAAATGGTCTTGGATCATCGGATAATCCACTTTCTGATGAAAATGGAGAAAGTTCGTAGCCTAGAGGGTTTTTAGGAAACATTCAAACTCCTTTGGGGTGAGGGACATGAGTGCACAAAACATCAGCACTGCCACATGCCAAAACATATCGGGAAAGTTTTCCTCTGCGAGAATTTTCCATAAGATCCTTGGCTCAGATTCAGGGTCTATCCCTTGATTTACCCAATCATCAACTAGATGTGGCTGAGGAACTGGTAGTGGTACTATGGCATACCACTTGGACGGCTGGATGGACGGTGGGGAGTATGAAGAGCGGGCTGACTAGCCACCTAATCTCCTGCTATCCTTAGAAGAGTGTAGCGACTTGGCCAACACATCTCTATAAGATGGGATGAAGGCCATTGTTTATGGCTCGGGGGATAGGGATACAGGTGACAATTCACATTGAAACTCTCCTGCTATTGGAACCGAAAATTTCTCTCTTTGATCTCTTGTCGAGGTAGAGAGAGATTCTGGTGACAATGGTGGTGACTGCCTGACATTGACATGTGGGGTTGCCAGATTTGAATCCTCCTGGATGCAGCTATGGAGGGAGGAGTTAATCACATGGACCACACATTTCGGGAGTACCAGGATGATGCACCTCGATACGTCCCCAGCCCTTGACTCGAATGAGTGAGGCGAAGGTTCCCGAGCTGAGTCGTATTCCACATCAGAGTCTCAGAAGTGGAATGGTTTGATCTATGTCTGGACCTTCCCAGAATTCTTATAATGGAGGAAACAACCCGCCTTCATGTCCATGGGTGACTCTTCAGGACATGGCTGATATCTAACGCATGGAGTTTCAGCTGCACTGGTGCTGAGGCGGAGATGGTTTCTTCCTCATAAAGTCGAGGTGTAAG
Source organism: Viscum album (assembly GCA_963277665.1). NCBI lineage: Eukaryota > Viridiplantae > Streptophyta > Magnoliopsida > Santalales > Viscaceae > Viscum > Viscum album. The sequence continues at coordinate 840,429,045 of OY728123.1, forward strand.
GAGCACCAGGACTGATGTCAAAAGAGACATGGGGAAGACCTCCATGGGTATTTCTAGAGTAGGAAAGTCCTCCGCTAGGACTGGCAGGAGCATGGGGAGGACCTCCATGCTTGATTCCCCTGGTGGCCTTAGTATGAGGAGGGTCCTTGTACTGGGCTACCTTGACAAAGGTACGAAATCCATGTTTGGTGTGGGTGGAGCGAGCATGACCTCCATCCCTATAGTAATTGAGGCGAGGAGGAACATCACCAGCTTCTAAAAGGACATGGGGAGGATCTCCACATTGAGGAGAGACCGTACATATAATGCCCAATACCAGCGGTCGAGGGCAGGAGGAATGAATCTATACTCAGTGTAATGGGCTCGAGAGATGCTTTCGTACAGATTATCACCGTCACAGGGAAGACCCACATTAGGATTCAGGGTGGCACGAGGCGGACATCCATACCGAGCCTCAAAGCGGGGAAGGCATGCGCTCTTCGTGGTAGTGGTACATGGAGGAACTCCGTACTTGGTGAAATCACTGTGGGTTTGCTCGTGGTGACTACTTCTCATGATGATGACCAAGAGAGTCGACCCAACCTTTATATGGGGCGGTTGGTGCCTCAATCCTAGTCGGTCATATAAGTGCCCATGTTCAGTGTACGCAGGGAACTGATGATATGCATCGGCGGTGGCTCAGGCCGTAGTAGTCATTGATGTTGACGCCCCTTGGAGGGCGCTCTCCTCAGCATGCACCCGATGTTGGTGTTCGGTTAGACGAATCGCGGTTGTTGGTGTAGGTACATAGCTTACCTGCCCCTCATCTAGTAGGACAAGGCGGAGGTACCGAGGCAGCCGGGTGGGAGCCCTCGCTGGGAGCCCCTGGAATGGGTCGGACATCGCCTACCTCATCAGCATAAGCCAGGGAGTTGTCAAAGAATTCCAGGGAGAGGCTCCCGAAATGGTTATATGTTGGCATGGGGAGAATCGGATCCCTATGCGACCCTCATGTGTAGTGTTGGCAATGAAGCACATACACCTCCAGATCCAGGCCAGCAATATCTCAGGTTGGGATTATGCTCTCCTCCTCGTATCGACACATGAGGTCATTGATTATCCTATGTTGAATGAACTCGATCAGGGAGAGGGGGTGTGGGCACCCCATGGTCATATATGTAAAGGCTATCATTGGAGATATGAAGCCACATGCAACGATCGTGTTGGCACTGCCCCTGCCCCTACATAGATTGGTAGGCAGTGATCGCGTCCCTGTAGCACTGACTTGATCCCAGAGAAGTTTGGGAATGAAGGACCAATGACCCATCTTCATCCAATTTTCTGTGGATGGTAAGAGGGATCCACACTAACAATGTCACAAAAAGATATTTCCAATGCTCTACTACACCATCTTCTGGTATGTTTCTAGCCAGGCTTGATAATTTCTTAGCTGGACCTCGCACTAGATAACTGGATATGGTGACATGTCAAACTATTGATGCCACCAGTGCTACTAATCTCCATATTTGAGGAGAAGAACTTCACTTCGGGTTCACCATTTCAATTTTCAACGCTTTCACCGAGGAGCATGCGTCTGCCTCGTTTGAGGACGAGAGGCATTGGTTTGTTGCCCCACATTCCCATTTTCCAAAGGCGGGCAAGATACATCACTTTTTCAGGGGCGTTTTCTTCATGATCGAAATGGGATGATGGTATGTTGGTTCTTTTTTACCTAGATTCCTCCTCAAAACTCGTCACCTAATACAGGTATCCCTTATAGATTTAATACATTTTTTTTGAAACCCTTCCTAGTGAAATATCTTAATGGACACCAGTTAAGTACACTTCTTATGTCGGGACACTGCAATGAGTCTAGTCAGGGTAGCAACCTTCAGTCTGGGGAGTAGTCACGTTGGGCATCACTGACATGTCTGGGCACCGGAACATTGATGTGTTTGTATTCTGTCCCTTATTATAGGGCTTCTCAAGGGTGCGAAAGCATGAGGCATCCCACGTCAAATGTGAGGAATTATATGCCATAGGCATGTATCTGAGGTTTTACTCAGCTTCCCATGTTTAACACAGGGTATGCCACAAGTTTAATGTCCAGCGGAGATGGATGAGACTGATCAGAACACTAACTAGAGTGGATCAGATTAGTCAAACCCCTAGAGGACACTATGATATAGATGGGTGGACAAAACCTCACTAGGATGTGGCGGCCCAGGTATTAATCATGAAGAATGATGGGGTGCTGAGTGAAATGGGTGGTGAATGGGATGGAACCTCCATGAGGATGATGGTAATGTTGGGATTCAGTCTCCAGGTGACATCCTACGTATCCTTGTGGTAGGGAATAAATGTCTGTGTAGTTCAAAATGGAGTTCGGTGAGCCGATGTGAAGGGGGATAGAATGGCCGGGTCTTGGAAATGAACTTCATGGAGGCTTCCAATGTACCTCACCTTGGAAAAGATCATAGGACATGTAGTTCAGGGTGTGTTTGGGGCTTACACTCTGGGCCTCCCAATGTGTTGGTGAACCAATGTGAAGATGTTCAGACCGACCAATGGGTTCTGGGCTTGAACATCATGGCGGATTCTAATATGCCTTAGCTTAACAAGGATCGAGGACCACGTAGTTCAGGTATGGGTGTCGATGAACTCATGTGAGTGAGGACCTGGGGTCCAAGTGGATGTTGGGGTTGAACCTCACAGAGTCTTCCTTTGTACCCTGCCTTAGCACGTATCGAAGTCCTCATAGATCAGGTGGGGAGTTGGTGAACCGGCGTGAAGAAGGACCTGGAGTCCAGGTGGATGGAGGGGTTGAACCTCATGGAGGCTACCTACGTACCCTGCCTTAACAAAGATCATAGTCCACATAGTTCAGGTATGGGGGATAGTGAATTGATGTGAGTGAGGTCCTGGGGTCCAGGTTGATGGTGGGATTGAACCTCATGGAGGCTTCCTAGGTACCCTACCATAGCAAGGATCAAAGTCCTCATAGTTCTGGTGGGGCTTCGGTGAACCAATGTGAAGGAGGACCAAGGGTCCAATGGATATTGGGCTTGAACCTCAGGGAGGCTTCCTATGTACCTTCTCATAGAAAGGATCAAATTCCATGTAGTTCAGATGGTGTGGGGATTATACTCTAGGCTTCCCATAAATAATTTCATGGCCTATTTTTACTCTAATCCCACTTGAATCCATGGGACATGGAGTGGGGAATACACCATATTTCATCCCGAAGTGGAAAAAGGGTATTATGGGTGGTTAGAAGCCCAAAAAAAGAATGGGACTTACTTTATGATGGAGGCCTAACGGAGACAAAGCCCTGTGGGAGAGAGATTTGGCACCGATGAAAGGAGGGGAACCATTCCCCACCATGCCTTTGGACTGTCTTTGGGACTAGGAAAGAAAGGAGGAGCAGCGGTGCTACCTCCTGCAATAAAAGCTATGGGCTTAAAATAATATGTTTGCCCTTTCCCCACTTAGGATGCATTGGGGGGAGTCACATTTTAACATCATATGCTTAGGACGATGGTTCTTGGCAGTTTAATGTCCTAAATCTTGGACGAGTTGGGTTCACACCACAACCCTAGGACTTACATAACCGGTACCCTCTGCACCTTGGTGAAGAGAGTGGATGGGAAACACCATATTTGGGCAGTGTCATGGAGAGAAACATTGGGGGGTCCACGTTAGTGTGGCTCTGTAGAAAAGCAATAGTCGTTAGCGTGCCTATGCCGAGAGGCATGAGGTGAAGCAATGAAATAGGCAGTATTGTCTAAGTGAATTGAAATGACATCGTACAAACCTGGAAGGTCCCATGGGAAAAAGAATTTCAAAGAAAAGGGGTTCATAAGCAGGGGCCTTGTGAAGCTCTGGTGCTCCGCTTGGCGGAGGGTTCTTGCGAAGGGGTGTGCTCCACGAAGTAGAGCATCCCAACCTAAGCATAGGGGAAAGGTGCATATAAGAGGTGCTTCATGAAGTGGAAACGCATTCACAGAGAACTTCCTTGTAGAGAAAAGGTACCCCTCCAAGAAAGGTATTGTGAAAAAATGTGCATCGCAAAGTATAGTGACCCCCCAACATGTGGTTCATGTGTACATGAATGGTGTTTCATGAAGCATAAAAGCTCCATTACTACTCAGCTCCCCTTGGGGATCCCCTTCCTTCACGGAGACCCTAAGGCTCCATGTAATCCATCCCTCTCAAAATAAGGGGTTAAAAAATGGAAAGGGGGATGCACTTCACAAAGAAGAAGTACCTTGCACAGCTCATGGTTCACATATAAGAAGGCGCTTCATGATTCGGGAGCTTGGAATTAGAACGGTCGAACGATCAATATTTTGTGCATGGGGGAGGCCTGTATTTGAAGGCCTAAGGTGCCGCGAAGAAGCATGCACTCGGCGAGAAGATGGATTTTTTTGTTCCATGGTAGTCTCATTAATGTCAAATTCATTCACAGAGCGTCCCACCTCCTGACTCCACAACAGCTCACAAACTTCAAAGGCGATCGTGGAGCGTTACCACCTACTTGCTTCATGGAATCCATGTGAATGTCAAATCCCTTCATGGATCAGCCATCCTCCTTACTCTGCGGCGGTCACAGTGCTATTGGGGCTCCGTGAATGGTCTTCGCGAGGCAGCCCCTTGAGGCTTTCCATTTATTCATCTTATTATATCATTTTGGCACAAAAAATTATATTCAATAATAAAATAAGTTTTCTAAATTACATAATAAAAAATTAAATCCATGAAAGAATCATTGTTAATTATGGTTACAAAAAGCCACTATAGTGGGTGATGTTTTCTAAATTTTTTAAATATAAGGGTAATTGTTTCGTTCTTGCTTTTATGGCCACGAAACGTCCAACAGCTCTCTATCCAATGATTGATGGACCTGATTTCCAAAGGCAGGCGTTCACCGGATGGTCAGACCAGCGACCCTTAAGAACTCGCATTGGTCGAGAGGATGGGAAGTTGGGCTCATCACACCTTTGGGGGGGGGGAATTATTGCATGTTCCGAGACTCTCTTATAGATTTAAGACGTATTCATATGTTTGTGAATCTTTGGTTTATACCCAATCATTGTATCCACTTATTCAACCCTGGTGGGAAACAGTCAACTATACGCAGGGGTTCAGAATCATTTATGCCCAAGGTTTACCATCCCTCGTTGGATTAATGACCCCTGATGGTTGGAACTCGCTTGAGGCGACACTAGGAGTGGTGCGGTGAACCGTTGTGGGGATGATCAGATCGACCTGTTGTTGGAATTGAACCCCTTGGATGCTTCCTACGTACCATTTCTAGTAGATAGGGATCAATGTCCATGTAGTTCGCTTAGGTGTTGGAGAGCCGACATGAAGAGATACTAGGTGGTACGATGCGTAGTGGTCTTGAGCCTCATGGAGGCTTCATACATACCCTGTCTAGGAGGTAGGGATCAAAGTCCACGTAATTCACATTGGCTTGGGGTTTACACTGTGGGGATGCCCAAGATGTTGGATTAAGGCTTACACTCTTAGCAGGCCCAAGATGATGGTAAGCCAACGTGATAGGGGGTTTGAATGACCCATTGTTGGGCTTGAACCTCGGAGAGGCTTCCTATGTACCCCGCCTAGGAAGCAGGGATCAAAGTCCACGTAGTTCGGATTGGCTTGGTGCTTACGCTCTGGGGAAGCCCAAGATGATGGATTGGGGCTTACACTATGAGGAGGCCCATGTTAGGATGTCATGGTTGATGCTTACTCTAAGCCCACGTGACTCATTCTCGGTGTGAGAAACAAGAGGTAGTAGGGACCAGAGGATCACGTTGCAAAAGGTGCGTCCGTGAGAAACTGAGTGGGGCTTACGCATGAAGGTGGCCTAAGGTGATGAATTGGGGCTTACACTCTGAGGAGGCCCAGAAGGTTGGGGCTTACTTCGAGATGGACGACTAGGGTGACAAAGCCTAGTGGGAGAGGGAAAGGAGGTGCTCTTGTGCCCATCTCCTATCTTGTAGTGCACGAGGGTTTCCTTCTGATGGGTATTTTACCATCTTCAAGGAACCCTCAACATGTGGAGGGGCAGAAAAGGGATTCTTGAGCTCAGACTCCACATTACCGTGGGAATGCGAACCCAGGAATGCTTCGGGAATCTACTCAAGGGTCGGGGAATCCCCTTTTCCCTTGTTTACCATGGGTATGTGAACTCAAAATGGAGCGCTGATGCGCCTGAAAGTTATACCACACGGATCCGGTGGCTCTGGCGAAGGCCTTGGCTCGTGGCCGATGAATAGACCAATGAGGAAGTCATGGAGGACATGTCTGGATTGGAAGAATTTTACCTGGCTCTGGAAATGGGAACACCGAAGTATTTGGTGTGCCACCGAGAGGTATGGGTGGTGGCAGCCTTCGCGTGGGGAAGCACCACATTGATGGAGAAGCCATCCGTAAACCAGGGTGGTCCGTGGACTAATTGGCGTCCCGTGAACCAAGGTGGTTCCGGGCTTCAGGTTCAATCTGCGAACTAAGGTGGTTCACGGCTTCGGGTTCAATCCGTGAACAAGGGTGGATCGCAGTTTTGGGTTCAATCCGCGAACCAGGGTTGTTCGTGGAAGAATCCAAGCGGGAAGCGGCGGCCAAGGGTGGCACCGATCAGAGGCCCGTCAGTCAGGGCTTTTCCCATATAGAAGAGTGCTACGAGGTGCGAAGGATGTGAAAAGAGGCATAAAATCTCTGGTCTGTGGGGAAGTCATCCGTGGAGGGGGGTATGGTTCGCGGTTCTCCTTTTTGTTTTTTAGGTTCATATTTCACCAATTTATTATGTGTTTTCCGATTCCTTTTTAATTCATATACTTGTTGTGGTTCGCAGATGGGAATTTCACTGTTTGCGAAATCTGAAGCCTTCCTCCAACCAATCTCCTATCCCATCGAATCTGACTCCAGTTCTCCTATCCCCACTTCTTTCCCCCTTAGTCACCTTTTATAGATTGGGGAAAGGAATGTATTTGTGGCCACACAACACCTTTTATGGAGGCCCATAACAAAATACCGGATTCACAACTGACCTAGTCAATCCTAGATTCTAGGTGGCTATTGATCACTCCCCTCCTCCGTGAGGTGAACTCAGGGAGTGCTCCGCTGCTGCGTATTGTTCTGCCTCCATTCCGCGAATGACAGCAAGTGCGGCTTGAACCTGTCGACGCGGTCCATGGTTGGGGTGATTCGTGACGGTGAACCAAAATGGCTCCCATCCTACCTCGCGACCACGGAGGCTCTCCACCTCCATTTTGCAAACGACAATGGTTCGCGGAGGGGGTGCCTCGTGGTGTCTGGCCGCGTTGCGCTTCCATGGACTGGTTTGTGGACCGGTCCTTTTTTGTGTCTCTTCTTTGATTATTTGCCCCAATTTTTTTTGCGGATTCGGGTAAAATTTCCTTTGCGGATTTTTCAGGACCCTACAAATACCCCCCATAGGGATAGGGTCCGATCAGAATGAAGAGGAGGCCATTCTGACGCTGAGTGGTCTTGAAACTGAAATAGTTTGCGGTAGAAAGGAGGACCCAGTAGGGGACCACGCCTATAAATACGGGGAGCCCCCTCTTTTCCTTTAATGAATTCTTTGCGAAACCAGAGCTCCTTCACCTCTGCATTTTTTCTCCTTTGCGATGTGCCCCATCCGCGGACTGGAAGCAGCCACCACGAACCATTCCTTCCTCACGGTCACCTTCACCCACAAACTAACTTCCCAACCGAGAACCATTACTCATAATTAATTAAAAAGTAAGTGATGATGGGCTGCGGAGGAACATAATTCTCGGTTTCGATGCTCTACGGACTAAATATCTATTGAACTTTAAGAAGTATCTGAGTCTTCCGAATAAAGTCGGGATTGAGTTTCCGTGGTGCGACTTGGTTCGCGGTTTCCTGGCCAATGCTCCACGGGCCAGGGCTTTGCGGACTAATTTTGCAAAGGACTGGTTCGTGGGATTTTTTCATTGCGAACCATCCTCCAAGGCCTCCTGGAGGATTTTGATTATGAATTCCCTTTAACCATTCATTTTATTGTATTTGTTCAGACCTTTATTCCGGACTTATTTCTCTCACTATGTAGAGAGAAAATATGGTTCTCCCTCATTCTGCGCCAAGGCCTGATGTAGAGCCGCTCTCAACTGGATCAGAGAGACGTTCAACTATGATTCACAGAGCGGATGGCATCAAAGAGGACTGTAGTCGGTCCATCAGTCTTGATGATGGTGCATTGAAGAACCTTCCCTCTCCGGAGCTTCTAAGTTATCCATTATCCAATCGGCTCTCGCTCTACGGCTTCGGTCTTCAGGATGATGTCCCCATCCCCCGTACATTCACAGGTCTCCCTTCTCATTTCCTAGAAGATCCTTCAAAATGAATTTAGGAAAACCTTACCCAATCTGGTGAGATAATCTATAATGTTGGTTCAAAAGAAGCATTTATTCTGAGGGGCTCTATCTGGACCCAAAGCGATCAGTTCACTCGAGACTTCTCTCAGAAAGCTGTCCTTAAGGACTACCCTTCTATTATCAAACTTGCTCGAAGGGATCCTGATGCGGGATGGGTTCCCAGGTGGGATCTTCGGTCTGGTGGGATCTGATCAAACAATTGGGATTGGGATTTCTGGGTCCATCATCATTGTCACGAGTCTCCAGATTTACTGGATGCGGTCAACCAATACCCCACAGTGTGGGCTTCCCAATTTCCTGTTTACCCACCATATTCGATCCTACCCGACCTGTTCAGCCACTAGTGTTCAAGTACTAATACTTTCCACCTCACCCATAGGGAAGTCGGCATTAGTCTGTGGGACATCTACCAGATAAGTGGACTTCCAATTGGTGATGATATGTATGACTAATTTTTCACACTCCCGATACATGGGAAGAAATTGAACATGTTCCTTTATTGGTGAACGAGCTGCTGACCATGGAGGAGTAGTCACTAGGTCAGGCCTTGCATTCCTGCTCCCTTATTCCTTATAGCGCTTGGATAGGGTTATTTTTGAAAACCACCGGTCCTACGTCGAAGATTAAGAATCTCAGGAATCATCCTTCCCAATAGTCATGAACCATTCAAGGTTCTTACTGGGCGGTGCTGGAAGTAGGTGACTACCTTTTGTTGGGTTACAAGGTACGCACTGGTGTGTCGCCTATACTCCGGTTGGCTGGTCTATTTGCTATGTTTTTGAGCAGATTGCTATTTCCTTCTCGGTATGTTAACCCAGGCGTCCGGGCCTGCACATTGATGATGGCGGCTGAGTTAGCAGAGGGCCGCCTAGTGAATCTAGCTGTGCCCACTTTGGACCGTATCTATGAGCTACTGAGCCACATGTAGGTGGGCGGGTCAGTCTACCGTCCAAGCGGACCATTTCAATTTTTGTACGGCTCGATGGTGGATCATTTCCACTGTTATGAGTATCGTCACAACATGGACATCCCGCTTTCTACCTTTCATCCTACCCTATTGGATATAGCATGTGTTCTCTTGAAGTCGCTCAACTCTAGTGAAGTCCTCAACCTCCTGAGCGACTTCTCCTAGTTCATCGTCACTCACTACCCCACCCCTTATGGCATCTTAGTTGACAACCACCGGGGGAGCCTGGAGGAGCGATCTTACATGATCTCTCTATAGGACGGGTTTCTGTCCGCATGGATCGAGAGGGTTTCTATGTGCGAGTAGTTTTTTCTGTATCGTTTTTCTCATCAGTTTGGGTGCATGCAAGTCCAAGATTCCCTTCCCACTCCTCGGGATCGAGGACTGCACCCGGCCGTACTTCGTCAGTGGTGGCTGATGTTGACGCGGGAGGGATCTGACGCAAACATTCCCCTGCCTGATACGGGGGCGGCAGCCGGCCTTTCCATGGAGTATGCAACAACATGGGTAAAATGCTATCCTCATGGGATACTAGGGAAGGCTGTCCGGAAGGTTCCCAAATCAGGAGGTATGGTGGTTGCTTCATCCACTACACCTTCCACATCAGTTGTAAGGGTGGACCGACTAAAGGATCATCGATCAAAGCGACTCAGAGAACATCCCTCTCCCAACCTTGCAGTCGCCGCAGTTCGGAAAAATTCATCCTTCTTTTGCATGGATGAGGATGACCCTATGATGTCGGGTCCCAGTGAGACCATCCCGGATGTTTCACCAGTCAATACCGGGCTTAGAAAATTGGTCCCCAAGCATGAACCGGGGTTAGGGGCTCCGAACTCTCCAACTTCAGAGTCAACTTCTAGTGATCACACGTCCGCTCGGGCTTCCATGCCAGACTTTGTGCTCGTGTCGTCCTGCGAGGATACCAAAGATCCTCGTACCCTGGTGGACCACCGGGCAGTGCGCTGGGGGCCTAGCCCCGAATCTGTGAAATCATCACTGAAACCCCTTTAGCTGAAATGGAAACTAAAACTGAAGCTCTTTGTCAGCTCTTCATGGGTTTGGGGTCAGGTGGCTTTGACTATCAGCTGTTCCATTCTCATTCTTGCTGAGTTGTCATGGCCCATGAGGAAGCTGTCACTAATGAATGCAAGCTTTCTCACTTTGTGACCACTGATTGTGGGGCCCAAACCATGGAGGAAACCACAACAATTCTCTATCAACTGATAGCATGGGAGGAAATTTCTCGATATCAGGCGGCCATTATATCCTCCGAGTTGCTTGTATGCGAATAACGATCCGCGATGTTGAGGGATCAATTATCAGCTATGACTGGTCATCTTGAAATAACCAGAAAAGGGATCAACGATCTCTATACCGCAGTGGAGGATATCCTTATGGTGGCTAAGGTTGAAACTAGGGAGAAGGCAGTGTTGGAACAATCCTACAACGACCTTCGCAGTGTAGTCGCTGATCTGGTGGGTAGAGCAAGTCGGGCTCCTTTATAACTATCAGAGCTACTTTTGTATCCCCTGTTTTACTTACCCCCCTTTCCCCAATTCTTTTTTTTGTGTAAAGGAGAGACCCCAGCTTGTGTTCGTCCTCCCACTTTTTTTGAATGAAATACAGTCTCCATCAATCAATCGTTGCTGTTGAATTTTATTGTTACTTAGAAAAATTGTTGTGAAAATAACAATTCACTGAATCAGAACTAATCATAACTCAAGAAAAAATGCCAAATTTTTGCCTGGACCATGGGATCCAGAAAGTGTAGTCTGACTATTTCTAGGGTTTTATAGGAAAACACTAAAAACTTTTTTCCTTTTTTCTTCTTTTAATGCCCTGATTTTTCATGGGCCCATTAGGTATGGACACAACGGGTATAACCCGTCTTTTTCTCAGGTATCCCATTTCGGGTTTTCGGCCTAATAGGCTTTGCACCTCTTTCTTCTGTGAGAGGTTTAAAGTATCGCCGACAAAACTATCATTACTGATGTTTTAGGTCGAACAGATTTGACTAAATCTGGTGGGGCGAGGGCCCCAATGGGGTTCAACTGATTAAAAGATGTCTCAACACTCTTCCAACACAAGTGGGGGAAAACATGTTTGGATGACAAGCAGGGCATGTCTCAAGGCATGGGAGCCGCATCGGCGTACAGAGGTAGGAAGGGCATTGCCTAAGGAATTCTTGTCTTTGGTAGATGGCCCATGGGCGATCAATATGTAGAGCCGGTGAGGGCATGGCATGAATGGTCTTGCAAAGGTGTCCTTAATTCAAAGACTTTTCCATTTCTGATGGCCAGGGGACTTCATGGATGTCCATCTTATGGGAACCACGATGGGTGGGATGGAAAGTAAAAATGAAAGCCACCAGGGGTGGCTCAGAAGGGGAGTGTGACATCTGAAAGGGTTATGGGAACATCCATACTAATCAGGAACGTGGTCTGGAGACCACCTCCCTACTCATTAAGTTAGCGTAAAGGATAATTGAGGCTTAACGCACTTTAAAGTCATCCAGCTGGGACATCATTTAAAATGGAACGACTTCTCCTGGTTCTTAGTAATCTTGATGACAACGTTCCACCATATTCAGGCAGGGTTGTGAAAGAAGTTGGTAAATTGTGGCTCAAAGGGTTTCTGAATCCCGGGATAGAAATGGGGGCTCAGAGGCCAAGAGGTGTACGAAGAGAAACATTGCCCAAGGAAAACATGCTTTTGGTAGACGGGCTAGGGGCGATCAATATGCAGATCCGCTGAGGTCATGGTATGCATAGTCATACAAATGTGTCCTTAGGTGAAAGACTATCCACATCCAATAGCTGTGAAACTTTAGGGATGTTGAGATTTTGAACCACCAGGGGTGGCTTATGAGAGTTCCACTTTTTCTGAGTACATAGTATGGTCTATGATGAGAGGGTGCCTGAATATGGGGGAAATATATAGACTAAATTTCTTGAGAATAGGTGATGTAATTATTTCTGACGCTGGTGTGAGGTGGTGGTTCGTGTAGGTCTGACCCTTGCAATTCAAGGCAGAGAAAATCCACTATTTCTTACTGAACCCGTGACGGGTTCGACCGTACAGTTTAATGTCATGCGGTAAGGACAAGAAGAATTATTAAATGTTTCTATGCAGTTTATCATCATGCGGCGAGGATGTCGGGCATTTTTAAAGGTTTCTATGCAGTTTAAAGGCATGTAGCGAGGACGGGGGCATTTTTGCAAAGGCTTCTCTTCATTAGAATGTAACTGGTCTTGAATACCTCAACATTCCCCAGATGTGGAAGAGGTTTTATTGATCTAAATCATCGTTCCAGGGCTTCTTGGATCACGATAGGTGATATGGGGGCTCTGAGGATAGTAAGCATACGTAGCTAGGAAGAGCATCGCCTGTGGGAATATTGCCTTTGATGGACGAGCCAGGGGATATCATTATGCAGAGCCGCTGGGGTCATGGTATGCATAGTCGTACAAAGGTGTCCACGGGTCAATAAATTTCCACTTCCAATGGCCATTAGTTGATATGAGGATCCGTGATTGTTAGGGCCACGAAGTCTTTCATCTAGTAAGGAAATATCTGGGCATGTCGGGGACATTCGTCCCTAGTTGATGTTAAATCTTAAAGAGCCCCCCTTGCGCTGAATTATCTTTTTCACATGGGTGTGCCTTCACTCCGTTCAGTTTAACTTCATGCGGTGAGGACGAATTACTCGTAGTTTATCGGTCATAGCGCTCAGACCATTGGGTGACTATTGCTGCAATCACTCGAAGGAGAATTTGGCCAGGATTTTCTGATATACTTGGAACAAGGAGGACGGTTCAAGGTCGTAAAATTCAACTTTGAACATTCTCGGATCAGGAGGTATGGTGTGGGGGCTATGAGGCTGGTAGGCGTGAAGAGCTAGGAGAAGAACCGCCTGAAGAAATCGTGCATTTGATGGACCGTCTAGATGCTATCATTGTAGAGACCCTAATCTAAACGTACATGGACAATACATTACTTTTTCGGAATACTTATTACATAACAAAAACACACACACAAGGACCGTAATAGTTTAGTGTCTTTGGAAACTCAGAATATAATGTTCTAATCATGGTGAAAGATCTTCACCATCTCCCATAAAGATCTTCCTTTTTTTACCGAAAACCTTTCTTTATATCCTAGGGAAAAGAAAACATAAAAGGGTGAGCTTAAATTCTTAGTAAGGGTAAACAAAAGAAATATCAATCACATTATATACATAAGAACGTAACTTTTCGAAATCTTTACCTGCAAAAGAAATCATAATTTCATAACATGGGTTAAATCATAGTAGTGGAACATAATCCCAATAATCATAACATAAAACATGAAACTTTGTCGCATACACATATAACCATAGAGAGTCATTTCTTATTAGTCAAGACTCATTTCCTTTACTATCTTAGTGGACAAAGTCCATTTCGGAACCGAGTTCACTCTTCGTTTCAGTCCCATTTCACTGAACCAGTTTAACCTGCTGTTCCAGCCATTTATATCTCATGAGATATAAAATTATTACCCAATGGATTGGAGGGAGATATAGGTCCCACCAATCTCATAATGATACCATTCTTATGTGTGCCACAAAATCATAAAGCATACATCACAGCATAACCCATGTAATAAAAATGGGAATCTTAAACATCGTGACATCATAAAACAATTCATATAAGATAAAAGAATTCATAAAAATATTTCCATCACAACATAATCAAATCCATGTAATAATAGGGATAGAAATAGAACCCTATATTATCTTATATGGAAAATAATTTTGATAAAACTGTTGAACTCCATTCTTAAGGAAAATATCCTTTCTACTTCAAACACATTTTCCTTTCTTAACATGTCATACAATTTTAAACTAAAAGAAGTCGATTAAAAAATACTTTAAAACTTGTAAAGGAAGCATCTTGGAAATAATGTTTTAAAAATCCATTCATGCCATATATGTTAGAAAAAATTCTTCTCGTACTTTTGTCGGAAAAGTCAAAAAGTGCCTCGTACGAAAAACGACAAAAGATTCTTTTCGTATCTTTTACTAAAAACACACCGAAGGGTAAAATTGGATTTAAACAATTATAGGTGGATGGAAATAATATTAAATTTGAGGAAAGATGGATTTGGATGATAAAATACAACCCAGTAAATTTCAAAGTATAAACAATCTCAGATAAAAATGAGATTGTGATATTTCCCTTACCTTAGGTCCGATTTTCTTCGTAAGTGTCCGAACCTCCTGTATAATGATTTAAATAATGTTATTGACTTATTCTATAATCATACTTATTTTTATGACATCATATATTGTCATATTCTTAGTTTCTTATTAGTAATGTTTCATTACTACTCTTTTATTCGGGTGTTTATTACTTTTTGTTCTTATGTGTGTCTTGTCGAATAAATTCTTATACTTCTTTTTAGGTTATAGATACCTCATTCCCAGAATGATATTAGTGTAATATATATCATATTTATTCACGCAACTCATTTATATAATCATTATGTAATGAAGATAATGTATAATGAGTCGCATCACATCGTGAAGACGGTATTCCATACATACGCACGAGCGATTATATCATTCCCATGATCGTGGAATTGAATTGGAGTGTATATAAACTATTTCAGAATCAATATCACATTATAATAGTAATATATATTCATTATTTACACCATTATACCCATACATGTAAGGTGGTGGTGGAAAATAGATTACACCGCGGCGTGGAGACGGTATTCTGTACGTTCGCACGCACGGTGATTTCGTTTTCCGTAGGATGGATAGATGGTGAAATAGGGTTGTTTCATAATTATAATAACATATCAATATATGAGTGATACTGATGTTATTACTTCATAATGAAACAACTAATGAAGAAGAATTGGAAGAAGAAATAATGTTGAAAGAATTGGTAACAGACATTACCTCTTCTTTGAAGCGCCTCTTTGAGATCCCCTATTAGGGCACTAAAATTGGTCTTTGAAGATGACCAGAACCTCTAGGATGTTTCTAGGGAAGTGTAGAAGAGAATTTGTCAGGGGTTGGCCGAGCTTGAAGGCTCAAAGGGGTGTGAGGAATAGAGGGAGGAGGTTCCCCTTTTATAAGGGAGGAGAGGGGCTCCTTTGGAAAAACTTAAAATATTATTTTATTATAAATCCAAATTCGGTTTTAAATAGCTCCAAATTGATTTATTTCGAAGCTAAGGTGGGGAGGGGTCTAAATAATATCATCCAATAGAATTTTGGCAAGTTTAGGTTCCTATTTTAACCTTATCATTTATATTTAACTTTAAGTTGGACAATTTTACTTTTACCGTGTCTTTTTGTGTTCTTACACTATAAGGTTAATAAACTTACTATAATCAGACAAAAGAACCCCAAGTTGTTTATAATTAATATATATAACCATATCTAAGTCATTTTTCCGAACATTAGATTTTTAGTAAAAAAAATAACAATTAATAATATAATATTTGTTTTAAAAACTATTTTATGTCAATTTTGACACTATTTAGTAATTGATTTTTGTAAAACTCATAACAGAATGATTAGTTCGAAAAAAGTTAATTAAATCAATAATAACATGTCATATTAACCTATAAAATTTGTGTAATTCATTTAAAGTCTCCAATTATATTTATTTGGGTATTTATAACATCAATTATGTCAATATTTTATTAATAAGATAATTACTCCATCATCTTTGTGTCATAAATAAATTAACTTATTTATATTCTAAAAATTACAAATAAAATATCATTATGTATGAAATATATTTATCTTTCTAATGAATACTTATAGTCTAATTCATCATATATATAACCCTATGTTAAAAATTATATACTTATTAAACTTTGATTTTAATATTTTTAACACTTCTTTAAATAAATTAATAATAAATGTCCTAATCTATTCCAAGTGGGCCAAAATGGTCATATTTTATTCCTAATGTTGTTTTTGGTCGAATTAAACTTATCCAATAGAATTAGGACATGTGTTAGGGTAATAATAATATCATTTTTACCCTTAATTACACTATTTACTTTTAACCGTGGGGAAAAAAAGTAAAAAGTTACTATTCACCAAAAATTATTTTCATCTCATTGAACCACATTTTACTTACTGACATCAACCGTGCCTCTCAGATTTTTGAAATTCCACTCACAGAAGTGGTAAAATAATGTTTTATGAAAAATTCATTTTTTAACTACCACTTAGTGGTTTCACTATTCATCAAAAAAAAGAAAGTTTCCTGAAAATACTAGAAATTAGGCCTAAGCTATATTTGATATTATGAACTAAAAAATGATGTATATTTTACCAAATTAAAAACTTGTCAGTTTCATTAATTAATTTAAAAATTAATTCCCTTCGTCTAAACAAATAGCGTGTTCTTAAGAGATAATAAGTATCAAAAGATTGACACTTGTTTATATCTGGTTTAAATGTGAAATTACATCCAATGACCAACATTTCATTAAATTGTAAAAATATATTCTAAATATACTTTTAAACCACTCAAATTAATAATTTATCACTATTAATTATTTGGATTAAAAAGGTTGTTTTTAATTAAATTTTAGTAATTTTCACTATTCATCATAAAATGAAAGTTATCCGAAAGGTACCAAAATTTCACCCAAAGCTAATTTCGATATTCCGAATCCAAAAATGAAGTCCATTTTGAAAAATAAAATTTACAAAATTTAAAAAAGTGGTTATTACATTCATAACGGCTAGTTTTAGTAATATTTTAATAGCATATCATTGTTTAGAGAAACTCGGTATTGCGTACTACACACGCTATCGAGGAAGGTCGCGATTGCGTGTAATGCAAGGCAAGTCAAGGATGCATGTTGTGCAAGCTCCTTTTGATGTAGCGTACAACACAAGAAATTAATGAAATTAAAAAAAATATTTTTCATAAAATCTCGAGGTGTTACATTCTACCCCCCTTAAAAGAAATTTCGCCCTTGAAATTCGTCAGGGTTATAAATGGTTTACTACTCGAAAGTTTCTTTAATAGAAACCCACATCGTAAAAAGGAATATGAAAACCAATCATTAAAAACAAAAGTATGAAAGGTAATGCTTACCCAAATAAACTAATCACTGGGTTTCCACATAGGTGAAAATATGGATATGGAAGAGAAATTTAACCATCATGTTCTGATGGAGAGTGGTAGAGAACATGGCTATGGAAAAGCCAGCAATCACAAATCCATAAATCTGTGACGATCAATGGTACCATCTGATTAATCAGATATAAGAGCACTAGGACAACATTTTGGGTTTTCAAGATCATTTCCCTAAAGTTAATGAAATTGGAATTAGAAGAAATACTTTCGTGATTTTGGTATAGTCTCACCGTTGGTCTTTCTTTGGAAAATTCCACTTCATATCTTAAAGAAATGAAGTTGAATTTGTCATTCGTGAAGTGTTAGAAGATCATGTGATAGAATGATGGGTCATTCCATCTGTTTCTAACAAAAGGTTATCAAAAGTTATAAGTCCATCTTATGGTTAGATTAATCGTATATGGTTCCAAAAATGAACTTATACTTCATATATCATACCGCATAATAATATAAAACTAGTTTCTACTAAATAGGGACTTATTGTAGGCCAGTGGTAGGTGATAAAGGCCCGTCTCACTTCGGTTGTGGGTTCGATTCCCACAGCCTTTTCCGATGCGATGGGTAGTCGCCCGTCCTGTAGGTTGTCCTTTTTATAAAACTACATTACTATAACATCCCATAAATAATATCAAAAAAAGTTATATCCTTAAACAATACTAACTTATGTCCAACATAATCAATTCCAATCTTTAGGCTTATCTAAAATACTTCAGTCCAAGCGCATAGTATAAAGAAAATGATTATTTGAAATTTCATCAACCAAACATGTGAATACCATCATTTATCCCCCATATATCTTGTTGGTCACATTCCAATCATGTGAATACCTTAATCATGTATTCTCTTGAAAAATAAATACCCATTAAACCTTAGTGAAAACATGAATGCAGTTAAAAGTTAACACTTTACACAAACCAAAATCCTCAGAATTATTTATAATCAAACCATGATATCACTTAGTACTTATATCAATCATGAGCTCATGAATACTATTAAACATTTCATTTTCTCATTTTATCTTCATTATGCGCATATCATATTATTTCCAAAAATATCTCAATCACTTTCCATGGTTACCGATACCATAAAATTATTGCATAACACAATATACCAATACATAAATATTCCAATATTCCATGATACAACATTATTTTGGAATCACATTACATAAAAAATTAATCATTCCACCACATCATTGTCATATTCAACATCGCCAATAGTGATCGCATGTGACATCCCTTTGTCCTTTGCCTTAAGAGGTTGCTCATGTCGATCATCCCTAACCCTTGGATTAGGGCATTTATTAGCATAATGCCCCATTTCATTGCACTTGAAGCATTGAAGTGTTGTTGGTGCGTTCTCTGCAGTCTTTTCTTTATTCACACCCTTAGCAACCCTTTTTCCATTGCTTAGACACTCATCTGCTCGATGACCTTCTTTTCCACACTTAAAAAATTTTCTTGTCCCTTTAATACAATCTCCACCATGCTTCATTCCACACTTTGAGCATAAGGAAACATTCATCTTCTTTTCACCATTATTCTGAGATTTATCCTTGAACTCCATCTTTTGTTTCTTGTCAAAACTATGAGATGGATAAGTAATACCAACTTCCATTTCTACCTTGATAGCACAACGCACAATTTTTTCATAGCTACTGAAGTCTCTTATAGCTAATTCCCTTCGAAGATTTTCTTTTAAGCCACTGAAGAATCGATCAACATTACTTTCAGGTTGCATGATAAATCCAGATGCATACCTTGCAAGCCTTGTAAAATTCGCTTCATATATACCAACAGATTCATCATATTTTTGGTTTAGTTCAAGAATCTCCTTCTCCATCTTTGCTCAATGAATACGAGGGATGTACTTATTGAAAAATAAGTTATTGACCTCATCTCATTCCATGGACTCAATTTCATCTCTTGGCCTCGTATTCTTGATAAGATTCCACCATTGATCAGCATCACCTTCCAAACGATATACTACTAAGATGACTTTATCATGTTCAGAACATTGAAGAACTGAAAATATCTTTTCAGTTGTAATGATCCATTGTTCAGCAACAAGTGGATTAGAAGACCCACTGAAAGAAGGTGGACGTTGCCTCATGAAGGAATCAATAGAATATTGTTCCCTTCTCTGCTCATTTGGAAGTCCAGAATGATTCATAGCTTGTGTATGTATAACAATAAGATTTTTCACTCCATCTCTCATAACATTTGTTTGTTTAGGAGGAAAATCATTGCATTGTCCATTACATTGATCAACATGGTTCCTTTGGGTCCCATCCATCGTCTAAAACCCAAAAAGAATAGTGTGAGAGGGAAAAATCACGCTAGGGAAAACAACATAATAAAGGGGGGGTACCTTAAATATCTAACATCTTAGGTTACCGTAATTCTAGCACTATAACCTATACTTATACTTAACCTTAGGGACATCCCTATACATACCTTATAAATATATATATGGATCTCACTAAAGTTCCCGCATCCTAGTTTCAAAAGGTTGACTAAACCTTTCCTATAATACCAACTGTAGAGACCCTAAGCTTAACGTACATGGACATTACATTACTTTTGCAGAATACTTAGTACATAACAAAAACACACACACAAGGACCGTAATATTTTAGTGTCTTTGGAAACTTAGAATATAATCTTCTAATCATGGTGAAAGATCTCCAACATCTCCCATAAAGATCTTCCTTTTTTTACCTAAAACCTTTCTTTATATCCTGGGGAAAAGAAAACATAAAAGGGTGAGCTCAAATTCTCAGTAAGGGTAAACAAAATAAATATCAATCACATCATATACATAAGAACATAACATTTGGAAATCTTAACCTGCAAAAGAAATCATAATTGCATAACATGGGATAAATCATAGTAGTGAAATGTAATCCCAATAATCATAACATAAAACATGAAACTTTGTGGAATACACACATAATCATAGAGAATCATTTCTTATTAGTCAAGACTCATTGCCAAGGCTTTCTTAGCGGAGAAAGTCCATTTATGAACCGAGTTCACTCCTTGTTTCAGTCCCGTTTCACTGAACCGGTTTAACCTGTAGTTCCAGCCATGTATATCTCATGAGATATAAAATCATTACCCGATGCATTGGAGGGAGATATAGGTCCCACCCATCTCATAATGATACCATTATTATGTGTGCCACAAAATCATAAACCATACATCATAGCATAACCCATGTAATAAAAATGGGAATCTTAAAAATCGTGACAACATAAAACAATTCATATAAGATAAAAGAATTCATAAAAATATTTCCATCACAACATAATCAAATCAATGTAATAATAGGGATATAAACAGAACCCTATATTATCTTAGATGGAATTTTTTTTTGATAAAACTCTTGAACTCCATTCTTGAGGAAAATATCATTTCTACTTCAAAAACATTTTTCTTTCTTAACATGTCTTACAATTTTAAACTAAAAGAAGTTGATTAAAAATAAACATGAATACTTATAAAGGAATCTTCTTGGAAATAATGTTTTAAAAATTCATTCATGCCGTATAAGTTAAAAAAACATTCTTCCCGTACTTTTGTCGGAAAAGTCAAAAAGTACCTCGTACGAAAAACAACAAAAGATTCTTTTCATATCTTTTACAAAAAATAAATCGAAGGGTAAAATTGGATTTAAAAAATTATAGGTGGATGGAAATAATATTAAATTTTGATTAAACATAGATGTGGATGATAAAATACACCCTAGTAATTTCAACGTATAAACAATCTCGGATAAAAATGAGATTGTGATATTTCCCTTACCTTAGGTCCGATTTGCTTCGTAAGTGTCCGAAACTTCTGTATAATGATTTAAATAATGTTATTGACTTATTCCGGAATCATAGTTATTTTTATTACATCATATATGGTTATATTATTAGCTTCTTATTAGTAATATTTCATTACTACTTGTTTATTCAGGTGTTTATTACTTTTTGTTCTTATGCGTGTTTTGTCGAATAAATTCTTATACTTCATTTTAGGTTATAGATACCTCATTTCCAGAATGGTATTAGTGTAATATATATCATATTTATTCACCCAATAAATTTATATAATCATTATGTAATGAAGATCATGTAGAACGAGTCACATCACATCGTGGAGACGGTATTCCGTAAGTACGCACGAGCGATGATATCGTTCCCATGATCGTGGAATTGTATTGGAGTGTATGTATACTATTTCAGAATCAATATTACTTTATAATAGTCATATATAGTCATTATTTACCCCATTACACCCATCCAAGTAAGTTGGTGGTGGAAAATAGATTACACCACGGCGTGGAGACGGTATTCTGTACGTACGCACGCGTGGGGATTTCGTTTTCCATAGGATGGATTAATGGTGAAATAGGGTTACTTCATAATTATAATAACATATAAGTATATGAGTGATACTGATGTTATTACTTCATAATGGAACATCTAATAAAGAAAAAGTGGAAGGAGAAATAAAGTTGAAAGAATTGGTAACAGACATTACCTCTTCTTTGAAACGCCTCATTGAGATCACTTTTTTGGGCACTAAAATTGGTCTTTGAAGATGACCAGAACCTCTAGGATGTTTCTAGAGAAGTGGAGAAGAGAATTTGGCAGGGGTTGGACGAGATTGAAGGCTCAATGTGGTGTGAGGAAGAGAGGGAGTAGGTGCCCTTTTATAAGGGAGGAGAGGGGCTCCTTTCGAAAAACAAAAAATATTATTTTATGATAAAGCCAAATTCGGTTCTAAATAGCTCCAAATTGATTTATTTAGAAGCTAAGGTGGGGAAGGGTCGAAATCCTCTCATCCAATAGAATTTAGACAAGTTTAGATTCCTATTTTAACCCTATCATTTATATTTTACTTTAAGTTAGATAACTTTACTTTTAACGTGTCTTTTTTTGTTATTACACTATAAGGTTAATAAACATACTATAATCAGCCAAACAAACCCCAAGTTGTTTATTATTAATATATATAACCTTATCTAAGTAATTTGGCCGAACATTAGATTTTTACGAATAAAATAAAAATTAATAATATAATGTTTTTTTTAAAAACTATTTTATGTCAATTTTGACACTATTTAGTAATTGATTTTTGTGAAAATCATAACAGAATGAATAGATCGAAAAAAGTTATTTAAATAAATACTAACATGTTATTTTAACCTAGAAAATTATTGGAATTAATAAAAAGTCTCTTATTATATTTATTTGGGTATTTATAACATCAATTATGTCAATATTTTATTAATAATATAATTACTGCATCATCATTGTGTAATAAATAAATTAACTTATTTAAAGTCTAAGAATTACAAATAAAATATAATTATGTAGTAAATCATTTTATATTTCTAATGAATATTTATAGTCGAATTTATCTTATATATAACCCTATATTAAAAATGATATACTTATTAAACATTGATTTTAACTCTTTTAACCCTTCTTTAAATAAATTAATAATAAATGTCCTAATCTAATCCATGTGGGCCTAAATGGTCATATTTTATTCCTAAGGTTGTTTTTGGTCGAATTAAGCTTATCCAATAGAATTAGGACATGTTTTAGGGTAATAATAATATCATTTTTACCCTTAATTACCCTATTTACTTTTAACCGTGGTAAAAAAAAGTAAAAAGTTACTATTCACCAAAAATTATTTTCATCTCATTGAACCACATTTCACTTACTGACATCAACCGTGTCTCTCGGATTTTTGAAATTCCACTCACAGAAGTGGTAAAATTATGTTTTATGAAAAATTCATTTTTTTAACTACCACTTAGTGGTTTCACTATTCATCAAAACAAATTAACGTTTCCAGAAAAATACCAGAAATTAGGCCTACGCTATATTTGATATTATGAACTCAAAAAGGATGTCTATTTTACCAAATTCAAAACATATCAGTTGCATTAATTAATTTAAAAATTAATTCCCGTCGTCTAAACAAATAGCGTGTTCTTAAGAGATAATAACAATCAAAAGATTGACACTTGTTTATGTCTGGTTTAAATGTGAAATTACATCCAATGACCAAAATTGAATTAAATTGTAAAAATATATTCTAAATATACTTTAAAACCAATCAAATTAATTATTTATCACTATTAATTATTTCGATTAAAAAGGTTCTTTTTAATTAAAATTTAGTAATTTTCACTATTAATCAGAAAATGAAAGTTATCCGAAAAGTACAAAAATTTCACCCTAAGCTAATTTCGATATTCCGAATACAAAAATGAAGTCCATTTTGAAAAATAAAATTTTCAAAATTTCAAAAAGTGGTTATTACTACTCATAACTACTAGTTTTAGTAATATTTTAATAGCATATCATTGTTTAGCGAAACTCGGTATTGCGTACTATACACACTATCAAGGAAGGTCGCGATTGCGTGTAATGCAAGGGAAGTCAAGGATGCATGTTGTGCAAGCTCCTTTTGTTGTAGCGTACAACACAAGACATTAATGAAATTAAAAAGAATATTTTTCATAAAATCTCGGGGTGTTACATTCTACCCCCCTTAAAATGAATTTCTCCCTCGAAATTCGTCGGGGTTATAAATGGTTTACTACTCAAAAGTTTCTTTAATAGAAACCTACATAGTAAAAAGGAATACCAAAACCAATCTTTAAAAACAATAGTATGAAACGTAATGGTTACCCAAATAAATTAATCACTGGGTTTCCACATAGGAGAAAATATGGACATGGAAGAGAAATCTAACCATCATGTTCTGATGGAGAGTGGTAGAGAACATGGCTATGGAAAAGCCAGCAATCATAAAACCATAAATTTGTGATGATCTAAGGTACCATCTGATTCATCAGATATAAGAGCACTAGGACAACATTTTGGGTTTTCAAGATCATTTCCCTAAAGTTGATGAAATTGGAATTCGAAGAAATACTTTCGTGATTTTGGTATAGTCTCACCGTTGGTCGTTTATTGGACAATTTCCACTTCATCTCTTAAAGAAATGAAGTTGAATTTTTTCATTCGTGAAGTGTTAGCAGATCATGTGATAGAATGATGGGTCATTCCATCTGTTTCAAACAACAGGTTAGCAAAAGTTATAAGTCCATATTATGGTTAGATTAATCATATATGGTTCCAAAAATGAACTTATACTTCATATATCATACCGCTTAATAAAATAAAACTAGTTTCTACTAAACAGGGACTCCCTATAGGCCAGTGGTAGGCGATAAAGGCCTGTCGCACTTCGGTTGTGGGTTCGATTCCCACAGCCTTGTCCGACATGATGGGTTGTCGCCCATCCTGCAGGTTGTCCTTTTTGTAAAACTACATTACTGTAACATCCCATAAATAATATCAAAAAAAGTTTTATCCATAAACAATACTAATTTATGTCAAACATAATCCATTCCAATCATTGGGATTATCTAAAACACTTCGGTCCAAGCTCATAGTATAAAGAAAACGATTACTTGAAATGTCATCAACTAAGCATGTGAATACCATCATTTATCCCCCATATATCTTGTTGGTCACATTCCAATCATTGTATACCTTAATCATGTATTCTCTTAAAAGTGAATACCCATTAAACCTTAGTGAAAACTTGAATGCAGTTAAAAGTTAACACATTCCATAAACCAAAATCCTCAAAATTCTTTATAATCAAACCATGATATCACTTAGTCCTTATATCAATCATGACCTCATGAATACTGTTAAACATTTCATTTTCTCGTTTTCCCTTCATTATGCGCATATCATCTTATTTCCAAAAATATCTCAATCACATTCCATGGTTACCGATACCATAAAATTATTCCATACCACAATAGACCAATACATAAATATTCCAATATTCCATGATACAACATTATTTTGGAATCCCATTACATAAACACTTAATCATTCCACCACAGCGTTGTCATATTCAACATCGCCAATATTGATCGCATGTGACTTCCCTTTGTCCTTTGCCTTAAGTGGTTGCTCATGTCGATCATCACTAACACTTGTATTAGGTCATTTATTAGTATAATGCCCCATTTCATTGCACTTGAAGCATTGAAGTGTTGTTGGTGCGTTCTCTGCAGTCTTTTCTTTATTCACACCATTAGCAACCCTTTTTCCATTACTTCAACACTCAGAAGCTCGATGAAATTATTTTCCACACTTAAAACATTTTCTAGTCCCTTTAAGATAATCTCCACCATGATTCTTTCCACACATTGAGCATAAGGAAACATTCATCTTATTTTCACCATTATTCTGATATTTCTCCTTGAACTCCATCTTTCGTTTCTTGTCAAAACTATGAGATGGTTAAGTAACACTAACTTAAATTTCAACCTTGATAGCACAACACACAATTTCTTCATAGATACTGAAGTCTCTTATAGCTAATGCCCTTCGAAGATTTGGTTTTAAGCCACTGAAGAATCGATCAACTTTACTTTCAGGTTCGATGATAAATCCAGATGCATACCTTGCAAGCCTTGCAACATTCTCTTCGTATATACCAAAAGATTCATCATCCTTTTGCTTTAGTTCAAGAAACTCATTCTCCATCTTTGTTCGAAGAATACGAGGGATGTACTTATTGAAAAATAAGTTATTGAACACGTCCCATTCCATGGACTTAATTTCATCTCATGGCCTCGTATTCTAGATAAGATTCCACCATTGATCAGCATCACCTTCCAAACGATATACTGCTAAGATGACTTTATCATGTTGAGAACATTTAAGAACATAAAATATCTTTTCAATGGTAATGATCCATTGTTCAGCAACAAGTGGATCAGAAGACCCACTGAAAGAAGGTAGACATTTCCTCATGAAGGACTCAATAGAATATTGTTCCCTTCTCTGCTCATTTGGAAGTCCAGAATGATTCATAGCTTGTGTAAGTATAGAAAAAAGATTTTTCACTCCATCTCCCATAACATTTGTTTGTTCAGGAGGAAAATCATTGCATTTTCCATTACATTGATCAACACGGTTACTTCGGGTTCCATCCATCATCTAAAACCCAAAAAGAATAGTCTAAGAGGCAAAAATCACGCTAGGGAAAACAACATAATAAAGGGGGAGTACCTTCAATATCTAACATCTTAGGTTACCATAATTCTATCACTATAACCTATACTTATACTAAACATTAGGGACATACCTATACATACATTAGAAATATCTATAGGGATCTCACTAAATTTCTCGCATCCTAGTTTCAAAAGGTTGACTAAACCTTTCCTCTGATACCAACTGTAGAGACCCTAAGCCTAACGTACATGGACATTACATTACATTTGTGGAATACTTATTATATAACAAAAACACACACACAAGGACCGTAATAGTTTAGTGTCTTTGGAAACTCGGAATATAATCTTCTAGTCATGGTGAAAGATCTTCAACATCTCCCATAAAGATATTCCTTTTTTTACCTAAAACATTTTTTTATATCCTGGGAAAAAGAAAACATAAAAGGGTGAGCTCAAATTCTCAGTAAGGGTAAACAAAAGAAATATCAATCACATCATATACATAAGAACATAACTTTTGGAAATAAAAACCTGCAAAAGAAATCATAATCTCATAACATGGGATAAATCATAGTAGTGAAATGTAATCCAAATAATCATAACATAAAACATGAAACTTTGTGGAATACAAACATAATCATAGAGAATCATTTCTTATTAGTCAAGACTCATTGCCATTACTATCTTAGTGGACAAAGTCCATTTCGGAACCGAGTTCACTCCTCGTTTCAGTCCCGTTTCACTGAACCGGTCTAACCTGCTGTTCAAGCCATGTATATCTCATGAGATATAAAATCTTTACCCAATGCATTGGAGGGAAATATAGGTCTCACCCATCTCATAATGATACCATTCTTATGTGTGCCACAAAATCATAAAACATACATCATAGCATAACCCATGTAATAAAAATGGGAATGTTAAACATCGTGACATCATAAAACAATTCATATAAGATAAAATAATTCATAAAAATATTTCCATCACAACATAATCAAATACATGTAATAATAGGGATATAAACAGAACCTATATTATCTTAGATGGGAAATAATTTTGATAAAACTCTTGAACTCCATTATTGAGGAAAATATCCTTTCTACTTCAAAAACATTTTCCTTTCTTAAAATGTCATAAAATTTTAAACTAAAAGAAGTTGATTAAAAATAAACGTGAAAACTTGTAAAGGAAGATTCTTGGAAATAATGTTTTAAAAATCCATTCATGCTGTATATGTTAAAAAATCCATTCTTCTTGTACTTTTGTCAGAAAAGTCAAAAAGTACCTCGTACGAAAAATGACAAAAGATTCCTTTCATATCTTTTACTAAAAACACAACGAAGGGTAAAATTGGATTTAAACAATTATAGGTTGATGGAAATAATATTAAATGTTGAGGAAACATGGATTTGGATGATAAAATACACCCCAGTAAATTTCAAAGTATAAACAATCTCGGATAAAAATGAGATTGTGATATTTCCCTTACCTTAGGTCCGATTTTTTTCGTAAGTGTCTGAACCTACTGTATAATGATTTTAATAATGTTATTGACTTATTCCAGAATCATACATATTTCTATGACATCATATATGGTCATATTATTAGCTTCTTATTAGTAATATTTCATTACTACTTGTTTATTCGGGTGTTTATTACATTTTGTTCTTATGCGTGTTTTGTCGAATAAATTCTTATACTTATTTTTAGGTTATAGATACCTCATTTAAAGAATGGTATTAGTGTAATATATATCATATTTATTCACTCAATTCATTTATATAATCATTATGTAATTAAGATCATTTAGAATGCATCGAATCACTTCGTGGAGACGGTATTCCATACGTACGCACGAGCGATGATATAGTTCCCATGATCGTGGAATTGTATTGGAGTGTATGTATACTATTTAAGAATAAATATAACTTTATAATAGTCATATACAGTCATTATTTACACCATTATACCCATCCAAGTAAGGTGGTGGTGGAAAATAGATTACACCACGGTGTGGAGACGGTATTCCGTACGTACGCACGCGCGGTGATTTCTTTTTCCGTAGGATGGATAGATGGTGAAATAGGGTTGTTTCATACATATAATAACAAATCGGTATATGAGTGATAGTGATGTTATTAATTCATAATGAAAAAACAAAATAAGAAAAAGTGGAAGAAGAAATAAAGTTGAAAGAATTGGTAGCGGACATTACCTCTTCTTTGAAGTGCCTCTTTGAGATCTCCTTTTAGGGCCGAAAAATTGGTCTTTGAAGATGACCAGAACCTCTAGGATGTTTCTAGGGAAGTGGAGAAGATAATTTGGTAGGGGTTGGCCGAGCTTAAAGGCTCAATGTGGGGTGAGGAAGAGAGGGTGGAGGTGCCCTTTTATAAGGGAGGAGAGGGGCTCCTTTGGGAAAACTAAAAAAATTATTTTATTATAAAGCCAAATTCGGTTTTAAATAGATCCAAATTGATTTATTTCGAAGATAAGGTGGGGAGGGGTCGAAATACTATCATCCAATAGAATCTAGACATGTTTAGGTTCCTATTTTAACCTTATCATTTATATTTAACATGAAGTTAGATAATTTTACTTTTACCGTGTCTTTTTGTGTTCTTACACTATAAGGTTAATAAACTTACTATAATCAGCCAAACAATTAATAATATAATATTTGTTTTAAAAACTATTTTATGTTAATTTTGACACAATTTAGTAATCTATTTTTTTGAAACTCATAACAGAATTATTAGTTCGAAAAAGGTTAATTAAATCAATAATAACTTGTCATATTAACCTAGAAAATTAGTGTAATTCATAAAAAGTCTCAAATTATATTTATTTGGGTATTTATAACATCAATTATGTCAATATTTTATTAATAAGAGAATTACTGCATCGTCTTTGTGTCATAACTAAATTAACTTATTTAAAGTCTAAAAATTACAAATAAAATATCATTATGTAGGAAATCTTTTTAGATTTCTAATGATTTTTTATAGTCGAATTTATCTTATGTATGACCCTATATTAAAAATGATATTCTTATTAAACTTCAATTTTAACTATTTTAACCCTTCTTTAAATAAATTAATAATAAATGTCCTTATCTAATCCAAGTGGGCCTAAATGGTCATATGTTATTCCTAAGGTTGTTTTTGGTCGAATTAAACTTATCCAATAGAATTAGGACATGTGTTAAGTTAATAATTATATCATTTTTACCCTTAATTACCCTATTTACTTTTAACCGTGGTTAAAAAAAGAAAAAAGTTACTATTCACCAAAAATTATTTTCATCTCATTGAACGACATTTTACTTACTGACAGCAACCGTGTCTCTAAGATTTTTGAAATTCCACTCACAGAAGTGGTAAAATTATGTTTTATGAAAAATTTATTTTTTTAACAACCACTTAGTGGTTTCACTATTCATCAAAAAATTGAAAGTTTCCAGAAAATACCAGAAATTAGACCTAATCTATATTTGATATTATGAACTCAAAAATGATGTCTATTTTACCAAATTAAAAATATATCAGTTTCATTAATTAATTTAAAAATTAATTCCCGTCGTCTAAACAAATAGCGTGTTCTTAAGAGATAATAACTATCAAAAGATTGACACTTGTTTATATCTGGTTTAAATGTGAAATTACATCCAAGGACCAACATTGCATTAAATTGTAAAAATATATTCTTAATATACTTTAAAACCACTAAAATTAATAATTTATCACTAATAATTATTTCGATTAAATATGTTGTTTTTAATTAAAATTTAGTAATTTTCACTATTCATCAGAAAATGAAGGTTATCTGAAAAGTACAAAAATTTCACCCTAAGCTAATTTCGATATTTTGAATCCAAAAATGAAGACCATTTTGAAAAATAAAATTTAGAAAATTTCAAAAAGTGGTTATTATTATTCATAACGACTAGTTTTAGTAATATTTATTTAGCATATCATTGTTTAGCGAAACTCGGTATTGCGTACTACACACGTTATCGAGGAAGGTCGCGATTGCATGTAATGCAAGTCAAGTCATGGACGTGTGTTGTTCATGCTCCTTTTGGTGTAGCGTACAACACAAGCAATTAATGAAATTAAAAATAATATTTTTCATAAAATCTCGGGGTGTTACATTCTACCCCCCTTAAAATGAATTTCGTCCTCGAAATTCTTCGGGGTTATAAATGGTTTACTACTCAAAAGATTATTTAATAGAAATCCACATCGTAAAAAGGAATACGAAAACCAATATTTAAAAACAAAAGTATGAAACATAATGGTTACCCAAATAAACTAATCACTGGGTTTCCACATAGGTGAAAATATGGATATGGAAGAGAAATCTAACCATCATGTTCTGATGGAGAGTGGCAGAGAACATGGCTATGGAAAAGCCATCAATCAGAAAACTATAAATTTGTGACGATCTAAGGTACCATCTGATTCATCAGATATAAGAGCACTAGGACAACATTTTGGGTTTTCAAGATCATTTCCCTAAAGTTGATGAAATTGGAATTAGAAGAAATACGTTACTGATTTTGCTATAGTCTCACCATTGGTCATTCTTTGGACAATTTCCACTTCATCTCTTAAAGAAATGAAGTTGAATTTGTCATTCGTGAAGTGTTAGCAGATCATGTGATAGAATGATGGGTCATTCAATCTGTTTCAAACAAAAGGATAGCAAAAGTTATAAGTCCATCTTATGGTTATATTAATAGTATATGGTTCCAAAAATGAACTTATACTTTATATATCATACCCCTTAATAAAATAAAACAAGTTTCTACTAAACAGGGGCTTCCTGTAGGCCAGTGGTAGGCGATAAAGGCCAGTCACACTTCGGTTGTGGGTTCGATTCCCACAGCCTTGTCCGGCGCGATGGGTTGTCGCCCGTCCTGCGGGTTATCCTTTTTCTAAAACTACATTACTATAACATCCCATAAATAATATCAAAAAAAAGTTCTATCCTTAAACAATACTAACTTATGTCCAACATAATCCATTCCAATCTTTAGGATTATCTAAAATACTTCGGTCCAAGCTCATAGTATAAAGAAAACGATTACTTGAAATGTCATCAACCAAGAATGTGAATACCGTCATTTATCCACCATATATCTTGTTGGTCACATTCCAATCATGTGAATACCTTAATCATGTATTCTCTTGAAAAATGAATACCCATTTAACCTTAGTGAAAACATGAATGCAGTTAAAAGTTAACACTTTCCACAAACCAAAATCCTCAAAATTCTTTATAATCAAACCATGATATCACTTAGTCCTTATATCAATCAAGAGCTCATGAATACTGTTAAACATTTTATTTTCTCGTTTTCCCTTCATTATGCGCATATCTTCTTATTTCCAAAAATATCTCAATCAATTTCCATGGTTACCGATACCATAAAATTATTGCATACCACAATAGACCAATACATTAATATTCCAATATTCCACGATACAACATTATTTTGGAATCCCATTACATAAACACTTAATCCTTCCACCACATTGTTGTCATATTCAACATCGCCAATAGTGATCGCATGTGACTTCCCTTTGTCCTTTGCCTTAAGTGGTTTCTCTTGTCGATCATCACTAACCCTTGGATTAGGGCATTTATTAGCATAATGCCCCATTTCATTGCACTTGAAGCATTGAAGTATTGATGGTGTGTTCTATGTAGTCTTTTCTTTATTCACAACAATAGAAACCCTTTTTCAATTACTTCGACACTCAGCTGCTCGATGAACTTCTTTTCCACACATAAAACATTTTCTAGTCCCTTTAAGACAATCTCTACCATGCTTCGTTCCACACTTTGAGCATAAGGGAACATTCATCTTATTTTCACCATTATTCTAAGATTTCTCCTTGAACTCCATCTTTCGTTTCTTGTCAAAACTATGAGATGGATAAGTAACACCAAATTCCATTTCATCCTTGATAGCACAATGCACAATTTCTTCATATCTAATGAAGTATCTTATAGCTAATGCCCTTCGAATATTTGGTTTTAAGCCACTGAAGAATCGATCAACATTACTTTCAGGTTGGATGATAAATCCAGATGCATACCTTGCAAGCCTTGTAAAATTTGCTTCGTATATACCAACAGATTTGTCATCCTTTTTCTTTAGTTCAATAAACTCCTTCTCCATCTTTGTTCGAAGAATACGAGGGAAGTACTTATTGAAAAATAAGTTCTTGAACTCGTCCCATTCCATGGACTCAATTTCATTTCTTGGCCTCGTATTCCTGATAAGATTCCACCATTGATCTGCATCACCTTCCAAACAATATACTGCTATGATGACTTTATCATGTTCAGAACATTGATGAACTGAAAATATCTTTTCAGTGGTAATGATCCATTGTTCAGCAACAAGTGGATCAGAAAACCCACTGAAAGAAGGTGGACGTTGCCTCATGAAGGACTCAATAGAATATTTTTCCCTTCTTTGCTCATTTGGAAGTCCATAATGATTCATAGCTTGTGTAAGTATAGCAATAAGATTTTTCACTCCATCTCCTATAACATTAGTTTGTTCAGGAGGACAATAATTGCATTGTCCATTCCATTGATCAACACGGTTCCTTTGGGTTCCAGCCATCGTCTAAAACCCAAAAAGAATAGTGTGAGAGGCTAAAATCATGCTAGGGAAAACAACAAAATAAAGGGGGAGTACCTTCAATATCTAACATCTTAGGTTACCGTAATTATAGCACTATAACCTATACTTATACTTAACCATAGGGACATACCTATACATACCTTAGAAATATCTATAGGGATCTCAGTAAAGTTCTCGCATCCTAGTTTCCAAAGGTTTACTAAACCTTTCCTCTGATACCAACTGTAGAGACCCTAAGCTTAACGTACATGGACATTACATTACTTTTGCGGAATACTTAGTACAAAACAAAAACACACACACAAGGACCGTAATAGTTTAGTGTCTTTGGAAACTTGGAATATAATCTTCTAATCACAGTGAACGATCTTGAACATCTCCCATAAGATCTTCCTTTTTTACCTAAAACCTTTCTTTATATCCTGGGGAAAAGAAAACATAAAAGGGTGAGCTCAAATGCTCAGTAATGGTAAACAAAAGAAATATCAATCACATAATATACATAAGAACATAACTTTTGGAAATCTTAACCTGCAAAAGAAATCATAATTTCATAACTTGGGATAAATCGTAGTAGTGAAATGTAATCCCAATAATCATAACATAAAACATGAAATTTTTTTTCATACACACATAATCATAGAGAATCATTTCTTATTAGTCAAGACTCATTGCCAAGACTATCTTAGTGGACAAAGTCCATTTCTGAACCGAGTTCACTCCTTGTTTCAGTCCCGTTTCACTGAACCGGTTTAACCTGCCATTCCAGCCATGTCTATCTCATGAGATATAAAATCTTTACCCAATGAATTTTAGGGAGATATAGGTCCCACCCATCTCATAATGATACCATTCTTATGTGTGCCACAAAATCATAAACCATACATCATAGCATAACCCATGTAATAAAAATGGGAATCTTAAACATCGTGACATCATAAAACAATTAATATAAGATAAAAGAATTAATAAAACTATTTCCATCACAACATAATCAAATCAATGTAATAATAGGGATAGAAATAGAACCCCATATTATCTTAGATGGAAATTTATTTTGACAAAACTCTTGAACTCCATTCTTGAGGAAAATATCCTTTCTACTTAAAAAACATTTTCTTTTCATAACATGTCATACAATTTTAAACTAAAATAAGTTGATTAAAAATAAACATGAAAACTTGTAAAGGAAGCTTCTTGGAAATAATGTTTTAAAAATCCATTCATGTCGTATAAGTTAAAAAAACATTCTTCTCGTACTTTTGTCGGAAAAGTTAAAAAGTACCTTCTACGAAAAATCACAAATATTCCTTTCATATATTTTACTAAAAACACACCGAAGGTTAAAATTGGATTTAAACAATTATAGGTGGATGTAAATAATATTAAATTTTGAGGAAACATGGATGGGGATGATAAAATACACCATAGTAAATTTCAAAGTATAAACAATCTCAGATAAAAATGTGATTGTGATATTTCCCTTACCTTAGGTCCGATTTTCTAGATAAGTGTCCGAAACTCCTGTATAATGATTTAAATAATGTCATTGACTTATTACAGAATCATACTTATTTTTATAACATCATATATGGTCATATTCTTATCTTTTTATTAGTAATATTTCATTACTACTTGTTTATTCGGGTGTTTATTACATTTTGTTCTTAGGCGTGTTTTGTCGAATAAATTCTTATTCTTCATTTTAGTTTATAGATACCTCATTTACAGAATGGTATTAGTGTAATATATATCATATTTATTCACTCAATTCATTTATATAATCATTATGTAATGAAGATCATGTTGAATGAGTCGCATCACATCGTGGAGACGGTATTCTGTACGTACGCACGAGCGATGATATCGTTCCCATGATCGTGGAATTGTATTGGAGTGTATGTATACTATTTCAGAATCAATATCACTTTATAATAGTCATATATAGTCATTATTTACACCATTATACCCATCCATGTAAGGTGTTGGTGGAAAATAGGTTACACCACGGCGTGGAGACGGTATTCCGTACGTACGCACGCGCGGTGATTTCATTTTTCGTAGGATGGATAGATTGTGAAATAGGGTTGTTTCATACATATAATAACATATAAGTATATGAGTGATAGTTATGTTATTACTTTATAATGAAACAACTAAAGAAGAAGAAGTGGAAGAAGAAATAAAGTTGAAAGAATTGGTAACGGGCATTACCTCTTCTTTGAAACGCCTCTTTGAGATCTCTTTTTAGGGCACTAAAATTGGTCTTTGAAGATGACCAGAACATCTAGGATGTTGCTAGGGAAGTGGAGAAGATAATTTTTCAGGGTTTGGCCGAGCTTGAAGTCTCAATGTGGTGTGAGGAAGAGAGGGAGGAGGTGCCCTTTTATAAGGTAGGAGAGGGGCTCCTTTGGAAAAACTAAAAATATTATTTTATTATGAAGCCAAATTCGGTTTTAAATAGCACCAAATTGATTTATTTCGAAGCTAAGGTGGGTAGGGGTTTAAATACTCTCATAAAACAGAATTTAGACAAGTTTAGGTTCCTATTTTAACCTTATCAGTTATATTTAACTTTAAGTTAGATAATTTTACTTTTACCGTGTCTTTTTGTGTTCTTACACTATAAGGTTAATAAACATACTATAATCATCCAAACGAACCCCAAGTTGTTTATTATTAATATATATAACCATATCTAAGTCATTCGGCCGAACATTAGATTTTTTGGAATATAATAACAATTAATAATATAATATTTGTTTTAAAAACTATTTTATGTAAATTCTGACACTATTTAGTAATTGATTTTTGTGAAAATCATAACAGAATGATTAGTTCTCAAAAAGTTAATTAAATCAATAGTAACATGTCATATTAACCTAGAAAATTAGTGGAATTCATAAAAAGTCTAAAATTATATTTATTTGGGTATTTATAACATCAATTATGTCAATATTTTATCAATAAGATAATTACTGCATCATCTTTGTGTCAGAAATAAATTAACTTATTTAAAGTCTAAAAATTACAAATAAAATATAATTATGTAGGAAATATTTTTAGCTTTCTAATTAATATTTATAGTCGAATTTATCTTATGTATAACCATATATTAAAAATGATATACTTATTAAACTTTGATTTTAACTATTTCAACCCTTCTTTAAATAAATTAATAATAAATGCCCTAATCTAATCCATGTAGGCCTAAATGGTCATATTTTATTCCTAAAGTTGTTTTTGGTCGAATTACACTTATCCAATAGATTTAGGACATGTTTTAGGGGAATAATAATATCATTTTTACCCTTAATTACCCTATTTACTTTTAACCGTGGTAAAAATAAGTAAAAAGTTACTATTCACCAAAAATTATTTTCATCTCATTGAATCATATTTTACTTACTGACATCAACTGTGTCTCTCGGATTTTTGAAATTCCACTCACAGAAGCGGTAAAATTATGTTTTATGAAAAATTCATTTTTTTAACTACCACTTAGTGGTTTCACTATTCATCAAAAAAATGAAAGTTTCCAGAAAAATACCAGAAATTAGGCCTAAGATATATTTGATATTATGAACTAAAAAATGATGTCTATTTTACCAATTTCAAAACATATCAGTTGCTTTAATTAATTTAAAAATTAATTTCCGTCGTCTAAACAAATAGTGTGTTCTTAAGGGATAATAACTATCAAAAGATTGACATTTGTTTATGTCTGGTTTAAATTTGAAATTACATCCAATGACCATCATTGCATTAAATTGTAAAAATATATTCTAAATATACTTTAAATCCACTCAAATTAATAATTTATCACTATTAATTATTTCGATTAAACATTTTGTTTTTAAATAAAATGTAGTATTTTTCACTATTCATCAGAAAATGAAAGTTATCCGAAAAGTACCAAAATTTCACCCTAAGCTAATTTCGATATTATGAATCCAAAAATGAAGTCCATTTTGAAAAATAAAATTTACAAAATTTCAGAAATTGTTTATTATTATTCATAAAGGCTAGTTTTAGTAATATTTTAATAGCATATCATAGTTTAGCGAAACTCGGTATTGCGTACTACACACGCTATCGAGGAAGGTCACGATTGCGTGTAATGCAAGGAAAGTCAAGGATGCGTGTTGTGCAAGCTCCTTTTGATGTAGCGTACAACATAAGACACTATTGAAATTAAAAAGAATATTTTTCATAAAATCTCGGGGTGTTACAATCATTATGCAGAGCCACTGAGGGCATGGTATGCATAGCCACACAAAGGTGTCCCCAAGTCGATAACTTTCCACTTCCGATGGCCATGAATGATTATGAAAATCCTATATTTCTCACAGTGCAGAGTTCGGCAGGTGGGGATAATGGTGTCCGGTTATAAACGAAAACTTTTCACTACAATTGTTCGTTGAGTCAATGTAGCCTAGTCCTGGCTTGATGTTTGTTGATGCAGGTCGCTATGTGAACCACTAACAGACCCATAGTCTAGCCAGATAGGGATACCCTAGCAACACCTGGATGTGAAAAGGGGAATGATCTTGTAAACCACTTCTCCATAATCTTCTGGATCATGAAGTATGGTATGGGGGCTATGAGGATGGTAAGCGTACGGAGCTAGGAAGAGTGTTGCCTATGGAAATATTGCCTTTGGTGGACGAGCCAGGGGATATCATTATGAAGAGCCGCTGAGGGCATGGTATGCGTAGTAATGTAGAGGTGTCCACAGGTCGACGACTTTCCACTTTCGATGGCCATGAGTTGTTATGAAGATCCATAATTATCCGGGTCGTGGAGTCTGATATATGGAAAGGATGCATCCCAAATGTGGAAGGAGTATCTCCATCTCATATCACCATGTGTCATGGGTGGGAAGCGACGAAGTCGATGCTGTTTAACGTCATGCAGTGAGGATGATGTCCGTGCAATTTAACGTCATGCGGTGGGGACGAAGTATACACCCCGTGCAGGTTTGGCCCACATATGGGGAAAATGGGAATTTTTTTAACATTATTGTCTGTGCAATTTAACGTCGTGCGGAAAGGACGGAAAAATACTCCTCGTGCAGGTCTAGCCCATACATGAGGAAAAGGGAGCATTTTTAAATCTTGTTATCCGTGCAGTTTTATGCCATGTTGTAAGGATGAGAAGTACACCCTATGCTGACTTAGTCCTTAAATGGGGGGAAAGGGCATTATTATTATTTTTAATCAGGGGGCTGAGCCATGATGGGGAACCTTGGCGTCACTACGTATCTGTAATAACCAACAATTTTATAAGATATATTGTTTTTAATTTCTTTCATATCTTCTGTTGTATGATATACCAAGATTATCTTTCACTATACGCAAAACCGTATTAGCTTGCAGTATACGCAACACTATTCTTAGATTGTGTTACACAAAATTTCAAGTTCATTTGATAATAGTCATTCTACACAAAATTGAGTATATATATATATATATATTCAATGTATAAATGAAAAAATGGTTGGATTATGTTATAACGAAACGACAAAGGAGTCTTGCACTATACGCAACCCTAACTTGGCTTGCATTACACACAATCACGACCTTCTTCGATAGCGTGTGTTGTACGCAATACCGGGTTTTACTAAACAATGATATTTTATTATAATATTATTATGAACTAGACGTTATGAATTGTATTAACTATATTTTGAATTTTATAAAATTATTATTCATCTTACACATTTTCTAGAACATGGTATAAGAACAAAATAAATTATTCGGGTAAAATAAGTATTTTTCAAAAAATGCAGTTTTGCCGCCTTTTGATGGCACACCCACTTTAATTCTAGTTTTTGAAATGTTTATAAGTTCAATTTTACAAAATAAAATTATTATTTGGAATGAGGATATATAATTTTACCTTGTATAAATTCTTCATATTATTCTGATAACTTTCATATTTTAATGAATAGTAAAAACACGCTATATTTTAATTAAAAACAACTTTTTTCATCGTAATAACATATGTGGTTAAATTATAATATTGAACGGTTTTAAAGTAAAAATATAAAATATTTTTACCATTTAATATAATTTATGTCATTATCATTGATTTTACCTTGAATTCATAGGTTAAATCAATTCAATCTTTTGCAATGTTTTAAAGAAAAACTTGTTTTCTTTCAACAACGGGATTAATTTTAATTTAATATCTGCAACTTTTGTTTATTTAATTTGGAAAAATGGATTCTATATTTGGAATCAGTTGTTCCAAATTATGTTAATAAGATAATTTTTATTTTTGGGAATTATGAATAGTAACTACAGTTAATTTTATTTACCATAGTTAAATGTAAATCGGGTAATTAAGGGTAAATATAATATTATAACATTACTCTAACACATGAGAAAATTCTATTTGATTGCTAAAAGTCGACCCATATCACATAAGGGTCGGATTAGAATCATTTAATGGGCTTTTTTCCATGAAAACAACTTAATTATTATTAAAACCAAAGAAAGTGACAACATGTCACTCTCTTAAATCTTATAAGTACTTTAATTTTAATTTCATTATAAAATTTATGAAACTTCGAATATGAATAGTATCCAGAAAGATAATTAAATTATATACATCATAGGAATTTATTTATAATTTTACAGATTAAATATTTATCATTAATTTTGACACAATAGTGATGCGTAAATTGTTTATCTAGTGAAAAATCAAGAATATAGTTTTTATTAAACTAATAGTGACCATAAAGGGCACAAAATCCTGACCAAATATTATTTTTCACGTTAATTTAAACCATAATCATCCAATGGTCGAATATTTGACCATTTGGAGCCTTATAAAATTGATTATGACACTTATATTATTTTATTTTAAATAATTCCAAAGTTGTCACCTTCATAATTTAATAAATATAACAATTTAAATATTGTGATTTTAAGGGGATAAATTCGAGTAAAAGTATTATTGTGAAAGGTAATAGATTTATCTTCATCATAGGATTTTATTTTTAATTTTTATGCAACAAATAATTATAATAAATTATTATACAAAAATGATGTAGTAATTATTTTATTAAGAGATAAACAAAAATAAATTGTTTTAAAAATAATAAAATAAATATTATATGAACTATTTAATGTTCTCCACTAATTTTATAGCTTCATATGACTTTTTATGAATCTATTAAAGCTTTTAGTTCTAACATATATTCTATATATATTTTATTTAAATTCAATCAAATGAATAGTATCAAAATTGACACTATTGTTATTTTATAAAAATAACATATTATAAAGTTGTTTAAAAATCACAAAAATACTTTCAAATTATAAAATTACATTTATATGGTATAAAATGTAATAAAGTATCCATGTATGGAAAATCCACAACAAATAAGTAATTATTTGTTATAATTGAAAATTTAGAATGTTATTACCACAAATAAAATTAAATTGATTAAGGATAAATCAAGTTGATAATGTTGAAGATAAATTCCTAACATGTAAAAAAATTTATTAGTTTATGAGATTACAACCCTATCTCATATAATATTCGAATATGAGTAATTTTTGGGGGTTTTTATGTGGGGTTAGATTTATTATAAATTAATATTTATAATATTTCCAAAGGTGCCCCTCTCCTCCCTTATAGAAGGGAACCTCCTCCCTCTCTTCTTCACACCAATTTGAGTCTTTAAGCTCAGCCAAAGCCTGCCCATTTCCCTTCTAAACTTCCCTAGAAAATCCTAGATGTCCTGGTCTTCTTCAAAGACCAATTTCAGTAACCTAAGAGGAGGATTCAAAGAGGCGTGTCAAAGAAGAGGTAATATCTGTTACCGATTCTTTCAACTTTCTTTCTTCTTCAAATTCTTCTTATTTAGTTGTTTCATTATGAATTAGTAAAATCAGTATCCCTCATATACATATAGGTTTTTATAAATATTAAACAACCCTATTTCACCTTTTATCCATCCTACGGAAAAACAAATCACCACGTGTGCGTACGTACGAAATATCATCTCCACGCTGTGCTGTAATCTCTTTTTCCACCAACACCATACATGGATGGGTATTATGGTGTAAACAATGACTATATATGGTTATTATAACATCTTACTGATTCTGATATATTATACCATCCATTCCAATTCTATAATTATGGGAACGATATCATCGCTCGTGCGTACGTACGGACTATCGTCTCCACGACGGGATGAGAATCATTCTCCATGATTAACCATATATGAATGATCATAAAGTTTATATAATGAATAATAATGAAATATATGAAATAATAATGCTACTGTATTTATGCGTGTCTATATATATATTTCATCTATTTAGTTTCATTCAAGTCAATAAGGAAACGAAAACAGCATTCATGCGTATGTACGGCATACCGTCTCCATGACCGGTGTATTTCATTCCTTTTATCGATCTATAATATATATGTATATGATGAATATATATTATATATAAATCATGTTTTAAATTCTAGAATTATGTAAATCAATATATAAGTAATAATATCAAGAAACGACAAGTCGAAACACATACGATAAATGACATGATTTTACCCAAAA
Source organism: Viscum album (assembly GCA_963277665.1). Lineage (NCBI taxonomy): Eukaryota > Viridiplantae > Streptophyta > Magnoliopsida > Santalales > Viscaceae > Viscum > Viscum album. The sequence continues at coordinate 840,470,880 of OY728123.1, forward strand.
CGCTACTTTAACATGGAATTTACAAAAGAACATGTAATATAAAGTCATAATTGAAACATATATGACATCATAACAATTAATATTATTATATAATAAGTCAATGACATTATTTAAATCATTATACAAGAGGTTCGGAACCATACAGAGGATATCGAACCTAAGGTAAGGGATAATTTTGAAAATCTCATTTTTATCCGTGATTGCTTATTCGTAAGTATTTACTAGGGTTATTGCTATCATCCATGTCCATGTTTTATAAAAGTGTATTAATGTATGTTTAAAGTCATTTTTATCCAATTTGACATTTACCCCATGTTATGGAAGGAATCTTTTTTTATTTAACCTACAAGGTACTTTTTGAATTTTCTGACAAAAGTACGAGGAGAATGTTATTTTTAACTTATACGGCGTGAACGGATTTTTACGGTTTCATAACACCTCATTTTAATGAATCTTACTATACATGATTTTATGACTATTTTCAACAAAATAATTTTATTTTAGATGTGCATGGAATTTTTTGAAAAGAAAATGAATTTGACAAAGGATATTTTCCTCATGAATTCATTTAAAATGCTTTATCAAAACCATTTTCCATCTAAGATGACATTATTTGATATGTGTATGTTTCAAGTATAATGTCTCTATGATTTACATGGTTCACTTATCTTATGATGAAATTTCCATTTGTTTTATATAGATTATGAAATGATGGGATGATGTTTATGAAACCCATTTTATTATATGGGTTATGATGAATTTTTTATGTTTATTTTGTGGCACAAGTAAGAATGATTTAATTATGAGATGGGTGGGACCTATATATCCCTCCAATGAATTGGGGGAAGATTTATATCCCATGAGATAGACATGGCTGGAACGGAAAGTTAAACCGGTTCAGTAATACAGGACTGGAACGAGGAGTGAACTCGATTCAGAAAGGGACTTTGTCCACTATGATGGTCTTGGCAGCAATGCCTTGGATAATATGGAAATCATATCACGTGTTTAATGGTTTCCACAATTTAATGTTTTATTAGCATGATATTTTATCATGATTGATGTTCCCTTATGATATATTCTTTATGTACTTCCAAGATTCATGTCTTTGCTCATGATTTTGATGTTTAGATTTTATGTTCAAGTTCTTGCATTCAAATGTTTATGGATTGTTTTATGCTCTCTATGATTACCCTTACTAGGCATTTGAGCACACCCTTTTGTATGTTTTATTTTCCCTAGGATATAAAGAAAGGGTTTAGGTAAGAAAAAAAGGGAAGATCTTTATTGGGAAATGTTGAAGATCTTTCACCACGATTAGAAGATTACGTTCCAAGTTTCCAAAGACACTAAACTATTACGATCCTTGTGTATCTTTTTTGTTATGTATTAAGTATTCCACAAAAGTAATTTATTGTCCATGTACGTAAAGCTTTGGGCCACAACAGTTGGTATCAGAGGTAAATGAGGTAGGAATGTATCTGATCCTTGGGAACTCTCACATGTGAGCGTTGGACGAAACATGGCTCTCCTCCCAAGGGCTTCATGAGGAAATGGCTGCCACTAGGGATGGTGGTGTGTCCCGCCCAGGGGGTGTAGCCGCCCATGGAGTCCCTTGATAGGTATAAATTATATTCCACTGGAAGTAATTCCAGAATTCTATAGTTGGTATCAGAGGAAAGGTTTATTCAACCATTGGAAACTAGGATGTGAAAACATTAGTGAGATCCCAAGAGATATTTCTAATGTATGTCTAGGGATGTCCCTAAGGTTAAGTATAAGTATAGTTTATAGTCCTAGAATTATGGTAACGATCTTAGAATTAAACCTAAGATATTAGATATTGACGTTACTCACCCTTTATTATGATTTTTTCCTCTCAGACTATTCTTTTTGGGTTTTAGAAAATAGCTGGAAACAAGAGGATCCACGATAATGGAGGATATGATGGACAATGGAATGTTATTCTTCATGAGTAACCAAATGAAATGGGATTTGGAATTCCAAACATCATTATTATGTCGAATCAGAAATCTCATAATATGATCAATAAACTCAAATTTTGTATGTTTCCTGACTCGGCTAATAAGAGAAAGATGGAGTTTCATGATGATCATAGAGGAAAGAAAGTTCAATTTTCCCTATGTAAATAATGTGGGAAGATGAATCAAGGAGAATGTTTCAAAGGAACTCGATGATGCTTTGGGTGTGGAAAAGGACACAAATCCAGTAAGTGCAAAGGAAAAGGTTCAGTTAACACCATGGACAAGGATAATGGTATTGCTACGACATCAACAATGATTAGATGTTTTAAATGTGGAATGTATGGGAATTATGCAAACCAATGCCCTAAGGGAAAATCTAATGAAGAGAATCAGCATGGTCATATGAGTAGTATTTATGTGGTTGATTATGAAGAGACTACAAATGAAATATGAGATGAAATAAATGATAAAGCTCATCTAGTGGTTTAATAAGTTAGTTGAATGATTGCATGTTTATAAAGAATAATGTATGGTACTATGGAATAAAGAATCATCTAAGGATTGTTACACTATTGTTTTACCGAAAGTATATGAAGGTATATGTTGAATGGTATCGGTAACCATAGAAGGTTATTCAGATATTTTTGGAAAGTAGATGATATGCGCACAATGAAGGGATAAGAAGATAATGATATGTTTGATTGTATTCATGAGCTCATGACTGATATAATGACTAAGTGATATTATGGTTTGATTATATAGATTTTTTTGAGATTTTGGTATGTGGAAAGAGTTACCTTTTGACAGTATTCATGTTTTCACTAAGGTCCTATGGTAATTTATGTTTCAAGAGAATATATGACTAAGGTATTCATGTGTTTGGAATGCAACCAACAAGATATATCTTATGATATATGTGAGATAAATGCTTGTATTCACATTCTTGGTAGATAACCTTTCTAGTAATTGTTTTCTTTATACTATGATCTTGGACCGAAGTATTTTAGATAAGCCTAAAGATTGGAATGGATTATGTTGGACATAAGTTAGTAATGTTTAAGGATAGAAATTTTTCGATATTATTGATGGGATTTTATAGTAATGTCATTTTAGGAAAAGGACAACCTGCAGGATGAGCAACAACCCATCGCGTCGGACAAGGCTGCGGGAATCGAACCCACAACCAAAGTGCGACTGGCCTTTATCGCCTACCACTGGCCTACAGGAAGTCCCTGTTTAGTAGAAACTAGTTTTATTATATTAATTAGTATGATATATGAAGTATAAGTCCATTTTAGGAACCATATATGATTAATCTCACTATAGATCAACTTATGTATATTTAATAACTTTTTCTAACCTTTTCTTTGAGACAGATGGAATGACCAGTCATTTAATCACATGATCTTCGAACACATCACGAATAAAAAATTCAACTTCATTTCCTTAAGAGATGAAGTGGAAATTATTCAAGGCATGAACAAAAGTGAGATTGTACCAAAATAAAGTAAGTATTCTAATTCAAATTCTTCAACTTTAGGGAAATGGTCTTGAAAACCAAAAATGTTGTCCTAGTGCCCTTATATCCGATGAATCAGATGGTACCCTAGACCATCACAAATCTATGGCTTTGTGATTGGTGGCCTTTTCATAGACATGTTCTCTAACACTCTCTATCAGAACATGATGGATATATTTCTCTTCAATATCAATATTCTCACCTATGTTCTCCTATGTGGAAACCCAATGATTAGTTTATTTGGGTAACCGTTACATTACGTACTTTTGTTTTTAAAGATATGTTTTGGTATTCCTTTTTACGATGTGGGTTTCAATTAAAGAAACTTTCAAGTAGAAAACCATTTATAACCCCGGCGAATTTCGAGGGTGAAATTTATTTTAAAGGGGGTAGAATGTAATAACATGAGATTTTATAAGATATATTCTTCTTAATTTCTTTCATATCTTCTATTGTACGATACACCAAGATTATCTTTTGCCATACGCAACACCGTATTAGCTGGCAGTATACGCAACACTATTCTTTCATTGTGTTACACACAATTTCAAGTTCGTTTGATAATAGTCATTCTACACAACATTGAGTGTATATATTTATATATTCAATGTATAAATGAAAAAATGGTTGGATTCTGTTATAATTAAACAACAAAGGAGTCTTGCACTATACACAACCCTCACTTGTCTTGCATTACACGCAATCATGACCTTCTTCGATAGCGTGTGTTGTACGCAATACCGGGTTTTACTAAACAACGATATGTTATTATAGTATTATTATGAACTAGCCATTATGGATAGTATTTACTATATTTTGAATTTTATAACATTATTATTCATCTTAAATATTTTCTAGATCATGGTATAAGAACAAAATAAATTATTCTGGTAAAATATGTATTTTTTTAAAAATGCAGTTTTGCCGCCTTTTGATGGCGCACCCACTTTAAGTATAGCTTTGACATGTTTATAAGTTCGATTTTACAAAATAAAATTATTCATTGGAATCAGGATATAAAATTTTACCTTGGATAAATTTTTCATATTATTCTGATATCTTTCATAATTTAATGAATAGTAAAAACACGCTATATATTAATTAAAAATAACTTTTTTCATCGTAATAACTTATGTGGTTAAAATATAATATTAAATGGTTTTAAAGTTTAAATAGATTATATTTTTACCATTTAATATAATTTATGTCAGTATCATTTATTTTATCTTGAATTCGTAGGTTAAATCAATTCAATCTTTTGCAATGTTTTAAAGAAAAACCCGTTTTCTTTCAACAACGAGATTAATTTTAATTTAATTTATGAAACTTTTGTGTATTGAATTTGGAAAAATGGATTCCATATTTGGAATCATTGGGTCCAAATTATGTTAATAAACTACTATTTATTTTTGGGAATTATGAATATTAACTACGGTAAATTTTATTTATCATAGTTTAAGGTAAATCGAGTAATTAAGGGTAAATATAATATTATAAAATTACCCTAACACATGAAACAATTCTATTGGACTGATAAAAGTCTACCCATATCTCTTGAGGGTCAGATTAGAATCAGTTAATGGACTTTTTTCCATGAAAATAACTTAATTATTATTAAAACCAAAGAAAGTGACAACATGTCACTCTCTTAAGTCTTATAAGTATATTAATTTTAATTTAGTGATAAACTTCATGAAACATCGAACATGAATAGTCTCTAGGAATCTAATGAAATTATATACTTCATATGAATTTATTTATAATTTTTAGGGATTAAATATTTATCATTAATTGTGACACAATAGTGATGCAGAAATTGTTTATATAATGAAAAATCAAGAATATTGTTTGTATTAAACTAATAGTGACCATAAAAGGCACAAAAATCGGACCAAAACTTATTTTTCATCTATAGTTAAACCATAATCATTCAATGGTCGAATATTTGACCATTTGGAGCCTTATAAAAGCTATTAAGTCACTTATAGTATTTTATTTTAAATAATGCCAAAGTTGTCACCTTCATAATCTAATAAATATAACAATTTAAATATTGTGATTTTAAGATGATAAATTCGAGTAAAAGTATTATTGTGAAATTTAATAGATTTATCTTCATCATAGGAGTTTAGTTTTAATTTTTATGCAACAAATAAGTATATTAAATAATTATACAAAAATGATGTAGTAATTATTTTATTAAGAGATAAACCAAATAAATGGTTTTAAAAATAATAAAATAAATATTATATGAACTATTTAATGTTCTCCAATAATATTATAGATACATATGACATTTTATGAATCTATTAATGATTTTATTTTGAACATAACATCTGTATATATATATTTTTAAATTCAAACAAATGAATAGTGTCAAAATTGACACTATTGTAATTTTATAAAAATAACATATTATAAAATTATATAAAAATCACAAAAATATTTACAAATTAGAAATTTAAATTTATATGGTATAAAATTTTAGAAAGTATCCAATTATGTAAAATTCACAACAAATAAGTAATTATTTGTTTTAATTGAAAATTTAGAATGTTATTACCATAAATAAAATTAAATTGATTAAATAAGGATAAATCAAGTTGATAATGTTGGAAATAAATTCCTAACATGTCTAAATTTTATTTGTTGATGAGATTACAACCCTATATCATCTAATATTATAATATGTGTCATTTTTGGAGGTTTTTAAGTCGGGTTAGATTTTTTATAAATTAATATTTTTATGATTTCCAAAGGTGCCCCTCTCATCCCTTATAAAAGGGCACCTCCTCCCTATCTTCCTCACAACAATTATAGCCTTTATGCTCGTCCAAAACCTGCCCATTTACCTTATAAACTTCCCTAGAAACATCCTAGAGGTCCTGGTATTTTTCAATGACCAATTTTAGTACCCTAATAGGATGATTCAAAGAGGCGTGTCAAAGAAGAGGTAATACCCGTTACCGATTCTTTCAACATTCATTCTTCTTCAGCTTCTTCTTATTTAGTTGTTTAATTATGAAGTTATAACACCAGTATCCCTCATATACTTATATGTTATTATAAATATGAAACAACCCTATTTCACCTTATATCCATCCTACGAAAAACAAAATCACCGCGCGTGCGTACGTACGGAATACCGTCTCCACGCCGTGGTGTAATCTGTTTTTCCACCAACACCATACATGGATGGGTATAATGGTGTAAATAATAACTATATATGGTTATTATAACATCATACTGATTCTTATATATTATACCATCCACTCCAATTATATAATTATTGGAACGATATCATCGCTCGTGCGTACGTACGGACTACCGTCTCCACGACATGATGAGATTCATTCTCCATGATTAACCATACATGAATGATCATAAAGATTATATAATGAATAATAATGAAATATATGAAATAATAATTCTACTGAATTTATGTATATATATATATTGCATCTATTTAGTTTTATTAAATTCAATAAGGAAACGAAAACAACGTTCATGCGTACGTACATCCTACCGTCTCCATGAACAGTGTATTTCATTTATTTTATCGATCTATAATATATATGTATATGATGAATATATATTATATATAAATCAGGTTTTACATTCAGGAATTATGTAAATCAGGATATAAGTAATAATATCAAGAAATGACAAGTCGAAACACATACGATAAATGAAATGATTTTACCCAAAACGCTACTTTAACAAGGAATTTACAAAAGAACAGGTAATATAAAGTCATAAGTGAAACATATATGATATCATAACAATGAATATGATTATTTAATAAGTCAATGACATTATTTAAATCATTATAGAAGTGGTTCGGAACCATATGAATCATATCAGACATAAGGTAAGGGATAAATTCGCAAATATCATTTTTATCCGAGATTGCTTATTCGTAAGTATATACTGGGGTTCTTGCTATCAGCCATTTCTAGGTTTTATAAAAGTTTATACATGTATATTTAAAGTCATTTTTACCCAATATGACATTTACCCCATGGTATGGAAGGAATCTTTCTTTTATCTACCCTACAAGGTACTTTTAGACTTTTCTGACAAAAGTACGAGGAGAATGTTATTTTTAACTTATATGGCGTGAACGGATTTTTACGGTTTCATAATGCCTCATTTTCATGAATCTTACTCTACATGGTTTTATGACTATTTTCAACAAAATAATTTTATTTTAAATGTGAGTGGATTTTTTTTTAAAAGAAAATGATTTTTAAGAAGAAAGGATATTTTCCTCAAGAATTCATTTCAAATGTTTTATCAAAACCATTTTCCATATAAGATGACATTATTTGATATGTGTATGTTTCATGTTTAATGTATCTATGATTTACATGGTTCAGATTTCTTATGATGAAATGTCTATATGTTTTATATGGATTATGAAATGATGGGATGATGTTTATGAAACCTATTTTATTCTATGGGTTATGATGAATGTTTTATGTTTATTTTGTGGCATAAGTAAAAATGATTTCATTATGAGATGGGTGAGACCTATATCTCCCTCCAATGCATTGGGTAAAGATTTATATCTCATGAGATAGACATGGCTGGAACGACAAGTTAAACTGGTTCAGTAATACAGGACTGGAACGAGGAGTGAACTCGATTCAGAAAGGGACTTTGTCCACTAAGATGGTCTTGGAAGCAATGCCTTGGCTACTATGGAAATCATATCATGTGTTTAATGGTTTCCACAATTACATGTTTTATTCCCATGCTATTTTATCATGATTGATGTTACTTTATAATATATACTTTATGTACTTCCATGATTCATGTCTTTGCTCATGATTTTGATGTTTAGATTTTATGTTCATGTTTTCACATTCAAATGTTTGTGGATTGTTTTATGTTCTCTATGTTTACCCTTACTGGGAATTTGAGCTCACTCTTTTGTATGTTTTCTTTTCCCCAGGATATAAAGAAAGGTTTTAGGTACGAAAAAAAGGGAAGATCTTTATTGGGAGATGTTGAAGATATTTCACCACGATTAGAAGATTACGTTCCAAGTTTCCAAAGACACTAAACTATTACGATCCTTGTGTGACTTTTTTTTGTTATGTATTAAGTATTCCACAAAAGTAATGTATTTCCCATGTACGTAAATCGTCGAGCCTCTATAGTTGGTATCAGAGGAAAAGTAGGTAGGAATGTATCTGATCCATGGGAACTCTCACATGTGAGCGTTGGACGAAGCTTGCCTCTCCGCCCAAGGGCTTCATGGGGAAATGGATGCCACTGGGGATGGTGGTGTGTCCCGCCAAGGGGTTGTAGCTGCACATGGAGTTCCCTGATGAGTATCAATTATAGTCCACTGGAAGTAATTCCAAGCCGCTATAGTATCCCATGTGGGTACGAATCAAGCTGCACATAGTTCTCTGAAATAAGTACACCCCGTGCAGGCCAGTCTAGACACGGGGGAAGGGGTATAGTTAAAAGTCGCAGTCCGTGCAGTTTAACGTCATGCGGTGAGGATGATGGATACACCCCGTGCAGGTCTGGTCCATAAACGGGGGGAACAAGACATTTATTAGGGAGAAGATGGGCCAGGATATGGGATCCCAATGTCACTATGTATCCTACGAGGGCAGAAATCAAGCTGTATGTAGTTCTCTGAAATCCGTAGAGTTTAACATCATGTGGTGAGGACGAGGTCCATATAGTTTAACATCATGTGGTTAGGACGGTGGGTATTATTGGATTCCCTTCAGATTAATCGTCATGCGGTGAGGACGTGAACACACCCCGTGCAAGTCTGGTCTGTACACGGGGTAATGGGAATTTTTGTTTTTCCTTTTGAGGTGGCTGGACTAGGGTGTGGAATTATGGTGTCACTACGTATCCTATGAGGGTAGGAATCAAGCCTCACGTAGTTCTCTGAAAGATGATACACCCCGTGCAGGTCTGGTCCGTACACAGGGGAAGAGGGCATTTTTAAATCACCCTATCCATGTAGTTTAGTGTCATGCGGTGAGGATGAAATACTAATAGTTTACGGTCATAGAGTTTGGACCGTTACGTGCTAGGCAGTTTAATGTCATGCAGCTCAGACAAACTCCGTGCATTTTAACGTCGTGCGGTAAGGACGTAGGTGACCCGACATTAAAAGAAAAAAGAAAAGGAAGGGGGTCTATGCAGTTTAACATCGTGCGATAAAGACGAAGAATACACAACATGTAGGTCTGGTCCATACATGGGGGGAAAGAGGATTCTTGACTCTTATTATCCGTGTAGTTTAACTTCGTGCGGTAAGGACGATGAATACACCCCATGCAGGTCTGGTCCGTACACGGGGGGAGAGGGATCCTCTCTTTTCTTTTTTTTCTTTTTTTAAGGACGCTGGTCCAGGGTGTCGAATTCCGGCGTCACTACGTATCCTACGAGGGCAGGAATCAAGCCTCACATAGTTCTCTAGAATAAGTACGCCCCATGCAGGACTGGTCCATACATGGGGGAAAGGAGACATTTTTTTTGAAGTGCCTGGGCTAGGATGGGGAATCTCAGCGTCGCTATGTATCCTGTGAGGGCAGGAATCAAGACTCATGTAGTTATCTTTAAAGTTGATACATTCCATGTAGGTCTGGTCCATTAACAGGGGAAAGGGGACATTTGTTTTTAAGTGACTGGGCCAGGATAGGGAATTCCGGTGTTGCTACGTATCTTGCGAGGGCAGGAATCAAGCCATACGTAGTTCTGGGAAATCTGTTCAGTTTAACGTCATGTGGTGAGGAAACAGTCCATACAATTTAATGTCCCATGGTTAGGACGAGGGGGAATTATTATATTCGGTGCAGTTTAATGTCATGTGGTGAGGACGAAGTGCTTGGCAGTTTAGTTTCATACAGCTCAGACGAGGAGTTCTCTATCTTTATGCGAAATACTTCTTCAAGAATCTTGCATTGGTAGGAGCCGTGGTGGATTGCACATCCGTGGAGATCAGGGCATACACTCCGTTGGAGTAGACCTTGTGTACAACATATGGTCCCTCCCACTTGGTCTCCAACTTTGGAGGATTCTTACCAGGTATCATTGGGGTCTGGAGGACCAACACTAATTGTACTTCCAAGAAATACAGGAGTTAGACCTTTTTGTGGAAGGCTCGTGCGATTCGGTTCTTGTACACTTCCATGTGGTGCAGAGTGTGCAGCTGCTTTTTTTCAACCTATTCCAATACACCTAGCCGCTTTTATGACAACTCATCATCAGATAATCGATCACAGATGGCAATGCGGAGTGAGGGAAGTTGGAGTTCAATGGGAAGGACCACCTCTGTGCCGTAGACCAATGAGTATGGGTTAGACTGAGTAGCGGTCCAAATTGTGGTTTGATAAGCCCACAATGCATGGAGGAGTTTATCCGGCCATCACTTCTTTTCTTTGTCCACCATTTTCTATAGGATGTTGGAAAGGGTATTGTTTAAAGCTTCTATCTGTCCATTGACCGCTGTAGGGTAGTGGGATGAGTGGCTAGCCTTGATACCATACTCGTGGTATAGCTTTTCCAACACAACAGAGCAGAAATTGGTGGCATTGTCCATCAGTATAGTATGAGGGACACCAAATATGGTGTTGATATTGGCCTTCATGAAGCTGACAACATTTCTTGCCCAGACTTCCTTGAGGGGTACGACTTCTGCCCATTTGGAAGAGAAGTCCGTCAGCATAAGGATATACGTCAACTGTTTGGTTTTTGCGGGAGGATATGGTCCCATGACGTCCATCCCCCAGATGGAAAACGGATCGGAGTACTAAGCTTGATGAAGCAACTCTCGGGGCTGGTGTATGAAGTTGGCATGGATCTGGCATGAGTGAAATTTTGCGGTAAAATGCTCGGAGTGTCATTCCATTGTGAGCCAGTAGTACCCAATCCTTTGAACCTGATGGGAGAGCTTGGTCCCTGGTTGATGTGCTCCACATCCTCCTGCATGTACTTTAATTAGGACGACAGTGGTTTCTTCTCCATAAATGCATCTAAGGTCACTCCATTGAGGCCTAATTTGTAGAGGACCTCTTGCTGACCTGTGACACCATATAAGACAAAATTGATTGCCCTTCTCCGTATTTTCACTCGTTCAGCCCTGTCTGATTGAAGCTCTCCCCGTTGAAGGTAGTTCGTGATGGGGGTCATCCAGCCTGTAGCAGGAGTATATGGCTTGAGCAGAGGATTGATTTTCTAGATTTCTTCCGTCTTAGCTTGAACAAACGGAAATACCATTCGGCGGTGAGCAATACTGATAATCGTTTCATCCGGGTCTAGGTCGGCTATGGCAATGGCCGCATTGGCTAATGCATCAGCCTGAGCATTCTGGGACCGAGGAATATAAGTAAATTTTTGTTCTGTGTAGAACTCGTCCATTATCCCTCAGACATGGTCAAACAAGGGGATCAACTCCTCCCTTTTAATAGCATAGTCACCATTTACATTCTTGATGACCAGCTCTGAGTCACCTTTTACCTTAAGGTGTTGTACTTGTTCCTGGAGTGTGAGCTCAAGGCCTGCAATGAGGGCTTGATATTCCATTTCATTATTCGTACATCCCTCTAAAAGGAGGAAGGAATATGGTAAAACTTCATTTTCTGAGGACACAAGTATTATCCCCAGACCTACTTTGTTGAATCTGGGATCCTCCATCCTCTTCCCAGTGGGGATTTGGGATGCGCCATCAAAATACATTTCTCATGTAGAGAACACCCCTTGAACTGAGAAGATATCTTCATTAGGTAGTTTAGCATCCGGTGCAGTGGTCCATGTTGAAGGGTGCTCTTCCAGAAATTCTGCCAATGCCTAGCCCTTGATGGATTTGTGAGGCACGAACTAGATGTCTAACTATTGCAGGATGACCGCCCATTGGGATAGGTGTCCGGTTAGCATCGGGAGACTGAGGATGTACTTGAGCGGGTTACTCCAAGAGATCAATAGACCTCATAATGTTGCAGATAATGTCGCATCTTTTGAACCGCGAAGACCAAGGCCAGATAGCTCTTCTCGATATTTGAGTATCGATTCTCAGCATCAATCATGGTTCGACTTAGGTAATAAAGACTATTTTTGCAATCAGTGTCATTCTTCTGTTCGAGTAAGGCTCCAAATGACCATTCTAGGGCCGTCACATATAGAATTAAAGGCCTTCCTTAGACCGGGGGAATGGGCACCAGTGGGCTTAAGAGGTACTTCTTAATGTTTTCGAACTCCTCTTGGAAGTCATTCGTCCATTGGTACGTGACCCCCTTTTTCATCAACCCGGTGAAGGGAAAACATTTCCTTACCAGGTTGGCTATGATCCTCCTAATATAGGCTAGGTGTCCTTGGAATCCCCTCAGCTCAGTGAGATTTAGAGGGGGTGGCATGATCAGGATATCCTTCGTCTTCTCAGGGTCAAATTTGATGTCGTGATGGCGTACGACGAAGAAAAGAAATTTTCCTGAGGTAACCCAAAAGGCGCATTTCAAGGGGTTCATCTTCATACTATACTGTCAGAGCTTATTGAAGATGGTCTCAAGTTTTGACAGGTGATCCGAGCACTGTCTGGACTTGACCAATAGGTCATCCACGTACCATTCAATGAATTTCCCCAGGAACGGCTTAAAGATCCGATGCATGGAACCCTGATATGCGGGGCTAGCATTCTTTTGTCGAAAGGGCATGACCCTGTAACAGAATACCCCTTGAGGGGCCCTGAAGGTAGTGTCTTCTTCATATTCTTGGGCCATCCTGATTTGATTATATCTGGAATATCCGTCTATGAAGAATAGAGCCTATAACCCAGCCGTTGCATTAATTAACAACATGGTGATTGGAACTGGGAAGTCATCTTTCATACAATGCCGATTATGGTCTCTGAAGTCAATGCAGACATAGATTTGACCATTTTTGTTCTTGACATGGATGATGTTGGGCAACCAAATGGGGTACTGGACCTCCTTGATGAAGCCTTCTTTAATGAGCTTATCGACTTCAGCCTCTATCTTGGCAGCATGTGAGGGGTGCGTCCTTCTAGAGGCCTATTTGTATCCTCGATGGTCTTCTAGAAGACCCAGGTGATGCGTCGCTACATCGGGATTGATTCCTGAAATTTCTGTGTAATTCCATGAAAATACATCCCAATGTTGCCTTAGGAAGGAGGTATGTACCTCATGTTCTTCAAGAGACATGGTCGCGCTAATGAGAGTGGGCCTCGGGTCTTCTTCGATACCCAAGTTTATTTCCCTGAGCTCATCCACAGTGGTGGAGATACCCTCATCAAATGCGAGAGGTGCTTCTCTGAGATCTTCCCCCTATTCTTCTCCCAATTCCTCATCCTCTTGATCTGACGAGGAGAGAGTTTCAGGTCTGAGCCTTCGAGGGTTTGAGGGAGAGGTATCGTGGGCATCCCTGCTTGAGTATTCATCCCCAAATCAAGGGTTGGTAAACGTTCTCACATTATCGTGCTATGCCATCATGGCCGAAGTCATGAGGACATCCGAATGTGTGTCCGAACTCGAACTACTACTCTCAACATGGTTGATGGGAAGAACATAATCTCTTCCTAGCACCCTGAGGGGGTCATCGGGGACCATTTCTGGGCCATTTGGAGTGGGGATCCAGTTGACTCCATCGATCAAAGGCTTCTTCTTATTTTTCCCATAGAACCCGACATCGATGTAATGTGACTCGGAGAGCTCGAAAGGGGCCTGATCGGAGTGGAACGTCCCACTTTTTACATTGACGTAGTACTTGATACATTGGTGGTATGATGAAGGAACGACCATGTTCTTATGGAGACAAGGCCTTCCCAATAGGGCATTGAATTCTGTGCTCTGCCGAACCACCAGGAATTCCATGTAGGCTACCAGGTCACCAAAATGGGTCTTCATCTTAATCTGTCCAATTGGTTTCTGCTCACTCTTGTCATAACCCAACAATGTTGTGGCTGAGGGAATTAGATCTTCCTCACTGTAGCCCAACATACAGAGTGTCTGTAGGGGAAGGAGGTTAACTCCAGAGCCATTTTATATAATGAATTTTCGGATATCAGTACCATTCAGCGTTCCGGACACATATAGCGGTCTGATGTGTCTTTGCATGATGGAATCTTCGTCCTCATCAATGAAGGAAATCACCGCATTTCATTCAGTCGGGCCAGTCTCCGCTCGGTAAATCTCGGCGGCAGCTACCTCGGCTTGGAATTCATGGGGGTTGATCAAAGCTTCGATAAGCGCCTCTCTAAGGTCGGCTGACAAACCCAAGGCATCCAGGATTGACAACTTGTCTGGTAAAGACGCCAGCTGCTTAAAGATGTCGTATTTTTGCTCTAGCATTCGACGCTTCTCCGTTGGTGGGAGAGTCATAGCAGGTTCCTTGGGAGCTGCAGCATTCGACGAGGAGGGACCGGTCGTGGGAACGGATGTCAATGGCGTTCCCATGTTTTGAGAACATGGTCCGGCCGGTCTCTTTGTATGCACTAGGAAGCCAGACACTTGCTCCTCCTTTGGTGGGTATCGCAGAATAACAGTGCCAGAGTGGCTGCTTGTGGAGGAGGAGGGGCATTACCTCTCAGGCTGAGTCTGCTGAAGGGCTCTACCACGGGTTCCCGTGGTATTAACGGTTTGGTCTGGGGTCCAACCGTAGGGTTGGTTTCGTCCGCGACTGCGCCTCCCCTGGTATCCCCTGCCTCTGCGATTCCTCCTCTCAGCTCCTCGTGTAGGAAACTCGGGTTGCTAATCATACCTTTCGTCTAGGAATGATTCCATGAGATGGATGATGTTGATAGAACCAAAGATTGGCTCTTCATCCTCTGACATGTAAACCTTGTCGGTTGTCTCTGATTGTTCCATTTCGTGGGTCAGTGCCCATTGTGCCAAATTTGAGGGCATGAAATACGCCCAAGGTCGGGACTAACTTTGGACCTATCGCAGACTTCTCTTCTTGTGATTTCTTCCTCCTTTGGCTCTTTCTGGATGACCCGCTTGTAGAGGGTTGTGAGGCCGATGTGGTTGGCTTTGCGGCGCCAAGGGCTGCTGGTGGAAACACCGGCTGCTATAGTTGAGCTCAGAGTATTCCCTGGGCTTGGTTGTTAGTCTTCCGAGTCATATAGTTATCAAATTTCTGCCCTTGCTTATTGGAGACTTTCTGCTACCCCTTCTCTTTGTTGGAGTCGGTGGTAGAGATACATGCCACATGTGCTGGGGGTGGTCCCAGCTCGACTTGTCTGGAATCTACCATCCTCTGTAAGAGGTCTTTGAAGACGACTCATTCTCAGATATTGTGCCCCAACATCCGATGGTAGGGGCACTAATTTGGCATGTCATCACGGCCAATTTCTTCAGGTTTCCTTGGCTCCGGGAGGCAGAGCAAGTTGCAGTTCATGGCGGCAATGAAGTAGCCACAATCATGATCATTTCGTAACTAGTATACTTTTTGTCTTTATTCCTCAAACCAGTTCTACTTCGGTCCTCTCTGATCGTCCCGTTTAGGCGGGGGTGACAACTGATATGCAAGAGGACCTTGATGATTTGGTGGAGGCCTGAGCGGCAGAGCGTGCACAGGGGCCGAATTGAGTGTTACAACAGACGCTTCAGCTCTAGGAGATCTCTTAGCAGGAGACTGTGAGGATATTCGAGACATTGAATTAGTCCCCTGTAGGGATTCCTCAATTCTCTGGGCAATGGATGAGAGATGGAGGAAGCTAGTGGTGCACTCCACTGGTATGACCGGTGTTCTCAGCTCATCTCTAAGATTGTTGATGCATATGGATAGAATCTCATCTTGAGGCATTGGTCTATTCAGTGAATAGGTCAGACCATTCCGTCTGGCGATGAAATCTTACACCCTCTCATTCTCCCTCTGCTTGCAGTTCATGAGATCGCTGACCGTTTTTTAGGCAGTGTCGAGCTGATGTGGAACAGGAACTGCTGCCGGAGGTCCTCCCATCTCTTTATCGACTGGGCCGACAGACTCGTATACTAGATGAAGGCGGATCCTTGCAAGGTCCGTACGAAGCATCTGAGATTCACTGCTTCTTGGTGTTCCGGATTCCCCATTATAGCGTCACAATAGGATGTGTAGTGCATAAAATGCAGCTCCGGATCGCATGATCCATTGAAGATGGGGAATATGGGGCTCCCAAAATTATGCAGAGGTGGTGTGTTGGTCACCCAATCTGGGTAGGGTTTCCGCTCTGGCTATATCAGAGCGTGTCGACCGTCCATCGCTTCCAATCGAGCTGTTAGTGACTCGATGGTGTTTGTGAGTCCCTGGTTTACATCCTGTTGGGCCCGGTCCTGGGTAGGCATAGCCCAAGGCATTGCCTGCGGATCCGGATTGGCCAGCATGAAGGGTGAATATTCCGTTCGGGGTACCCTCGGAGGGCTCGGGTGTACTTTCTCTAGTTTCCTCCTAAGTGGAGGGAAATCCTGGTATTCGTCCGGATCCATATCTACGTAGCTGGACGGGCCAGGCGCCTCATTGGGCAGGAGCCCTGATCGTGATTCATTTTCTGGGGCAAGCCTTAGCCTTTGAGGTGCACTTGCCAGGATTTCATGACGTGTCTCTTCTCAGGATGCACTTTCAATAAGGTGGTTCCTCTAAAGTAGCTCAATGTTATGCCGCCTCAATTCTTTCATCTCTTCTTCCTATCGACTAAACCTCTCTTTGAGCATGAGTGGCTCATTTTTATCAAGAGAGGGAGACTAGTTAAGGGTAACTGTTCCCTTGTTCTTGTCCTTTTTGGAGGCTCTCTGGGGAGGTGGAGGGAGGTTAGCTGATTGGGAGGCCATATTTAAAGTGGTCCTCTGGTTCTGGGTGTGCACACCTGGGAGTTCATTGTGAGTCACAGCTTGACTGGAACCATCATCTCCCGATCCGTCTGGATTTGCATTTTCTCCGGGGTCACCCATGGGGTTAGCCACTATGGTGTTGATGAAATCATATTGCGGGGTGGAGGGGATGTCATCTTCCAAATAGGAAGAGGATATCCCGCATCTTCTGTTGGCCTTCCCTTTCATGATCTGGGATTGCCTTCAGACCTCTTGACAAAGGGTGACGCAGAGAGTTCTTTGATTCAACCTCACAATGCGCCTTCCTCTCAGAGGGGATGATGATTCAAATGATGGGATAGGATGGGAACCTTCTCTTCTGACTGTCCTCCCTAGATGAGAGAATACCGACTCTCGTGGTGGATGTTGTTGTTGAGGGGGTAATAATGCCCCCAGCCCTGAGGGCTAGGGTTGGCTCTGTTCCCTGGACGTTGAGTCTCTTCCCAGTTTTATTGGTCTTACGGGGTAATTTGTTGTTAAAAATTCCCCCAGCCCTGCAGGCTGGGGTTGAACCTAGACTGCGGTAGTGTCTGTGGCTATCACGACCTGCCTGATCTCGCATGCTCCCATCCGGGGGTGAACCAGATTTGTTGCCGAATTCACCTGTGGATCAGTCCCTTCTGGGGAGGCAAGTAGATATCGTTGATTGGCCTCTCTTAGGCTAGAGGCCTGATGTATTCTCTATGTGGCCTGATTTAGGAGTTTTTGAATGGATCGTTCCCGCCGGGCCTGACACTTCTGGGACTTAATCGAGGTCCGACTCTGTTGGGTGTGTTGCCTTTCCTGAGTAGGGGGTCCACTCGATTGATGTCCCGATGAGACAAAGTTGTAAGAAACCATACCAAATGGGTTCTTCTGGGTAGGGAGCGGAGTGAAATGCAGAGCTCCGTGTTCCCCCCAGCCCCTGATATGGAATCCCGCTGGAGCGTCACTGATGAGGTGGCATATTTGATGATGTGCGCGGAGACAGGCTATCTCCATGTTTCCTTTGCCCCTCTCGGGGCGTTGTTGTCGGGTCGAGGAAGGAGCCTCCGGGTCGATGTGATGTAGGAGGTCCCCTATCATCTTTACATGGTCTACATACCTATCATAGGGCAGGAATCTTGACTTTAGCCGACGGAGGGTTGTCCATATATTATGGCAGATGCCGTGCATGCATTGTTCCAACAAATCTCTGGGTATGTCGTACTGAGAGGTGGTCATGGGACAAAACATAACTGGTATATCATACCTAGACAATTGTTTCCTCAGGATCAGCATATCAGTATACTACTCCGCCAGTGATTCCTCTACCTGGTTTGCCCATCTGAGGTGCTCACCTTTAGTGTGATCAGAGGCAGTGGGACCAGTAGGTGCTGAATCATTATGTAAGCGATTCTGAGATGGTTCAGAAGATCAACGCAGCCTCGGACCGTCTCCTGATCAAAGAAGGACATCGTTAGCGAAAAGCTGGGAATCTGACATGCTCAATCCTGTCCTTCTATGTGCCTCGACATACGAGGGATTTTCGGTGCTTGATTCTGCAGGAGGAGGACCTTCCTGTAGATATAATATGTCATCGCAGGGAGGACTTTCGCAATGACGGCCGTAACGGTGAGGACTACCATTAATGCTTGATGCTTCACTTCATAGAGGACTTTTGTTGTGCGCACCCTGGGGAGGGCCTCCAAGGCCTGTTGTAGTTAGGGGAGGAGCTTCTGGATGCGTAGTGTAGTTATGGAGAGGACATTCGCAACAACCGCCATTATGGTGAAGATGACCATCATGTCTTGACGTTCGACGTGCATCTTGGGGAGGACCTTTAGGACATTGCGCGATAAGGGGTTGACCTTCTTGTCGCTTGGGGCCATTGCGGGGAGGACCGTCGCATTGGCGGCTGGGGTGGCGAGGACTACCATCACAGCTGCGGCAATGGTGAGGACTAACATTACTGCTACCGCAGGGAGAATATCAGCGGGATACATCCTAGAGAGGGAATCTAGAATGTTCCATAATGAGGGGAGGGCCTTCTCATTGCTTGACGCCTCTATGGGGAGGACCTCTATTATTAGGGTGGAGAGGACTACCACCATGACCTGATGCCTGGCTGCGTGGAGTTCCGTTGCTGCGTAACCCCTGGGGAGGACCTTCAGGGTAGTCCACGACAAGGGGAGGTCCTTCTTGTAGTGATGAGACGTCACTACGGGGAGGGCCTCCATAGATGAGACTATGATAGCAAGGACTACTATCATAATCTGTTGTCCCACTGCATGGAGAGTGATTGCTATGTATACCCCAGGGAGGACCTTCAGGGGAGGCCACGACAAGGGGAGGGCCTTCTTGTCAGGATGAGACATCACTACGAGGAGGGCCTCTATAGATGCGACTATGATTGTGAGGACTACAATCATAATCTGGGGTCCCATTTCATGGAGAGTGATTGTAGTGTATACCTAGGGGAGGACCTTTAGGGTGGACCGCAGCAAGTGGAGGACCTTCTGGCGGCTCGATATTTTGGTCATGTAGAGGGTTTCCGTGACACGCATCAAGAGAGAAGATCTCATGACTGATCATTATATGCTCGTGGTGGAGGCCCCCATGGGTGCTCTAGGGAGGACCTTCAGAGTTGCTGGTAGCGACATTGTAGGGAGGACCTTCACAACTGCTACTGCCAGTCCCATAATATGGTAATGGGTGGGAAGGGTTTTGAGCCGTTGATGTGGGCTTAGCATCGTTGGGAACCCCATCATCCAGCAGAGCTGAGTCATGAACCCGCTCTTTATTTTCCTGCTGCCTTCAGCGCGTTCGAAGAGCTCTTTTGCATGAAGTGTGTACCGTCTGCTGTTGACAACAGCCTTCACCTTTGGGTCCCCATCTAATTGGGTCATGTGACGTTGCTGTGATATGCCGACAAATATATTGACTTTTTGTAGTGATATATGCATTCTCTACAGCATCCACCATGATGGAAGGGTGTCCCTCAGTTGGAAAGTGTGAAGCTACTCGATCTGGGTTCCGTTGCATCGCGGAATATAGTCGGCGACCCTCCTAGGATGAAGCTGGGATACTGATCTGATCTGAGGCGGCTATCTATTCTCGTAGATGAGTCACCTCAATTGGGGAGATGGGCTCATGGGCCCAAGTCCTTGATGTTTCCACTGATGCAAATACATGCTGAAAAGTCTGCAAGATATGATCTGGGATCGATTCCTGCTCCTCCATCATTTCCAGGATATGTAAAGAGACATATTTGGCTGGAACGGGTATGAAGACCCATTCCGGTATCGGAGTAGGAATATACTGCTTCGGTCCTCCAGTGGTCAGTGGGTACTGAAAATTATCATATGTCGGGGTAGGTGAACGAATCTGCCCCATTATCGGGATACACCGGTTTCTCTCTCCATTTTCCACCACATTGGGGTGGCAGACTTTACTTTCATCTGCAGGGAGTTGGCCCTTTATATATTTTTTTCCCACCCTATCAAGTCAGTGGCATTTTTTGGCTGGGGGACGTGTCCGTCTATGATTTTCAACCACATCTGGGTGGCGGGATTTGTTGATCACCACCATATCAGGATGGAGGGCATTTGAAGCAACTTCCAGGAGCTGGTCCTGCATGTGTCGGGTCACCACCATGTCAAGCTGGTGGGCTTCACGACCCTAGGCAGGGAGATGTGCCTGCCTGGTACGTGTCATCCTGCATGATAGACGGGCTTTATGGAGCTCAGAGTGTATGTACGTCAGCTCATATGATGCCTCCATGTCTGGATGACGGGCTCGAGAGGATTGAACAAGTGTAGGTGCCTGTTCATGGTACGTCTCTGTGGCTGGGATGCAGATCTCCTCCTGAGGGACCAGGGTGATGACCGGTCCCCGATTGTATGTCTGCCACCCTCATCGGGCGGTCCAAGGGGATGGAGCTTAGGGAGCATGGTCCTAAATCCTCGAGAAGACACCCTCATCCACGCGAGGATGTCGGGTTGCGTCGTGACAACGATGACGCCTTTTGGTGGGGGCCTAAGAGAGAAACCCCCGTTATACAAGGATGAATTCCTCAACGTAGACCTCATCTGCCTCTCTAAGATAAGGGAGGTACACATTGTCTCGTTTTGGGGATAGACTCCCGAAACGGTTGGATACAGCGATATGGGTTGTCTGGGTCCGCCTTTGTGGTCGTTGCTGGGCAGGCGACTTGCGAACTCTGAAGGATTGGAGGGCGTTCATGGCAGCCTCCACTATTGGGAGAGTACCATTCACATGGTACTCTCGGATCAGCGCGTCTGAAACCCAGCGTTGAAGACTCTGGTTGGGTGACGGGGTCCTCCATTGTTGATGAAGTCTCGTCCTTGCGTTGTTGGAAGCGCGCACTTGTGAGTTTCTTTGTGATGACATTGGATCAAAGGGAGTTCTAAAAGTAGTTCCTACAAAAAATTTTATCATGTACAAGCATAAAACCCGTCAAATCAGCATCTCATAAACCCATCCATAACTAATGAACTCACATGGCCCTCCTTTAGAGCGTAGGGGAGAACTGGGTGAGATTAGGTTGAATTCATCATGTCTGGTTCACCATTTTTTGTTTCGTTCTTGGTTTTCTGGGTATGAAATGCCCAACGGCTCCATATCCAATGATTGATGGACCTACTTTCCAAAGGCAGGCCTTCGCCGGATGGTCTAACCAGTGACCCTTAAGAACTCACCTTGGTCGAGAGGATGGGATGTCAGGCTCATCACACCCTCTTTTGGGGGGGGATTATTTCATGTTGCAAGACTCAATTACATATTTAAGACGTATTCATATGTTTGCGAATCTTTGGTTTATACCCAAACATAGTATCCACAGATTCAACCCTGGTGGGAAACGATCAACTGGACGCAGGGGTTCAGAATCATTTATGCCCGAGGTTTACCTTCCCTCGTTGGATTAATTACCCCGAAATGTTGGAACTCACTTGAGGCGGCTCTAGGAGTGGTGAGGTGAACCGATGTGGGGATGATCGGATCAACCGGTTGTTAGGCTTGAACCCCTTGGATGCTTCCTACATACCTTGTCTAGGAGACAAGAATAAAATTCCATGTAGTTAGCTTAGCTTTCGGAGAGCCGACGTGAAGAGAGACCAGGTGGGCTTATTGGTAGTAGGCTTGAACCTCATGGAGGTTTCCTACGTACCCTGTCTAGGGGGCAGGGATCAAAGTCCACATAGTTCACATTGGCTTGGGCTTACACTCTAGGGTAGCCCAAGATGTTGGATTGGGGCTTACACTCTGAGTATTCCCAAGATGTTGTTAACCCGACCTGAAAGGGGGTCGAAATGACCCATTTTTGTGCTTGAAACTCGTAGAGTCTTTCTAAGTACCCCGCCTAGGAAGCGGGGATCAAAGTCCACGTAGTTCGGATTGGCTTGGGGCTTACGCTCTGGGGCAGCCCAAGATGATGGATTGGGGATTACACTTTGAGGAGGCCCATAGGAGGATGTCATGGTCGATGCTTACTCTAAGCCCATGTGAGTCATGCTCAGTGTGAGAAATAAGAGGTAGTGGGGACCAGAGGATCACGTCGTGAAAGGACCGTCTATGAGAAACATAGTGGGGCTTACGCATGAAGGCGACCCAAGGTGATGAATTGTGGCATACACTCTGAGGAGGCCTAGAAGGTCAGGGCTTACACTGAGATGGACGTCCAGGGAAACAAAGCCCAACGAGAGAGGGAATGGGGGAGCTCTTGTGCCCATCTCCTCTCTTGTAGTGCACGAGTTCTTCCTTATTATGGGTATTTTACCATATTCGAGGAACCCTCAAAAAGTAGAGCGGCAGAAAAGGTATTACCGAGCATAGACTCCACATTACCATGGGAATGGGAACCCATGAATTCTTCAGGAATCGGCTCAAGGTTCGGGGCAACACCTTTGCGCCTATCTACTGTGGGTATGTAAACTCAAAATGGCGCGTTGATGCACCTGAATGTTATACCACGTGGATCTGGTGGCTCTAGCGGAGGCCTCGGCTCAGGGCTGATGAATAGGCCAATGAGGAAGTCGCGGAGGAGCTGGCTGGATTGGAAGGATTTTACCAGGCTCTGGAAATGAGAACACTGAAGTATTTGGCGAGCCACCGAGAGGTATGGGTTATGGTGCCCTTCATGTGGGGAAGCGCCATGCAGCTGGAGAAGCCGTCCGCGAACCAGGGTGGTCCAGGGACTGATTGGCATCCCACGATCTAGGGTGGTTCGTGGCTTAAGGTTCAATCCGCGAACTAGGGTGGTTCGCAGCTTCAGGTTCAATCCGCGAACCTGGGTGGTTCACGGTTTCGGGTTTAATCCGTGAACCGTGGTGGTTCACGGAGGATTCCAAGAAGGCAGCGGCGGCCAATGGTGGCGCCGATCAGAGGCTCGTCGGTCGGGGCTTTGCCCGCGTAGGAGGGTGCTACGTGGTTCGAAGGATGGGAAAAGAGGCATAAACTCCCTGTTCTGTGGGGAAGTCATCCACGGAGGGGTTATGGTTCGTGGTTCTCCTTTTTGTTATTTTAGGTTTGAGGTTCATCAATTTATTATGCGTTTTCCGATTCCTTCTTAATTCATATACATGCTGTGGTCTGCGGATGGGAATTTTGTAGTTTGCGAAATCCGAAGCATTCCTTAAACTGATCTCCAATCCCTTCAAATATGATTCCAGTTCTCCGATCCCCTCTTCTTTCCCCCTCGGTCACCTTTTATAGAGCGGGGAAAGGAATGTATCTGTGGCCACACGACACCTTTTGCGGAGGCCCATAACCAAATACCCAATTCATAGCTGACCTAGTCAATCTGCGATTCGTGGTGGATATTGATACTTCCCCTACTCCGCGAGGTGAACTCAGGGAGTGCTCCGTGGCTGTGGAGGGTTCTGTCTCCATTCCGTGAACGTCAGCAGATGCGGCTTGAACCGGTCGACACTGTCCGCGGTTGGGGCGGTTCGTGACTGTGAACCGAACTAGCACCCATCCTTCCCCATGACCACGGAGGCTCTCCGCCTCCATTTTCCAAACGAAAATGGTTCGCAGAGGGGGTGCCTCATGGTGTCTAGCCGCATTGCGCTTCTATGGACCGGTTCGCAGACCAGTCCTTTTTTCTGTCACATCTTTGATTATTTTCCCCAATTCTTTTGGGGTATTTGGGTAAAATTTCCTTCGCGGATTTTTCAGGACCCTATAGTAACCTATTAATTTTGTGAACTTTTGAAAACACAATAAATAATAGATTAAAATGGAATTATGATAGATAATTAATGATTAAATTATTTATTTAAATATTATAAGGATAATTTATGTGGAAATAGATATCTAAAAATAATTTTTGAGTTAATAACAACTTATATATGTGTTTCCATACTGTGATAAAATGTGACCCCACAAAATAATTTGATACAAAATGTTCCACTAACATGTAAACTTAATCATTAATTAAATATAATTTATGGTTTTAAAAGGATTCAAGAAGATGATAAATAATTTTTAATGGTGAAATTGCTATGGAAACCACTACTACCTTGATCTTCAAAACAAATACTTTCAATTGAGTATAATCCCTTTCGAGAAGTGAAATTTTATTATTCATATAGCTTAAAGAAGTTATATTTGATTTTTTTTGACATATATGGACATATTTTTGAAGAAAAAAACATATATTTGTCTTTTTATGTGTTATATTAATTCCCTAGTTATAGGAAACTATAAATGTTTATTTTGTAAATACTGATTCTTTAATATCTAGAAATGGAATTAAAAAAAGTAGTTCAAAAACATACAATATGAGGGTTTATTGGAATTTATATATTAAAATTGAATCATTGTTCAATGGTTATGTTTTTATATATATTTTATTAGATATTATTTAATATTAAATATCATTATATAATTTTTAAAAACTATTCAAATAATTTTAATTTAAAGACATAAGGAAGAAACTAATTTCACAATATAATATTTAAAACATTTATTACCATTCATCCTGATACATAATTTTTTTAATACTCTAAAATATCCAAAAACACATTATATTTATTATTTTTGAAAACTTATAAATTTATTTTTAACTTGTTTTAAGAATCATTTTATCGGTGATACATAAGCATTTTATGAAATTATAAAATCACCAAAAACTAAAAAAATCATAAAAAAATTATTTATTATTTTAATAATACTAATTTATTATCATTCATAAATTTTTTTATTATTTTTAAAAAT
Organism: Viscum album; assembly: GCA_963277665.1. Taxonomy (NCBI): domain Eukaryota; kingdom Viridiplantae; phylum Streptophyta; class Magnoliopsida; order Santalales; family Viscaceae; genus Viscum; species Viscum album. Next base: position 840,496,418 of record OY728123.1, read on the forward strand.
ATATTAGGTATATTAGAAAAATACAGTGTCATTTTGTACTTGTTATTTATTAAAAGTAATATGATTTTTATTTATAAAATGAAAATTAAACCAAATTTCTAAATTTATAATTATTTGATGATATATGTAAAATTAAATACATAAAATAAAATAAATGAATTTTTTAGTGGGATATAAATTCATTAGAATTTATAGTGATAAAAATTTACCATGGTTACAATTCGTTAATAATAATAATAATAATAATAATAATAAAATTGACCATATAAAAATCGTTATAAATTTTAATTTCATAGATGAATAGAATTTTCTATGATTTAATCACTAGAATTTGAAAAAAATACATTTAATTTATGTTCAAATAATGTAAAGGAGTTTTTTAGAAAAATACTAAATTTAAAAATATATATAATTTTATATAAAATCATGTATAATTTTGATTCCGGTTAAATTAATTGGAGTAATATTTGTAAAAATAAATTTATTTTCCTCTATAAAAAGCCTAAATTCAATCAAACTTTATGATAAAACAAATAAAAATACAAAGCAAAATAGTTATTATTTGATGAAAAATTATATTAATATTTCCTAAATTACAAAAATATATTTATATGTTCCACATTATATTTTTAAATGATTCATATTATATATATAATATATCTTTCTAAATTAAAAAGGATTTCATGAGCATATACTTAATTAATATTTCATGATAATGTCGTTAATTTTACAATTTTATTAGTTATCAATATTTTAGTGTTCACAAAAAAATAAACTATTTTTGAAAAATTCAATGAAATAAATAAGATAATTTTATTATTTTTAAAAATAAAATTATTTTTTAATCATATTAAATTTAAAAAATATTTAGATTTATCTATTAATGTAAAAATTAAAATTGAACATAATGAGAATTTATAAACAAATAGAAAAATATAATATTAATTTTTCATAAAATTATATAATTTGATACATATCATTAAAAAATGTGGACATATTTTCTATGCACTAATAAAAAACATTTTTAGGAGAACTCTCTTTACATATATTTTATAATTTGGGATATCTGATTCATACTTGTTAAAAAAGAATTAAATTATTATTTTTATATTTAAATAATAATATTTCAACAGTATATTGAGTTCTATTTATGAACATTATTATGTATAAAACTTGTTATCAGACATAATATATATTTAATGAACATTTTAGTATTTAAATATTGGGGTGATACAAAACAATGATTAATGTAGAAACCTTTTGATAAATATTTTCTTATGTTTAAATTTTATTTTTTTAATATTATAATGATCAATATTTGAATATTTATTTATTCAAATTAATTGAAAATATTTATAATAAATTAATATACACCCAATAGTTATTATATAAAATGTAATAATTATAACATCATCGTAATCTTAAAAACAAATTCAGAATAATTTTTTTTTTCACACATTCATTATTTTATATAAAATATAGTTTTTATCATATTTAAAAATTTAAAATAATGTAATAGATTACATATTTTAACTGAGAATAGTCATCATAGGTAGTAATTTTAATTTTTTAAACAAAAAAATAATTTAGTAAGGTAAATGTAGGTACCTGTGAAAAATGTATGAGGGCTATTTTTAACAATTTTTTATTAGTTGATTTATATAAAATTTTTCTAATGAAATAATATTAATATCTCTTTTATAGATAATATAATGTGTATTTTCTCTATATCAAAAAAATATATTAAAACTCAATGAATTTATAATTCATATGGAATTAGATTAATAAAGATAAATTTTTTGAGAACAAATTTTCTTATAAATATAAAATTTAAATTTGTTTTATATTTTTATTAATGTGTTTATTTTATTTTACTATTATGTTTATGTAGTATAAATTTATTTGAAATTTAGAATCTCCAATGGCCTGAAGGAGTTAATTTTTTATTGATTTTTGATAATCCACCTTTCAAGGGGTGAGGTGGAACCCTTTCACGGCTCGTAGGTGTAAGTATTACATGGGCAGTAGGCCTTAGAAAAATTCATTTCCCCTAGGATTTCGGCATTACAAACAACCCAGACTAACTACATAGAACTGCTCCTCCCTAGCATCTTCATCATGAAATCAGTTCTCCACCTTTAAATGGCTATCAGACTAGGCATTCTCATGCATGCATATGATTATATCAATGGCAGGTTCCATGCACTCTAATTCTTGCAATCCAGTTACCTTCTATTATAGTGAATACTTCTTTCTCATACTCATTATGGATCTTGTTCCTTGACGGTTATCAGGTTTCTATACCCTCTCATTTAGAATTCAAAACATTAACTTCCATAATAAGGATCATGTTATATTTTTTATTGAAAATAAAATCATCGATGAAAATTATTAATGTTGTTTATAAAGTGTAAAAATAAGTAATCTACCATGGAGAAAATTTTATATTATCAACAAGATATATAAAAATTGAACTAGAATTTTTTTGTATAATTCATAAAATATATCTCACCATTATTACATTAACTATAAACATTAGTGAAAAGAATGTATTTTATTTTATACTATTTGACATAATTATAAATACTTTTATAAATTTTAATGTTTGAGAAAGTAATATAAATATTTCAAATGTATTTGGTGGTCATCCTATTATCCCTCTTTGTTAGGTAAACCCTAATGTGAATTTGTGACAATTTTTCAATTATTAGCCATGTCATTTTATACGGTCAGTGCATGAATTTTAAAATCCTAATTTTCCTCCATGAAAACTATTCAACTTGGAGGCTATATGGGGGTGACTCAAAAGGATGGTGAAACATAATATGATGTTGAGAATAAAAAACAATATGAATTTTTTTTCGTAGTATGTGGATCTTATATATAGGTCATAAGTTTTTTATAATGGTGTGATCTACAATGAGTCGTTAACTATACGAATTACAGAATTAAACTCATTAAATTTTAACCCATCATCCTCCTAATTTTCTCCACTCAATCTATTTGGTATGGGGAATTAACTTTGGCAGTCTATTCACTTCATAGTTTTCATTTTCTTTATTGATATCCATATATTAAAGTGTTAGTTTTACAATATTCTCAATTTGTTACACCCCATTTGGTTCCTCTCTTCAAACAAAAAATTCTCCCTTAATTATCCTTACTCTCAGTAACCAATTACACTGTACAATTTTTTTTTAATTTTTATGGTGAGAATAGTGATGGTGATTTTGTGTTTTTATGTTCTAAAGTGTTTGGTTCTATTATTTGTTGATAGTTTACTAGAAAAGATGAAATTTCATAGTTAATTTCATCATAGAATAAGTTATAAGTTTCGATGAAATTTATTCGTATTAAATTAAATATTTTGAATGAATGTTATAAAATGGATTCCCATTCAATTAAACTTATATTTATATACCATTATGGATATAAGATTATTTAAATATGGTTTCAAACCTTGAAAAGGAATGGGATCCCATTACTTGTTTTTTTAAAATTCCATTGTAGACCAAGATATTTAGTTATATGTTTTTAAAGGTGTGGTAGAAACCTATTTTTTCTATTTTGTATCACAATTAATTAATTCTAATTATAGGGTTTAACCTTATAATATAATAATTTTACTATAAAGGTAAATTTTAGAACATTTGAATGTTATATTGAAAAGTTTTTGTGGGTTGTAGAATTCCTAATGATGATTTGATGAAATATTTTAGTTTGAAATGGATTTCATTAAAACATGTTTTAACTATGGTCACATAGTTTATTTGATATGAGATGTAAAATGGTGTGATTTTTCTATGAATACGAAAATGATTTTGAATTTGGGTCCCCATGATAAAGAGTTTTTATGAAAGCCTAGAGACCCTCAATATTCACTCTATGATTTTTTCCTTTATTATTAGTGGGGAAACACATAAGAGGTGATCAATTAAAATATATAAGTATATGATTCCTATGATGTTGATGGAGATTAGAAGATTAGTTGTTTGAAGATATTTTAAATTTGACTTATTTTATATCATATTTCCCCCTATTTTCTCATTAACATTATTGATGTCATAATAATATTGGGAATTAGTTGACGACATAGAAGTGTTAATTTCATAGAATATATTTTTCATATTCTAATCGATATTTTCTAGAATAAATATTTTTCTCAGCCTAAATGGTGACATAGGAATTATAGTGTCCCTTGGTAGTTTTTTTCTCTAAATAATTTTTATCCTTGAATAGTTCAATTCGACCCCCGAGGCCATTGACTAATTCAATGGATCCATCCTTGGACCCTCTTTTCTAGGATGAGACTTTTTAATAGATTCCTTGGTATATCTTAGTGATACAAGGATAATATTTCAGATCATTTAGTGGAATTAATCCATTTCTTTTTTATTATCTATATGATGTGTTATTTCATATAATTTTTTCATTGATTGATTATCTTTATATCATATGAAATTGATAAGGTGGTTCCAATTTGTAAAATATACATCTGAATCATGTTCTTAATTTTTCATTAATTTTTTTATGAAATTTATTTTTAATGTTGTTTCGATGGAAGGATAGAGAAAAATGTTAATTTTTCTTCAATTTATTTAATGAATCAATTTCCAGGTTTGTTGAAATTAAAAAGGAAAAATATGTTATTTAAATGGGTGTTTGTAACGTTTTTATAATAATTGGTAGAAACTGAATTTATTTTAAATATTATTTTATACTCATTCTATTTTAACGGTTTTATAATGAAAATAAAAACATCTAGAGTATAGGGATTTAATGAATTATTTTAGGAATGATACACTAAGTTCATTTTTAAATGGACTTCATGAATGATAGAAATGAAATAAAACTAATAGATATTTATTTTCCATAAGGATTATTTAATAAATAATTTATATTTATATCTATATATTCATATCTAGATTATAATATGATAGAAAATTTACATAGACTTTCATGATTTACTATGTGGGACATTTATATCACACCCTACAAACCCCATTGGGTGTAGGTTTCTATGATATTTTCCATTATGTTCCATGGATAATTTGTCTTTTGGATTTGTTTTTTTGGGTTGATATGATGGTATATAATATTGGGTGTGATGAGAGACTATGGGTCATGTGTTATTATGTTCAAGTAGTAGGGAGTTTCATTTTTTTGTGTATTCAACTTGATATGATGAGTTTATATGATTGTTGGATACAATTTCTATTATTATTCACTATCATCTAATTAAATGTTTTTATATATTTGGCCATGAATTTATAAAATTGGGATTGTTCACAAGTATTTTTATGGATTATTTTTATATATCATTTAACTTTTAATTCGTTTAATTAATGTGGAATGAACATCCAATTAATGGAATATCTATGTCTCTTTATTTTAAATAGATTCACCATTTTTGAGTAGTCCCAGGCTTCACATAAATTCAGTTTACATATTATTTAATAATTAGTCACTACATAACATTAAAATAAATGCAATATATATAAACGTATTTTATTTTAATATATTAGATACATAACCAAAATATTTAATTAATGTTCTACAGCATCTCCCACAATGGTATTTCTATAGAGTACTCTTTATAGGCATTGAAAAATTAATACCATCCAACATAGCCTAGGGAAAACATACATAATAAAGGGTGATCTTAGATGATTAGTAAGGGTAAGGAAAGAGATATTCATCAATGATTATAAATATAAGTATAACAATCATAAGGGTTTGAGATGAAGTTTATAATTTAAAAAGGTTATATCTAATCTATCATAGACCTCATAATATCATTCATATAATAGAACACTATAATTTCGAGTGACTTTTATTTTATGAAAGTGGAATCATCATGATCAATAAGTTTAAATAATATAAATAATTACATTCCATAAAAGTATAACCCGACAATTAGAATATAAACTATATAATATGTCATGTATAACTATTATTACGATCATGTCAAATCATATTAGATAGCACCACTTGTGCCTTACATGAGAGAAGATTAGGCATCACATTCTATTACCTATATCAAAGTGGAATACGAAAAAAATCTATGTCTCCCATTGTGTAATGAGAACAAAAACGACTTAGCTATAATTATCACATGAGATTGAGGATTTACTAATTCAATTAAGAATTATATAAAAATGGGACCACTCACTACATAATGAAAACCATTTATCTATGTTTCACATGATCATAAAGAATTCATTATATAATTAAATAATAAAAATTATAAATAAAATGTGTTCTATAAACATTTCATCCTTTCATCATATCATGTCCAAATGAAATGAAATGGATTTTATAAAATTTTCAACATAAAATAATTATCTAAAGCTATAGAAATGGGTTTTATAGAATTTTAGTTAAATCTTTATCACCATAATACTTATTGAGAAATAAGTTGAATGGAATCATAAGTTAAAATCATCTATAACGAATATGTAACATCATAAAATGTTATCAAGGATGAAGAATAAGTTTTAATGATCTCTAAAAAATATCATAATGAAACTTCCCTTTTCATTTTAAAATAAATTAATTCAAATATAAAAAATTATAATATAATAACGATAAAATCATTATTCATATTAATAATGAAAAAAATGAAAATAATGATTCCAATAATTTTTTTGTCTTTACTTAGGGATATTATTTTCATGCTATGTATGATAAAACAACAAATCTATTCACATTATTATAAAATTACCAAACTAAATTGTTCCCAAAACAAAATGCAGATTAATATTACCCTTGATTATAAAAAGTAAAACATCGTATTTTTTTAAATATTCATTATATAATTCCAAAAAACACTATATAAAAAACTATAATTATCATTTAGACATAAAAAAATGACTCATAGAAAATAATATAAATAAAGTAAGTCATTCATAAAATCGTTTTATTAGTATCATAGAAATAAAAGATTGTAACATGTATTAAAAAATATAAACTCTAAAACATAATATTGGAGAAGAAATTTAATTTAATTTTTAATATATTTATCCATGAAATTATCTCAATTGAATTTTGAGAATAATGAATCCCAATTATAATGGGACTAAAATACAAATCATTACTAATTTTTCAAAAATTGATTTTATGTCCCCTTGATTTAAAAAATCATAAAAAACATTAAATAAAAATATTATAAAAATATTCTTGATATAACATAGAAAATTTCCAATATAGATTCCTCATAAATGTATATAGGTTCATAACATAATCTATTTCAAAAATAGGGGGACTAGAGATGATAAACCCATGTAGAATTTATATTCATCAAATCAAAACCTCATAAAAGATAGAAATCTATATGGATTTGTAAAAATAATAATTCTATTAAAAATAATCATAATTTAAATTCATGGTTAGTATACACACCCCACAATGGAAAAGATTTATGAATATGGTATATGGATCCCACAAACAAAACTGATAAGTAAAAATCTAACACCACATGTCATATTTCAAGATATATATTTAAAAAAGGAAATAAAAAATTATTATAAATATATTATTGAACCAATACTATATATATAACAACATATGTTATTTAATTATAACATCATATAAAACATTTTTAGTATTAAATTATCAAAATCACTAGTCCTGATGATTACAACTTTGTTTACCAGAATATATCAATTCAGTAGTTCTAGTCCTTCTACGTTGTTCGTGGTTATATAATATAACAAATATTAATCATTACATGAGTATTATATATGTAATAATTAAATAATTTTATATAAAATTCATATACTATATGGATTAAATTTTAATTACATTACATTATGGTGGTGGTATTTTGTATGTACCATAGAGTAATGTCCAAAAATTTTGATGGGTGAATCAAATGAAAATAAAATTCTAATTCACAATTAAGAAAATCATTTCATAAATACAATAAGTATTAGTTAATAAATCATTATAACCATTAATTTGGTGTTGTGATGAATGATGAGACACATCCCTATGTGGTGTGGGTAGTGAACATGTATAAAAAATCATTTTTTTATTTTTCTATAGAATTGTATGGAGGTAAATAAATTGTGTTACATCAGGATGAAATTATTTAATTACATTTAATATAATTATTTTCATATTTTAATTGATTCTAGATATTTATATTATGAATAAAAATAAATATATTTATAATTACGTGGTTAAGAGTTATACCTCTCCATATAGAATCCTCCTTTTGAATACACCATCAGTTCTAAATTGATGATCTTTTGGAAATACAATAATCACTTGAAAATGAGGAAGGGATATTTTACAAAAAAACTGTATGTATTGGCTGATGTAGAATGATCAAGAAGTTTGGACAATATAGGAAAGTAGATATTATTTTATAAAGGGGGAAATGACCCAGATAGAAATACATAGATGTTTTTGTAATAAATATTTATATATATGTATATATTTCATAATAATATAATGTGGATTTAGGGAATCCAAAATTGAATTATATGATGTTTTAGGGAATATATAAAGTCAAAAAGTCTAATTTGGGCATGTTTTGGATATATTAAAAATTTTAAATTGACATTTTACCACATAAACCCATTTTATAAATTATAGTGATAACATTAATATTTATGAATATATCAAAAATGTATAACCCAATAATAAATGAGAATTAAAACTAATTTTTTTAAATTATGATACCAAATACTGATTAAGATTTTCCAGATTTAATTTTTATAGGTCATATTTATTTATTTTAATATTAGAATAAAAATTCAGGAGACATTATTTTTAGAAAAATACCCAATTTAAGATAAAAAATAATTTTAAATTGAAATCAAGTAATAAAATGGATTCCATATATTATATATTAATATAATAAACATTGGAGTATTTTTAATCTTTTTTATTGAAATTTAAAATGAATTTTATTTTTCCAACCAAAATATAAAATACAAAAGTAAGGATTTTTTTAATTTCAATTTTATTTTTAAAAATAATTTTTTAACTGTATAAAAATATTTTTGGTCAGACCCCATTAATAAATCAAGACAAATTTCTCAATTAGAGTGTTTTTAATGCATTGTGACATAGGTTTAATAATGTTTTACCTTCTACTCTCATACTATGGTGTAATATCATTACCATGGTCACTGCTCATATGGGATAATATTGTAGCTAAATACGTTAAATTTTTCTAATTAATTCAATTCCAAGTATGGAATACATTTAATTATAATAAAGTAATATAATTTTATGATATTAATTTTAAAATAATTGGGCAAAATGAAATTGGTTTATTTTAGAAAAACTCATTATTGGTATAAAAATTGATATTATTTTATTCCCTTCCTAGTAAAAACATAAATGAAAATAAATTAATTTTGTATGAAATCTATAAAGTATTTTTAATCATTATTAAATTGGAATTAAATTAATTTAATGAGAAAAAACCACAATATCCACATAGAAAAGTTTTTTTAATAATGTGTTCTTAAATTAAAAAACATATTCCAAAATAATGTATAATGATGATTCGTATGGAATTTACTAAATTTTTATTACTAAATGTGACTTATTTTATTTATGTTAAAAATAAAATCAATAAGGTACATTCTCACTTATAATAGATTCTATTATGTTAAAAATCATAATTATTCATTATTCACTGAGAAATAATTATTGTCATTAAATTCATAAAATATCTTGAGTCGATAATTTAGATATCATGATTTTATAATTGATACCCCTTATCGTATAAAATTTCAAGTAGTGGGAAAAATTAATTATAATATTATCTCAAAAAAATATTAAAATCCATTTGTGAAAACTGTATTTTTTGTTCATAAATGACTTTACAGTAAATTTTGTACATAAATATTTTGCATTAAAAAATTATATGGATTATATAAATTATTTTTATATTATTTTGATATTTTTATTAATATTATTATTTCAAATTTAAGAACTATGTTGTAATGTTCACATTTGAATAATATTAACTGTACCACAGTTATATCAATACTCAATATTTCTAGTCAAAAATCTATCAAGCATTATATTCATTTAAAAAAATTACAAAGATATTATATTACCCAAACATCATTAAATTTTTACCATAATTTTTTTTTCAATAATTAATTTAAATTATTTTAAAATTCCTTGGTTGAACTCCAACATCCTATAAAACCATAATAAAAATTCATTTTAAAATAGAATTTTGAAACATAAATATTAGCAGAAATAAAACTTAATTAGGTTGCTAGAAAATCATAAATTTGAAAGGAAATAAAAATTTAAACATGGAGGATAAAACTAACATCCAAGGATTAATAGATTGTGATATAGAACATTGTCCTAAAAAATATAGTCATCATAAAACAATAAATCATTACGATGTGAAAACACAATCAATTAATATGAAATAGAAGACAATAGGGAAAAAATCATTTTATATATCCTTTTTCTTAGAGTTTAGAATTAATTCACAATTTAATATAGTAAAACATACATACTTTAATTATTTGTATTTAGTAATCCTAATATCAATATTTTTTTAGCTTTGATCAATTTCCATTTATATCTCATCTTATACTCTATGAAATTAATATTCAGGACAAGTATTGCAATCCTAAAATACAATAATTATCATATAATACATCATAAGATATATAAAATAATTAAAATTCACTTCTAATATCTTTATATATTCACAAATCACATATGGTTAGAAATAATTATGAAATATTCATAAATCATAATATGATACAAAATATTTTCTTTTCAAAATCCTCAATAACAAAATTTAGGGATAAAAAAATAGCATTAAATAAATAGTAATCCTTATAACAACATGTAAATATTGTAGACCAAGCATGAATAAAAAACAAGATTTAAATAAATATTTAATACATATTATAAGATAATTATATATTATACAATAGTACGATGCATACTAGATTCATAATGGATTACAATATTTAGAGGATAGAAATATAAAAATATTATTTTGATGAATTATTTTCATTATATCCCAAAAATACCATCCTATTGAGTACTATTTCGAAATATACATTACTTAAATCGAATCATCATATCCTGGGGAATGAAATCACAAGATATCGTGGGATATGATTATCATTAATGGTAAACATTTGGGATATCAAAAAATGACCTTAAGTGGTAATAAGATATGAATAGAGGTATGAGATCATGTTAATATTATGAAATGGTTATATCCAATATATTTTAGATCATTAACATGACTCCTCGAAAAAATAATTATAATTTTATAACACATGAATTTCTAGGGTGGTTAATAACCAATCCCCAAGAAATTGAAAAATACGAATTAAAATATTCCAAAAATAATTGTCACCAAAATAGGAATATAAATAATATCATAACTCAAATATAACTATGAGGACCATCATATAATATTGGATCAATTATCACAATCTATTTTTGATATCACTATTAATTAAGCTCCAGAAACTATTTCCCATATCGCATTGACCATATAAACATATTTACATTAATTATCATTAGATATATATGGAATTTACCAATTCATTTGAGGGGTATATAATTTCAAGAACAACAAATCACATAAGTAAATTTCTGAATATATTGAAGTCAATGTCATAAAACATTCATAATATCATCATATGATATCCTAGGTATAAAAATATGTTTCCACCATATTACATTATTTCACCATATCATAACCCATGGAAGAGATGTAGGTTTCAAAAATGATTTACCATAACACAATTATGATAAAGGGAAAAAACCTATTACCTAAAACTATCCGAAAATCATTATCATCATCAAAATATTAATAGGGAAATAAATTTGATGATATTATAAAATAAAATATCAAGTGAATTATAATTTATATCTATGGATGTTATCAATGATGAAAAAATTTTATAATTTTCAAAAGAACATTTTTTATATATAATAAAAAATTCTATTTTAAATCAAATTATCAAATTATAAAAATTTACAAAATATTACTATATATATTTCATTTAAAAATAATTTTGGTAACCTATAATAAAATTATCATAGAACATTGTTTTCATGATAGAGGGAAATTCTATTCATGTTCTGTAAATTAAATCCCAAAATACATTTGCATTTTTATATGAAATTACAAGGAAATTTTTGTAGAAAAAGGAAAGAAAATTCATTTTAATCATTTTTATAAATATTTAATCATGGATAAAAAATAATTTAATCCATTATTGTATAATAATAAAAAAAATTATTGAAGAAATATTTATAAAAATATTGAAAATGAAGAAAATGATTCCCCAATAAAGAGGGAAACAACGTATGGTTTTATAAAAAAAATTCACGACACATGAGTACCATAAGATAGGAAAATTAAATTAAAATTGTTAACCAAAAAAACCCCCATCTTGAATAATGGTCATTATAATTTTTGATTATGGATTATATAACATGTTTCAATGAAAATAAAATCATAAATAATCCCTATTAAAATGAAAAAAAACATAAATCTTTACCACCTTGATAAATTTTGAATCATGAAAACGATGAAAAAAATAGAATCAATTGAAAAATTATTTACATGAATATAATTATATTCATAATATAATGTGTAAAATTGGTAGTATATAAATATTGTAAAAAAATACATTTAATAAAATGAATGTCCTAAAGAAGACAATTCTAGAGGATAATGTCGTGAAATATTACTAATATTTACATAAAAATCGCATAGAAGAGGGAAAAATAAATTTATTTGTAAAATCAACATAATTTTACGAAAATAATCATAATATTATATCTTGGGAAGAATTTAAACAAAATAATATAAATAAGTTGTTAAAATTAAATATTCGTCATAGATGTAAAAGTGATATGAGAAACTATTACGTTGTGTCTCTTAATTTCTTGTACATATTTTCTATTCCATTATAATAGAAATATATTTCATATAAAATTATTTAAAATTGATTATTATATATATCATAAAATATTTGACTTATAAAATCTTATCTATAGTTTTAAATTTTTTAATTAATGTCAATGTTCTATGTGATAATTTTGTGGTTATTTATGCATGTTACGGTTCAGTTGTCCCAGTTATTGTTTTTAATAAGGGTTAAATCAAATCCACAATTTTAGATATTAAATTTGTATAATATTTAATCATAATTAAAAAATTGCTGACTTTTCATATATTTTGTTGCAGAAAATTTAATTACATCACTTATTAGATAATATAATATACACATACGCTTGAGTGGTGTATTCTATTTTTGTTGGATTGAATAAAAGAAAGGCAAATACTCATTAAAAATTATACAAGAAAAATAAAATCCTAAATATAAAATATTTTCATTAAATAAATAATTATATCCATCAATATGAAGTGTTGTTTTATAATGAAATGCATTACTTCTTTGAGTTTTTGTTTCTCAGAAAGGGATAAGTGATGTTTTATTTCTTATAGGATTGTAAGGATATTGATAAAATTTTCCCATCATTTTAATAACAATAAGGTAATTTTAACACAATAATTTCATTATTTTATAATATATCCCATATAATTTGAATAATTATGTAAATATCCGGAATTTATAGGTAATATTTTTTAAATATATGGAAATTTATTGAGTCTGGAAAATCAGACGGCGTGAGATTGCGATGCCCAGAGTGCCCGGAATGATCTGTCAAAATTTTGTTAATCTTATGTTAATGCGCATAACTAGTTTTCCAGAAAAAAGTGAAATAATACATACAAGTATACTCGGATCAGAAATATGAGGGAATCGTTAAGCTCAGGATAACGAGTTTTCCCTAGGAACGACTTAAGATTAGTCAGCGCAAGCCTCCTGTTAGAAAACGAAATGTTGGCATAACCGTAAATAAATTAATAAAATAAATTATTTTATTTTTCAAATGATTATAACTCACAAAAGGTATCTTGGATTAACAATCCTAGACCACCACTGAACTCAAGAGGGAATGCTTTATTTATGCAGATACTAACTTTGGCCGGTGTGGGCAACCAAAAAAAGATATTTTTTGGTTGCAAATAAAATAATTAAGTGACAATTATTTAATTGTAAAATTTATAACATCTAAAAGGTAACTTAGATAAAAATTTGAGAGTATCATTGGGTTATTTGGGGCGTGTTTCACCTAGGCATAGCCTAACCTCTACCAGCATGGTTCGAGGTTGACTGATAATATTTTTCCGAACTTTTTTTTGGGTACGTCCAGTAAACGTGCGAGCAGCGTTTTATAACTTTTGAACCCATTCATGGAATTGAAATATGAGTGCACTGTTGAGCTCTAAGTGCCATTATTCCCATAAGGATACTTTCACCTCAACGACAGATGGACGAGGGTGAAAGTTAGTATTTGGGGTTTTCATGGAAATAAAAAAAACATTTTATTTTATTTGGAGCTTCAATGTGGATATTTCAGGTGGGGTCCACCAAAACTATACATCCATGAGGGAGTTGGCTATGGGTACCACCAGACCTAAACGTCCCATGAGAGGTTAAGGTGGTGGGGACCACCCGAACCATAAACTCCCATGAGAGGTGTTGGTGGTCGGGACCACCGAGGATTAAACCTCCCTTTTTAATTGGGAGAAACCCTCCACTCCCACAGTTAATGAGGGAGAGCATCTTGAAGTCTTCCACCATAATTGTGCGAATGCACATACCATTAATCTTGAAAACTCACCGCATCATTATGCCATTGTAAATTAATTGGATTTCCCCTTTTTAAATTAAGTAATAGAGTCATTGTAATTTATGATGGTTCTTAATAAATGAAAAATCATAAATTCCAACGCTTATTACCTACCTCCGACCTCTCCTATATATATGGATCCTTGGAGTAGGATTTGGGACGACTTCACCAATAGGCGAAGAACTAGTAAGTGACGTGACACCCAACACTTGGAGGATTATGATCTCCAACGAAGAACGTGTTCTTCCAGGAAGAATGCCCCATCGACGAACAACACCGATGAGGAACAACTTTACCTATGAAAAATGAACTTACGTCAACTTCCTTTCTCAGAACTTCCTTTGATGTAGAACATGTTCTCTACAACGAATCGACGTCAGCCTTCTAATGCCAATGTAGACAAACAATGAGAAAGGTAGGGGATTTTTGTGATTGATTTTTTCCCTTGCTTCATTCCTTACAAAACAAAGAACGCGAACCCACATATTATGAAGTTGATCCACAGAAGTTTTTCCTGGGGTAGAGAATACTTTTTTAATGAGGGATTATTGGGAATTGATGTTTTTAAGATATATTTTCAGTTTGTTCTATGTTTTTGTTCTTGATTAACCGATTACTGCCACCCTAAATACGGAGGGTGTGGGACAAACTAACATGGCCACACCCCCTTAGTCGTTCTTCCTTGTGATGTTCTTCGAAATGGAGATGAGACATCGAAGGCGATGAAGGCAACCTGCTCCACCCCCGCGACGCTCCACCGCCCGGGGCCGAACCGCGCTACCACGGTCATCCCCCCTGCCGGCTGAACCGACACTATCCGGGTCGCACCCTGGACGGGTCGTGCTCTGGACACACAATGCCCCAGATCCCAGCCAACGTGGCTCCCATTCCCTACGCGGCGCCCTCCCAAACCTCAGCCGAGCCGGCCTCCGCGTGCGCCATGCTCTCCCCATGGATCCATCATTCAGGCACACCGCGCACCCTGCGTGCCTCGCATCGCCA
Organism: Viscum album; assembly: GCA_963277665.1. Taxonomy (NCBI): domain Eukaryota; kingdom Viridiplantae; phylum Streptophyta; class Magnoliopsida; order Santalales; family Viscaceae; genus Viscum; species Viscum album. Next base: position 840,512,147 of record OY728123.1, read on the forward strand.
CTGTCTGAACCATCTTCCGATCTCCACACAACCCGCATGCCCCACGGCTCTGCCCTCCACATGCCATGTGGCTCCCCGGCCAAGCCGGCCTACCGGCCCCAGCTGCGCCGCCCCAGCCCCGGGCCGTGCCGCCCCGAGCTGGCTCCTTGTGGGACCCTCCTGGACGATTCATGCCCTCGCAGTTCCCTCCACGCCGAGCTGCCCACGCAGCGCCCTCTGGGCCGAACTGACCTCGTGCCGACTCGTGGCAGGTACGCGCAATCGCAACTAGTCCGCGCTCTTGCGGCCTACTGGGCTGGGCTAAACCTACTGATCTCCCCTGCCTAATGGGCCGGGCCAGACCCAATGGGTCAGGCGAAGCGACACGGACAGGGTCGGCCCATGCTGGGTCGGGCCAGGATGGACCAGACCTGGGCCCACTACGACCCTTTACCTTATTTCGCCATATCATTGGCATTAGGGGTCCGTTTGACGAACCGTCAGTGGACCTAGTAATCTTGGAGCATTATGGTCCCTTTGAGTATACCCCACTAGAGTTTTGGTCATAGTTGAGATACAGTTAGGTTGTATTGTGCACGTATTCAACCGGGCCCCCGGGACTAAAAGGCTAATAACTCATAGACCGAGTGTCAGATTGATGTGCCTTCTGTTGCATTGAGACCTCTATAAACTTTCATACCATTGAGATAATTATTCGTGGGACATAGTGACAATTGGTGTATCTACCAGTAACATGTGGTAAAAATCCTTCATGAGATGAGCAGACAGAATGCAGAGACCTTGTAGCTAGCTGAGACTTCACGACTACTGACCGATTGACTCGGAGTGACCCGACTAGCCCAGTGGGGAGCGTCTGGTTGTGTCAGTAGATCCACAGTGGAGGAGCGCCTGGTTGTGGAGGTAAACCCATAGTACTCGATTGCAGGAGTACCTTTGCCGACTATAAGGCGGAGCGCCTGGTTTTTTTAGCAGACCCACGGTGGGGATCGCCTATTTGTGATGCGACAGAACCATGGTACTTGACAGGAGGAGTACCTTAGAAGTCCAAGGTTAGTGGGAAGTGTCTTGGTTTTGCATTAGGCCCACGGTAGTCGGTATAGGAGGAAGTCTCTAGCAACCGAGGTTTTGATAATGTGAATAAAAGTCCTAGTTGAGTTGAGTTAGTAACTTTTGTGTTTTCGTAATGATTGAGATGTATTACTTTATAACTTAGGTATATGTATGGGGATATACCTATGTGGGGTTATCTATTGAGTTAATAATTTTTGTTTTATCATTGTTGGATTTCATGAGACCTTGAGGGTCTCGGGGTCCCTAATGAGTATTGTTATACTCGCCCCACCACGGGCTATGCCCGAACCCTTGTTGTGTTGGTTGTAGATGATGGAAAATGCTGACTGAGGATTATAGTACTTGGAATGAAGGTACCCGGAGGTGGAACATATGAAGAGTCGGTAAACGAAGGATTCTAACAGATGTGGAGTGCTGAGGAGGATATATGTACCTACCCTTCAGTTAGGAATTCCAGAGTACGACCCAACATATATTTTTCCTTTCTTCAGTTGTACTTGTACTTCCAGTTCCTTGTACTGTACAGTTGGGATTGTTTTTCCGACCCCCTTTACATTCAACTCTCTCTTGTCATACAATTTTACTGTTTTCTAAGTTTTTCATAGTTTATAAAGGTAATGCCTTCCCAATTTTATGGAATTACACCTTTGGTGCTAGTTGCCTGCCCCTGGCGTATGGAAGTCAAGGTTGTGGTAGTCACGACATAGGCCCCAGGGGACGGGTGATGGGAAATTTGTATCAGATGAGTCAGTTCTACTGCAGAACATAAGACTCTGATATTTTATGTGAAGCAATAGTGTTATGTGTAGTAAGGGTGGTTTTTAGTTCAGGGAGTTTAGTGTTGGTGCTGCGTCCGACGTATCCATACACTAGGACCCTAACTTCTGATTTACGACTTAGTACTTGAAAACATTGATTGTGTGTATTTTCCAGGTGATTTCTTAAGTCATATCACCAGGTCAGCTCACTAGGTATAATCTTTTTACCGTGTCACATCTGTTTCTTTTAGGATGCCTCTACACAGAAAGATAGTTAGAGTTCTAAGAGTTGTACGCTCTGATAGCCCACTGAGTGATGAAGCTACGTTGCATGGCCCTAATACCATGTTGGAACCTTTGAGTGATGTACTGAAAGCACCACCAGTCATTGTGTAGTAGTTACCACCAACCACACTGGCAGACAGTGCATGCCGACTAAGCGCATTGCACGATTTCCAACAGCAAAGGCTTCTGAGGTTTTTAGGCGAGTCCGATTCTCATGCAGCTGAAGGATTACTGGAGGCGATTTCAAGAGTTTCCCGTGTAGTTGAGATACTATTATAGGAGATGGTGATCTCAGCTAAATGTATATTTCGGGGAGTGACCATGAGGATGGTCCGCTTAATGATGAGGCTTTGGTACGTGGACCATTTTCTGAGATAGTACCTTCAGGTAGTGTGCCAACAATATCACTTCCTGTTGGTCAGCATTTACAACCGGTGGTACTGGTAGAGGACACATGTTGGCTTAGTGCCTTAAATGTGTTTCAGAATCAAATACCACTCAGGATCTGAGGCGAGCACGACACACAGGTGGCTGAGAACTGGCTCGAGGATGTAGCTGAGAGTTCTCTCGTATTTCTACAGAATTGGAAGGATGACATGTCGGTAGACGAGTATTCATCAAGTCATACCGATCATTCCTGGTACTCGATGTATACGATACTATCAGTGATTCAAAGCTTGAAATTTTGAGAGATGCGTTTTTAATAGACATCTGATCCATCACTATTCCTCTATGAATTCCTACTTATGCTACGGTTCTAGAGAAAACATTTGTGGTTTAATGTTCTTTGGATGAAGAGATACAGCCAGGGAATGTTAGTAGTGAGAAGGAAGCGAACAAGATCTAGTATCAATGACTTGGGGGTTAAAAATGTGTTATGGACAGATGAATCTTCAGGGAAGCAAAAGTGGAACCAGAGCTATGAGAGCATCATGTGGTGGTGTAATTTTCGACATGTTACAACCACCCCCTTTTTGTTGACCCCACTAGGATTAGGGAGCTGACAGGGGAAGAGAGTTGTTGCATCAGGTCAAGGAATGCGATCGGAGGGCTCTAGGAATGATTTAAGGTACAACCTATGTCTAATAATAGCAGCCGTGTCAGTAGACATAGGTACCAATCATTCCTTCCTTCCATGAATCTTTTCTAGGACCTAGAGTTTCTAGTTTAACCATTGACCTGACCCTCACATTTAGAGATACCATTGGGAGGAGACTCAATGATCACACTTACGCCGACTGTGTGATATGACCATTGATGAGAGAGTTTCATTTGGAACCTCTTGGTGGAAGCGTTTAGGCCTTATAAGATTAGTTTGGGTTTGGACATGACATCCACTGTTCATACTGAGATTTACATTATTAGGAAAAGAGGTTGTGTTTTATCTATAGTGTTGGGATGAGGATTTCCTTGGTCACCGAAAAAGGTATCCTAGGATGCACATGATAAACTCATGCATAGGAGGGTGCATCCAATCCCATGTGAGTCGGCCAACCTCACCCTCGTGGAAACAGGAGTAGTATTTGATATAGTATATACTCCTAGTAAGGGGAACATGGTAGAAGAGGAACTAACCAGGAGGTTTGGCCCGCATCTGCTGAGTGAGGCGACAAAGAAACTGGATGATTTACAGATATGCTTTGTGGATAGAGATGGACCAGCCTTCCTTCAGTATCTTATAGTCATATCACAACTTCATCAGTGATTCAGGAAGGAACATCATGGGGATTCTAACTGCGAGAAACGATCTGCTCAGATATCCACAGGGTTGGAACCTGATGGAATTTTTGAAGGTGGGGAGAAGATCATACTCTTCAAAGGATTTACTATGGTACCAATGTCGCAATAGGAGTAATATTTGAGGGAGTTCAACACATCCCCTCTAGCGGTACATCGAGAAGCGGTGAAGATGTACCAGGATCTCGGACGACGACACTGGTGGCTGAGAATGAAGAAAACAGTAGCAGATTTTGTTTCTTGGTGCCTCACTATCCAGCAAGTGAAGGCAAAGCATCAGGTACCAGCAGGCTTGGTTCTGCCTTTTCATGTCTCATAGTGGAAGTGGGATGGGATATCCATGGACTTCGTGATAGGACTTCCACATACATCCAGAGGACATGACATGACTTGGGTGATCGTCGACATACTCACCAAGTCGGCGCACTTCCTACCAATCAGAGAGTTGGGTTCAATAGAGGGATTGTGACGCCTCTATGTTAAAGTGATTGTGTGGCTTTATAGAGTAAATTTGATGAATGTCTCTGATCGTGATACATGTTTTACTTGAGATTATGGAAGAGGTTGCATGAGGCTTTTGGGACGCAACTTCGTTTGAGCACCGCCTTCCATCCTCAGATGGATGGTCAGACTGAGTGGACCATTCTGACCCTCAAGGACATGATGCGTTCTTGTGTCCTTGACAACAATCGTATCTGGGATGATCACTTACCCTTGGTGGTGGATGCATACAAAAACAACTATCACTCCAACATTGGCATGGAACATTTAGAGGCATTGTATGGGTGATATTGTAGATCATCTTTGTGCTGGACTGACTCAGGGGAGTTATCACTAGTGGGACCAGAAATGGTATGGGCTACCACAGAGAAAGTGCATATCATCCAGGAGTGGGTGAAGACTACACAGAGCAGGCATAAGTCATATGCTAATAGATGATGGAGACCTCTGGAGTTCGAGGATGGTGACCACGTCTTTCTATGTGTCTCCCCTCAACATGGTTTGCAAAGATTTGGTCGATGAGGAATTTAACCTATGAGGTTCATCGAACCTTTCTAGGTCCTCAGTAGAGTAGGTGAGGTGGCTTACCACTTAGCTCTTCCACCTCAGTTGCACCAGGTGGATGACTTCTTCCTCGTATCCTACATAAATAATTAAAATTTATTATAATTACATAATATTTTTAGGTTCATAATTTTTATGTCATATATGATCCCATTTTAACAATACAACACTCTTTGACATGTAGTTCCTATGTAAAATAATTATTTTCAAGTGTTAGTAGATTGGTTGGTAATCAATATTTCTATTTAGAAATTTGAGTAATTGTACATTTATTTTGATTCCATAATATCTATAATTATTATTATTGTATAAATATAGTTTATATTCTCTATACACATATTTTTACTCATCACAAAATGTAATATATTGTAATTTATATTTCATCCATAACGGAGATAGTATGTAGTACAAACAAAACAACGAGGATTCCTTTTTTTTGACAGATTGAACAAATTAATATTAAATATTATTTCTCTATTACATTACTATTATTATATCATATATATATATATATTGTATATTCACCAAATTTAATATCCTTATCCCCCATGTAAAATATAAATTAATAACTAATAACATCACACTGTGGATTTGGTAGTCCACCTGTATGCACAAATGATGTTATCAATTCCAAAAAAGAGTAGATGGTAGGTATGTCGATGTGATATAATAATTATTGAAGAATAAAAATGTCCTAAATTTAAAATATGAACCATAATTATATCATCATACCGATCAATAAATTATGGTGATGAAAAATGAATTGTATTTCTATGTAGAGATAGTAAGACGTATATATGCACATGTGATACATTCACATACAATTTTGGGTGATATATGAGGAATAATTAATTTATAATAATAATAATAATATTTCAGAATACATGTGATCAAATAGTTATTATTTTTATTAAAATAAATCATTATTGAGTTGAGGTAAATTATATTAGAAATGAAACTAATCGGTTTAGGTGATTAGATCCTCCTTGAAACAGATCCTTTAGATCTCCTCTAATGGGCTCATGGGATTGACTATTGGGATGTAGAGAACATCAATAATAAGTATATTTATTAATATGTGTGAAATGGTAATATTTTAATTGATCTATAGTTCTCAATGTGTTGTTATTAATTGTGGGATGAGGTTACCTTTTATAAAGACGTGATGTGAACTATTTGAGTCTCTCTAATAATGAAATTATAATAAATAAATTATCAAGATAAATGAGTCAAAATATCAAGTATTTCAACAATATGGTTCTATAGGGTTGATATAGAATCATAAAAGTTAATTGTGACATGTTTTTACAGTATTTTTAAACCTCGTTATTTTGATTAACTATAAGTTAAAGAATTATATCATTTTACACGTTAAATTTTTTTTCATACTTCATAAAATGAAATTTTTAATTATAAGGTTAAAAATGGAACAAAATGGAAGGTTTATAACAATTACAACCATATAATATCTACCATGAATTATTTATATATTTTTAAAATTTTAAATAATATAATAAAATATTTTTTTGATAAAATATCATTTTTGTCAAAATAAAATCTTATCATTTAATTTGACATAAAATACATAAAAAACATTGGAATTTAAATATAATCTTTTAAAAATATCATATTCACTTATGAAATTCATGTAAAACTATAAAATTGTAAAATATTATCACTTTTTATACTTTTAAAATCATTGTGTTAATATTCTAATAATTGAATAAATACCATTTCTTCATTTGGTTATAAATTTAGGAAATCATATAATATAATGCACAAAAAGACTAAATAAATTACCATTCGGAAAGGAAAAACAAGAAAAGGTTTTAAATTATTCCATGTATGGGTAAATAAGGGAGATATCAATTATCACATGGGAATACCATGAAAAAAATGATACAATAACCTGAACATGTTATTTGAAAACCTTACTATGTGTATCAAATATTATAATTTGAAATCACTGCATAAATCAAGGAATATCATAAGACATGAGTCATTAAGGGATCAATGAACAATTGTAATGAAATATAAACATAAGAATATGAAATTTTGTTTGAATACACATAAGGATTGAAATACATTACCATAGTAGACAAGGCTCATTCTTGAGGATATCATTGTATAATGGGTTCACTCCCCAAATCATTTTATTAGTCTATTTTCACTCCAAAAAACTATCATTATTGAAATATTTTGTTTCTAAATGAGGTTCACTATACATTCAAGTGATATTTATCACATGTGATACCAGTAATTACGCAATGTAAAAGATGGATATATTTGTCCAACCTATCACATCATGAAAATCATACATATGTATTATGTAACGTTTTGGATCTATGCGGAATGTCCTTTTTCATGTTTTTAAAGACTAAGGTACTCAGAGGTAGATCATAAGAATTCTAGAAGAGTTTGGTTTTTAAATTATAAATCTAGTGACATTTTACATCATTTAAAACATTTACATTATTTGAAAAAAGTTTTCATAAAATTAAATATATAGGGATTTTAAATATAAAATAAAATAAAATATAATGGTGAAGAATTTTTTAGTGAAACATAATTTTGAGGATTATACTAATTTGAATGGGATTACATACCATGAAATTCCCCACAATAGTTCTATTTCAAGAATTTTATTCTAGTCAAGATAATTATAACCCTACAGATACAATGTGTCTCTTACTCTTTCTAAGCATCAAGTAGCCTTCTCCTTCATCATTTTGGATTACTTATTACGGTGATCGATCCTTGGGATTTTGTCATTTATCCATGGAAATAAATGGTAATCCAAGTTACATTCATCCTTAGTTTTTAACAGTTTCTCCTTATTTTATCTCATTTCAACCCATACCTTGTCATCATGATATATAGTTTTCATAATCCTTTTTATAATGGGGTTTCTCTTAGTTTTTGTGGGTTTGGTGGTTCTGTGACATCCTCAGGGGGGGATGGAGTTCATGTAGGATAGTCGATCGGTATCTAAACTTTTGGACCATTATCATGTGAAAAATGTGGTCACCCTTTTTTGGGTAAGGGATTATTTTTTCACTAATTAATTAAATGAAATAATATATTTATCATGGATCATCTCCTTATATCATACTAAAATTAAACAAAAAATTATTTGAACTAGATTAAATAATGGACATTGACCGCATAAAGATGTTTTTATTTATACCATGATAATTGGGGGCCTATTTATTTTCTAGATAGTGTGATATCTATGAAATGATTTTTATACATAGAGTATCATGTAAAAGTGGTAAATAACATAATGTTTGAATTAATTTTATATAAGCTGGATAAAATATTAAACAATATTGATAATAAATATGGTTCTGTTTTTTGGATTTTTTTGAAAATAAATTTCATAAAAGTAGAAATGTTTAATTATGATTTTTAAAAAACATGAATCATATTGATTGTTGTAGATAAAATAATAAAATGCATTATAAATTAATTTTATGATTATTTTTTCATAGTTGTGATATATTATTATTAGGTTTCCCATAGTTGGAACCTATGATAATGAAAATGTTAATTAATTATGGAAAAAGAACTGGTATGTGATAAAAGATAATGCCTTTAAAAGGAGTTATTTTCTCATTGGTGTTAATCGAAATGTGCCTTGAGCTTTGGTTCTGTGAAATCACATTGTGTGTGACGGATGAATGAAATTTTTTAGGGCCATGTGCCTTGATTTTATGTTGTTTCATACTGCTTGTGATGTGTTGTGAGCCTAGGATGGCTGAGTTTGGAGGTCCATTTGGGTATATAGGGAGTGGAGACCCATGTGTTTTATAATCCTTAGATGGATATGCCTGAATGGATATTGTGGTGTTTGTGTAGAGACCCGTATCTTGACGTACATTGACATTACATTACTTTTGCGGAATACTTAGTACATAACAAAAACACACACACAAGGATCGTAATAGTTTAGTGTCTTTGGAAACTCGGAATAAAATCTTCTAATCGTGGTGAAAGATCTTCAACATTTCCCATAAAGATCTTCCTTTTTTTTACATAAAACCTTTCTTTATATCCTGGGGAAAAGAAAACATAAAAGGGTGAGCTCAAATGCTCAGTAAGGGTAAACAAAAGAAATATCAATCACATAGTATTCATAAGAACATAACATTTTGGAAATCATAACCTGCAAAAGAGAGAATAATTTCATAACATGGGATAAATCATGGTAGTGAAATGTAATCACAATAATCATAACTTAAAACATGAAACTTTGTGGCATTCACACATAATTATAGAGAATCATTTCTTGTTAGTCAAGACTCATTGCCAAGACTATCTTAGTGGACAATGTCCCTTTTTGAATCGAGTAACCCTCGTTTCAGTCCTGTTTCACTGAACCGGTATAACCTACCATTCCAGCCATGTCTATCTGATGAGATATAAAATCTTTACCCAATGCATTGGAGGGAGATATAGGTCCCACCCATCTCATAATGATACCATTCTTATGTGTGCCACAAAATCATAAATCATACATCTTTTCATAACCCATGTAATAAAAATGGGATCATAAAACCATTCATATAAGATAAAGGAATTCATAAAATCAATCCATCACAACATAATCAAATCCATGTAATAATAGGGATAAAACAGAACCCTTTATTATCTTAGATGGAAAATAATTTTGATAAAACACTTGAACTCCATTCTTGAGGAAAATATCCTTTCTTCTTCAAAAACACTTTTCTTTTCTTAACATGTCATACAAATATAAACTAAAATAAGTTGATTAAAAATAAACTTTAAAACTTGTAAAGGAATCTTCTTGGAAATAATGTTTTAAAAATCCATTCATGCCTTATAAGTTAAAAAAAACATTCTTCGTACTTTTGTCGGAAAAGTCAAAAAGTACCTCGTGCGAAAAAACGACAAAAGATTCCTTTCATATTCTTTACTAAAAACTCACCAAAGGGTAAAATTGGATTTAAAATATTGTTATTGGATTGAAATAATATTACATATTTATGAAACATGGATGTGGATGATAAAATACACCCCAGTAAATACTTACGAATAAACAATCTCAGATAAAAATGAGATTGTGATATTTCCCTTACCTTAGGCCCAACTTTCTTTGTACGTGTCCGAAACTCCTGTATAATGATTTAAATCATGTTATTGACTTATTACAGAATCATATTCATTTTTATTATATCATATATGGTCCACTTATGACTTTATATTACCTGTTCTTTTGTAAATTCATGTTAAAGAAGCGTTTTGGGTAAAATCGTTTCATTTATCGTAGGTGTTTTTAACTTGTAATTATTAATATGATTACTTGGATCATGATTACTTATATCCAGAATGTAAAACATGATTTATATATCATATATATTCAAAATATACATATATGTAATATATTGATAAATGGAATGAAATACACCATTCATGGAGACGGTAGTCCATACGTACGCATGAACGCTGTTTTCGTTTCCTTATTGAATTGAATAGAATTAAGTAGATGACATACATATAAATATACATCAATACAGTATCATTATTATGTCATATATTTCATTAGTAATTATTATATATACTTTATAATCATTCATGAATGGTTAATAATTGAGAATGAATCTCATCGCGTCGTGGAGACGGTAGTCCGTACGTACGCACGAGCGATGATATCGTTCTCATGGTTGTGGAATTGTGTTGAAGTGTATGTATACTATTTCAGTATCAATATCACTTTATAATAATCATATATAGTTACTCATTACACCATTATACCCATCCAATTAAGGTGGTGGCGGAAAATAGATTACACCACGGCGTGGAGACGGTATTCCGTACGTACGCACGCGCGGTGATTTCATTTTTCCGTAGGATGGATAGAAGGTGAATTAGGGTTGTTTCATAATAAAATATCAGTATTTAAGTAATACTTATGTTATTACTTTGTCATGAAACAACTAAAGAAGAAGAAGTTGAAGAAGAAAGAAATTGAAAAGATCGGTAATGGATATTACCTCTTCTTTGAAACGCCTCTTTGAATCCTTCACTTAGGGAACTAAGATTGGTCTTTGAAGAAGACGAGAACCTCTAGGATTATTCTAGGGATGTGGAGAAGGGATTTTGGCAGGGGTTGGACTAGCTTGAGTGCTCAATTTGGTGTGAGGAGGAGGGGGAGGAGGTTCCCTTTTATAAGGGAGGAGAGGGGCACCTTAGGAATTCTTAAAAATATTAATTTATAATAAATCTAACCCCACTTAGAAACCTCCAAAAATGACTCATATTCGAAGATTAGATGAGATAGGTTTGTAATATCATCAACCAATCAAATTTAGACATGTTTGGACCTTATTTTAAACCTTATCATTTTGATTTATCCTTATTTAATCTATTTAAGTTTATTTGTGGTAGTAAAATTCTAAATTTGAAATTATAACAAATTATTACTTATTTGTTGTGAATTTTCCATAATTTTTTACTTTATAACATTATAGACCATATAAATATAAATTTATAATTTGTAAATATTTTTGTGATTTTTAAAGAATTTTATAATATGTTATTTTTGTAAAATAACAATAGTGTCAATTTTGACACTATTCATTTATTTGAATTTAAATAAAATATATACAGAAGATATGTTCGAACTAAAAGCTTTAATATATTAAAAAAAAGGTCATATGTATCTATAAAATTAGTGCATCACATTAAATAGTTCATATAATATTTATTTTATTATTTTTAAAACCATTTATTTGGTTTATCTCTTAATAAAATAAATACGACAACATTTTTGTATAATTATTTAATATACTTATTTGTTGCATAAAAATTAAAAATAAAATCCTATGATGAAAATAAATCTATTAAATTTCACAACAATACTTTTACTAGAATTTATCATCTTAAAATCACAATATTTAAATTGTTATATTGATTAAATTATGAAGGTGACAACTTTGGCATCATTTAAAATAAAATAATATAAGTGTCATAATCGCTTTTATAAGGCTCCAAATGGTCAAATATTCGACCATTGGATGCTTATGGTTTACAGTTACATGTCCAATAAGTTTTGGTTAGGTATTTGTGCATTTAATGGTCACTATTAGTTTAATAAAGACAATATTCTTGATTTTTCACTAGATAAAAAATTTCTGCATCACTATTGTTTCATAATTAATGATAATTATTTAATCCCTAAAAATTATAAATAAATTTATATGATGTAGATAATTTCATTATATTTCTGGAGACTATTCATGTTCGAAGTTTCATGAAGTTTATCACTAAATTAAAATTAATATACTTATAATATTTAAGAAAGTGACATGTTGTCACTTTCTTTGGTTTTAATTAATAATTAAGTTATTTTCATGGAAAAATGTCCATTAAATGATTCTAATCCGACCCTTAGGTGATATGGGTCTTCTTTTAGTCATCCAATAGGATTTTGACATTTGTTAGGGTAATTTTAAAATATTATATTTACCCTTAATTGCCCGATTTACCTTTAACTATGGTAAATAAAATTTACCGTAGTTACTATTCATAATTCCCAAAAATAAAAAGTAGCTTATTAACATAATTTGGACCCACTGATTCCAAATATGGAATCCATTTTTCCAAATTCAATACACAAAAGATGCAGAAATTAAATTAAAATTAATCCCGTTGTCGAGAGAAAACGGGTTTTTCTTTAAAACATTGCAAAAGATTGAATTGATTAAACCTACGAATTCAAGGTAAAATCAATGCTAATGACATACATTATATTAAATGGTAAAAATATATTCTGTTTATACTTTAAAACCATTCAATATTATAATTTAACCACATAAGATATTACGATGAAAAAAGTTGTTTTTAATTAAAATATAGCGTGTTTTTACTATTCATTAAAATATGAAAGTTATCGGAAAAATATCAAATCTTTATCTAATGTAAATTTTTATATCCTGATTCAAAAGAAGAATATTATTTTGTCAAATTGAACATATAAACATGTCAAAAACTATATTTAATGTGGGTGCGCCATCAAAAGGCGGTAAAACTGCATTTTTTGAAAAATCCTTATTTTACACGAAAAATTTATTTTGTTCTTATACCATGTTCTAGAAATGTGTAAGATGAATAATAATGTTATAAAATTCGAAATTTAGATAATACTATTCATAACGGCTAGTTCATGACAATATTATAATAATATAACATTGTTTATTAAAACCCAGTATTGCGTACAACACACGCTATCGAGGAAGGTCGCGATTGCGTGTAATGCAAGCCAAGTCAGGGTTGCGTGTTGTGAAAGAATCCTTCATTGTTTCGTATAACAGAATCCAACCATATTTCATTTATACATTTAATATATATATATATATATACTCAATGTTGCGTAGAATAACTATTATCAAAATTGTGTGTAACACGGTCCAAGAATAGTGTTGCGTATACTGCAAGCTAATACGGTGTTGCGTATAGCGTAGGGTAATCTTGGTGTAGAATACAACATAAGACATTAATGAAATTAAAATAATATTTTTTCATAAAATCTCGGGGTGTTACATTCTACCCCCCTTAAAATGAATTTCGCCCTCGAAATTTGTCGGGGTTATAAATGGTTTACTATTTGAAAGTTTCTTTTATAGAAACCCACATCGTAAAAAGGAATACCAAAACTTATCTTTAAAAACAAAAGTATGAAACGTAACGGTTACCCAAATAAACTAATCACTGGGTTTCCACATAGGTGAAAATATGGATATGGAAGAGAAATCTAACCATCATGTTCTGATGGAGAGTGGTAGAGAACATGGCTATGGAAAAGCCAGTAATCACAAATCCATAAATTTTTGACGATCTAAGGTACCATCTGATTCATCAGGTATAAGATTACTAGGACAACATTTTTGGGTTTTCAAGATCATTTCCCTAAAGTTGAAAATTTGAATTAGAATAAATACTTACTTTATTTTGGTACAATATCACTGTTCTTCGTGCCTTGAACAATTTCCACTTCATCTCTTAAATAAATGACGTTGAATTTGTTATTCGTGAAGTGTTAGCAGATCATGTGATAGAATGACGGGTCATTCCATCTGTCTCAAACAAAAGGTAAGAAAAAGTTATTAAATATACATAAGTCATTCTATAGTGAGATTAATCATATATGGTTCCTAAAATGGACTTATACTTCATATATCATACTGCTTAATATAATAAAACTAGTTTCTACTAAACAGGGACTTCTTGTAGGCCAGTGGTAGGCGATAAAGGCCAGTCGCACTTCGGTTGTGGGTTCGATTCCTACAGCCTTGTCCGACGCGATGGGTTGTCGCCCGTCCTACAGGTTGTCCTTTTTCTAAAACTATATTACTATAACATCCCATCAATAATATCGAAAAAACTTCTATCCTTAAACAATACTAACTTATGTCCAACATAATCCATTCCAATCTTTAGGCTTATCCATAATACTGCAGTCCACTCTCATAACATAGTGAAAACGATTACCAGAGATTTAATACCATCGTTGATCCCCATATATCATAAGATATATCTTGTCGGTCACATTCCAAACATTCAAAGGCCTTAATCTTGTACTCTCTTGAATACCCATTGAACCTTATTGAAAACATGAATTCTATTAAAAGTTAACTCTTTCCACATACCAAAATCCTCAAAATTCTATATACTCAAACCATGATATCACTTAGTCCTTATATCAATCATGAGCTCATGAATACTATCAAACATTTAATTTTCTCCTTATCCCTTCATTATGCGCATATCATATACATTCCAAAAATATCTGAATAACCTTTCATGGATACTGGTAACATTAATCAGACAACAGTGTAACAATCCTTACATGTCTCTTTATTCTATAGTACCATGAGATTACTTATACAACATTACACATGATAAACATGTAATCATTCCACTACATTCTTAAACCATTGACAGAGCTTCAACAATTCTTTCATCTCACATATCATTTGTAGTCTCTTCATCATCATCCACATAAATACTTCCCATACGACGATACTGATTATCTTCATGAGACTTTCCCTTAGGGCATTGGTTTGCATAATGCCCGCACATTCCACATTTAAAACATTTAACCATTGTTGATGTCGTAGCAATACCATTATCCTCATCCATGTTGTTAAATGAACCTTTTTCCTTTGAATTTACTTGCTTTGTGTCCTTTTTTTCCACACCCAAAGCATCTTCCAGTTCCTTTGAAACATTCTCCTTGATGCCTCTTCCCACATGATTTACATAGGGGAAATTGAACTTTCTTTCCTCTATGATCATCATGAAACTTCATCTTTCTCTTATTAGCCGAGTCAGGAAACTTACCAAATTTTACTTTATTGATCATATTATGAGATTGCTGATTCGGCATAATAATGATGTTTGGACTTCCAAATCCCATTTCATTATGAAGAATATCATCCCATTGTCCATCATATCCTCCATTATCGTGAATCATCTTGTTTCCAGCCATTTTCTAAAACCCAAAAAAAAATAGTGTGAGAGGCAAAAATCATGCTAGGGAAAACAACATAATAAAGGGGGAGTACCTTCAATATCTATCATCTTAGGTTTAATTCTATGATCGTTAGCGTAGTTCTAGTACTATAACCTATACGTATACTTAACCTTAGGGACATCCCTAGACATACCTTAGAAATATCTCTAGGGATCTCACTAAAGTTCTCGCATCCTAGTTTCCAACGGTTGACTAAACCTTTCCTCTGATACCAACTGTAGCGGTCTGGAATTACTTCCAGTGGACTATAGTTGATACCTATCAGGGCACTCCATGGGCGGCTACACCCCCTGGGCGGGACACACCACCATCCCCAGTGGCAGCCATTTCCTCATGAAGCCCTTGGGCGGAGAGCCATGCTTCGTCCAACGATCACATGTGAGAGTTCCCAAGGATCGGATACATTCCTAACTCCTTTTCCTCTGATACCAACTGTAGAGACTCGTATCTTGACGTACATTGACATTACATTACTTTTGCGGAATACTTAGTACATAACAAAAACACACACACAAGGATCGTAGTAGTTTAGTGTCTTTGGAAACTCGGAATAAAATCTTCTAATCGTGGTGAAAGATCTTCAACATTTCCCATAAAGATCTTCCTTTTTTTTTACCTAAAACCTTTCTTTATATCCTGGGGAAAAGAAAACATAAAAGGGTGAGATCAAATGATCAGTAAGGGTAAAAAAAAGAAATATCAATCACATAGTATTCATAAGAACATAACATTTTGGAAATCATAACCTGCAAAAGAGAGCATAATTTCATAACATGGGATAAATCATGGTAGTGAAATGTAATCACAATAATCATTACTTAAAACATGAAACTTTGTGTCATTCACACATAATCATAGAGAATCATTTCTTGTTAGTCAAGACTCATTGCCAAGACTATCTTAGTGGACAATGTCCCTTTTTGAATCGAGTAACCCTCGTTTCAGTCCTGTTTCACTGAACCGGTATAACCTACCATTCCATCCATGTCTATCTCATGAGATATAAAATCTTTACCCAATGCATTGGAGGGAGATATAGGTCCCACCCATCTCATAATGATACCATTCTTATGTGTGCCACAAAATCATAAATCATACATCATTTCATAACCCAAGTAATAAAAATGGGATCATAAAACCATTCATATAAGATAAAGGAATTCATAAAATCAATCCATCACAACATAATCAAATCCATGTAATAATAGGGATAAAACAGAACCCTTTATTATCTTAGATGGAAAATAATTTTGATAAAACACTTGAACTCCATTCTTGAGGAAAATATCCTTTCTTCTTCAAAAACACTTTTCTTTTCTTAACATGTCATACAAATATAAACTAAAATAAGTTGATTAAAAATAAACTTTAAAACTTGTAAAGGAAGCTTCTTGGAAATAATGTTTTAAAAATCCATTCATGCCTTATAAGTTAAAAAAACATTCTTCGTACTTTTGTCGGAAAAGTCAAAAAGTACCTCGTGCGAAAAAACGACAAAAGATTCCTTTCATATTCTTTACTAAAAACTCACCAAAGGGTAAAATTGGATTTAAAATATTGTTATTGGATTGAAATAATATTACATATTTATGAAACATGGATTTGGATGATAAAATACACCCCAGTAAATACTTACGAATAAACAATCTCGGATAAAAATGAGATTGTGATATTTCCCTTACCTTAGGCCCAACTTTCTTTGTACGTGTCCGAACCTCCTGTATAATGATTTAAATCATGTTATTGACTTATTCCATAATCATATTCATTTTTATTATATCATATATGGTCCACTTATGACTTTATATTACCCGTTCTTTTGTAAATTCATGTTAAAGAAGCGTTTTGGGTAAAATCGTTTCATTTATCGTAGGTGTTTTTAACTTGTAATTATTAATATGATTACTTGGATCATGATTACTTATATCCAGAATGTAAAACATGATTTATATATCATATATATTCAGAATATACATATATGTAATATATTGATAAATGGAATGAAATACACCATTCATGGAGACGGTAGTCCGTACGTACGCATGAATGTTGTTTTCGTTTCCTTATTTAATTGAATAGAATTAAGTAGATGACATACATATAAATATACATCAATACAGTATCATTATTATGTCATATATTTCATTATTACTTATTATATATACTTTATAATCATTCATGAATGGTTAATCAATGATAATGAATCTCATCGCGTCGTGGAGACGGTAGTCCGTACGTACGCACGAGCGATGATATCGTTTTCATGGTTGTGGAATTGTGTTGAAGTGTATGTATACTATTTCAGTATCAATGTCACTTTATAATAATCATATATAGTTACTCATTACACCATTATACCCATCCAATTAAGGTGGTGGCGGAAAATAGATTACACCACGGCGTGGAGACGGTATTCCGTACGTACGCACGCGCGGTGATTTCATTTTTCCGTAGGATGGATAGAAGGTGAATTAGGGTTGTTTCATAATAAAATATCAGTATTTAAGTAATACTTATGTTATTACTTTGTCATGAAACAACTAAATAAGAATAAGTTGAAGAAGAAAGAAATTGAAAAGATCGGTAATCGATATTACCTCTTCTTTGAAACGCCTCTTTGAATCCTTCACTTAGGGAACTAAAATTGGTCTATGAAGAAGACCAGAACCTCTAGGATTATTCTATGGAAGTGGAGAAGGGATTTTGGCAGGGGTTGGCCGAGCTTGAGTGCTCAATTTGGTGTGAGGAGGAGGGGGAGGAGGTGCCCTTTTATAAGGGAGGAGAGGGGCACCTTAGGAATTCTTAAAAATATTAATTTATAATAAATCTAACCCCACATAGAAACCTCCAAAAATGACTCATATTCGAAGATTAGATTAGATAGGTTTGTAATATCATCAACCAATCAAATTTAGACATGTTTGGATCTTATTTTAAACCTTATCATTTTGATTTATCCTTATTTAATCTATTTCAGTTTATTTGTGGTAGTAAAATTCTAAATTTTAAATTATAACAAATTATTAATTATTTGTTGTTAATTTTCCATAATTGTTTACTTTATAACATTATAGACCATATAAATATAAATTTATAATTTGTAAATATTTTTGTGATTTTTAAACAATTTTATAATATGTTATTTTTGGAAAATAACAATAGTGTCAATTTTGACACTATTCATTTATTTGAATTTAAATAAAATATATACAGAAGATATGTTCAAACTAAAAGCTTCAATATATTAAAAAAAGGTCATATGTATCTATAAAATTAGTGCATCACATTAAATAGTTCATATAATATTTATTTTATTATTTTTAAAACCATTTATTTGGTTTATCTCTTAATAAAATAAATACGACAACATTTTTGTATAATTATTTAATATACTTATTTGTTGCATAAAAATTAAAAATAAAATCCTATGATGAAAATAAATCTATTAAATTTCACAATAATACTTTTACTCGAATTTATCATCTTAAAATCACAATATTTAAATTGTTATATTGATTAAATTATGAAGGTGACAACTTTGGCATCATTTAAAATAAACTAATATAAGTGTCATAATCGCTTTTATAAGGCTCCAAATGGTCAAATATTCGACCATTGGATGCTTATGGTTTACAGTTACATGTCCAATAAGTTTTGGTTAGGTATTTGTGCATTTTATGGTCACTATTAGTTTAATAAAGACAATATTCTTGATTTTTCACTAGATAAACAATTTCTGCATCACTATTGTTTCATAATTAATGATAATTATTTAATCCCTAAAAATTATAAATAAATTTATATGATGTAGATAATTTCATTATCTTTCTGGAGACTATTCATGTTCGAAGTTTCATGAAGTTTATCACTAAATTAAAATTAATATACTTATAATATTTAAGAAAGTGACATGTTGTCACTTTCTTTGGTTTTAATTAATAATTAAGTTATTTTCATGGAAAAATGTCCATTAAATGATTCTAATCCGACCCTTAGATGATATGGGTCTTCTTTTAGTCATCCAATAGGATTTTGACATTTGTTAGGGTAATTTTAAAATATTATATTTACCCTTAATTGCCCGATTTACCTTTAACTATGGTAAATAAAATTTACCGTAGTTACTATTCATAATTCCCAAAAATAAAAAGTAGCTTATTAACATAATTTGGACCCACTGATTCCAAATATGGAATCCATTTTTCCAAATTCAATACACAAAAGATGCAGAAATTAAATTAAAATTAATCCCGTTGTCGAGAGAAAACGGGTTTTTCTTTAAAACATTGCAAAAGATTGAATTGATTAAACCTACGAATTCAAGGTAAAATCAATGCTAATGACATACATTATATTAAATGGTAAAAATATATTCTGTTTATACTTTAAAACCATTCAATATTATAATTTAACCACATAAGATATTACGATGAAAAAAGTTGTTTTTAATTAAAATATAGCGTGTTTTTACTATTCATTAAAATATGAAAGTTATCGGAAAAATATCAAATCTTTATCTAATGTAAATTTTTATATCCTGATTCAAAAGAAGAATATTATTTTGTCAAATTGAACATATAAACATGTCAAAAACTATATTTAATGCGGGTGCGCCATCAAAAGGCGGTAAAACTGCATTTTTTGAAAAATCCTTATTTTACACGAAAAATTTATTTTGTTCTTATACCATGTTCTAGAAATGTGTAAGATGAATAATAATGTTATAAAATTCTAAATTTAGATAATACTATTCATAACGGCTAGTTCATGACAATATTATAATAATATAACATTGTTTATTAAAACCCAGTATTGTGTACAACACACGCTATCGAGGAAGGTCGCGATTGCGTGTAATGCAAGCCAAGTCAGGGTTGCGTGTTGTGAAAGAATCCTTCATTGTTTCGTATAACAGAATCCAACCATATTTCATTTATACATTTAATATATATATATATATACACTCAATGTTGCGTAGAATAACTATTATCAAAATTGTGTGTAACACGGTCCAAGAATAGTGTTGCGTATACTGCAAGCTAATACGGTGTTGCGTATAGCGTAGGGTAATCATGGTGTAGAATACAACATAAGACATTAATGAAATTAAAATAATATTTTTTCATAAAATCTCGGGGTGTTACAGTTTGGGGCTTGGAGGCCCGGTTTTTTTGGAATCACATGATACCTAAAGTAGTGACATGCATTGGTAAATACATGTGGGAATGGGGAGGACACCGAGGATGAAAAAAGGGATGATTACAGGATTACTCATTTTAATAAAAGTTGGATTCTTGTTTGAATCAGTTGTTTTGAGAATTTACATGTGATTTTTTATCTTCCTTACATTCCCCACTTCTTTAGGTATATGTATTTTTTACTCACCTTAAAATAGTGATGATGACATTCATAGTATGCCACATTCTTTACGTGTTTAGCTTCCCATGGTAGAATGAGTCTACGATCTTGATATTGGGGAAAAAATTGGATGGATAGTTAATTTACTCACCATGTTAAGACCCTTATATTTGGTAGTACGTAATTTTTTTCATAGAATACCTAGTAATACAGGAATTAATGATGTGAATAAATAAATAAATTTTTTACCAATGGGGATGGATATTTTTGGGATGAAATTCCTAGGTTTTATTTCTAATGTGGACTTGGTTTCTATATTCTTGGAGGGCATGGATCATTGTTGTAAAGCTATATTAATCTAAGGTCAAAAATGTTAATGGTTGATTTTTTTTAAATAATTATTTATCATTATATGAATCTTATGAATGGAATAATGAAAGTTAATGTATCCCCTTTAATGGTTATGTTCTTATATGTTATCTGGTATTAGATGAGGCACTTAGGAGTCCAAGAGATGTTAGCTATAGTAGTGCCTCGGACTATGTTGTTCTCTTAGTGTGGTCTTGAGCTATATTATATCAGGTAAATTATGGATTTCTATATGGAACTAAATCATTTAGATGAGGAAAATAGACACCATGGGGATTTCAGATCCCATGGGGTGTTTTCCCTAACATCTTGGTGGGGGTGGATGGATGACAGTATACCTTATTTGGCTATACTCTCTTCTCTTGGTAGTTACAAATGATTGTAGGAATGGAGAATATTTTCTCCCATATATATTTGTAAGGTATTTAATGTCTTTAGGTTGTTTTCCAAAAATATAGTCAGTATATAGTTTAATAAAGGCTCTTATATGTATAACATGTATAAGATATGATGGATTGTAGATCCTTACTCAATGTATGGGCCAGGATGGATTGAGGTATATTAATTGATGTATGATACACATTATGCATGATTTGGTTGATCCAACAAACTACCTAGTTCATTTTGGTTATGCATATGTGGTTGTCTGTTATAGGTGGCTCATGTTGTGGTGATTCACCCAGGTGTCTGCTAGCTAGCCATTATGGAGAGATACACTCAAGACGTTAAATGTGGGGACATAGTTGAAAAAATGTGGGGAGAGGTAATGTGGTAACCATGATATTCTTTATTATTTTATTTTCTATTCTATGGGATACAAGGAGAGACTATCCATGGTTATGATGGTAAATTAGTTTTCCTATTTAGGTTATGAGTTAGTTTCACTTATAGTTCCTTGATATTATTCATACATTCTTTTCCTTTTTCATTAGCGGCTCTGGGGATGATCCTATATATTATACTATTATAATAATTTTATGTATATATAATCTATTTTTTCATGTCAGTTGTAGGAGGTTGGAGATAATACTAGTTGCTACTAGTTTGGGGTTTAGCGAGAGCTGTTTGGACTTCGTGGTCGCTTGTATCTTTAAATATACATATTTACTTCCAGTTTTTCCTTTACTTGTTGTTGTTATTTCTTGAAATTAAATATGTGTAGTTTTTTTATTTTATATTATAGTCTATGAAAGAGTTTTTTTAGTTTCTGTCATACCTCTCTATCTCTCTTGTGTTCCCCTAGAGGGTAATTCCTCCCCATTGTGTGTTTATAATATCCTCGGTGCTAGAATCCATCTCGGGGACTACAGTAGATGGGACTCAGGTGTCATTATCTATCTTCTCCAACTTTTAGATGAGGAGGGAAACATTGTGGGGAGGTATTCATTGTATATTTGTATCAAAGGTCTAGTTGGGGATCATAAGAAGTTCTGAGTTAGCCACATGTGAGATTTAATGGGCTTGTAGGGAAGAAGTTTCACCTATGTTTATCAAGCACATTAAAAAAAAGAAATTGGGTTAGAAATGGGTGTTTTGGGACCCTTGTGATATAATGTATAGAACATTAAACATACAATGTATTCAAAATATGGTGATAAGTTTTGTATGGTAGATACCTATAAAAGTTTCATGCATTATTTTTCATGGACTATGTCTGAATGGGTTGATCTTTGAATAGGTTAAACTAAAAAGATTACATGATATAAATTAATTAAAGTTAATGGTTTCCAAATTGTAGGTTAAGGATATCAATTTTTGGTTCTTTTACAGGCAATTCCCCAGGATGATATCCTAAATAGGTTCACATGGAATATTATTACCAAGTTTCATGAGCAGATAGATGTAGAGTAAAGGTTGAAGATGAAAAAACATAGAGGAAACTCTGATTTTTACATCACCAATGATTGTAGAGGGATGACCGGACTATTTTTTATATAGTAACATCATAATAGTCAGAGAAGGATGAGATATACTTATGTTCGATACATGCCTTGATGGTGAACTAGGTATTGTTTCTTATGATGATGCTGTGTGAGGCAGTGATGAAGTGGTGGATGTTGTTCCATGGGGATTTTGATTAGTCAGCAGTATCATGGGAGGTGTTCTGAGACATGTTCAGAGTCTATTTTCATTACTTAACTGTGAATGAGACCAATCACCCAGATCTTATTACCCTTTAATAGGGTATATCTAATGTGTGAGAATTTGGGATCCGTTTCAATAATCTTATGAAATATGCATCAGAACTACTACAAGACAATGTATCGTGGGCCAGACAATTCAAGGAGGCTTTGTATTGAGAGATCTAGTTCCTTGATACTTAGTTTATGCTGATGATGTTTCTCAAGGTGCTGGAAAAATAAAAATAAATCAAGAGGAAGTTAGGTAGAACTAGATCATCTTGAGAGGGAAGTATTTAGGAACCCCCATGAGGTAGAGTTATTGTCTAAGTTTCCCAATTGTCAAGACATAAGTGATTCTGATTAGCTTGTTGTAGGTCCCATCCCTGAGTGTCTCATTTCTCTATGGAAGAATCTATCAAAATATTCTATGGAATAAATATCATATACATTCTTATGATGGGTGTGGACATTATTGGAAAGAGTTCTTGAACATTATAAGATGTCATTGTGAACCAGTTATTCCACTTCAGCTTCCTCTGATGAGGCAATCCCAACCGAGGAGTAATAGTGTGCTACTCAAATTTGGGGTCACCAATTCGTAGATGTGGTAGTTAGAGGATAGACCTAGAATTCTCCCTGTCCCCATATAATAGATCACACCTATTGGTGGGGTATTCAGCAGTTTCATAGAGGTTATAGAACATGATATGGTTAGATTCATGATTTAGAATTTCCAATGTCAGGTGAGCCAGATATCATTAAAGATACCCTATGCTATTTTTCTAATTGGGTTTAGCAATTTCTGAATTGAGAGTTAAACACTCATTTATATCACCATCCATTTTCCATGATTTGGGACATGATGTACAGAGGCTTTTAGTTCCCATTGAATTGACTATGCCAAATTGAGTTTGAGATGAAATGTATGATGTATGTTGAGACTATGAGCTAGTAATAGGGTAACACTGCTCTAGGGGTGACTTATTATGTTTATGAATCGAACAATATGATATCACTTGTGGCATGGATTGGTTTTAATCAATGAATAATATCATGGATTTCATTAGGAATTTGGTTATGTTCTTTGATGCCAATGGAGAGCCAACAATGTTTATTGGTGAGTGTGACACTCAGATGGGTTAGTGGAAAGTTCTATACTTTTCATATTTAATAGAAATGATGATACTATTTTTGTAATTGGTTGAACTGGTTCTATTTCCAATGTTCGTATAAGATTAACCTGAGGTCTATGCATAAGAGGTTATATTGTTACCTCCCTCAACGAGTGATAACTCGGGGGATCCAACTACCTCCAGGTATCTCTCTAATCTCAATATCTCAGTATAAAATTGTAACTTACGAGTTTTAGTAAATATTCATATAGATCTATTGTATATTGTGGTGAAGTTTTGTTTGTATGAGTGTGTCATTGTGGGGTTCACATGTTTTGTTCATAAATAATGTTGATAGTAGTTTGATGTTGGGTATTTATTGTTATTTCTTGAACAAAGTGATAGTGAAGAACCGCTACCCTCTTCTTCAAATTGAGGATTTATGCGATCAAATTATGGGTGAAATATGGTTCTTGAATAAAAACATTTATTCATGATATCAGTATATGTGTGTTAAGGTTGATGATATCTTGAATATGGTTTTCCGTTGTCGTCATGGGCCTTACAAGTGTGTTGTGATTTTGTTCGGTGTAAAAACTGATCCAACTATGTTAATGGGGATAATGAACTCGGTATTTTGTGTGTTCATAAATATTTTCATGTGATTTTCGTTGATGAAATCATTATTTACTCTACATCTAACAAGGATCACGTAGATAATATGCATGTCGTTTTAGGAGTTCTTCATAATGAGATATTGTTTGGGATATTTATGAAGTGTTGGTTTTTGGCTAGAGAATTCTATTTCCTGAGAAATACTATATCCCAGTAAGAAATATCATTGGATCCATTGAATATATAAAAAGTTTTATCTTAAGAATCCCTAAATATAGTTGAAGAGGTGAAACGTTTCATTTGTTTTATATGATATTATAGGAGGTTCATAAATGATTTCCCTCAAGTTGGTACTCCTTTGACAGGGTTGGCCATAAAATGTCCAGTGTTCTTATGTAATGATCAGTGTTGGACATATTTTGTGTTTCTTATGGGGAGGTTCATCAGTGCTCTAGTTCATTGTCTACCACTAGGAGGAGTTCAGTTTGATGTTTTGGGGATTCTTCATGTATTAGGTTAGGCAATTTAATGATTCAGCATGGATTAGTATTTTTTATGGGTCTATGTTGTTACATTCCCATAAGAATAATTCGTCCACTCATGATCTTGTGTAATAGGAATTGGTTTTTTCCCTATGCGTTTGGATATATGTCCTGATCAATGTGCATTTGCTGTTCTTCTCCAGTAATAAGTGAC
The DNA here is from genome assembly GCA_963277665.1 of Viscum album. Classification (NCBI taxonomy): domain Eukaryota; kingdom Viridiplantae; phylum Streptophyta; class Magnoliopsida; order Santalales; family Viscaceae; genus Viscum; species Viscum album. The sequence goes on from OY728123.1 coordinate 840,537,894, forward strand.
CGAGTTATGTTTCCCCAAAACATGACTTGAACGTGTGTCAGCATCAGTGGATGGAGTAATTATTCGATTAAAGCATCAAGATTTCATATAAACTAGGAAATTTCAATCTTTTATCTGATCTGATGTGTATGAAGTCATGCAGTGATGTAGTGTGTGAATCAAGTGATTCCCGGAGAGTGATTCAAGAACAATCATCATTTCACATAGATATTTGAGAAATTGGGGAAGAGGATGGAAATTTTAGAAAATGGAGAGGTCATCTTTATTGTGGTTGTTGGGGGAATCTAGGATGGGGGATCTTGGGTTGGAGGTCTAGAGAGATCGTGTTTTTTGTAGTGAGTCCCCTGATGGTTGGTCTGAAGATGAACATCATCAACTGTTATTTTAGGGAATTCTCTTCATTCATTTGGATATGCCTAAGATTATTCATTGAGAGTTCTATATTTTTCCTTTATAATTACATTCTATCAGGAAAAGGATGTACTAAACATTGAGAGGTTAGTTTTGGTGGCCTAGTCAGAACAATGAAACTGCTTGGTTTGTGTCACAATGATTGGTTTTACAAAAGTTGATGGTCGAGAGCGGTGTTCTTAGTGTCTTACTCCAGCCATAATATTATCATAAGTGAAATTTAGAGGCCATATAAATGGAATTTATCACTGATTTACCTAAATCATATGAAGGCTATAATTAAATACGGGGGGTAGTGTATTGGTTTACAGAATTACCCCACATTAATGTGTTCAGGTAGTCAATATCAGTGGTGGTTTTATTGACGAAGTATCTAGAGGTAGTGGTAAGAATAAATGGGGTCCTGAGGAAAATAATTTGCATTTGAGATCCTATTCACAAATCATGTGTGTGGAGGGGTGTAATGAATCCTTCAAGTTCTCAGCTATTCCTTATAATTTATTTTTATTCATAGACGGATAATCAGACAGAGAAGACCATTCAGACACATGAAGACATGTTTCACTCTAGTGTCATAGATTTTCGATGTTTTTGGACCAGTCACATGATAATGATGGAGTTAACTTATGAAAATATTTTCCACCCAACCCTTGTTGTTTCACTGTTTGAATCCTTTTATGACTGATCATTCCATTATCTATTATATTGCGATAGGGTCATAGATATATCTATCCTAAGAATAGAACTGGTATATTATATTCTAAATATGGTTCATAGGATTCTCAAGAGGATTAAGGGAGAATAATATCATCTAAATGTTACTCCCTATCATGGGTAGTGAATGTTTGTTCATGATAGTAATTGTTCTCACCATGTTTCATGGAATTATGAGGTGTTTGATTGTGGTGGGGAAGTGGTATATTAGATAGTTCTTTCCCCATAGATGATCAAGAAAAAATGATGTTTTTAAGGGTCATATATCATTTTTTATCTTCTAGATTACTATCAAATAATCAATTTGGGTGAGATCTATGTTAAAAATGATTCAACCTTCGAGGAGAAGACTTTTGAGATCCATAACCACCATGAGAATGTGTTTTTTATGCATGCTATCCCCTTGGTTCTTGTCTTATAGAGTCATGGTTTCATGGATGAGAGTACCTTGGAATATGAGCCCCAAATATTCTTTCAGTACCCCGATCAATTAAATAATTATCTATACTCTTGTAACGTTGTTCGTTTTTTGGTAATAAGAGTTTTTCTAGTTTTTGAGATTGAATTATCGTATTTCATGTTTGGTATTTCTTTCTTTTGAGATGTATCTAACCCTAAATAATGTCTAGGAGAATTTTTTGGTTGTTTCATGTGTTTTTTATTTTTTCCCATGTGGGTTTGTTGAGCGCCTATTGTGGTGAGATCCTTAAAAGGTATCTCATAGGTTGGTAATTCAGATTACCTATTTTTGTTTCCACTATGGGTTAATTTTTTATTATTTAGGATGATAATTTATTAAAAGGTATATAATATAAGGTCTTGGATCCACCTTGATCAAACCTTTTCGACTTTCTGATGTCTGAGGTTCTTGTAGGAGGTTCGTAGGATGTTTAGAGGAGTTTGGTTGCTAAATGCTAGACACAGGGAAATTTCACGCCATTTAAAATATTTACATAATGTGAAATAATGTTTTCATGATGTGTACTACATTAGGGTTTGAAAAATAAATAAATTAAAAAACCAATGTATTTTTCAGTGTATCCAAACCCTATGAACTATGAGATTTGAAAGGGGATGACCCATTTTTTAATTCCTTAATGCAATGTTGTTTTAAGTCTTTTCAATAGCTCAAGTTATTCGTAACCCTATGGGTGGAGTGACTATCTTCCCCATTCAAGGTGTCTGAAATCCCTCTCCTTTGGTGTTTTGGATTTATTTTATTGGGGATTGACCCTTGGTCTTCTGTCATCAATCTGTGGTGATCACAGGTATGTTATTCCTCCATTGTCTATCAATTTATCTTGATATGATATTGTTTCCTCCCATACCTTATCTCTATGAAATGTAATTTTCATACACATGTTTCTAATGTGGATTCTCTTGGTTTGTGTTGGTGTGGTATTGTCACGAAATCAATGGGTAGATGGAGATGTTGAGGGAGAGTTGACTAGGATTCCAAACATTGGTCAATTCTAGCGAGAATAACAATGAAATCCTTTTAATGGTAGGGGATTCATTTATTCTATAATTAATTACTTGAAATAGTGGAGTTATAATTTTTAAAACCCTTAGATCAAATTGAAATGTAGATAATAATTACATTTTCCATATTATAGAATTGGTATTGATCATATGTAAATATTGTTGTTTTTATCATGATAATGGGCCATCACGTGATCATAAATATAGTTTGTTATCTACGATGTTTTTGTTATTCTTAGAGTAACACGTGAACTTTGTAAATAACATAAATCTTAAATTAATTAATAAATAATTCACTAAAATGATAATGAAATATTTTTAATGAAATTGTTTGTTGTTGTAATTTTACTTTTATCAAATTGATGCATATACACATGTTTAATTGAATAATATACGAAACCTAGATCATGTTTCGATTGGATGATAAAATAATTAAAGGCATGCTAAACTAATTTTTTAATTAATTTTGGATATATTTGATATATTTTTTCTTAGGATTCTCATATTTGGATCCTATGATAACAAATCAGTTAATTCAATGTGAAAACGGAACTGATTGTTTGATAAAATATAATTATATTTAGGTAATATGTTGTATGTTTTCAAATAAAGTCAAATTTTTGTTTGATTTGGAGCAGTGAGAGCATGTTGTGTGTGAATGCTGGATTCATTAACTTAGGTCTAAGATCCTAGTTACTATGTTGTTTCATACTTCTTTTGAAGTATTTTGAGAATATGATAGCTAATCCTAGAGGGTTTTGTGGTCTGTGGAGAGGGTATTCCTATATGTTTTATGATCATATGATGGATTATCTTGTAGGGATGCTTTGGTATATAGGGAAAGAAGCTTAGTTCTTGTGGTAGTAGATTATTACTAGTGTGGAGATATGAATCATTATATGCATGTGGGTGTCAGGGAGGACAGAAAAGATGATAGAACGAGTTGAAGTTGGCTTACCTGCTGTAATGAATGCAAGATTCTTATTTGAATCAGTTTATTGGTGTAATTTAATGTTTTTGTTTTCCTTATTTCATTTCTCAACTGCATGAGGAATATGGTTTTTGTTACTCTCCTTACAAAAGATGTGATGGCGTTTGTGATATTCCGTTTTCTTTCTATGTTTATTTTCCCATGTTTGGATAAGTCTACACTCCTACAATAGGTGGTGAAGACTCGACAATAGTTCATCTACAAACCATTTTGTTCCCCTTGTGTTTGGTATAATAAAATTTTTTCTTTGAATACCTAATAATATGGAAATTAAAGATGACAATAAATGAGTAAAATTTTAACCCATGGGGTTGGAGGTTACTGGGATGCAATGTTTTCTTTATAATTATGAGAAGTCGTGGACTTAGTTTTTTATATTCTTAGAAGTCATTGATCATTGTTTCAATGATAATGAAATGTAACGTGGTAAATGTTGATAGTTAATTTATTTAAAAATAATTAATTAATGTAAATTGAAAATGATGAAGGGAATTAGAAATATTTAATTTGTCTCCTTAAATGGTTGGGTTCTTATATGATATCTGGTCTTATTAGAGGTATTCAAGAGCCCGAGATACATTATATTCAGTGGAGTCTAATACTAGGTTATGCCCAAAGTGTGGTTTTGAGATATATTATATCATGTATATTTTTTTATTTTTACATACTACTCTGCCCTATCGGTTAGGAAAACTTACACCTCATGTATTCTGAGCTTTGGGGTGTTTCCCTCAACATCATGGGGGAGAATGGATAGATGACTACAACCTTTTTCTATGTTATCTTTTCTTTGTAGTTACTTGTGCTGGTACATGAAACATGTAGTTTATCTCATATATTTTCATAGATGACTATAATGGCTTGTGTTTATTTCACACATACGCTTTTTTGATATATTTTCCTAGGGACTACTATAGGTTTAATGTGTATAAGATGTTACAAATTGAGGATCCTTACTCAGTGTATGGGTTGTGATGGATTGAGGTATTATACCTGATGTATGAATCACATTATGTGGGCTATGGTGGATCTCTAAAACTACATTTTCACTTCTGTTTATGTGGATATAGTGGTTTTTTTCACATAATAAATGATGTGGTGCTTCGACCATGCATCTGTAGGCTAGCCTTTTTGTAGAGAGATGATTATTAAGTGTTTTATTGGGGAAGAGTAGTAAAAACTGGGGATGCAATACTGGGGTAATATTAATATTCATTATTATATTATATTCTATTATATTAAATACTTAGGAGAGTAGCGATAGTGTTTATGGGAAATTAGTAAACCTATTCATGTGATGATTTAGATTCAATTATTGATCACTATGATTTAGCATTATTTATTTAACTTTTATATGAGAGCCTCTAGAGAGGATCCTAATGAGTATATTATTACACTCATCCCATGTATATATAATTTTTTTTTCAGGTTAGTTGGAGTTGGTCAAAGTTAATCCATGATACTACTACCAGGAGGTTTAGTAGGAGTTGTTTAGGATTCATGGTCCTTGTGGTCTTTAATTTTACATTTTTAATTGTAGTTTTCCATTATGTTATAGTAGTTCTTCATTGACAATAAAAAAGTTTAAATTAAATGTTATTTTATACTGGTTTTTGAGAAGGTGTTGGTAGGTGTATTTATTATATGTCTTTTTTTTCATATATTCTTCTACATGGAAATTCCTCCCATATGGGTGTTTACTCTACCCTCATTGATAGTCTCCAACCTAGGGCCTACTATATGGGGGACACATTTTCCACTATCTCTCTTCTCCCATTGTCTGCCTAGGAGGGCTACACCATGTGGCGAGGGGTTCATGAAATATTAAAAATTAATATGAATCCCATGTAATATTATAACCCCTGAATATAAATGGGATTCATAAAAAAATAATCATAGAATAACCCATGGAAATGTTATTTGTTTTATTATAATCTCATTATTTCATTAAAACATAATCCCAAAAAAAGAAATGATATTCACAAATTATTTTTAATTATATAGATGAAACCAACTAGAGGAAGAACAAGTGTTGTATAAATGGATCGTATAACTGGTAATGAATATGTAAAATCAAGGGATTTTGTTTTATTATGAATAGAAATTCCATTAAAAGATTATCTAAACACTATTGAATAATATATCCTTTCAATTTTAAAATAACATATTTAAAAATATAGTGCATGTTTAAAATAAAAAATTTTATTTAAAATTGACCCAACAAACAAATAAAGGTTTTATCATTAAAAAAAATAATCATGAAAATAATAAATTTTTCTTATGATGTATTATATAAAAAACATTCTTTCTATGCATTTTATACAAAAATTCACAAAGTGAATAATTTAGAAAATGAAACGATGATTCCTTAAAATCAATTTTTTAAAATGTATGAAATGGGTAAAAATGAAAATAAATAATCATTGTATAATATTAATAATGATAATTAAGACACAATTAGGTAAATTTAATTTGAAAGAAAATGTTTTTTCGACCAATGATAATGATTAACCCAAATCAAGTAAAATAATATTTTTAGAAACTTGAGAACATAAATTGAAGAAAATGAATAGATAACTACTATTTAAAAAACTGACACAGGATAACAGAATTCTAGATTATATTGAGTGATAGATCTTTATATTTTATCCTTGGAGTCATTGTCATGATAATCTAACAAAAACAATGATATTGTGATGTAAAACAATTACTTTGAGTTTGCCTTGATTTGAAATCACTCTATCCTCTTTTTAAAAAATAAATATTTATTTTATTTATAAACATGGGTTATTTCCATTCATGTAATATCATATTTTTTCCACTTAAAACATTTAAATACTACATTTTATTAACAAATAAATATAAAAATCATCATTTTTAGGTGTCAACTATTTCATTTATCAGAAGTAGTTCATTTCGGTCGTTTCTGTGACATCCCTGGTATATAAAGAACATAAATTTTCATAATAATTAATATTTTTGAGTAAAATATTAATATAACTATCAATGGTATTCTATGTTTGATAACATACTCAATACACAAAAACATGTTTCTTTGAAATCTTACGTCCCACACAACATTGAATTATAATGAAAAATAAAATAATAATATTATTATTTAAATGGTAGTTAACACCTAGACAATATATTTATGAAAATAAATAGAACAACTAATATATGACTAGAAATTTTTTTAAATGTTTTTACTTTTATCTGATAAATTTTAGAGGATTAAAATATAAATAAGCACGAAATACTCTTATATTCTTTAAAATTTTGATTTACCACCTTTTGTGGGAGAAACCTATTTAAATATTGGTATTGTCACTTTAATATGTTAAATTTGACAAAAAAACTTATTCTATTGAAGTGGGACATCAAAATTTACATTGGGTAAAATTTTGGTATTTTTCTAATAAAGATCATTTTTTGCCGAATAGTGAAAAATATTGCATTTTAATTCAAAACTACATTTTAATATAATTTATTTATATGAACATATTATATTTTTAACTATTTTTAAAGTGTAATTACACAATTTTTTTACCATTTAATTAATCCTTGTTCATTGGAAGTAATTTCACGTTTTAATTAGACATAAACACAGGTCAATATTTTGATAATTATTATTTCTTAAAAACATGTTTTTGGTTTTGAAAATGGGAATTAATTTTAAATTAATTTCTGAAAATTTTATGTTTTGAATGTAAAAAAATGGATTCCATATTTGGAATCATATGTTCCAAATTGTGTGAATAGGTAACGTTTATTTTTTACACATTATGAATAGTAACTTCAGTCAATATTTTATTTACCTTTGTTAAAAGGTAAATTTGGTAATTAAGGTTACAACATAATATTATAATAACATTAAATTACCTTAACATGTGTCCTAATCCTATTGGATGATATATTTCTGAACATGGTCATCCTTGGGTCAATTTTGGGACCCCATAGAGCCTCTTGTAAGTTAAATTGTCTTTATATAAAAATTAATTTAATGATAAGGAAAATATAACCAAAACTTATATCTTTTACTAAATTTTTTTATATGGGGTTATATATGTTATATCTTCGAAAATAAATATCCATTGGAAATATGAAACTATTTCATACATCATTATATTTGGATTATAATTTTTATACATTACATAAATAATTTTATTTATGACACAACAGTGATGTAGTAATTTCTTCCGAAATAAAGGATTCAAATAAATTATATTATAAATAGTAAAATAAATTTATTTGGGAAATTTTTTTCCAGAAATAAATTTTAGGGATAATAATGAATTTTTATATTTGAGTTTATTATGTTTTTCCAAAATAATCAAGTTCTTGATTATTTTTTAAAAATTCATGATATAAATAGTTTATAAATTGTCATAAATGGGTTTTCATAACAATTAATATTTTATTAAAAGATAAAATAATCATAAAAATCTATGATTCGCCAAACAAACATATATGTTGATAAAAATTTCATTAATGATCCATTTTTCTCTCTTGTTAATTTATTGTAAATATACTAACATCATATTATTAATGTAAAGGAGGATATAGTAGAAGATAAATTATTTAACTAAGGGTTAAAACTAAAAGATAAGGACTGAAAAATTATTCCCAACCTATCTAATTATTATTGGATAATTTTATTTCGATTTCTATGAACCTAATATTCGAAATAAATAATTTTTGGACTTTTTGAAATTGAAAATATTTTAATAATAAAATAATACTTTAAAACATCCCTAAAGATCCCCTCCTATCTATTATAAAAGGCCATCGCCTCTAACCCATTACAAAAACATATCAAGCCCCTTGGTTCATCCAAAATCTACTCCAGGAAGCTACCAATATCCGTATAGAACTCCTACAAGCCTTCCCCTTGGTTTATTGCAGTTCAAGAGATCCCTTTGGCTCAAATCATAAGAAGTTAACCAATTTCAAGGTAACATCTTCTCTGGAGTTTTATTCTTTTATTTCCTTTATCCAACCCCCTAAAATCTCTTTACTCCACTATTTTATAACAAAAACATTATATAAAATATACTAGTATGTTTTTATTATGAATATTCTAACTAAAAATCCACACACCTCCATCAAATGGATATGAATATACTGTTTATGTGGACGAAGAAATACTACATAACAAAATGATGATGGTTCAATTATCTATTACTACCTCTAATGGTGGCCATTATGCAAACACTATATTTATATGTGATATATATAATATTTATATTGTATATATTCTTATTTTTTTTCTTTTATATCATACCATTTGGGATTCCATAATGGAAAAATATAATAATTTCATTTCAGAAAGTTTGGACTACTGCCCCCTCAAAGTGATATGACACGTTCATGCCATACATGGAACGCAAAAAGGATGCTGTTAATGAAATTATATATTATATTATAATATAATTATAATATATCTACGTATCATTATGTTTCCATTCAGTTAAATATGAAATAGAACTGGAAATATCATTAATGCATACGTACGTCTTACTATCTCCATGAACGGTTCATTTCACTTCTTATCTCAAAATGTTATGAAATATTATATATATATATATATATACACATACTGGTTATATATGATATCTATTATATCTATGTCATGAATATCATTCAATAGATATTGGACTTTTGGCCACATGGACCATTTGTAAATATAACATGTTTATTTTTTACTCAAGTTCCAAACATCAAAAAAATGTCTGATAAGAAGTCAAGTAATTGAAAAATTATTATAAAAAGGTAATAAGTGATATAAAAGGAATAATAACCATGAAAAATGTTATTAATCAGGTATAAATAAACTTTAATTCATTATTCAGTATGATCAATGAACATACAATAAATGTCAGACTTTAGGTAAGGGAACTTCTTAACCCAATTTCTATTCTTTGAGTTAAACATCCACTTCATGATTATGTCATACTATAATTATGTGACATAAAAATTTTGATATCCTATATTTTATATATAATTTATTTATGTGTCATTAATGTGAATAAAATAATCGATCTATTTTATTTACAATATGATCGTTGTAAGGGACTTCATCTCAATCACCTTTCATTGAGGCATATTTTGATTTATACAAGACTCTCTTTTATATATTGTATAATAAAACATTTTTACATTTACTTTTATTCACAAGGAATATTTTTTCTACATAGAATCATACTAAATTGTAAAGGGAATTTTTCATTTTAACATACGCAGTGACAATGACGTTTCCACTACCGTGAGCTATATTTGATCATGGGTTTCTTTAAAAAGTTGTAATGTTTGTAAAAGGAATATAAATACCATATAATCTTTTTACATATTTTGGAATTTAAAATATTTTTGGGAATGGATTGGTTATATCAATATATTGAAATTTTATATTTTTATTTAAATTCCTAAATGTTATCTTTATTTAATGCTTTTTCATGTGTTATGATTATTTTATGGTTTTTGGGAATTGTTTACACATACGGGTGGTTTCATGATAAACCTACGATGGGTGAGCCCGACATAGCTCTCCAATGCATTGGGTAACATGACATAAGTAAAAATTGATGTATCTCCAAAGATATTTCTTGAATATAACATGATGTCAATTCCAAATGTAACTCCATATGTAGCTGTGAAAGCTACAATGTTAGTATGTTATGAATGCCACAAGTTTTCTTTATTATTTAATATTTTCATGTGTTGTTAATAAAACATATGATTTGTATAGTATTTTAATGATATAAAAGAATGATTACTTTGAATTGTATTTAATGATGGACTAATGTTTTCTTTTCTTTTTTTGCATAACCTTTACTGAAATTTTTATGATCATCACAAGTTTTTGAAATGTTTTTCACAGGGTATAAGGAAGGGTAAGATAAAGAAATAATTCAAGAATATTTATATTAGGAAAATAACTCGTGTTTTATTTAATTATTTTTATTATTGTGAAAAAATTTAGATAGATTAGAAGTTTCTACATTGTAATTTTTTAAATGTAATGTAATATTTACGGCCTAATTATCTAAAACCTTAAGCCTGAAAAGACACTCAATGTGAATTATTAACTTAATTCATGATTATGTAATGTTTAATGTTGGAGTTTTATATTTTTGGTCATTTTACATTTATTTTGGTTCATTGATATAAATAAATTTAATAATTAAATAAATATAATATATATTCATTATATACTTATAATATTGATCCATTAATGTTAGAGATAGAAAAAAAATTACAATATTCATAGAGATGGTTGGTTGTATCTACAAATTAACATTGTTTACATTTTTCGTTGGATGGAAAAAAAGAAATATAAATATTAATTATCCCTTTTTAGAGTCATTATTATATCATATTTGTAATATCACTAATTTTCAATGTATTACTTCATAATATTATTTTTATTAGTTTTAGATCCTAGTAATGAGACGACATAATATTCAAAAGGAAAATGTCCCTAGAATTGAGTTTTTGAAACAAAATTGAATATTTTAAACATCTAGTATGGATAGATTTCTAAAAAAGGTGTAATATATTTTAAATGGGGATATTTATATAAAATATAGTGACTCTAATGATTTTAGATATTGATATTTACATTATGATTCACAAAACTCCAAGGCACATTGAATTCATGGGTCAAGAATGATCATGGGAGAATGTTTAAATAAATTAATCAATTAAAATAATTGATTTAAATAAAATTTTCCAAAGCAATATTTTCCTATAAATATATTCCCATTATGAAATTATATTGTTAGTTTCATAATCCTAGATCCATTAGAGGGAGAATGGATGAACATTTTCATGAAAATGGAAATGGAACATGGATCATCGATCAGTGTGAAACTAGACTCGATGATGTCACCAATGATAATGAAGAAGGATCATTATTCATCAGCTATGGATCAATATAAGGGAATGTTATTGTTTTATTTGTATGTAACCTTTTTTTATCTTATAAAAACATGAATAAATCAACATGTGGATTTAATCATGGTTTGAATGTATTGATGGTGGAGGTTTATTTTGTGGGGATTATTAGGGGAAATTGTTTATTTTCATAGTATCATCATTCATCACACTAAATTATGTGTATTGAGTACAACCAAAATATGGATGAGGATTATTCCCTTTTTTTATCCCACCATTCATCATTCATTCATCACTGAGAATTATTTAGCCAGTGGTTCAAAAAATACTATATAGAACAACATTGGGCACCCTTTTCATGGTTCAACAGATTGATATAACCGATTCAATATTATAATGATGACATGATTGAGTTGTGAAAATAGTTAAAAGGGTTAATGATTTTTTATGCCAATATCTTGATGGGCATGAGACAATGATGGGAAGATAAAGTGACCATTATCTTATCAATTTTGGTTAAATGTTTCTATTGAGAGGTGATAACGAGGTTTAACTAGACTAGATCTATGATCCTTAATTGAGACTGGTAGTAGAATCAGAGGAAATGGGGGAGAAATGGTATGTAGAGGAATAACACATGGGTTTTGAGTAATTATGGGTCAAATGGTGTGGTTTTAGAGATTATACACCATGTGGGACCCAGTTTTGTGGCATTGTGGTTCCTATGAGAAGATCGATACCCCATAGCATGAGTAATCTATCACAAAACAAGTGAAGCTTACCTTAAATCTTAGTATGAACCACATAATTTACTTAGGGAGGACTAGGATTACAAGGGTTTGGATATTCCATATACTAAGACATGGACACAGACACAGTCACAATCCCTGAAACGTGGGTAAAATTTGGTGATGAAGGGACATGCTGTGTACATCTAGTACACACATTGAAATGCCTCAATAGTGGCTCGAAATTCTTATCCTCATTATATTGGATAATATTCCTTTCGGTGTGTATTATTTATTATTTCACTGATGGTAGTTACATAATCACATCCTGTCTATAGGATTGTGAACCAGTATGTGGAAGGTTAGTCATTGATAATGTTGTGGAACCCCTATGAGAGGAAATAAGTGGGATAATATTTCATCAACACTTACCACTATGGTGTTACAAGGATAAACATGACTAGAAATACCAAGGGGTTGATACCATACATACTGTGTTAACCTAGAATGGGTTATTGATATACTACATGGAACTATGACTCATCCCCTTTCTGTGTATCGGTCTCTTTATGCTTTCTGCATGTACATCTTATGAAGTGACTCGACGAGCATGACATCATTGAAAAACGTCATTGGTGTTATTTGATTCATTTATTTTGGCCTCCTGATTGAGTGCAGTGAGGGACATTTTAGAAGGAATCCTAGGAGAGAATTATTTTTATAACCCTACATGAATGTTTTTGTAAATGTTTTTTGTGTCATGATATTCTTTTTTCAATGATCCTATAATATTATTGAGATAGTACTATTTTTATTATTGATGTTATATTATTATTGATTTTGGGATGTTAGATAGGGTATAGTTATACTCACCCATACATGATCAATTCCCACACATGTTTGGTATCACATAGTTTACAATCCTTTTTATGGAGTCGTATAGGGGCCAGGACTACATAAAGCTTAGTGAGAGAGACAGACCGAGGAATGTTTATATGGTTACATTACGAAAAATCCCCTTTTATACATTATAAATTGGGATTATTATTTTTTTGTGTGATAGTATTTGGCCCCTTGGTTCCCAATAATTATTATCTTATTGTCACAATGGGATTTTTCTTGTATGCATGCATGAAAATCAATAGTTTTAAATTTTAGCATTGTATGTGCATGGAGATGTGTTCATGTGTGTTGGTACTTTATATGATAATGAATCAAAAGAATTGGATATGACAACTTGGTGTTGTTATCTATCCCCTCTGAAATTAAAGGCAGGCTTGTGTTAGTTGGGGAATGGGATCCATTAGGACAGTTCACAAATTATTGGCACCATGGGGGTTTTATCTAAGGACTAGATTCTCTGAGTATTGTTTAGGGAAATTGTTTATGTGTTTCGTGTTAGGATATCATGCATGAAACTGTATGGTTGGTGTGGTGGCCAATGATTCCATACACCAAGACACTAATAACATGATTTTTGACTCTGTTGATGTATATATTAATTTTAGGGATACAATTATCATTAATTATATTGGAATATTTTTTTCTTTACATATCCTTATTGAGTCATATCCCCATATATAATCAATAAATATAGTATATATATTTATTTTGGATTCCTCTACGAATGTTTTCAGATAAGAATAAGTAGTATGATCATTAGTATCATTCCCTCAATGGTAAGCCCTCGATATAAGGAATAGTTCATAAGCTGTTACCTCTAGGTGGTACAATAACCATAAAACAAAATGTTGAGTTGATGATAATACCGACATAAATATTTGATGAGTTTATTGGGTTGAGTTAACATCATGAGAATCTACTTCATTAAACCCTCATGTTTTGAGGTTAGCCTAACCCAATGGAATATGAATACTAGTCTGAGGTAGTGAGGTGTGTCTACATTAATTTCATGAAACAATATGAATATATGGTTGTATTAAAAGTGATCCTTCTCTCTAAATCTATAGAAAGATAGTGGGGTATAGTGACCTAGTCTAATGATGAGACAACATTAGATTTGTCATAGTTTGAGAGACATTTCAGATAGATTTTTTATAATGGAAGGTTGAGGGTGATATAAATACAAGAGATTCTGTAGCTTCTGTAGGGTAGAAGAACTATGGCATAGTATTCATCAAGGTTCACCATTATATTTGTGTTCATTATGGATATGGGGTGTGATTAGTAATTAAAAACAATATCCTTTGAGTGTTTTCAATACCATGACATTTGAGAAGGAATTATACCTCTAAGAATTACTACAAATCTTTGGTTTTGGATAAATCTTTAGGAGTCGATTTTTTTCTTCATGACATGAAATATAATGTTTCTTCTGAAATTGGGATCACAAGAGTTGAGTCTCAGATATATTAATTTGATGTATAATCCAAGGACCTGGGGACATTCAAAAGTTCAGGAGATGACATTAAGACACAAGGTGTGCAATTTGGGACACATAGGATTGATCTATTCATTATAGGGTGAGGTGTCAGTACTCCTATAATGATTGTGGACATATCACAAGGGATTGTTTGACCCACCATATAACTAAAAGATAGATAGTGTATGATCTACCTATTCCAAGGAAACGATAGAATAAAGTTGTTTATCTATGTGGAGGATGATTAGGGGGATATGGGGGAGTAGATAGAGGTGGTAGAATTTTTGATTTCTTCCCCACCACCCCCTTGTGGTCACTTCTAGGCTCGAGAGATGCGGTTCTTTGTAAAGGGCCACTATAAGAGGTTGAGGTTTATAACCTAGAGTCTCCATGGATGATATGAGGTATGATATATAACTTTTATACCTTATTTGTGGAAATTATTGAAATATGCATGAATCATTTTTTATTTACCCATTTCAATTTAGAGACAAATAGATTCCCCATAATCCTTAAGCTCATCAAGTGCACTTGAAAATAATTCTCTTGTTATATCAGTGATGAACAACTTTTGTTGATAGTGTAATTTTACAAAAAGTGGATATTAGTTTTTACAGAATCTCATTATAGAAGTGATGATTTCTTATAACAAAATCTTATGTATGGAGTGATTATATACAGTTCATGACAATATTGACTATTTTAGGTGGTTGATACAGTGTGTACATTGTGAAAATATGAGGTTTTCCTTTTTTTCATTGAAATGGAAACCCCTGAAGAAAATATTGGACACATGAACAATTGTGTGGAAGTGATTACAAATCAGCTTCCATAAATACCCTTGAAGTAGTGGATTCTATTAGTTTCTAGTTCCCTTCATTGGTGGTGGAGTATGAGGACATCATTCATATGGACATGCAAGGATTATCGCCCCACTGAGAGAAATACATATTCATTGGCCAACACCCTAGGATGGAACCAATATAAACACCATCAGGTTGAATACAACCCACATATCATCAGGGGATGAGGAATTTGCTGGTTGTGTTACAGTGTAATGGGTTTTTTAGACTATGTGTTTCACCCTATGAATCTCTAGTTATGTTCATTTAGAAGGAAGGAAGGTGCTTATGGTTGTGCGTGGATTAACATATCCTCAACAAGTTGACCATAAAGAAAAGTTATCCAATAGTAAGGATCAATTACGTATTTTTTTTATTTTAGAGGGGAACTATGGTTCCCAAGATTGACCTTAGACCAGGCTATAAAAATATATAAGTATGGGTTGCATATATATCAATGATTAGTTAATATGTCACTGTAGTCATTATAAGCATGTATTGATGAATTTCGGCATAAAAAAATCCCTATCAGTGTTCAAGTGAATCATGAATGAAATATTTTAGACTTTCTCCAACTGATTCGTCGTTGTATTAATTGATGATATCAATGTGTACAAGATTACTTCAGAGATGTATGTGAGACACATGAGGATGTATGTTGATGTCATTTGATAGAATTTTTTTTACATGAATCTCTTGATGTTCCTGTTATGGATAAAGGAGTTCCAATTTCTAGGACATGGTATCTTATCTAATTATGTATAATTTATCCCAGAAATGGTTGAAAAATTGATAGCTTATGAGACATCAATAAGAGTGATCTCTATTGGGAGCTTTTATGTGTTGGAAAGTTACTATCATAGATTAATAATCGATTTAAAAAAGATATAACCTGTTATGTCATCTTTTACCCGATAGAGGAAGCCTTTTGTGTGGAAAATGAAGTTCCAACATTCCTTAATAGAATTGAGATATTAATTGATGAGGGACCCCATATTGAGATTTATATTAGAGGGAGTCAAGTACGTAGTTGTTTTTGATGCATCATGGACCATCATTGGTTGTGTTCTAATGAAGAGGTAGATGGAATTTTCTTATGATTCACATAAATTGATACAACAGGAGAATAAATATGTATCCCATGATCTCATTTTATTAGTGGTCATGTTTTCACTTATGAAGTAGTGACACTACTTAAAGGGTTAGTTTTTTATCAGTTACTATGACAATAAGGTACTTGTCTATATCGTTTCTCAAATGGATATTAAGGAGATATAATGGAGATGTCTAGTTTCCCTCCATTATTATGACTTCATGGTTGTCAATAATCATTTCGTGGTGAATGTGGTAGAAAACTATATAAATAGGATACAATGTTCATAGACATAGAGTGTGACATCAGAGAATAAATCCTGTTTAATTAGTCATTTAGAGATGGTATTAGGGTATATTACATCGAGTCGATGGTTGTTACCCATACTATTTTATAGAGAGATATAGAGGTATCAATTTTGGAAAATATCTATTAGACCATGAATACTTAAATATCTAATAAAAAATCTCCTCATATATTTTATAAAGGTGAGGATAATTAAATTATTTTTTAACATCGGATGGTGGAACTAGATTCAATGTGACATGATATAGTGAGTGAGTTACATACATCCCCATAAAAAATATATCCATATTTTTTGATGTTTTAACAAGATCTTCAATTATAGTTCTAGAGGATATGGATGAAAAAGGGAGTTGTAGAGCGTGTCTCTTCATCCCTTACTATTCAACAACTGATGTTTGAGCACCAGGTTCCATTAGTTATAGCTCAACCCCTTAAGGTTACAGATTATATATGGAATGGGATATCTATGGAATTATTTATTGGGTTACCAAATTATTCCAGGGAACATTATTCCATTTAAGAGATCATAGATTGACACACCATGTCAGCCAACATCCAATCTATTCAATAGCAGAGTTCAATAGATAGCTTGGGACAACTCTACCTACAGGAGATAAATAGAATCATCAGAGATCCCACGATAATTGTTTCTAGCCATAAATCTCACTACAAATATAACTTATGGAAGTAATTTTAGGAGGCATTTGGTACTAAGTTTCATTTGAGAATTGATTTTAATGCCTAGACTGTTTTCCAAACAATGAAGACAATTTAGGTCTTTGAGGAAATGATGTGAGCATGAATATTGGACTTTGGTAGTAGTTGGGGGGATCATCCTCCATTTTTGGTGTTTATATTCAATGAAAAATACCATTCCACCATCAGTATGGAACAAATTGAGGCCATGTATGGTTGACCCTATAGTTCCCCACTATGTTGGAGAAACATAAGAGATTTTGAACATAAGGGACCACAGTTGGTACGATCCACTATTGATATGGTGTAGATTATTCATGGGAAAATGAGGACTGTACAGGGAGGTCATATATCAGAACTAGGATTATGAACAATACATTTGGTGTTCAAGGAGGTGGAATTTGTTTTCTAGGGGGTCTCTTCTTGCCATGGATAATAGAGATTTGAATGGGTTGAAAAGTTATCTCAATGATTCATTGACCTTATATTGGCAATTCATTGAGTTGGTGAGGCGGGGTACCGCTTACTTGACCACTATAGTTACACTAGGTAGATGAAATATTACATATGTTGTAGTTGAGGAGATACATGAACCACCATTCACAAGGAATAAAATGCAGAGAGGTAAAAATTGAGGATGGGTATACCATTATTGATTATCCAATATAGATTGGCGATCAATATCTGATTATCCACCATTGGAGGTAGATATCTTTTTTTGGGTGTAAAGTGGATGAAAAAAAATCCTTAAGAGATTACATCAGAGTAGAAATCCTAGATAAAAGAATAGTAACAATTTATCATTTTGTATTTTTATTTTTTTCATTCCATAATGTGAATATCTGTGGTGAGGCGAATGTAATGACTATGATTTTACATCTATTACATTAGGATATTATAAGTATTTTTTTCATAGATTGGTACTGATACAATCTGTGATTTTGAGTCCTAGGGAACAAGAATGTATTTTTAAAAATATATTAAATATATTATATATCATGTGTACTATGGATTCCAAAAAAAATTGATGATTAAATCTGAAATAAGATTCTACCGTTGAGTTTAGTATTTGTGTTTTACTCTAATATTGACATAACTACAGAGTACATCAGATGCTCAACCAAGGTGAACTTGTGGGTTAATGATTAAATAAATTAATTTACAAAAATATTTTATTTAAAAAATATTTAAAGGACCTATTTTATTCTATAAATATACATCTGTGATGAAATTCCAGCATTATTACTTCTATAAAGAAATCCTTGAACTACGTTGGTCTTTATCATCATTTTAAAGAAGTGCATAACAATGGTAACCTTTATTATTTATTTAATTATAGAAAAGATAAAGGTCATAATAAAATGAAATACTAAAAATAACAAAAAACTATAATAATTTTATTAATTAAATATTTGTGGATATATTGAATAAACTGAATATATACACAAATATATGTAATATATTAATAAATAATATATATCAAATATACCGATATCTAAAATGAATAAAATGAAATCGTTAAACAAAAAAAATAAAAATTATTAACTTAAGAATAATATTGAAAATCTTGTAGTTGAACAATCGTTGATTAAAATAGATAAATTTAAAATACGTATATATAGATTATAAATATTAATAAACAGTATTTATTACATATATATAATGTGAATTAATTATAATAATTTAAAAACTTTAAAAATGAATAAATTACAAAATTATTCGAAACATTTATTGAAATAATCTGTAAAAATTGAATAATTTTAATATATATATATATTAAACTAATAAATAATATTATATATATATATACAAAATGAAAATTTTAATAACAAAAAACATTGTAGTGTCTTATTCAATTTAAAGTTGTTTGATTATACAATTTAACATATATCAAACATGCATTATATTTATTTCACATACATATACATAATAAATTGATTTTTATATACAACACCCAAAAAAACATTTACATAATTAGTGAAACCAGATATAGAAACACATACATGTAATATTTGTGTAATTTATTCAAGTTTTAGTATATTATAAAATGTATTATAATATTATACATTTAATATATTAGGGTGTTAATATGTAAATATAATTTATTTATTTAAAATATTATTACTCTTTATTGTTATTTTTTAATTTTTTTTAATTTTTAGTTTTAATTTTTTAATGTAATCATTTTATATAAATTTTATATAAATATTTATTTACAATGTTTCAGTATTTTCAACCCATATTCATCATTATTTTAATACATAAAAATATTTTTTGAAGTAGTATATATTTAATTAATAAAACTTATCCATTTTTTTAATATCTATATTGTGTACTCATTTTTATTTATTAAATTTCACTCATTCTTAAAAAGAATGTATTTCAGATCTGTAAATAAACATTTATAAATAAATATATTAAAAAATTTATAATTCTTATTTAATATATTTTAATTCATTGAAAGTAAAAAGTTATTATAATTTAGAAAATTATATATTTAATTATAATTTAAAAATTATCTATATATTTATTTGTAAAATTAAATTAAACTTATTTAAAAATATAATAGACTATATTTATATTTATATTATATATATATATATATGTTGTGGTCAAAGCCTCAGATTATTTGGGGAAAGGGGCTATAATGAAATGTAGGAAACATACAATGTTGGGATATACCCGATTAGGCCTGAACTGGAGACCTCCTCGAGACCGATGGGGTCTCCAACAAATTATCTATAGCCAATAAATATAATTATATAAATATTTATAAAGATATAAATATATAAACATTAATTTCTAAAATCATTTCATATATTTATAAATTAATAAATTTATATTGAAATAATTTAGTAATTATCATAAATGTATTTAAATTACGAATATATTTACAATTTTTAGATTTTTGTTTCTATTTATTTAAATTTTTTAAAAAAATATTTAAATATATATATATACTTATAAAAATGTATTTATAATTATAAAATTATAATAAATATATTTAAATATTTTATATAAATACTATATTTATATACAGTTACTAAATACGTATATAATTATATATATATGATCATATAGATATATATTATTATGTAAATATATTTATCTTTATTCATAAATAATTATAAATATATTTATAAATGTATATTTTCTATATTTATAAGATTATATATTTATAGTTTCAAATAAAAGATATTAAAAAACAATTTATATAATTATAAATATATATATATATATATAATTATGATGAACAAATATATAATTATATAAATATATTTCCAAAATTTTTAATTTTTAATTTTAATTATGTATCCTTTATCAGCGATAATGTTTTAGCATTGAAAATAGTTTCTTTTATCAATGCTTCTTTATCATTAATAAATATATATGTTTATCAGTTATAAAAAGCACTGCTAAAATACAACAATTTTTGGGATAAATTTTTCCCTGAAATTGTTAGTGTTTATCAGTGCTTTTTAGTGCAGGTAAAGCTCAATCATTATGATTGCTAAAAAATGAAGTGATAAAGAGCCCTTTTATCAGCTCTTATGAATTTAGAGAGGATAAATTGCCTCACTATCAACACTTTTTGTATGCACTGATAGAGGTTCCCCTCATCTATTTAATATAACCCTAACCACAATTGATTTAGTCCCAATTATTAAGATCTCACAGAACTCCCCTGTTGCTGGAACACCTCCTCAACATTCTCTCGAATGATTTAGGGCTAGAATCAAAGGTATGTCATTTTACACTTTTATGCTCTTGTTGGTTTCTTTTTTGGGTCCCATATTTTATGTTTATTTTCTATTCTCATGACGAGGAACCATATTTCATACCAATAAAACAATAAATACTTATGCATCATAACATTTGTATGTTCTTCAATGGGTGCCAATCCTTCTCCTGGTTCATTCCATCCCCTCATATAGAATCCATACCCTTCAAAAATTCATATTGAGGTCTTCCCATTCACCTTAGTAAAATTAGAAATCCAATATAGTGACCAATACAATATATTAGTACACATTTTCACTTCACTTGACCTTTATCATTACCCAATTAATTATACAGAGATATTGTTCTCCCCCATCACATAATTCAAACTATACATGTTCATTCCATAAGAACATAAATGATTCATCATATTAGAATCCATGAAAAGAAATGTGTTTCCTAAACATCATTCAATCATAACATAACCCATGGAATGAAATGGGTTTCATAAATATTATTCTATAATATATATATAATCTATAGTAATAGTAGTGATATTATCATTGAAAAATATTCTCATTAAAACATAAGTATCATTAAATATAAGACTTGTAAATTATTTATGAGGAAAATACAATTCCATTGAAAATGTAATCATTTCCTAAAATTTCACACAATATTAAGAAAAACAATCATTGAAAATGACCTTGTAAACATTTAAGGAAATATTTAATGAAATAATTAGTCATGACAAAAGAAAATTTCATTAAAACCATATATGTAAAACATAAAAATTTATTTCTTATGTTCTCTATAAAAGACACAACTTAACTACTTCATAAAAAACACAAATTGATTTCATGGAATACATGTTGTAAAATGAATAAAAAGATAAAAATTAATTAAAAAAACACAGGATAAGAGTAAAATAAATTGTTTTTTAGAAAACATGTACATGGAAGTTAAATATTCCCTAATGAAGATAGAAAATTAAACAATACCAAATGTTGATCAGATCCTAAATAAATACCATTCAATTTATAATTAATACAATGGGATTCACCATTAAAATTATATGGATATTAACATACCATAATACTTTGTATAAGACTCATAAATTAAATTCATGGGAATTATATATACCATGTATAAAAAACACGTAGTGAATAAGGCATGTGTCTCCAAGAAATTAAAGCGATATATAAATCCCATACTACTTGAGAAACATTAGAACTATGAACCCCAAGAAATAAAAACATCCATTAATGAATTTTAATATAATTAAATAAAGATAATTAATGATATAACATGTTATATGTCTATTTATACACCACTGAAAACAAGTGAAAGGTGAATATGGAATATATCTCATAGAAAAAAATAGTGAGATGAAATTATATTACCTTAAGTATCTATTTATATAAAACATGTTAAAACCTCATATATAAAAAATAAAAATTTATTATACATCTACCAAATAAACAAATTCATATATGTAATACCTTATATATTTTACTACTGTCATTCTATTACCCATTTATTGATCATTCCAATGATAATGTAACGTTCCGAGTAGTAACTATTTTGTTTATCGTACATGTTTTGACTTCTAATTTATGAACTTATCAACTAAATAATAATTTAATTCTTTAATGAATTTAAAACATGAATTTTATATTATATATATTATTTATATGATGATTTATAGAAATCTATAAAATATAGACATATGAAATAAAATACATCGTTCATGGAGATTGTTGGCCATACACACGCTTGAATGTGGTTTCAATTTTCATTTTAGTTTTAAAGGAATGAATGTATATGATATATTATAATTAAATAATAATAATTATATCACAAAATATATATATTCAAATAAAATCATCTTTATTACCATCCATGAAATATAGATGAATAACGAATCACACCACATTGTGGATATAGTAAGTTATATGTATGCACTACCAACATTAATATTTTCTCAAAATATTATATATAGAGATCATATAATTATTATATAAGTATAATTATATAATAAATATCATAAATATAATATAAAAATATATTTCTTATCATAATTACCAACCATAATAGGTCTCAAAGGAAAAAGTACCACATCGTTTTGTTTGGAGGTAGTTCGACATACAAAATAATGGTATGTAAATTACTAATATGATGGAGGTGTTTGTATGTGTAGGTCAGTCCCTTTATATAAAAAAACATTATATTTTGGATTTTTAGGTTATTATATAATCATAAAATAAAAATAATTGTAGGAGTTTGTGAAAAAAATAAAATAAATATATTCATTGAAGAACATTACCTCTTCTATGTGTATCTCTAATTGATTTTCGAAAAATGACTATATTGATTAGATTTATGACCAAAATAATAATTATATTATTATGTGAAGGAAGTTTATTGGAGACTTGTGTGGAGTTGTTTTGATCCAATTTTATTTATATGTCTGAATAATAGAGAAGGGGAGGTTCCCTTTTTTAAATAAGGGGAGGGGAAATTTTGGAATATCCTTAAATATTTCATTTATATCAATGAATTAGGAATTCAAAATGGATCAAAAGTGATTTATGTAAAATAAAATATGTAGATATATCTAAATAATATCAACCTATATCATTTATTCATGTTAAGGTTATATTATTACCCTTATCATTTGGCTTTAATCCTTAATTAATCATTGTAAGTCTTACCGTGACAACATGTATTTTTACTACATATGGGTTAATATAGACACTATAAAATAAAAAAATAACCATAAATGAGATATTTATCCTATTTTAGGATGTTTCCAATTATTTGTTCTAATTTTATTTTTTATAAGTTTTATATCATTTAATAAAATATTAATTTTTAAAAATATCAATAATGTCATTATTGAAAGTGATCATTACATGAAATTTTAAAAATATATTAAAAACATGATATCTTCATAAAAAAGAGTTTTACAATACCCTAACATGGAAATTATGTCCATATTTTTTTATTTATTTAATTTCATCAAATATAATATAGAATAATACTTTAATGTCCCTTATTTTATTCTTCATTTAATTAAATAACAAGTGCATCATCAATGTGTGACAATATATAGTAATTCTTATCACCTAAAATTATAAATATATTTCCATGACGTACTAAAACATATTATATTTCCAATTAACATTTATAGTAGAATTTATATTCATTATAACACTACATTAAAAATAATATAGTTATTTAAAATATGATTATGAATCATCAAATTTTCAATAAACAAAATATATAGTAAATTACTTCCTCTAATACAATTGGATAAAAGGTTGTAATTTTAGTTAAATATTGATTTTGGTCAAATAGAACTCATATAATTATATTAGGACATGTTTTTGGGTAATTTTATAACAATAATTACATTAACGATTACCCAACTTACCATATTTACCCATACCCATGGTAAATAAAAAATTTATAAAGTTTCTAATCATAATTTACAAAAATTAATTTGACCCTATTAGACATTAAATAACATATTTATTACTACCCTTCATTTCTTTTTTTTGAAATTAAATCCATATAAGTTGAAAAATTATGTTTAACGCTACTCTAGATGACATGGTGAGAAAGAGAGTTATTAAAGATAAAAAAAGGAAAATATTGAAATATTTTTATATCTAAGTTCATTGTAAAATAGATTATAATGACCTAAATTAAGTTAAATGATACATTTTTTTTCTATTTATTCTTTAAAACCAATAAAAATAATTAAACAATTTAATTTAATTGGATGAAAAATATGTTTTCAATTGTAAATTTTTATGATTCTCTATTCATCAAAAAATGAATATTATTTTAAAAATATAATTCAACCAAGGTAAACAATGATACTCCCATTCAATGATTTTTTAATTCTGTGATATAAAATTTCTTAAATGTGTCATAAATTACAATTTAATTGGGTCCCACATAAAAAGTGGATTCAATAACTTTTTTGAAAAATATAGAGTTTTTGTGTAAAATTGGGTTTTTTCATATCCTACACCTATTAATTATTTTGAAAATATATCATAAAAATATTATTCAATATAAAGAAATCATCAAAATAATTTAGTAAAAGATATTAATTGAATTTATTATGAAAAAATCACTTTGGTAGCATAAAAATAAACATATTTCATTTATATTCAATTGGTATATATTTTTTATTTTTATGTATCCAGTAACCAATAAATTCATGCTATAAAAATTATATTTTATTATGTCATTTAATATTAATCATAATCATTAATGTAATGTCTTGGTTATATATTACTATATTGAAGAATAATATTTTTACAATATATTGTTGTTCTATAAAACACATTATTGCATGTAATGCAAGCTATCAAAAGAACAAGACATTGCATGTAACACAATCCAAGAATAGTTTTTCATATACAACAAGATAGTATAAGAGTTGTTTTTAGTGTAATATAGTCTTTTTATTTTTTATAATGAAAGTCAAACATATAGATTTCATACAACAAATGCTAAATTTTATATTATGTGAAATGAAAAGTATCAAAAATATTAAATTAAATCTATTTCACAAAATATTTTGGGTGTTAAAATAACCCTAGATCCATTCGTGATAGAATTGGATGATTGTTCATTGAAAAAATACATTGGTCATTGAATATCAATCTGTCGACCCTAGTTCTTGAGGATCATGAAAAAATGTATTAGGTTTGTAATTCACTAATAATATTTCAATATCATGAAAAAAAATTTTATTACAGGTATTTATCTCTGTTAATTTTACCATGTAGAAATTAAATTAATTGACATACAAATTGATTCATTTTTTGGTCATATTATTGTTATGGTTTATATTGCGAGTATCTTCTAAAGAAATTTTTTGTTATGTTTGGATCATCATTCATAATTTTATGGGATATGAATAAAGACACTATAAAATATGGAAATTATTCCTTCCTTTCTTGTGCTTCTTGGTTTTCCCTAAAATTTATAAGTTCTTTCATTGCTATTTTTTTTGGTTAGGTGGGTCGACAAATATCATATAATCAACTTTTACAGACCCATTTCTTGGAGAAACATAATAATATCATAGATTATTTCATGGATTAGTGATTGGATTGAGATTTAATGAAGGAAACAATGTGTTGGGTATTTATTTGTGATGAAAAATTGGTGTGTTGTGTGAGACATTGACGTGTTACAATGAATATTATTTTCTCATACATTTTGGTGGACAAATTACGGTGATCAGTGACAGTGTGGTCTAGTCAGACAAGATCTGTGATCTTCTAGTAATATCAGTAGAGGAATTAAAGGATATGTGAGTGTGTGAATATATAGAAGAAATACCAGTGGGTTATATGAAATCTCATGTTATACAATGTGTTTTTAGTAATACACACTATGTAAGACCACAGGTAGAGCACTACTGATTTTGTGAGTAGGTAAATATCACAAAGAATGTGATAACATTCACACAACACGTGACACTTACATAGATTCCTTAATTTTTTACTGAAACGTAAAAAGGTAAAACCGAGATTACATGGGCCCAACATATTGAGTACACCGAAAATGTACACAAACATGGGTATATGTCAAAATACATTAGTAGAACCCATTGCTGAAGGGACACACAATGAAATACAATTTTATATTGTGTACTCTATAAATTATGTATTAGATCCATTTGCACTTTATTTAGTTAGAGTTTATTTAGTGTGTGTTAATTGGATCAATTCCCTATGGGTAATTATGAAATCACATATAGTGTATAGGATGGTGATCCCCTATATCCGGAATGGCCCAAAGGACTTCATTTTTTTTGATTTTTGAGAACCCCCTTTAATGGGATGAGGGGGAACCCTTACAAGGCCTGTAGGCTTAATGATGAAATGCCCCATTGGCTTAAGATATTACATGACCCGAAGGTCTTAGGGAGTTCAACCATACTATAACAACAACGAACAACCAGTCCCCGGTGTCTGCATCGTGATGGATGCACTCCAGCTACGCATGGCTGTGTGGCTAATCATAATGTGAAAGCAAAAGATAGTCCCGATTGCATAGCCACACCCTCTCATTCTTCTAAATCCATCGGTTATACTCTCATACATGATCCTTCTCTGAATCCTCCTCTAGGGATGCTCTGTTTTGAAAAGTCATTATGGGGCAACTGCATATGTCCCGAATACATTAAGGTGGCTTGAAGGACAAAAATGTGGCCCTGAATACCTACTTACCCAAAGGCATGGGTGGCCTTAAGGCCTTAAGGACTCTAATCCCAAAGCGGTTGGCCATGGTGAATAGTTTTAACTAAGAAAGTACCGAACATCACCTGATATAGTAATTGTACAGTTTCTGCTATAGTACTGCTATAATACCGAGAAATATTCCTTTTTTTGGTTTCATACCTGGGTCTCATAGATGGGCATAAGGATACCTCACCATGTACAATGAGGCTCATGTGCATGATCCCCTTTGGGGAACATCAGTCCTAGATAGAGTTGTTGATTCCCATTTGGAGGCCCGAACTAAGATCCTATATCATCACCTTTTCCCATGGAGGGGATCATAGAATCGTTTTGATTAACATTGTATATGAGTCGAACAGGTAAATATGAGGTTAATATTGATTGGGTTGTTGGTATACCCTACTTCCCTTGGAGTGATCCCATTTTTATGGATAAATCCATTATAATTCAATGGTTCACATTTTACTGAATGACACCATTATAATGAAATCTCGGATGGACATCAGCAATCACATCGTTCTTATGTAGTGTGTTCTTTGTGAAAAAAAAGTTAGAATTTTTTTTAGGAATAGAAGTCATGAATTGTGGTTTAAAAATTATATGAGGTTTTGTGTATGTGTTTATTTCTTGTTATTCATGTTTTATGTGCTGCTAACATATACCTATAATTATATTAATGTTATTATTAGAGTTATATGTGTAGTGATTTTGTGGTTCACTACTAGGTATTGTAATAATCACACATACATGGGATTTTCCAACATGTGTCATGGCTTATACAGATGAATACCTATTTGAATGTGTCCTAGAGCGATAATGACCATTCTAATCCTAGTTATTTGAATAGAAAAATGTGTGTTCATGTAGTGATGTACACAACATTAACAAACTATACATTATAGGTTGATCTTATTTTTAGTTTCCCTATGTTGGGATTGTATTTGTCCATTTATCTTCCTATTAATTATTTTAATTCTTATAAGGAGGAAATTCATTGGTTTTCATTCAAGATAATCATTTGTTTAAAATTATATAATTTTATGGGCATGGAGATGTGTGTGTGTATTCTCACGCGTACACATACTTTAGGATAAGGTATCTCATGTGTGTCCTATGCCTGATTTGTGCTAGTCACCACTCCCAAAATGACTGGAGGAGGGTTTGGTGTAGTCACAGAATGGGAATCATTGTAACTATTTGAGAAAATATATTTCATATATATTTATCGAATTATTCTCCATAATAAATCATGTAAAATTTAAATTTAAAACATTTCACATCCTTACACGGAGATGGTTTTCTTTATGTACACACGAGAGACATAATCGTTTCCCATGGTAATAGATTGTAAGTATGTAAATGTGATATTATAATTATAGAATCATAATTATTTCATATATATCATATATAAATATTAAACCCATAATAATACCCATATATAAAATATGTTGATGAAAAATCAATTGTATAGAAACATGAAAATGAAAAGTCAACCATACACACAGGTGATACATTAAATTCATGTTTTTTTCGAGATATAGTTTATAATTTTGTTTTAACAATTATATTAATATTAAATCATATTCATGATATATTTAATAAAATTTTGTTGAAAATACCATATAATTATCAAGGGGAAATAATATTATAAAACAAAGGGTTTAGTTAATGCAATTTCATCTTATTTGAAAAGACACCTTTATATGGACCATATCGGGAACTGAGGTTGGTGTTTTGGGATCACCAAAACCTCTATATTTTTTCTTGGAAAAATAGTAGTTAAATTGATGGTGTTTTGTTGAGCTAAAATGATCACGGTGGAGAGAATATGTGAAAGAGGAAGTTCCTATTTATAATTGAAATGAGGATCACTTTTTTTGAATATTCATAAAAAAAATTATAATAAATTTATTATCCAGAAAAATGCCTCCAAAATGATAGGTATTTCATGCTATGTCAGTATAGGGTTGTGATCCCATAATCCAATTTAATTAAGACATGTTTGTTTTCGTTTTAAACAATATAATTTTTAGTAACTATCATTTAACTGATTTTTAGTTTATATACTGTAAAAGAATTTATCATTAAAGTGTTGAAATTCTACAAATTATTATTACAATATGATTATAAATTCTTAAGATATGAAATTTATGATCACATCATATCCACCATAACTTATTCGTGAGGTTTATTATTTTTAAATAGTTTAATAAAATATATATTTTTTAATTTATCTTTATTATCAATATTTGTAGAATTCCTTTAATTTAACATAATAAGAAGAAATAAAATTATGGAATTACATTATAATATTTTTCAAAAAAATTAATATGTAATAGTAACAATTACACTTCATAACAAATTTATATATTACTCAAATTATTTTGCATTTAATATTTTGAAAATCCGTTATTTTTTCCATTCATTGAATAAATTCATTATTATTGTTGTGTAAGAGTTCATGGTATTTATGTAACACCTAAAAATTTAAAATGTATTAAAATAAAAAATTTATTTATATTATTCAAATAATGAATACATTTATTCATTAATAACTATTTTTCCCTATGTAAATATAAAAATGATATTTAAAACAAAGAGAGTGACATTGTGTAATATTAGTTGATTTAAATAGTGGATATATAAATTTATCTAAAAATTTCCCCATAAAATATTATATTTTAATAATAAGGTCATAAGGGTCCAATTACATTCATACAATAAGACATAGAAAAAATTTTTTTGTCTTTATCACGTATTTTTTACATAGATTATCATGATTTACCTTTTATCGAGGAGATAAATTTAATTACGGTTGCTATTCATTTTAATAAAGAATATGGTTTCTACTTATGAAATTTGAAAATTATCATTCATTATATTTAGTTACATTTTTCTAATTCAGTACCTATAATTTTCCAAAATTAAAATATAATTCAAGTGCACAAAATTTGACACAAATTTATTTATAGAATTGTTTTTGAAGAAAACAACTAGATTCATTGTTATCATATTCCTATAATAATATTTTTATAATTTTCAAAAGATTTGATAATGTAAGTAATATAAATTTTTTAATATAATTCCCAAATGGTGTGGAATTATTTTTTTTAAAAAGTCATTTTTTACAAAATAATATTCATCCAGAAAAATGTACTTTTATCTATATAATTATTTTTTCCAAGTTAAATTATAAAATTGATTCCAATGAACATAATTGTATGATAAAAATCATAAATGACCAAAATTTTCTCTAAACAATTATACAGGAAAATGTAACATTCCCTGGGCTTGAATGAGAAATATATTTTTCAAAAATAAATTCTATTTTTTACTATAAATTTGAAAATAAATTCTTGAAAAATCCTTGAAATTCACCATAAACTAATATTGATATGATTATTTAAAAATTTAGATTTTTTTATAAAAGAAAAACATTAAAGTTATCAAATGTTAAATAGTATACTATTTCAAAAAAATTCAAATAAAATAATATGAATTAAAATCTATTTTTTTGAATAATATATTTTTTTAAAAACAATTAATTGAATTTTTAATAAAAACTAATTAATATATATCTATATTGATTAGTATTATTTTTTAAATATAATAAAAAATATTGTACTATTTTTCATATATCCAAATTTAATAGATTTTTTATATAATTCACTTAATAATGTTTTAGTAATATATTGGGGATCATTTAAACTAATTTTTTCAGGTAATACAAGATACCAAAGAAATTTAATTAGTTAAAGATAAAACTTTCTAAAATTCTTATAGTGTTGCATTGTTATTTGAATTAAAAAATTATTTTGGTGTTGTATTTATTTTGGAATCTATTTGTTTATATGAATTTTGAATTAGTTGGATTTGTTTCAAAATAAGAATTTTTTAATTAAACAATAATGTTTTTATCTCAAAATAGTTTTTGATGATTTTTATTATTGTAGTTATTTGAATATGCACCTTGATCACTTTTTTGGTTGTTTGTGGTTATTTGGAATTAATGACCAGATGATGTTCATTTCTGTTGTTTCCTAGTATTAGAATCCAATAACTACATATAGTGTTCATTCATTTTATTTTATAATTTCTTAGAGTCTGATTAGATATGATGAATTCTCCTCTAAAATTATTTGTCCCAAAATAATTATTCATGGTGTTGCTTCACTAATTTACATATTTTGGAACTTAATTTGTGAAGTGGTTTTATAAAAGGATCCATGGACTAATAGTTTTATTGGTAAGAGAAGACACATATGTTGGATCCATTTCAAAGTATTTTTTCACAATATGGGATTAAAGATTAATTATTCATTGAGAAATTTTATATTTAAGTTGTGAAAACTATTTTCAATGTCATGTAGGTATTTATTTGTTTCACATTCTTGAGTAGTGATTACTGGCATAAGGATATATTTTTTATTTATGATCATTGATTTTCAAGTGGATGTGACATTGAGTATATCTATTCATTGTGTATTTACTTAGTGAATACATGCATATCGATAGTGTTTATTGTTTCAAATTTATGGTGTGGATTATGGAATCAGATTTGGGGTTGTTTTCTTGAACAGGTAAAATCCAAGACAACATGCATGTGTAATTATGGAGAATAGTATATCTATAGATTGTATTTTGGATCTATTGAGTTTATTCTTCATATCATGATCACTGAGTTACAGAGTTCTATGATCATGGAAAGAAGTTATAATTATAATAAAATCACTCATTATGTAATTAATGAGTTTTTTTGTTCCTGTGTTTATTAAAAATTATTGTTGTAAAAGTTAAACGTTATGGAAATTAGACTTTTTATTTGATGAAAGTTATTCAAAACATATGACTACGTTTATGGATATTTATGTAAGGATTGTATAAAGATTATGGAATCTAATGGATGGAAGACTGTGAGGTTAATCGTGCAAACCATGAGGATGGTCAATAAGTTATAAGATGGATGACATAAATTACCAAGATGTTTCATAATGCACTGTGGAGTTTAGTAAACATTAAAATATAGAAAAGTTTATTTCTATCAAAATGTTAGTATGTGGTCTTAGAGGACATATAATTGGATCATAAATTAAAACACATGGAATATATTATCAATTTTACATATGAGTCTCAAATTAATGGTGGAATTGTAATTTTTTTTAAATGGATTTTCAGATATATTTTCATATATAAAATAAATATTATCAATTTATATGTATAATAAAGTATACCAATATAAGATTATCAGTTTAGAAATTTCGATACATCTAATTTGGTGTATGTGATGAAATTTTTTTGGAAGGGGGGTCATTGGGGAGAAGGCGATGAATATATAGATCATAGTGTAAATATGTCCCCAAATGTGGAGTACATTGAGATGTGTGTGGATTTACAGTGAATTTATACATTATCTTTAAATCTCTTGGTGAAGAATACTCTACATAGTTATAGTACATAGTAACAACACACCATGAAGAGGAGTTTCTGATTTTGGGGTAAGAGATCATAGTGAAAAAGGTTATATGAATTCAAATTTTTGGATGAAGTTTTCAAAATAAATTTAATCTTGTAGGTGAAAAAAGATTCATGTCACACTCATTTTATCGTAAAACAAATTACGTCACATACATATCATTGGGATGATCACATTAATGGGTAGTGTATTCACTTCATCAAATATAGTAGTGATCTTTCAATGTATATATTATTATAAACAATGATGTCCACTAGACATTCCACAAACATTGTAACAACAACAAGTTATCATAGATTCTGGAACATCATCACGTCTCAATTGTTGTCTGTATAGACACGCTTCATTATGGATTATAAATTAAATTCTTTTTTTCTGATTAATTAATTTATATATATATATATATAATATTAATAGGAATATATTAAATTTTTTTTTATAATTGTTTAACATAAATAAAAGAAGAATTTGTTTAAATCCCTTATACCATTATTCATCCCCACCACAATAGAGGGTATTTAACCATAATTAGATTAAAACCTATATTAGAGAAAATGAAAAAACTCAGTGAACCTCCTTATTTGCAAGAAATAGTTAATGTATATTAAAAATGGTTTCCAAAAATTAATATGTATATAATTTATTCTAAGATTGATAGTGAATACTTTTTATATGAAATATTATGTGAATTAGATATTAACACGAATGGAGTAAATATTTTCAGTGGAGTATCATCCCAAAAAATATATAGAAATGTTATTTTTAAAAAATAATTGGATTACATGTGGAGAAATAATTTCAATATCAATAATGGAAAATTGTTTTTCTAATAATATAAAATTTAAATTGTATAAAATAAGTATGAGGACAAGATAAAACAACCAAGTGAATATAGTGATGAATTGTTAGATTTCTTGATGAATAATATATTGGAAATAATTTTTCCTTGAGAAACCCTTGATTATTTCAAAAAAAATATCATTTTCATATAATTCATCAACCACATTTTAATCCATTTATTTTTATAATACAATAAAATGACTTAAAAGTGATGACATTGTGTAGGATTTACAATAATCTAATATCATATGAGATGTGAAATTTTGATAATGATGTTATAGAAAAGGGGATTTATTATTAGGTACCATTGAAGGCCAAAATGAATATAACCATGTTGGATAGTATCAAATAAGAAGAGGATATTGAACAAATTTCACCTATTTCCTCATAAATGCAATGGGTAAGTAGTATTTTTAATATAAAATATTCAATAATTTCCATTAGATTTAATATAGTAGGAAACCTTTTAAAATAATTTCAAAATATGTATTAATATAATTATGAGAATAATTAAATTTACATGATTAAGTATTTAAGAAATTTAATGTTTTAGGAAAAACACTAATTGCGTGTTCATCATGAATAATATCCTCAATTCAATTGATTAAAATATTTCAAAATAAAGTAATATGTGACAAAAAATGTATTAATACCATATAAAAACATCTATAGTGTAATAAGTAGGGAATTAGAAGATAAGGGATGCGAATGATGTTGAAATAGGTGTTGTTGATGGATGATTTGATAACCACATATAACATGAGGAGACTATTGATAAATTAATCATTATAGAGAATGAAAAAATAACGTTGAAAAGTGGTTCATGTATTTAAAATATATATCAAATTGTGAAAATAAGAACCCAGATATGATGGTATAAATTGAGAATTCTAAATCTATAATTCCAAAAAAACATGAATAATTTAATTGGGTATATTCTCCGTGTTAAAAAATGTCTAGAGATACTGATGAATTAAATAACATATTGAAATTCCAAGTTAGGTTCAATAAAAATCATTAGGACAGAGTTGTTGTGCTATGAAGAAATATTGACAATCTGGATAAGCATTCAAATCCTATTATGAAAATAGAAAATTACATCACATATGATATAGATAGGGTGAAATTAGATCATAAAAGTACATCACAATAGTAAATGTATTCCTTGAATAATAAAGATACATTTCATAATAAAAATATTTACAAGGATATCATTCAAATTGATTTATGGAATGGTTGATTATAGACCACAACCACCTACTCAAATATTTAATGACTATTTTACTATGAATCAGAATCAGATAATTCATTGAACATAATAGGGAAAATTGGTTTTAAAAAGAACACATAAAAAAATACATTATATCATGAGTTAATTTTATATAATTATTTATAATTATTAAAATATTTATACCATGTCTTGAAGGTATTTAAGGGAATAGATAAAGTAAATCGACCAAAATATAGTTCTATATTTCTAAAATAATTTTGATGGTAAAAATTATTGGTACATGGGATTTTCACATATGGATGAATATTCCACAATAATAATTTAGTATAATATAAAAATATTTATTAATGTTTTAGAAAATTTTATTCTAGTATTCATCATGAACAAAACCCCAAAATTTATTTTCAAATTTATATGATAAATATATTCCATTATACTACAATAAGGATCAAATATATCTATAAACATCATGTGTGAACATAATTACATGGATTAGTAAAATAATGGTTTGAGTAGGTAGTGGATGGAAATATGTACCTAGATGCACCAGATTACACTGGTGTATAGATCCAAGTTAGTGGTTTTTTCCTACACAAAATGGGGAAAAAGGTTTTAATTATAGCTATCATTAAAGAAAAAGAAGGTGTTTTCAGATATGAAAATGATGAAGGGTAAAATATTATTATATTTGGGATATCGAAATGTGGGGAAAAATATATTAGATTTGCAACTGTATTATTAATTGAAAATACCATGTAAAATAATTCTTAGTGTCAGTCATCAATGTGACTAAGGGTATGGAAGAATGTTTGTATTGAGGTCATGTATCATTAAAGAAATAGAGTGTCTAATTATATTAAAATGAAACCACATAAAGGGGAATCATTAAATTTTAATTGGACAAGATGATATGTGCATTCTTTTAGAGGAGGAATATAATAGATTATATCATAAATTATATAGACATTTGATCCAATAGTCTTTGATACATCTCTTGAAAAGTGATGTAGTTTGAAATCTAACTAGGATATTATTTTATTAACTCAGATGTTCAATTATTTCTATCAATGGATGATGACATAAAATATATACAAGGAGACATAGAATTGGATAAAAAAAATTATTCAAATTTATTTTTTGATGCATGTGGAACTATATTACCAAGAAATATTGAAGAGAATAGAAATTTTTTTTATGATTATTATAGTATTTCCAATATTTTATTCATCAACAATAAGTCTATAATATTTAGTATCTGAATAAAATAGGATAAGTATTATTAAATAATTCATTGATAATAAATTATAATATTCCAAAATGTTAATGGAAAATATTTTTCCAAGAACTTGGAGGAAGACAATCTTGAAAAACATGGTATACAGAACCATGCCTCAATAACGAGAAATCCTAAACAAAACAGTATTTTTGAGATAATTAATCATATAAAAACATAGAATGCATTATATTACATCCAAAATTACAACATGATATTTTTTTAACTAAGCACTATTGAAATATTTCGTTTTTTCTATCACTGTTTTTTATGCTAAATGAAGAAAAAAATTATATGATATTTTGTAGGGAAATATATCTTCATTAAAATAATTTAGAGTTATAAAGTTATTTTTTCTTAACATGAATAAAAAAAAGATTTTTTAAATTCATGGAGATAATGGGTGTTTTCAATGATAGTCATGAAAATTAAATGATTATAATTTTTCATTAAGAGGCATGATATTGTTGAGGAGGTAAATAATATATATTTAGAAGAAAATGAGTAGATTATTCATCAAAAAAGTGAGAAATTTATTTCTAAAATTTATAAAATTCATTTTTATGTGGTCCACAAATATTTATGAAGTAATAATTGATTTTAAGATACTAATGATTTGTAATATTATGTCATATCAATTAATTCATAAAATCCAAACATACCCGCTAGAATTCATAAGTAGAATATCATTTTAAAATTGATAGTACTAGTGCATTCGATGAGAATTAAGTCCCTATAAAAAACAATTCCCATAATTGGTGGAGAGAAACTTTTTTTAAGAATATTATGGTGTTTAAAATTATATTGAGGCTTAGAATTATTTATATATGTTGATCAAGAAGAATTAGATGTATAATATTTTTTCCAAGATGAACTATCAAAATTTCATAGGGGTGAAGTTATTGTTTAATTCTATGTGTCATAACAATTCAATGGTGATTTAAAATAATGAATATACTGTATTCAATAGATACTCATAGATCTATTGAATCATTTTTTTTATAAATTTTCAACTAGGTAAATTATAGAGATTGTTAAATTATTCAAATCCATAAATGTGTAAATGAAAATAAAGGTTTTCAATAAGGAAATAAATTTAGTATTTAAAATGAGATAGAAGATGAAGTTATAAAAATAAATATTCATGATTTTTTTCTTAATCATGAAGATGAAAAATAGATATTTAGATAAACATTCGATATATATACTGAATAATGAACAAAGAGAGTGGTATTATATTCAAGATCAATATATAAATATGTTAGGATATCCACATGATGTTTTTGATTATAATGTATATGTAAAAAATAAGAGATTAAAATTTTGATGGTTCTAAAATATGTGGATGACATAATAAATAATTTCCTAAATTTGGAATAGTGTTAAAATGTTTACAGTTCATGAAGTGCTAGTTATAAATGAAAAGGATTAGAAAAATGATGAATTATAATGGTCTCCATGCCATATAAGGAATTAATGACACATTTATTTCTCAGTAAAAAATTTCCAATGAGGGTTTCAGTTGATTTCTAATGTATTATTTTCAAGACATGAAAAATATAGTTGCTTTCGAAATGAAATTTTCAATGGAAGACAATGGTAAAGTAGTCTATTTCCAGGAATATAGGACGACAATTAGAAGCTTATTTTACATGACTGCAACATGACCTGACATCATATTTTCCACATATCAAGTTATATGATATCAATGTAACCCCATTGAAATACATATTCCTTAACTGATGATAATACTTTGTCATTCCAAATATATAATGGATTTTTTACTTATTGTCAATGCAACATCATAGAAGGAAATTATGGGATATAATTTTTTGGATTAGGTAGGTTATTCAGTTTAAATAATGTCCACATAATTTGGTTTTTTGAATTTTTTAGTTTTCTATGTCTTTGTAGAGAAAGATGAAGGGTTTAATTTCTCCGAGAACTATAGATGATGAATATATTATGGCCACTAATGATTTTAAAAATTTATTGAAACTGGTCAAACAACCTGATGATGATGTATTCGATATGAATTATT
Source organism: Viscum album (assembly GCA_963277665.1). Lineage (NCBI taxonomy): Eukaryota > Viridiplantae > Streptophyta > Magnoliopsida > Santalales > Viscaceae > Viscum > Viscum album. The sequence continues at coordinate 840,576,283 of OY728123.1, forward strand.
TGATAAGAATTAATGATGATAATTCCTGTTTTAAAAATTATTTAAAAATCCATTTCCTTCACTCATGGATATTGAAAATTAAAATTATATATTAATTTATCATACTCATTATAGAACATTGGTATAGGATAGTTTTTTTATTCTCAAAGTAGACATAAATTATTATAAATATTGATAAATCCCCAACCTATGGAATCTTCTGAAGATCGTAGGTGGGATGATGTTGTATAGTAAACTACCCACTTATGAACAATGTGAATGTTGGATCCCAATTCCCTCAGGTATGCTTTTCATTAACCAATGGGATGATCTATAATAATTTCCCAATTATAGGAAAAAATGGGTTTTTATTTGTTTTTTGAGGAAGCGGGAAGTAATTTCCATGATGGTGGAAATTTTTTTGATATAGGGAGATTTTTTCCATGAGGAATTATTGGATTAAAATAAACAATGAGGTTTTCACAATCTAGTAATGATGTTGATGGTCATTCAATGTGTAAATATAATTGAAGGATGATATATGGGTTCATGAGGAAATTAGTTATAACCAACGTTTGAGGACACCGTCTACTGGATAACTACTACATGTAAAAAAGTTTACAATACTAATGGAAAACTACATTTATTTGTCATTCACTATAATGATGAATTTTCATTGATTCTCAAGTTCTTTATGAGAATGGATAAAAAATATATATCATAAATGGAGTATAAAACTAAGGAGAATATCATGTCACTCTCGTTTAACCTAAAAATCATGTCTCATGTGGTCCTATAGTACACATTGTGTATATATTTTACTGCTATCTGGTGTTTCAATGTGTGAAATGTTGTAGTAGTATTGAAAAAAATCCAAAATGGTGATATTGTTGTGAAAATTCCACTATGATATTGATTTAATTATTTTTTATTTGATTTATTGATAATATTAGTTTTATATGTTTTTTTTATTCCTAGATGTGTAATATAAAAATATGACTATCATGACCCATCCCACAATGGCCAACCAGGATGGAAAAAAGAATAAGCTGCAACTACCTAATGCCCATATTCATAGGCCAGGATCAAGAAACAATCATCAAGAAGGCATATCTATCATGGGAGACATATTTTAATCTTAATTGTATGAATATACACATATCAAGGACTATATAATAATTTAATTTTAAATAAGTTAAAAAAAATCTACAACCCACAATCATGGAATTAAATAATGTCAAACTATGATTAAAATTGGTCCGAATACATGACCACTCAAAACATGAAAGTACAGTTTGGATTTATCAGAAGGGGGAACTATTTGTTAAAAATTGATATAATTTTTTTAATTATCTCCTAAACTAACTCAATGTACTCCTAGTCGTACATGGATTTAGTAAAAATCTTATCCATCATTATAAAACATTACATGTTTGGGAAGATCCCTTGTAGGGGTGAGTATCAAAATACCAAATATGGAACCCAAAATACACCAAACATAAACAATCCAGAGTAGTTATATCATCAAAAACATGTATTTCATAAATGATATGAGATATATAAATAAACATGTATATCGTATATATTAGGATTAAATACATTGATTCATAAAATGTTCTTAAACACTACAAAAATTAGATCACCTCAATGATTCAAGGTAATAATCACCTGGGAGGAACCACTCCTCGAGTTATACTCATACTAATGTCACTCATCCCCATAATCATGTTAATATTGGAGGAAACCTACCTAATATGGATTGAAAACGATGAATTTAATCTTTTTTTCATTCTCAATAGGTATAGAAAAGAATAATCATGTAGGATTCCATGATGGTTCATTTGATATATACACATCATCGTAGTAACACCCAATTAATACTATCAGATATTGATACAAAGATAGGGGTAAATTCCCAAGGCACACATGGGGGACACCATGAGATATGGGAAACATCCTTTTAAATAGGTTATTTATTACTATGTTAGTGTTGGTCTTACCAATTCCTCAAACACTTGTAAGGGAATCATGATGGAAATGAGGATCACACTGGCCCCATTGTGGGATACATGATCAATGTCATTGGGAATCCTGATGTCTTATGCTTGGTATGATATGATGTACTAACCAAAATGGAGGTGGATTTACAGAACTATATCTAGAATAATACCAAATTAAACTAGGAAATTTCATCAGATAAACACTCTCCATTGGACTAATAAACCATCAAAATGATTGGATTATGACACACAGATAGGGTTCAATGAACAAGTCTTAATAGGGGGACAATAAAACCTCATGGAAATATCATTCTAGATAGGGGATCAATATTTTTTAGGAATTGTTCAGACGAGATCCACAAAACATACCCTGTGAAAACACAATGGAAACTAGGATCACTTTATGCTTCTTAAAGGTATACATTCTACATGTCAAGAAGGAGTCTGATTCCCAATGCCCAATAAAATATGATTTACTAAACTCCATAAAAGTGCACTATGAAAACTCAATATATACGAATATATACCTTTCAAAAAACATTGATCAACCTAAATCTATAATATTGTCACCTTCTAATATGGAAGATGTGATACTTCACCGAACCCTCATTGGAATGAACCAAGGAAACATACACAACCAATACATAGAAATCATAGATGAAATAAGTTTCTTAAATACATTATAGTGTGTAAAATATCTAAAAAATGAAGTTTATCACAATTTTTAAATTGTAAGAAAATATCTTTACTTAATACTCATGTGGACACATTTGAGTCTGTAAAAATTATAAAGATTGTTTGGGGATCATTTTTAGTTCGAGTGGAATAAATATAAAATGTTATGTCATAGAAAATTGTCAATAATGAATAAATGGTTCTTGAAATTGTGATACTCATAGAGAAAAACATAGGATAGTCTATTAACAATCTTAAAATGAATGAACTATAAAAACATTATTCTAATGAATGGAAAGTATGTTACATCATAGTCCCCAACCACAATTTTGAATTAAATATCCAATATTAGACATGAATAGAAATCCTCATAACCATGATTTTGATGATATATAATGGTCATTAATTAAATATATTACAATGATGTTATGGCCAATTTTATTTTTGATAATATTTAAAAAAAAACAAAAAATAATAATAATAATATTATTATTATAAAAAATTAGAGGACTAAAAGTCTCTCTCCCATTTTATATAACATGTGAACCTTCCACAATGTTTTTAAATATTTTTTTTATAATTTAATTAGATTTAAAATTTATTCTAATAATTCTATTCATATACCATATACATAGTGATGGTCCTAAGAAAACCACTTGAGATTAATCGAAATAGAATGAAATATCTTCCCAAAATAAAAATCCCGCCCTTGAATACTCATAAAATCATGTTGACATTTTGGACCACAACCATACAAAAACATAGATATCCATGTTTGGAAGATAGTCATGGAATCAAAGAACTATGTTTCGACCTCATTTCCACACACCAATGAGCTTGAGTATCCTCAAGGGCTGAAAAATCATACTAGAAAATCCACTATTATGCGAATCATCATCATGATCCAGTATCCCTTATAATAACAACTTCATTCCTCCAAAACACAAACTAATCTCATTATCATGATATATTGTTCTAGATAATGATCATATAATGATCATTCATTCTAGGAATCATTGAATCATCATTAAATATTTTATAGATGATGAACACCATGAATAAAGGGAGATTAGACCATAAAACAATGTAAACATGGATCAATGATGTTGTCCTATCTGCGGTAATTTTTCGATCCAAATGAATGAGAGTTTTGAAATTGAAAATCATCAAAAATAATTAATTAACATATAATTCCTTGATATAGGAGGAGAAATAAAAATTTGGACAAACCAACAATGATCAATCCACAAGATAATTTGGAAAATTATTATATCAAAATCAGCTCAGGATTTAAATATGATAAAAATGAAAATAATATTCCCTAACTTAGGTATGCATATATAATTAGTGAAAAATGAATCTTGTAGTGAAGAATGTGATGATCCCATAACTATATTCTTTTATCTCAGTATTATCTTTGATATGATTTCAAATCGTTCTCCGATCTCGATCTGCTAAAGTGGGGCATTGAAGCCTCAACCTAGATCCTCGAAAGATTAAGTATCTAACCTAGAAAATTTTCCATGAAAAATATTTATAGTGTATTTTTACTTTTAGGTGTTTGAAATAAATTTACCAATTAATTTAATTAATTCACAAAATGTTCCCACAAAGGACTTATTCAACAAGACTTCCAATACAAGCCATTATTATTTCATACCTAAGTAGAGCACATGGTTTTTGAATCAACAATGTTCTTGGATTTCTGATCCTAGACTCTATTAAAAAATTATTATATTATTTCATAAAAATAGAACACAAATTATTTTAATATATTTAAATTTTTAAAAAAATCAATTCCATCCTCATCAGGTGTTCAAATCTCATTTTAACTCATCAACATTCTCTAGAGGTATTATTAGAAATATTCCAATGTCAAATATTGAATAAAAAATATTACATTACATTCTTACCCCATTTAATATTATCATTTATTTTAACCAAAAATGAAACAAAAATGTGTTGATACTGAGTATCAACATGATATATCACTCTCATGAGCTCCCCAATAGCTTCATATGATTTAATATAATAAGAAACAAAGGAAAATATTTTTTCAAGAATATTCATTCACATCATGATCTCAAAACCTCCAACTAATTGAGAAATTATACTATAATCTGACAGACCTTTTTACCAACGTCTATATCATACCATGATTCATGATTATACATCATTAGCTATAAAAAATAGATAAAAATAAGAATTAAATTCTGTTATTAATATATGTTTAAGCTGTATACTGTCATTCTAACCTTGCAAAGTGTCATGAAAAATAAAGGGACTATGAACCCATGAGATAGTTTGTATTAATTAATAATACACAGAAACTCTCAAACTCCAATGGAAATAATCATGATTTCATAAATGACTATTTATATTTTAGGTAAATAGACATTTTCACAAGAAAATAATGTTCACAATTAATCATAGCAGGTTCCATAACTAGGACCCAAGAGTTGTCACCCACTAGGTCAGACCAATATAATAGTGATTTGTATAGTCCCCCCGACATGTACTCAAAAAGGTTCAATTATGGTTGTTTAGTAATAATCATAAAGATATGTGTACCCCCTGGATAATATATGTTCAAAATATTAATGGAACAAAACCAACATGTACACCCAAAGAATGCTTATAAAATACCAAATGTTCTAATTTTCCTAGACAGTTGACTAGGGTAAACCTCTATGATCAATTGTAATGGGTCCCTTAGGGATTTAGGCAACCTATCCCTAATGATTTGGTGGTTATAGGAAACACGTTCTATTATAATATTGAATGGAATTACATTAAGATAGACTAAAACATTAATGCATAGGTGTATTGATCTATCAAAAATGTTGTGTCAGTCATCACCCTCTGATAGACTAGACAACAATATTTTAACTTGAAAACATACTGCAACTCCCTTATTTTCCAAACTGATTCCAATAGATCATGTTACGTCCTAACCACCACTAGATGTATTACCAATTTAAAACAACATTCATTATACCAATCTCTATATTATTAACAGTGTCACCATCCATCCTCAAAAAAATAGTCAGATTCACACCCTAGATACTTTCTTCTAGAGAGAATACTATGGATATCTCGTCACCGAACATCTCATAATTAACATCCTTAGTATTTCATCAATGGAACTATGTAGTAGCATAGGGTTGAAATCTATCAGCTGGAGGTAAAACACACCATCGCAAGGAGTCTCACTTACTCCATCATGGATGTTGAGAAGACAATGATGCCATTGGAGAATAATATAATGAAATTATCCAAGAATTGGAATGGTTCAAATGCATAATCCTCTTGATTCTGCTCTACCATATAACACACCTAAGGGTATCACCATGAACTGAAAAATCCACAGAGGATTTTGAATTCCACTTTTGGTGTATCTTACATGATAACATGATATTGTGATATTTGTTTCTCTATGTCAATGTATGAGAAGAAAACATCCCAAAAACATTATTCAATGAACTCTACTATTATCCGGAGATAAAGTCTTCCTTGTATCACCAAGTTAATGTGACACCAATTCAAACCCAACCTCATGCACTCATTCATCTCTCAAGAGAGAACCCTTATACATTAAAGGTGGATAATTGGGTATTAGAAAATCCATTACTCTACCAATTCTCAAATACACCATTATATTACGAAGCTAAATAGGCTCCATTTAATATTTTGTTCTTAAAATCTAGGGTGATCAATTGTTCCAGTCATTTATCAAACTGAACATTCAATGTGGAGATCAACCAATCACATCCCTTGGAAGTATATCATAATAATCCAGAACCTATGTTATAAAAAAAATTCATAAAATAATAAATGACTCTGATGGTATAACAAGACAACTAATTATGATTCCTCATTATCCTATTATACGCGTTCTCATCTTTCTCTACATGGGATCAATTATTATTAATAGAGGAAGGATTTGTAATTTTAAGTAGGAGATCATGTTTTCTTAGAAGGTATATCTAGGGAAGGGAGTTATATTATTTGATAAGAATGGTAAAATAAGTCCCTGGTACATCGGACCTTTCGAAATATTAGAACGAATTGGGGCAGTAGCTTACCATTTTGAAATGCCACCAAGTCTCTCCAAAGATCATGATGTGTTCCACGTATCACCATTAAGAAAATACATGCCTCAACCAATGAACGTACTCACTTATGAGGAAATTGAATTGGAACCAGACCTGTCTTATTGTGAATATCCATTAATTATTCTTGATACAAGAGAACAAGAGCTCTGAAACCGGAAAACTCGTCTGGTGAATGATCTATGGAGAAGCCATAAGATGGAAGATGCAACGTGGGAACCTAAGGAACATATGATGAAAAACCACCCAAATCATTTTATGCCGTAAAAATCTAGAAATTTCAAGGACGAAATTATTTTAATGAGGGGAGAATGTATCACCCCAAGCTTCCATTGTACGTTTCCCTTTGAATAATACAATAGCTTGTGATGTACGCAACTTCGAGTTCAAACACACCACAACCAATCAAACTAGCTGTTATGAATATTAATTCCCACTTTTGAAAATTTAATAAATTTTATCTTTCATAATGGTCTTAATTTTTGAATTCTAAATATCGAAATTAGCTTAGGGTGAATTTGTTCTATTTTTTTGAAAACATCCAATTTTTTATGAATAGTGAAAACACTGCGTTCTTGTTTAAAACAGACTTTTTATTTAAATATTAATTTATTTTATTTAAATTTATTTTATGTAAAAATAGTTACATAATACCTGTATATGATCAATTTAATAAATTGGATTCATTTTATAATTTGTTTAGATATATAAAAATATTATTGAACTTTTTACCATTTTTACCCACCACCAAGGAGCATCTGCAAATTTGCATAAAACATAATTCTTCGGCTTCTATGAGTTGAATTTCAAAAATACAAGAGACATGGTTTATATAATTAAGTAAAATGTTTTTCAATATGTTGAAAATAATTTTTGATGAATAGTAACTTTTCACTTTTATTTATCACGATTAAAATTAAATAGGGTAATTAATGGTAAAAATGATATCAAAATTACCCTAACATATGTTCTAATTCTATTGGATAAGTATAATTCGAGGAAAAAATACTTTAGGAATAAAACATTACCACCTTTGGTCCACTTGGATTAGATTAGGATATTTATTATTATTTTATTTTAAGAAGAGTTGAAAGAGTTAAATTCAATGTTTAATAACTAATCCATTTTTTATATAGGGTTACACAAAATATAAATTAGACTATAAATATCCATTAGAAAGATAAAAATATTTCATAAATAATGTTACTTTATGTATACTTTGTAGACATTATATAATTTAATTTAGTTATAAAAAAATGATGATGCAGTAATAACCTTATTAATGAATGATTCAAATAATTGATATTACAAATTTCAAAATAAATGTAATTTGATACATTGGATTAATTACACTAATTTTATAGGTTAATAAGACATGTTAGGATTTATTAAATAAATTTCTTCCGAATTAATCATGCTGTTATGATTTTGTTCAAAAACCAAATACTAAAGACTATCAAAATTGACATAATTGAGTTTTGAAAACAAATATTATATTATGAATGGATATAATATTCCTAAAAATATAAGGATATGAAAAAGGACATAGATAAGGTTATATATATTAATAATGAACCACTTGGAGTTCACTTGGTATTTTATAATAAGTTTATTAACCATATAATATAAAAATACAAAGAGACATGATAAATGTCAAAATATTTAACTAAGAGTTAAATCTAAAATATAAGGTTAATATAGAAACATAAACCTATCTAAAACCTATTGGTTGAAATGATTTCTACCCATACCCACCTTATCCGAGAAATAAATCAATTGGAGAACTTCGAAACCGAAAATTATTTTATTATAAAATAATATTTCAATATCTTCCTAATGTGACCCTCACCTATTTTATAAAAGGGTACTTCCCCATATCATAATTTAACACCTCCAAAGCCATTTTTCGTGGAAATACCCTACCCAAATATCCTCTCATATTTGATCCCTTCATACTAGATTCCATCCATTGGACAGATATCCAACCTAAAGAGCCCTTTTGATCAATTCAAAATGAAGAACAGAATGAAGAGGTAAATATTTCACCACCCATTTCAAGTTCTCTTATTCTTACAATTACTCTTTCCTTGTTGTTTCCACTATAAAATAATAACTCCAGTATCTTCTATATACTTTTATGTTATTATAAATATGGTACAACCATATTCGTTATTCTATCCATACTATAAATGACTAAGTCACCATACATGTGTACATATGGCTTACCGTCTCCACGTCCCGGTGTAGTTTGTTATTCAAACACCTCATTATTTTGGATGGGTATAATAATGAACATAACTAATGTAAATAATAAATATAAAATGTTAATTATTCGGTATATATTATATACCATCCAATTACAAACTATTTCACCATCAATATAATGATATTGTCGCTCGTGCGTACGTACGAATTACCGTCTCCACGAACGCGATGAGATTCATTCCTCATCGTAGTCATTCAAGAATAATTTATATTTTATGATTATAAATAATTTTTAAGAACATAATATAATTTTTTATCTGAATAAAATACATCTTATCCATAAAAACATGGTTTATATGACCAATTATATAAAGGAATATGAATCAGTTAAACACCTGAAACGATGATACTAATGAAATATTATTAAAAAAACAATATTAGATGGTCATATATGATATCATATTTATGTATATAATTATTTAATTCTTTAATTACAATGATTTAACCATTATACTGGATTTTAACATACCCTCGAACAATGAAGAGTACAAGGTAAGTGTTAATTTCACAATCTCTTTATTATACGAGGTTGTTTTTACATTAGTATCTACTCGGACCACTTTATCATCCACATTAGTGTTTTCAAAAAATATAACTCAAAACATTTTTACTATTTACTATAATATGGGTTAATGTAATATATACCCTTATTTTAACAGATATGTTTTGAAAGGAATCTTTTATTCATTTTCCTAATAAGCTATTTTATGACCATTTCGACAAACTTTAGGTAAGAATGTCTTTTTCAACTTATACGGAAGGTGTGGCTATTTTACACCATTATATCATCGTAAAAGCATCCCATACAAGCTTATAATGATATTTTCAAAATAAAGGTTTTCATTTATAATTATATTAAATTTAAATATTTTCAAAATAGAAAGCGATATTTCTCTAAAAATGTTTGATTTTATATATGTCAACGTCCTTTGATAGATTTTAAGCTTGTATGAAGGTGATTTGTTATGATACAAATCTTCCATTTTTTATTGAAGGTTTTTTGATATGTTTGACCGTGGATGTGATATTTTTACACCATTCATGATTTATGGATAAAGTATTGACATTTCATAAGCTTGTTTTAATATGAATGTTTATTTTAGGTTTAAGACTTTTCATATAAGGAATGAATTGGACTTAGTAAGTGATGAGTGGAGCCTGCTATTTCTCCTCAATGCATCAGTAGGTTTCATTAGATAAACTAGTGTCTTGGCATAGGAACTTGACAAAAACATAATTGTAGTCTTGGCATAGGGCCTTGACTATGTGCCTATGAAGTCTGCCATTATTCATTCCATCATTATGAATGTGGCTATGGATATTGGATGTTATTATTTGACTAGTAGAATATCAATGTGTATAATTTAATGTAATTATTGGAATTTATCTTTTAAATATCATGCTGAATTTAAAATTTAAAATTATTTTTTCTTAGTCTTTTACATTGCATTAAATTTTTTTGCTTATTTATGAATATTTCCGCTATATTGTTATATTTAATGAGCATTTGATCTCACCCCTTTCCATGTTTTAAATTTCTCAGGTTGTGAAGAAGTATTTTATGGTTGACCTACAGGGATAGGCTATGGATATAAGTTTGGTAAATAGGGAAAAAATGTTGTTGATGTTTTTATTTCATGATGTAATATAAAACTTATGAATGTATCTAGTAATTCCAACGATACTAAACTAATCCATCTTTCGGGACATGATTTTCTGCATGATGCCAATGTTATGTAAAAATGCACCGACTCTGGGTAACTGGGGTCAGGGCGTTATATGATCAGCACTTGAAGAATCGTTGTTTCTTATATGGGGGAGATGATTACTATCTCTATTTCAACAACAATGGTAATCAAAGGATGATGGTCATGATTTATGTTGACGATGTTATATTTCGCGGATCAGATGAAGCTCAGTGAAGACTATTCTCTGAATTCAGGAAAAGTGAGTTCTAAATGTCATTGATTAGAGAGATAATTTTTTTCCTTGTTCTACAGGTGACACAAGGAATGAATGGAACATTCATTTACCAATCCAAATATGCCAAAGAGTTTGTGGGAAGATTTGGAATGTAAAATTTCAAGGAGATGAAGACTTCGTTTTCTACCCAGATGAAAGTATCCAAAGATGAGGATGGAAGGGTAGTTAATATCACAAAAAATATCCAAATCATTGGATATTTTCTATAGTTTATTAAGACAAGTCCTGACATTATTCTCGCCACATGCTGAGAAGCGAGATATCATAGAAATCTCAAAGAAATCCACATGCTTGCAGTGAAAAGAATATTTCGGTATATCAATGGCCTGGTGGAATTTTCCTTGATATATAGTGACAAATATTATTCATAATTACTAGGGAATATTGTTGTATAGAGGGTTGGTTTAGAAGATGATAGAAAATCAATGACAGGAGGTTCTTTCTATCTTGGAGGATTGTGTGTTTCTTGGCTAATCAAGAAGCAAGATTGAATTTCATTGAGCACTGTAGAAGCTAAAGATATTTACGCCACTCAAGCATGCACACAGTTATTAGGGATGATGCAACAGCTTGATGATATGGGTGTAGATGTGAAGTGTCTGATCAGAATCTTGTGCGATAATTCAAGTGCTATATGTCTTAGAAAAAATCATGTCCATCACTCACGAACAAAGCACATTGAGATAAACTATTATTTTTTCAAGGAGAAGGTTTAGTAGGTAATAATGAACTTGGAGTATGCGCCTCCAGAACTACAAGTTGCCGACATTTTGACAAAGGTCATACCCAACGAATCTTTTCATAGGCATCGACTGTCTTTCGGAGTCTAGTAGGCTCCCCACAATTGAACAAATATGGATGTGGAAACCTGCCCTCTTCCCATGTTATGGTATGTTTTTCTCTAATATGCTAATCTGTGTTATTTAAAATGTTCTTGACCACAACAGATTGACCTTTGGGTTCATTGAAAAAGGGGGAAAAATAGTGACTCCTAGACTAGGAGAAATTGTGGCCAAGGAATGGAGAAAATGTTTTAGTCAAAAACACGAGGAGAAGTTGATAGGTGGTACAATGTGATATGGGGAGAGAAATGAGATAGAGGGAGAGTTTTAAATCTGAAGATTCTATAATTGATCAATCAAATAATATATATCATGGTAGATTAGGATCATGATAAAAGTAGAAGAGTGATTTTTTAATGGTGTTTGAAGGTTTCCAGCAATCAAAAATTTGTATCAATTTGGAAATTGGTATCAGTTTAATGTCAAAAGTTGGTGTTAGAAGTTAATTGATTCATTGATAAAATTTTCATTTACTCTCATTTCACATGCTGAGGTTTGATCTTGTGGGCTTAGAGTATCTGGTGAGTGAATCTTTGTCTGTTATCTAGCTCACAAGAGGCGAATTGTGGTAGATTATGGAAGGATCTTCAGGGAGGTATCAATGTTCAGAGAATCTTAATGAGAATAATTTTCAACAAACCCAAAGGGGGGTATTTTTTTCCAAAATCCCTCAAGGTAACATTTTAGCATTTTTGGTTTTCTTGTGTTTGTGGACATTTAATATTTTGATGGTGAATTGTTGAGTTCTAAAGATGTTGTTGAAAATCCACATTAACAAAGAACCATAAAAAAGGAATCAACGATCTGGCAGAGGTACAAAAGAATAGATACAAGGTGGAATCAAGAAAAGGGTATATCCTTGAATATCTCATCATAATATGGAAATGGCATGAATTTTTCAGTGATAGGATACATTGATTTGATTTCGCGAAGACATGAAAAATGTTAATGGCGATTCTTCAAGATTATAACGAGTATTATGAAAAGATGCATTGGAAAGCATTGCGGTGGTGAAAGGGAACTGTTAGTGGAACTTCATGGAGAAGGAACAGAGGTATTGACGAAACACTACACACTTACGGAGAGCTTTGCGATCCAAAAATTTACTTGGTGATTCACGATATTGAGATAATTTCTGCAGTAATTTTAGAGCTTCACGATTTGAGATGACGTGGTGCTGACATCGGTCAGATGGTTCGAGGGTCAGTGGAATCACCAATAAGTTGGCCTCAACCCCCTCCAGAGAAGCTGAGGGTTTTAAAAGAAAAATTCTTATCTCTCGAATCGCGAAGGTGGTTTGCGAAGGTGGCTCCGAAGGCAGTGATCTTCGTTAAAGAGAGGAGCTTCACAGCGGCTAATCTAGCTCTGCGAATGTTGCGTGCTCCATGTTGGCATAGTGAGCTTCGTGAAGGAAGTATCTGTACGACGAATTTAGATTTGAGATGGCCTAAGCCTTCCGAATGTGTGAGCTTAGCGAAAAGTCTGGAGAATCACTAAGTATTGATTGAGCTTCGCGAAATTGGGAGCTTCACGAAGTAGGGTGATTTGCGATGGTTCTTACCAATGGTTATTTCCCAGTGTTCAAGGGCCAACGAGTATTCAGTAGTGGATGAAATTCGGACATTAAAAGTGAATATACATACAGTGGAGGATGCATTCATTAGTGGTAATGAAGAGACCTACAGGTCAATAAATTGTTAGTGGATCTTCTCAAGAAGTAGTGAGCTCATTTCAGTTGAGAGAGTAATGAGTTCTCTAATTGTGAGTGGTTGTGAACCAGGAATGGAAATGAGTCCTATTCAAACAGGTAAACAGCAATGTACTTATAGTGGAATTGGTACATTAGCACACTTCTAGTGTATTCTCCTTGGAAGTATCCTAGTAAGGGTGAACCATGTAATGATTTTTGTGTCATGTGTATGCTTTAAGGTTTATTCGTACACTAAAAACAAGGAGAGAGAAGTGGGTCTTTTATAACAGAAAAAGAATATCCAAAAAGGTATCTTTTTAATATTTCATACCCAAATTCACACCCCCCCCTTTAGGGTATCTAGACCAGTGGACTTAAAAAGGTTGAATTATTATATAGAACATTAATGATAACTGTTTCGGTTAATTTGTGGAGTTTTGTTTATAATGAACTCATTTTTCTTTATAACATTATACCATTTATACAAAGGGATTGATAATTATTACATATGTTATATTACATATAAAATAATCTGGTTCAACCATAACAAGAATGGTTTCATGACCAGAATTGAGAATGATAATAGAAATCGGAAGCCCATCGTCCTTGAAAGAGGATAGTTGACACATCTCGGATGTTGTTCTTGCTACAAGTATAAATGAATGTAAAAGGTAGTGATGATAATAATTTATTCCCCTATTATGAAAACATTGTAGTAAATATAAAGTACTTGACTCCTCACAAAATTTGGAAAAGGATAGGTAATAGAAAAAAACAAATGAACATGAAAGGAAAGACATAGAATTGAAAAGAGGAATTTACCATTTTATCCAAACATCCTCGAGATCCTCTTTAAGGGAGAGGTTTTGGCCATTTTTTTCATGACCCGACCCAACCCGGGCTCGAGCTGCAACTACCCCGAGCCTGCCTCCATAGACCAGAGGTTGGTGACAAGCGCCGAAGGCTAAAAAACTCAAGGATTCCTTTTCCTGAGCACATGTACAATCACACACACAACACACTCAATGAAAAAGTGTAGAGTAAAATAAAAGACAAGTAGAGTAAATGAGAAACCGCTATATATAAACCACAAATGTGCATCGACCTCTAAACTGTACAAAGTACAAGCTAAAGGTAAACTGAAAAGAAAAGGGAAAAAACACGCAGCCAACCAAAAAGTGCCAAAACCCGGCAACAGGTAAAACAACAGTAAATAGCTGGAAGAGTCCCACACCTGGAACCCGACTACGACCACCACACGTGGTCCAAGCTCCCAAACTCCCAAGCTCCGCTGATGTCACGACCATCCTGTCCGTCGTCTTCAAGGGAAAACTAAGTGCGGGTAAAGCCCAAGAAGGGGTGAGTATAAAAATAATCAGTAAGATACCCCGAAGGCTCGAGGGAGAAACAAAGGAGGTACTGAAGGGTGATCCTTAGATTGAACATGGAATAGTAAAGGAGTACAATTGAATGTGCAGTAATGAGGACAGTAGAGAGTCCAGCTCAACCGAACATGAGAAAGGTTGTAGACTCGTCCAAATACAAGGAGGTGGAAACGGTGAGAAGATGAAATTCTCGTCAATTCTTCGCTACCTATAGCAGGAGAGTAGACTCATCCCAACACGAGAAGCTAGACATGGAAATCACGTGGCATACCCTGCGCGGCTTCGCCTCTCCTGGAGGGAGAGTAACCAAGCCCAAGAAGTGGGTACTGGAAAAAGGTATATACATAACCATATGCTCAAACAAGAAGCCCAAACATGATCATAAGGGGATCTCCATCCCGTAGCTCAACCCATGAAATTTAGTCGCCAAAAGTCTTAAGAGTAAACACCATTGATGCCCAACATCCCGCACGTCTGCCTCAAACATCACGTCAAGGGGCTCAAATCACCGCACCTCAACACTATCTTCTTTGGACGGCACTGACTCAGCCGCACGGTCTTAGGTCGTGACTGAAGGATGCGTCTCGATGGGGGAAAAGTGTCCCTTGTATTTGAGAGTTCTGGGTGAAAGTCAAACCACAACTCTTCACTACCCCGCAGTCGATAGGTCTCCTCAAAGTCGACAGGCGACCCCCTGCCCAGCCCCGCTGGAGGGTCCCTGAAAGTCAACAGGTTCCCACTATAGGGAGACCCAGCAAGATTCGACGGGTGCTACACTGCCCAGTCCCATAATAGGGTAATCCTCTGGAGGGTGGCCTGGCTAAAGTCGGTGATGGGACCACTGCCTAGCCCAGATTGAGTTAACCCGGCATCGGGGACCACTGCCCAGCCCAGCTAGAGGTAAGCCCGGCATCAGGGACCACTGACTAGCCCAGATGGAGGTAAGCCCGACATCGGGGACCACTTCCCAAACCTGCGGGAGGTAAGCCTAGAACTGCTCTGGTCATCCCTACTGGATGGTACTGCTCGGTGAACACCACTGTACTGGCCATCCCAGCTAGATGGTACAACTGCTGAGCCCTGCTTGAAACAACCTCAACCCTATTGGAAATAACCTCACCTATTCTGGTATCAACCTCTTGGGTAGAGGATCGGTGCCCGCATAATGTGTCGGTCACACCGAATCCACAAGAACACTACTAGGATCACGAAAGAATGGGAGAAACTCCCCAGGCCTCACAAGGAAATCACACTCCAATCCACTAAGTCACTGTCCAAGCGGACTGAGACAACTCATTCCAGAAAGTAGGAAAACACCCATGTAGTACGATCACACATAGTCGAAAACGGTACCGCAGTCCGGTGAAAGGGAATGGTACTGAAACCCCTCACCGCTGAAGAAACAGAGGAACAACCATCTCTGCCGGCCAAACCATCAAGAATGAAACCTGGGGGAGACCACTCAACCCTGTTGGACAAAAAAAACGAGCACCGAGGGACCCTCTACATGACGAGTGGTCAAATTACGTAAAGAAGAACATGGAATGCACGTGGGGCCCACATGACATGTGTCCCCATCTCAACCTCGACCAAGCACACAAACATTCTCAGGTACGAACCAAACATACCTCCAAGTGCTCTCGTATACTCCCAGAGTATACCTCGTTCCAGCCCAAAGGCTATCGTGCACACGACATCCAGCGTCAACGCGAAGGCGTAACATAACAACTCCAACCTGCCAACTCAACGGCTGAGGTGCACCCAACCACATCTCTTGAAGCATTTACATCACTCTCACTGGAGTGCATGCGATCACATGCCAAGGGTCAGCTACAAAAATGGTAGAAGAATCGCCACCGGGGCACCTTCACATTTCCACATTTAATAAGATTGCGCAAGAGGCTCCGCACACCTGAACAGATTACAATGTTTTTATCCTTGCAGAAAAACATGCGAGGTCGACTACTTACTCACCTAAAACGGATATCCGACGAAAAATTCACCAACACCGCCTCACACCCAAACGACGTCTCGTGATCCTGGGCCTCGGCCCCGAAAATAGTCGGGCGCATCACACCATTGTGATCCCCTCAGGAAAATATGTCAAAAGGACTTCTCACTTGAGCACAACAGATATCCGGAGAAAAATATTCATTCCCACGCACCGCACACGAGCGGTGCTACATGGGACCCGCATCCCTTTCCCGAAACTCAATGGATGGATCACACCGTTGCGATCCTCTTGAAAATTTACACAAGTTAGACTAATCACTTGTCCAAAACGGACACCCTGTGATAATGCTGCAAATCGGCATCAACTCTCAAAATGGCCCTTGTGGGGTCCGAACCATCGTGCGGATTTAGAGTGGGCGAATAGCACCATTGAAATATCCTTGGAAAAACATCCATAATCGACTGCCCACACACCCCGAACGAACGCCCGATGAGAATGACGTTAAACACTACTCGCAACTTAGATGACGGGCTGTGGGGCCCATGCCTCAACTCCGACCTCAATGCCTGAAACCACCCAAGAATTCTTCGCCCCGGTGCCAGGGTCCCAACTCCACTGACGGCGCTCCAAACGGACATCAGACATGACTGCGCCGTCCAAAACAAGAATCCCTGGGAGAAAATGACACTTCACTTAAGGACACGTCTCACCTCCGAGGCCTCCCCATTTCAAATTTAAAATTCCGGAAACCATCTCAAAAAGTCTGTCACGACGTCTGGAGTACACTGCCGTAGACGACAAGCAAAACGGACGCCTGTATAAAAAATTACGGGCGTCCGAAAACTGAGGGGCAAAGCCCCCTGGGCTGGATTGGGCTGGACCGGTCGGTCCACTCGGCATGCGTCGGCTTGCGCCGGTCGGTCCGGCTCGCGGCACCGATGAGCGGCTTGGCCGCTCGGGCTGGTCGCGGTAGCTACATGAAGACCCTTGTCCTGCGGGTCTTGTCGTCGCACAGGGGCCGCGCGCCACGACCCAGCAGTCACCACTCCCTGGCGACCCGCCGCCGTACTGGGGCGCTCTCCTTGGCCCCAACCTCCTCTGCGGAAGGCTCGCCGCACCCCAGCCTCGCATGGCTATCCACTTCTGCCAAAGCCAGCCGCCGCCTGCACCCGGATGACCTACTACCGTGACACCCGCCTGAGGCTGCCTACACACCGCGACACCCGCCTGAAGCCACCCACGCGCCACCGCCTGCTGACGCCCTTGGACTGTCAGAAGCCCCCAAAACCGGACGGAAAAACCCAAAAACCCGCAACATTCACCGAATGACTGCGGCCTCCCCAAAAAATCAGATTTACAAACCAAAAAGGGTGATGGAAATCTCATAAAATGTACTACACGAGCATGTGATAGGTTCGAGTATCAAACAACAACACTAATATTTGGAATTCAAAGGAGGTTCGGGAATAAAAACGCAAAAAAAAACCTCCTACCTCTTGGGCATTCCCCGGAGCTTCACGGATGATCTGCTGCCGCGTCGTCGCCTTACCGGAGCTTCCTCACCGGAGAGGAGGAGGAGAGGGAGCTCGAGGAGCTGCCTTGAGGGGGGTTTCTCCAGGGGAGAATAAGGGAGGGGAGGGGAGGAGGATGGTTTAAATAAAATAAAAAGAAATTTTAATTAATTTAAACCCATAATTTCCTCACATCTGAAACCATTGGCGAGATCAAAAATAAACCTCCCCTTGGGTAAAATCCACCTCCCGAGCACAAAGGTGGTCTCAGAATTTAATTTTGAGCTTCCGTTTGAATGTTATAAAGCTGAACGCCCAAAGTCACCAAATTACGAAAACGTCCCTAGGGACATTTTTCACTAACGGCCCGCACCCGTGAAACTTACACCCCTCCTAGGGTAAATTGCACTCCCCAAACTCAATGGTGCCCTCAGTTTTCCAATCCGATCCACCTTTTAAGAGATACTTGTGTTTCACCATTAAACAAAAATATTAATTAATTAATTAATCCATTTAACGTTCTGAAAGTGAGTGAGGGGTCCAAACATCCCACGATGACATACTTTATGTTGTTCCTAGGGTAAACACCCCATTCTGGACCCATATGTAAACTTGGATCTCTGATTCGGATAACCGTTTAGGAGTTATCCCAATTATTTGGTGTGGCCAGTGTGAATGCACTGAAAATTTAATTCCGGCCAATCCGAGGCTCGGAATCGCACAACATCTGAGGTCGCTGCTCTGGATTAATATCAAGAATATTACAAAGGCCTTTGTAGCCAAAAAAGGGTTCTTACATAATTACTTTATTCATGATTTTCGTCCCCGAAAAGCAAAACCAGGGAACAACTCAGGGTACTAAGCCCACACCTGGCTCCCCCGTACCCAGAAGAACTCTAGCACAACTCTACGCCACCGAAGACTAATAAAATGATTTTATCTTTTCACGCGAGGTCTGTCCTCACCGATGTCGTGCATAGGGGCACACACACCTCTTCTCGGGTGAGTCACGTTGAAGACGCCATGCACCAAAACTAGCCTTTGGGGTTAGGGCAAGGCGGTATTGCACCTAACCATCCCTCTGCACGGTCTCAAACAGCCTGACGGCTCTCGGGGATAGCTCACCTCCCCGACCAAACCTATACGTCGCACACAGTGACTGGAATCACCGCCCACACCCAGTATAAGGAACAATTATTCCCTCTTTCAGAATATCTATATGGTTAAGCACCCAACGATATCTGGTCGCGCAAGGTTTCATAGTCGATGTCCCACAACCAAGGCTCTCTTACATGCTCAAAAGGAAAAGAATTCACTACCATCGACGAAAGGGAAAGGTTCCACGCTTTCTAACTTTCCGACACAGGGCCATACCGACGCCCCACATCACCCCCCGTAACACCTCAAGGATGGAGTAGGGAGAAAATAATTGCACAACCAAAGTCTAACAATTCTACTGCAAAAAGTAGAAGAGATGTAGAGCGTACCTCTTGCCACATCATGCTCTGTAGGGTCATATACATCCAAAGCTCACGGTTGTCTGTAGTCTCAATTGTTAGCTCATGGAGCCTGACGTGGACTTCCTAGTGGTGATGGGAAGACCTCGTAAGGTTGTCCCCCACTACCAGCTCCTCCCAATCCTCTGCTAGCACCACCTATCTGGCCGCTACTCCGATCACGATGATGCCTCTGTCGTGGTGGTGCACCTGCTGCCTGCCCGAAGCTCTCTGCATGCCTAGTCGGGCATTCCCATTCCAGGTGACCTCGCCCATCACAAACAAAGAACCGAATCTCTATGGGTTGCACTGGTGCCCTCCGGTGCCACTATGGTATACGACCACACCCCGAAGTCCGGTTTTCAGAAAGCCACCTGCGTCTATGTTCTGCTTGCCGACGCCCACTAGCTGTGGAAGACGTCACGACTCTGACATGCTTGCTTCCACCACCAACTATAGAACATGACAGGAAGCCCTCTGTCACCAACGCTTTCTCTAGAACCCTGGAATATGTGGAAATACCCAGGGGTACAATGACGGCACAAATCTCTCGGCGGAGACCCTGCTCAAACTTCCGCACTTGGAGGTCATTGTCATGAACCAAAGCTGGTGTCATGGCTGGCTATCATCACAGAGACATCCTGAAATTTATCAAGGAGTGTCACAGTCAGATGA
Organism: Viscum album; assembly: GCA_963277665.1. Lineage (NCBI taxonomy): Eukaryota > Viridiplantae > Streptophyta > Magnoliopsida > Santalales > Viscaceae > Viscum > Viscum album. The sequence continues at coordinate 840,596,850 of OY728123.1, forward strand.
GCATATAGGTATATACCAATAACAACAACAACGGGGAGCTGTCTCAAGAAGGATAGTCAGAGACTCAATCCAATGTGATGCACAAACACATTTTCCCTGCAACAAGTGTCTCAGCATGCCGAGTAGACAAGCTTGTTATCAAGGTCTTGGTGAATGGATACGTCGGACGCCGCAACATCTCTGGTCTCCCTGGCCTGAGAGCCGCTCTGGAGACACATTAATACTATTTCCCTATATCCCAACCAATTCCTTTTATTTTAGGGACCTCCGAACAACATCCCAAGGAACGAACCACCTTTGATGCCACTTTTTCACGACCCGACCCTACCCGGGCTCGAGCCGCAACTACCCCAAGCCCGCCTCCATAGGCCAGGGGTTGGAGACAAGCGCCGAAGGCTAAACAACTTGGGGAGGCCTTTTTCATGAGCACCTGTACACACACACAGAGAACACTCAATGAAAAAGTGTAGAGTAAAATAAAAGACAAGCAGAGTAAAAGAGAAACTTCTATATATAAACCACAAATGTGCATCGTCCTCTATACAGTACAAAGTACAAGATGAAGGTAAACTGAAAAGAAAATGGGCAAAACACGTGCCCAAAAAAAAAGTTCCACAACCTGACAACATGTGATACAATAGTAAACAGATGGAAGAGTCCCACAACTGGAACCCGACTATGACTACCGCACATGGTCCAAGCTCCCAAACTCCCAAGCTCCGCTGATGTCACGACCAACCTGTCCGTCGTCTGAAATGGCACACCAAGTGTGGGAAAATCCCAAAAAGGGGTGAGTATAAAAATACTCAGTAGGATATCCCGATGTCTCGATGAAAAAACAAAGGAGGTACCGAAGGGTGAGCAATAGATCGAATAGGGAATAGTAAAGGAGTACAACCGAAAGTGCAGTAACGAGTACAGAATAGAGTCCAGCTCAACCCAACAAGAGAAAGGAGGTTAACTCGTCCAAACAAAAGGAGCTAGAAATGGTGAGAAGATGAACTTCTCGTCGAGTCGTCACTGCCTATAGTAGGAGATTAGACTCATCCAACTACGAGAATCTAGACACAGAAATCACGCGGCATTCCCCGCGCGTCTTCGCCTCTCCTGGAGGGAGAGTAACCAAGACCAAGAAGTGGGTACTGGAACAAGGTATATACATAACCATACACTCAAACAAGAAGCCCAAACAAGATCGTAAGGAGATCTCCATACCATAGCTCAGCCCAAGAAAGTGAGTCTCCAACAGTCCCAGGAGTAAACACCATTTATGCCAAGCATCCCGCACGTCTTCCCCAAACTACAAGTCAATAGGCTCAAATCACCGAACCTCGACACTATCTGCTTTGTGTGGCACTGACTCAACCACACAGTTTTAGGTCGCTTCACAAGGACACATCTCAGTGGGGGAAAAGCGTTCCTCGTACATGAGAGTTCTGGGGGAACGTCAAACCACACCTCGTCAATGCCCCGGAGTCGAGAGGTCTCCTCAAAGTCGACATGCGACCCCCTACCCAACCACACTGGAGGGTCCCTGGAAGTCAATAGGTTCCCACTACAGGGAGACCCAGCAAGAGTCCACTGGTGCCAAACTTCCCAGTCCCGTAATAGGGTAATTTTATGGAGGTTGACCCAGCTAATGTCGGTGACATGACCACTGCCCAGCCCAACGAGAGGTAACCCGACATCGGTGACCACTGCCCAGCCCATCTGGAGGTAAGACCAACATTGGGGACCACTGCCCAGCCCCGTTATAGGTAATCCCGGAACTGCTCTGGTCATCCCTGCTGGATGGTACAACTGGCGAGCCCTGCTCGAAACAACCTCAGCCCTGCTGGAAACAACCTCAGCCCTGCTGGAAACAACCTCTTGGGTAGATGATCGGTCCCCGCGTAAAGTGTTTGTCACACCGAATACACAAGAACTTTACTAGGATCACGAAAGAATGGGATAAACTCCCCAAGCCTCTCAAGGCGATCACGCTCCAATCCACTGAGGCACTATGGAAGTGGACTGAGACAACTCATCCCAGAAAGTGGGAAAAATCCCATGCAGTACGAGCACACGTAGTCGTAAACGGTGCTGCAGTCCGGTGAAATGGCACGGTTCTGAAACCCACCACAGCTGAAGAAACAGTGGAACAACCATCTATGCCGGCCAAACCATCATGAATGAAACCAGGGGGAGACAACTAAACCCTGATGGTCAAATAAACGAGCACATAGGGACCCTCTACATAGTGAGAGGTCAAAGTACATAAAGTAGAACATGACACGCACGTGGGGCCCAGACGATGTGAGTCCCCATCTCAACCCCGACCAAGCGTACCAACATTCTCAGGTACGAACCACACGTACCTCCAAGAACTCCCGTATAATCCTAGTGTATACCACATTCCATCCCAAAGGCTATCGTGCACACAGCACCCAGCGTCAACACAAAGGCGTAACGTAACAACTACAACTTGGCAACTCAACGGCTGAGGCGCAGCCAACCACATCTCTTCAAGAATTTACATCACTCACACTGGAGTGCACGCGATCACGCGCCATGGGTCTGCTACAAACAAGGTAGAAGAACCGCCACTGGAGCACCTTCACATTTCCACATTTAATAAGATCACGCAAGAGGCTCTGTACCCCTGAACAGATTACACCGTTGTAATCATAGTAGTAAAACACGTGAGGTCGACTACTTACTCGCCTCAAATAGATATCCAATGAAAAATTCACCAACACCACCTCATGCCCGAACGATGTCTTGTTATCCTGAGCCTCGGCCCCAAAAATAGTCGAGCGCATTTCACCATTACGATCCCCTCGGGAAAACACGTCAAAAGGAATGCTCACTATAGTGCAATATATATTTGGAGAAAAAGATGCATTCCGGCACACCGCACATGAGCGGTGCTACGTGGGACCCGCATCACGGTCTCGAAACTCAACGGACGAATCACACCGTTGCGATCCTCTCGAAAAAGTACACAAGTTCGACTAATCACTTGTCCAAAATGGACACCTGGTGATAAAGCTGGAAATCTCCGTCAACTCCTGAAACAGCCATTGTGGGGCCTGAACTAGCTTGCGGAATTAGAGCGGGTAGATTGCACCATTGCAATCTCCTCAGAAAAACATCCAGAATCGAATGCCCACATTCCCCGAACGGATTCCCGATTAGAATGTCGCTAAACGCTACTCGCAACTCAGAAGACGAGCCGTGGGGCCCACGGCTCAACTCTGGCGTCAACGCCTGAAACCACCATGGAAAGCTTCGCCCCGACGCCAGGGTCCCAACGCTGCTGACGGTTCTCAAAATGGACGTCAGACGCAACCACGCCGTCCAAAACAAGAATCCCAGGGAGAAAACGTCACTTCACATAAGGACGCGTCGCGCCTCCAACCCCCCCCCCCCCCATTTCGAGAATTACAAATACATGAAACCATCTCAAAATGTTCGTCATGACGTCGAGTACACTGCCGCTGACATCTAGCAAAACGGACGCACATAGAAAAAATTATGGGCGTCCAAAAACTAAGGGGCAAAGCCCCCTGGGCTCGACCGGCTTGGACCGGCCGGCCCGTGGCTTGGCCACACGAGCCGACCATGGACCTGCAGTCCACACGCAGACCGGCCACGAGGGCCGGTCGCGGCAGCTGCATGAAGACCTACGTCCCGCGGGTCTTGTTGCTGCACGGGGGCCGCGCGCCGCGACCCCGCTGTCGCCGCTCCCTGGCGACCCGCCGCCGCACTGAGGCGCTCCGCCTGGCCCCGACCTCCTCTAGCGAAGGCTCGCCGTGCCCCAGCCGTGCCTAGCCATTCGCCGCTGCCGAGGCCATCTGCCGCCTGTACCCGGCCGACTTACTACCGCAACACCCGCCTGAGACCGCCCGCCCGCCACGACCCGCGCCTGAGTCCGCCTGCGCGCCACCGCCTGCCGACGCCCTCAGTCTGCCAGAAGCCCCCAAAACCGGCCAGAAAAACCCAAAAACCCGCAACTTCCACCGGACGACCGTGACCTCCCCGAACTCTTATTTACAAAACAAAAAGGGTGATGTAATGATCATAAAATGTACTACACGATCATGGCCTTGGTTCGAGGATCAAACGACAATTAAATGCTAAAATTTGGAATTCAAAGGAGGTTCGGGAATAAAAACGCAACAAAAAACCTCCTACCTCTTGGGCGTTTCTCGGAGCATCACGAAGGATCCGCCGCCATGCCGTCGCCTTGCCAGAACTGACTCGCCGGAGAGGAGGAGGAGAGGGAGCTTGAGGGGATTCCTTCAGGGGGGTTTCTCCAGGGGAGAACAAGGGAGGGGAGGGGAGGAGGTGGGTTTAAATAAAATAAAAAGAAATATTAATTAAATTAAACCCATAATTTCCTTGTAACTGAATCCTTTGGCGAGATCAAAATTAAATCTCCCCTAGGGTAAAAACCATATCCCAAGCACAACGGTGGTCTCAGAATTTTATTCCGAGCTTCTGTTTGAATGTTATAAAGCTGAACGCCCAAAGCCGCCAAAATACGAAACACCCCTGGGTCCATTTTTCACAAACGGCCTACGCCCGTGAAACATACACCCCTCCAAGGGTAAACGACATGCCCCAAACTCAACGGTTCCCTCAATTTTCCAATATGAGCCACCGTTTAAGATATACTTGTGTTTCACCATTAAACGAATTAATTAATTAATTAAATAATCCATTTAACATTCCGAATGCGAGTGAGGGGTCCAAACATCCCGCATCGACATAGTTTATGTCGTTCCTAGGGTAAAAACCCCATTCTGGACCCATCCGTACACTCGGATCTCTGATCCAGATAATCTTCTAGGATTTAGCCCCTTTATTTGGTGTGCCCAGTGTGAATGCCCTGAAAATTTAATTCCGGACAATCCGGGGATCAGAATCACACGCCGTCTGAGGTCACTAATCTGGAATAATATCAAGAATATTCCAAAGTCCTTTGTTTCCAAAAATAGGGTTATTACAATTTTTATGAGACTTAGGCTTATTGGACGTGGGAGATGATGTTGGGAGAATATTTGGACCAAATACGGAGAAGGTACATGGCTTGAGAGGAGTGAAGAGATGTGAGAGCAGGGTGATGAGGTTTTTATAGTGGAGGAGAGAGTGGATTTCATAATATATAAATCATTAATTTATTATTTCCCCACAAGAAAATGAATAGTGATTCTTCCTTGACCAGGAATAGTATTTTTATCATGTGTGTTCGAACCAAGTGGGCTACATCACTTGTAATGCCATGAATATTGTATTTAACAGATATACAATATTTTATAATATTTCACTATTCATAAAAAATTCAAGTATTTCCGAAAAATTATAAAAATTCACCCCAACCATTTTTCAATAGGTAGAATCCAGAAATGAAATACATTTTTTTTTAAAAAAATTCTCCAAATATTATTAATATAATATTTAATTAAAATCAAAAATTATTTAAAAAAAATTATTTTAAATAATTATATTACTTATTCCCAAGAATAGGTATATCGTACTTTCACTTGAATATTATTTATATACTACCGTAGGTTAGGTAACTACTAAGAAAGGTATATTACTATTGATAAGGGGATGTTACAATTCATAATGTAGGTTACTATTCGTTGAAAATTAATTTTTTCTTATTGGACTCCAAAAAACTTACTAATCACAACCGTGTATGAATTTTTTTGAAATTCACTTCACAGAAGAGACAAAATTGTGTTTTAAGTGTCACATAGAATTTATTATTTAATTATGTTGTAATTTCATGTGATTATGAAATATTTATAAGAAATTAATTTCAATTGAAAAATATTGGGTCGTTACATTCTTCCACCCTTCAGAAATTTCATCCTCTAAATTTTATTTTAAAAACTAGGAAAAAAATGTATGGGGTAAATTTTCTTTCATTACATCCTCTAATTCCCATTTTTCCTCTTCATACTTATGGTTTAGACATAGTACCTTGACAAGATGAGTAGTCATGTTATGTAGAACATTCTCTCTAAGATCCAAGATTTTCACTGGTACTCCTCATAAGAAAGATCATCCTCCAATTTTACCACCTATAAAGAGAGTACATGTGAAGGGTCTGGTGTGTACTTCTTCATATGTGATACTTGAAAGACATCATGTACTTTTGACAAGGTAGGTGGATGTTCCAGCTGATATGCCACAACTCCAACTTGATAAAGGATCTCAAATTGGTCAATATACCTAGGACATAAAATTCATTTTTTCCCAAACCTTATGATCTTCTTCCATGGAGATATATGTAGAAATACCAGTCCTCTAACACATAATTCGAGGTCTCATCGATGGTTATACACATAACTCGTCTATTGACTTTGGGCTTCCTTGACATGCTGCTAAATGGTTTTCACCTTCTCCGCCATTTCTTCAACCATTTCATGTCCAAGCAGCTTACACTTACCGACTTCATCCTAACATGCCATTTTTCTAAAAATTTCCCCATAAAGAGAATCATATAGTGCCATTCATATTATTGAGTGGAAACTGTTGATGTAAGATAATTCACTCATTGGAAGATGTCGGTCCCAGACTCCATTGAATTCAACAAAAAATTCTCTCAACATGTCTTCCACTGTCTGAATAGCCCACTTAGATTGTCCATCAGTTTGAGGATGATTGGCCGTACTAATGTTTAGTTCAGTCCTTAGATGATGTTGCAGACTTTTCCAAAACATCGAGGTGAATCTAGGATCATGGTCAGATACAATAGATAGTGATACTCCATGCAGCCTCAAAACATATTTGATGTAAATCCGTGTAATTCGACACAGTGATAATTCCTATCGAATCCTGCTAAATTGAGATGTCTTCGTAAGATGATCCACAATTAACCATATATAATTGTTTCCCTTAGATGTCCTTGGAAGTTCTGTGACAATGGCTATGGTAATGCTCTCCCACTTTCATGTTGGTATTGGTAGTGGTTGCATCATTCCCTTAGATTTTTTCCTCTCAGCCTTCTCTTTTTGATATACCAGGAACTTTGATGTATATTCAGCAATATACCTTTTCATATTGTACCACCAAGTTTCTTTTTAGAGATATCGATACATCTTTGTACTACCATGGTGTATAGAGAAATTAGAGCTATGAGCATCATCCAACAGTTCCCTCTTTAGCACAGGAATAACAGGAAGACAGATCCTCTTCCTGAATTTCAAAGTGCAACCTTCATATGCTATGTTAGTCAACATCCCATCATTTATAGCTATAATTTTCTTTTAAATCTCCTCAACATCAGTCAAAGAACTTTTCTCCTTTCTAGTAATGACTGTTTGGAATCCATTAGAAAAAGTAGTGATGTGTTACTTTCTTTGATAATTCCCATATCCATATTTACTAGAACCATGAACATAGGATCCCTTTCAACTTTATCCTTGTTCCGAAACCATGGTCATTTCTAATCAAGTCAACTTCTACCTAATTTTCTTTCCTAGGGTACTGGTGTGTTGTGCAATCATAGTCTTTGTGTAGCTCAATCTGTCTGCTTTGTCTCATGTTGAGTTAATTCTATGAGAATATATATATATCAAAATATTATGATTAGTATATATCTCACATTCTTGTCTATAATGAATATGTCTCAAATTCATTAAATCATAGATTACCATTTATAACTCAAGATAATGAGTTGGATAGTTTTTTTCATGAATTTTCAGCTTCCTAGATTCATAGGCAATCACTCGATCATTGTACATAAGGACAAAACCATGTCCTTTCTTTGATGCATCATTATAGATAACAGACCCATCATTACCCGATGGTAGGTTTAGGATTGGAGCATTCACTAAACTCCTTTTCAATTATTCAAAACATTCATCACATTCATTTTTTCATACAAACATAGCCCCTTTTCATGTGAGCTGGTTCATTGGATTGGATAAACAGATGAAGATCTAAACGAAACGCCAATAATAACTTGCTAAGCCAATAAAACTACGTACCCTAGTTACATTTGAATGAGTTGGACATTAATTAACAGCCTTTTTCATGATAGTATCTACAGATATTCCACCCATATAGACAATGTGTCCTAGAAAGGAAACTAATTGGAGCCAAAAATCACCCTTTCGAAACATCCCATATAATTTATTTCATCTAAGCATCTTTAGAATATTGTGCATGTGATTTTTGATGATATTCATGCATGTTTTGGTATACCATCATATAATCAATAAACACCACTACAAAGTCATTAAGATAGTCCTTGAAAACTCATTTCACTAGATCCATGAAGACATATGGTTCATTAGTTAGTCAAAAATGAATTATTGTGAACTTATAATGCTTGTACCTGGTTTGAAATGTTGTTTTCAGAATGTATTCCTTCCACACAAAAAACTAATGATATCTAGATCAAAGATCAATATTAGAAAAATAATGGGCTCCTTGAAGTTGATCAAATAAATCATTAATTCATTGTAGAGGATACTTATTCAATATTTTAATAGAATTGATCTCCCCGTAGACAATGAAAAACCTCATAGACCCATGTTTTTTCTTAATGAAATGAATAGGGGATCCCTATGGAGAAACAATAGGTTGAATAAATGATTTATAACTCAATTCCTCAAATTTTTTCTTTAATTTCACTAACTCCACTGTGGCCATTCTATAATGGTTCTCTAATATGGGCCTTAAACCAGAAATTAAGTCAATGGAAAACACAATTTCCCTCTAAAGAGGATATCTCGGTAAATCCTCCAGAAAGACATCAACATATTCTTGCACAATAGGTACATCCATTATCAGTACATTCTTCTCCTCACTCCCATATATTTCATTACCTTATTCCTAAAAAATTGAATTTTGTAGTGCTACTAGGAGTGGATCTAGATGAGAATAAAATGTCGAGGTTTTAGCTCAAAAAATAATGTATTTTTTCAACTTTCTGAAAAATTATAAATTACTTCTTATTACAATAGATATTCACGTCCTAATTTCATAGGAAATTCATACTGAGAATTATATCATAGTCAACCATTGGTATTATGATATGGTTAGAAATTAAAGAATGTTCATGTGTCCTGAGGAGGACTAATCAACATGCATTTTTTTCAATGATACATCCACTAGGGTTTTTGACTGATAACTCCATTATTAAATCAAATTGGACATATCTAATTTTCTTGGAAAACTAGGATGAAAAAAATGAATGCGACGATCCAGAATCAAATAAAGTATTTTCTATGTTGGATTAAACAATCAATGTACCTACCACCACTTCATTAGGAATTTCAACCTCCACATTTGTGACCAAATATGCTTTGCCTTACTCCCTTGGCCTTCATTGGGGAACATTTTTATGATGCCTCGAACATTCATTTGTGTAATGTCCCATCTCCCTAAAATTGTATCATGAAACATTGGTACTTTCCTTCTTCCCCTTATAATCTCAAGATAGGTGGCCCTTTTCTCCACACTTCTAATAAAATTCCATTCACTCCAGGAAAGTTCTAGGTTGTTTCTTCCCCCAATTACTACATGATAGAAATTAAACTCTTCCCTACTTCCCCATTTCCCCATTTCCATTCCCAAAGTATTCAATAACCATTTTCTTCTATTTCATTCCCTTAAAGTTATAAGATGTAGATAATTTTTTCTATCTTGATCTAACTTGAGATTATATCTTCATATGATGTGAAAATTTGGGAGACTAGATCCCTTTGGAGGAATGGTATTAAACATTAAATGAATCAATCAATTTTACTCCTTTGATCACGTATTTAGTCTAAAAAATGATTTTATATCCTTGTATTGTTGTCTTCATAATTGGCAACATTTTCATCCTCTTTTTACCTCAGATTCAAGAATTGCCTCTCAATATCTACTCGCTGTTCACGGGAGAAATATTTTTCTAAGAATATTTTGTTAAAATACCCCCATTCCATCTCTTATATTTCTTCCTCCTTCTTTGTGTCTTGGATTAATGACCAACACTGATCTACATATCACTTTATAAGATAAAATTTCATGAAAACCATCTCTCTTTTACTACATCCCAAAGTGAGAAATATCATCTCAAGGGAACATATTCACTACTCTGCTACAAACGGGTTTGTAGTCCCATTGAATGGTGGAGGTTCTTGTCCCATAAAGTGATCTAACAATGCTCCTTCATGTGATGGATATAGAAGCTCTAAAATAGTAAGGATATTATTCATAACATGAGTTATTTGTCACTGTATTATTATGAGATTCTCAGCATGAATCATAGAACCAGAGACAACATCATTATCTTTCATCGGAGGGAAATCCCTATAGGGGATATGCGTGTTTGTGTAGTTTCCATTCCTTCCACTTGGCACCATCTCCAGATAATTCCATAAAGTAGATTAGGTTGTGAATCATAATTTAAAGTCATTACAAAATACTTAGCACAAATGGAAATCTTACACATGGATAATCCCAAAATCACAAAAATGGTTTCTTTGAAGAATGATTTACATTTAAATTCATCATAATGGATTGAAAAGAAAATGTGAATTATCCTAAACATAACACCCAAGAGTTTCATAACTAAGAATGTAGCATGGCCCACTATCGTGTACCTGGATACCCTAGGTCAAGCCCGAAACTCATTATCAGAGCTTTCACTCCTCGGTACATATGTTCCAGATCCACCTCTACCTGGTTGTATCTATATAGGGATGTATTTATTGAAAGATACGAATAATATATTCATTACCAAAATACTAGGAAATTATTCTATGTTTTTTCACAAATACTATGTTAGTGACTCTTCCCTAGTGTATGTTTTCTAAATCTCGTTTCCATATTTTTTACTAAAATTCATCTAATTCCACTTGTAAGGACCCGACACCAATTGTCGGGAGCTGGTGACTTATGGATTACATTGGCATAAAAACAAGGAATAATAATACCAAAAATACCTAGAAGTTTAGTATAATTGGAAACAAGATACATACATAACTTCATCATTACAACACGACATGAAAAACAACATAGAAACTCTTTAGAAAACATCATTAAATCCTAGGTTTTTTCAGCATGTCATTCATAATAAAATTCTTCTTTCCCAATGGAAATGAAACATAATAAAGGGGAGAGATCAATTGATCAGTAAGGGTATGAAATACAGTAGAAGATAAAATAAAAAAATAGACATTGTGAATAATTGAAGACACGTGACTTCAAAAAAACATGAACATAAAATATTAGAGATATGAGCTTTGTAAATATCGAAAAATCATAACATAATAATTGGTATTATACTAGTAGAATTACCACATTAACCATAAATAATATATTTATAATGACGGTATCCATAATGCGGGACAACATAACCCTACTATCAAGGCCTCACGCCAAGACCATAAATAATGATTTTGTCAAGGATTTGTTCCCAGACTATAGTTTGTCTAATGAGACATACCAATGCACTAAGGGGATATAGAGGGCCCCACCCGACAAATAATTTTTCCAATGAATTTTTTATATGAATGGTTATAATCATAAACAACATGTACATTCAAATTGAAATTAATATATGAAATGAAAATAACTTTCCTCGAACATTACGCATAAACACTAACCATTCATAGTAAATTGGGGAATAATTTAAATATAGAACATGCTCAATCCAAATAATAATAAACGGTTAAATTGAATATGGAAGATGATACCTTGATTTATTAATCCCAATAATACATAATAATCAGAAAGAGTGTTTAAATAGAGAAACATACTCTTATAAAATCTTCTTGTAATTCATGAAATAAATACTATTTTACTTTTAAAGGAAGAGTTATTTTGGAAAAATATTTGAATAAAACCACAAGTGAAGAAAGATATTATTTTCATAATAAAATGATTGATTTTATAATTATAGTGGTTTCCAAAAAAAATATTCGATATTTCCCCTGAAAATAGGTACTAAGTTGAGATATTCCCTTGAATCGAGTGTGTATTTCAGAAACAATTTTGAATGCTCCTTGTAAAACATCTAAATATACATAAAATAAAGAACGATTATGGGGGGTGTAAATATATAAAACAGTCAAATAGAGTTTATGATCAGTATATAATAATACATAATAATTAAATTGAGGTAATTAGGCAATGAAAATAACCCGAATGGAAAAGGATGTTCGGGAGAAAAAACCCTTACCTTAACTCAGAACATCTTCCGCTCTTGATAATAAGTTCCTAGAAGATGAAATTATACATATTAATTACTTATTACAAATCCAATTAGATATGCAGTAAGTTATTCATAGTTCTCATTCATTCATTTATGCCTTTATTGATAAGTTATTATATTGAATTTCGTCATTATGTAGCGTTCGTTTCCTTTATTTTCAAAATTGGTTAACTTGTTCTTAAGTAATGGAGTTCCAATAAATCTCTAAAATTATATTAAAATAATATTTATTATCATAAATATGTGTTATTGGTAATTTATATAACTTTGTAACATGGAAAGAGGATGGATTAATATATAGAACATTAATTATAACTGTTTTGGTTAATTTATGGGTTTTGATAACAACGAAGTCATTTTTCTTTATAACTTAATATAAATTGTAAAAAAGGATTACATAATCTTACATAGGATATATTAAATATATAAAAATGTGGTTCAACCATAACAATAATGGTTTCATGACCATAATTGAGAATGATAATAGAAATCGGAATCCCATCGTCCTTGAATGTGGAAAATTTACACATCTCATATGGTGTTCTTGCTACTTGTTTAAACGAAGGAAGAAGGGAGAGATTATGATAACTTATTCAACTATCAAGACGACATACCAGTACATATACGATACTAGATTCCTCAAAAAATTTGGATAAGGAGAGTTAATAGAAAAAAATGAACTCGAAAGGAAATACAAAAAATTGAAAAGAGGAATTTACCTCTTGAACCAAACTTCCTTGAGAGCCTCTTTAAGTGACAAGTTTTTGGCATTTTATGATACCAATGCTTGATAGACGTGGGAGACGAGGTTGGTAGAATATTTGGACAGAATTTGGAAAAGGCACAGGGCTTGAGAGGTGTGAAGAGAAGGGGGAGTGATGGGGGGTTTTTATAGTGGAGGAGAGAGGGGATTACTTAACATAAAATTCATTAATTTATTATTTCCCCAAACGAAACAGAATAGTGAGTCTTCCATCACAAAGAATAGTAATTTTATCATGTGAATTCGAACCAAGTGGGATACATCACTAATTATTTCATGAATTGTGTATTTAAAAGATATAAGGTATTTTACCGTATTTCACTATCCATAAAAATTTATAGAATATCAGAAAAATCGCAAGAATTCCCCGGAAAAATTTTTCGATGGGTAGAATCCAAAATTGAAGTCCATTATTCAAAAATAATTTTCTAAAAATGAATAATTTAATATTTAATTAAAATCATTATTTAATTTAATAACAATTTTTTTAAATAATTCTTCTACTTATTCAAAATCATAGATATATCATACTTTCACTTGAATATTATTTATATACTATCACAGGTAAGGTTATTATTCATCATGGTATATTACTATTCATATGGTTATGAAACTATTCATAATGGTAGGTTACTATTCCAAAAAAATTATGTTTTTCTTATTGGAATCCAAATAACTTACTGATCGCAACCGTGTATGTCTGATTTTTTAAATTCGCATCATAGAAGCGACAATAATTTTTTTAAGGGTCACATTGCACTTTTTAGTTAACATTGTTTTAATTTCATAAAATTATGAAATATTTATGAGAATTGAACATCCATTGAATAATATTGGGTTGTTACAGTTCCTCTACCAGGAGATCAGGGTCACATTGCTACTATTGGTGGGTCTTGTTAAACCTAAACTTTTGGTGATCTCTTCATTGGAAGCTCGTGATTTTAACAAAAAAACCCTTTGCATCATTATAAAACACCAAAATTTCCATCCTTGACTCTATATAATATTATTAATCAACCTGAAACAATATATGTAGGTCTATGAACTTATCAATAGGGTGAAAAATCAACCACCAAGACATCATGAAGGAAAACCATATCCTAACCAGGACCCTTCTTAAAGGCCTCAACGGTAATCATTTTAAAGTCTCTAATTTTCTGTAAAAACATCACTGGATATCATGATCAATAAATTCTAAAATAAGACTTCATATTAAACTTTCTATTATTATATATGGTGATCTAAATGAATATAAAAATATAATTCACACCGCATTCCAATAATAATAATATATATATTCTCTGTGCAACTAGTTATTACATGTACCAAGTCAATTGGTAGGTTATCAGAGCACTGGTGAGTGGATACATTCCTATCAAAAAAATTTAATCACTAGCTTGAAATCCAAACTAAAAGTATTATAACAATATAACACTTATGCCCCAAAAAAATACTCACTACTTGAAATAATAATCAACACAGTTTTTTCGTATGATTGAGCCACATTTAAAACTACTATATGATGACCGGATCCACTGAGAGATTCCTGGGTAGTGGAAGATAAATCCTAAACTACCCGTGGTAGCCTCCAAAAGGATATGATTTGGAATTAACTAAAAATAATTCATTATTAATTTTGGATTCCTTTACCTAATGTACCTATACACATACACAGAAACCAATCCCATAAATGAAAAAATTGAAAAACAATTACGATAACACATGAATACATCAATAAATAAATATCCATAAAATATAATAATACACTATAAAGAATAAAAAGGAGAAAAATAAAATACTACAAAAAAACTATAAAAGAAATTACAAACAGCTCAGATGGATGAGAAAATTTCCAATGCCACACTGGTATAAACCTCAGTCTGTCAAGTCCAATCATTGATCCACTGAATCTTGTTCCCACAAGGTCTCAATTAAATTTAAAATAATAAAAATAAGATGAAATATGGATGGAAATATCCCATTAAGGGATGACTATATGAATTCCCAGTATTAAACCTAGATAAAACCAACCTTAAAGCATTAAGAGAAGTTATCTCATCAAAAAAATTAAGTTTCATAAATGATATGAGATATAATGATAACAAATTATCAAATAGATATAATCATAAAATATTTTCAGTCTGAAAAATGTCTCATCAACATGTATCTATAGATTCTTTTATGGTTTCAAGGTAACTCTTACCTGGAATGAATTGATACCGTAGATATAATTATACGAATAACAATATTCTGAGTGGTAAATCTCATCCTAGTGTAATAACTCCTTGAGCTATACCACAAATTCAAAAAATCACCTCAAAGGTTATTCTTATTAATTATAAACAACAATAATCACATAGAAAACTATGAGGGTTCATAAATGAAACACTCTATTTGAGTAATACACCATAGGAAATAGGAGATCTCAATACACATATAAGAATTCAACGACAAGGGGTTACTAGGGGACACTAGACCCTATTAGAAACATCTTCCATGCTTGGATGTGGACACTCATTGAACTGTTTCTCCTTACAATTTTACAATCCCTACCATAAAAAATAAATAAAGATAATAGGATCACTCCAGGCCATTCGGAGGGACACATGATCCAAGTCGCCGATGGGCCTGAGGTCTAAATATAGTGACCATATTACATTATATCCACCGTAGAGGTGGTATGATACAACTCACACTAGAATACAGTTACTTTTCCACAACACATTGTCTATATAAATCTATATAGGTTCACCATCATATGATGAGTATGTGATGATTCACTGAACCCTCATATGAATGAAAATGGGAACACAGTCAATGAATAATTTAAATACATTTTTAAAAATAAAATTATATACTAAATTACCTCAAATCACATTTCTAATTCGAAGACAAAGGTAATCATTAGGTTCTATATGAAAAAATCATAATCTGAGGTACTCATGTTCCTACATCTGAGCCTAAAAAGATGGATGAATGTGTGGGGATCATCATCTGTTGGATAGAATAAATTATAAATCAATATATATGTCACCATATATGGTCATGAATTAAAAATAATATTATTCAATTTATTTAATTATGGTAATATTATTTGGATACTCTATTCATATTCCCATAATTCACACCTAATAAAAAACAAAATTTTATCATAAGAAGTATGTATGTCACTTCATTGACCCAAGACAAGACATTGAATTAAATATAGAAAATTGTTCTTGAATTGACCACCTCAAACCCATGTTCATGATACACATGTGGCTCAATAATCATATATTTTATGAAGATGTTAGGATAGAAATAGATTTGTGATAATAATAATAATATAATATAAAATAAATTAGTGTAGTACATTCTCTCTCCAAATACTACGAAACCCACTCCATCTCCATTTTATTCCCCTATTATATCATTATAATTAAACACCGCTAAATATTTAGTCCATTAAATATATTTGTCTACCAAATTAATAGTGATACCTCCTAAGAAAACCTCACATGCCTAATCAAATAAAAATAAGATCCCTTCATGTAATGATACTCCCATCAAATAACCTCTCATAAAAACTTATCAAACATGATAACCACAACATTCCATCATTTTTAATATCAATGTCTGACCCCCACTCATGGAATTAAAACACCTCTTCACAATCTCATATTTGTGCACTAATGACCCCTAGTAATTTCAAGAGCAGTTAAATGCTACTCACAGTCCCAACATTACACGAAACATCATTGGGATACCATTGTCACATACATGTACTTTTTATTTATAAAAAACCCAAACCAAACTCACGACAATGATCTATTATGGAGTTTTATGATAACATAATCATCATTTTTATTAGGTATCATCATATCATCAGTAAAATGTTTACCAATGTTGAATGAAATTACTGGAGGGTTATAGGTACAAAACACAGAGTGATCCTTAATCGATAACCATGTTAATTTGGCCATTATTGAATAATAACATTGATTTATTGTTCTTAAAACAGAAAACATTAACAATAACAAATAAATATCAAATTATTATATCTAGGAAGTGAAATAAAATGATGGATATCCCAATTAGATTGATATGTGAAATAATTTAGAAAAGTATCAGTTCACAATGTTCAAACTATTTAAATTTGGATACAACAACAACTAAAATTTCCTTTCTAAGGATTTGTTTAGTCATTTGTGAATAACACATACTCTATTGATGATGTTGGTGATCCCACAACGTTACTCATTAATTTCACAATTATCCTTCATATAATCACCCTTCATTCTATGATCATTATCTACATATAAGGAATAACCAAAAATCCTCTACAATACTCCATTGGTTATGGGGATAAAACTAAAATTTTCCATAAAAAATATTATTAATGTTGATTATTAGGATAACTTGAATTTAATAAATTCAGTAATTCAAAAATTAAATTGTCTTAATGTACTCACCAATGGCCGCGTCAACCAAATTTCCAATGCCAAATAACATTACATCACGAATAGGATAAACACCATAATAATAAATAAATCATGGTATCACATTTTTAATTTGATAATCCATTTTATAGTTATTAATTTTTTAAAAAAATAGTTTTCAAATGATATTACTATTTTTTATATCAATATATTATCAATTTCTAGTTCACCGGGCCACAAAATATCATTTCTTTTTAGCACCTGAGACCAAAAATATTCCAAAAAATATTCTAATGTCATAAACAGAAAAGTAAAATACATTACAGTGATGAAGTGTTAATTAATTATAGTATAAATCATGTAATTATGAGTACATCAATAGTGAGGTAATGTTTCCTACATCACAATGGATTTTGTGGATAAAGGAATGACATGTTACATATGTGGACTATGATATCAAGTTTGTTTTCATAAGGTGGAAATAGTATTCAATGACCATGATATCGATTCATTTGTCATGAGGATGACCACATTGTCATAATTTGGAATGGTTTTTTTATTACGATGTTATCATTTAGACTATGAGTTTATCTACATATATCACCAAAGTGAGTTTGTGGTTTATAGTATAGAGTTTACTAGGGAGTCTAATGTGAATGAAAAAATATTAATTATGTTTTGTGGATTGTTTTGTGAGATATTAAAAGATAAATTTACCATAATAAATTCAAGAATTTATAATGTAATAGGAATGGAATATTATCACTAAAGAGTTGTAACTATGTATGAAAGTGTGTACATGATGTGAAAATTCACATAAAAGGGTTTAAATATGAGAAGAAAATGACATTGGGGATCATAATGAAATGTTTTCTATAATTTTTTTTATGTATAGTAGTTGATTCATGCTCAAAATTACCCAACATATGATGGAAGAAGGGTCCTTGTAGTTTATCTTGGGTTGTCGAATCCTCAGAAACCTATGAAGTAACCCAAATACACAAACATTCTATGGACTATTTTTGGCTTTGATGTGGCCAACATGGGTTGATTTTAGACAGGTTTATGGTATCACTAACATAATGAAGTTAATTAAAATTAATATAATGAGGTGATCCTAGGTTATCCCTTGGGGTGGTTTGGATGAATTCCTTTTTAATTATTTCAATTTCTTATATTTGAGATTGGTTCAGTTAAGAAGATCCAACGACATCGCCAATTACTAGTTTAATACATACACCCGTTAATACTAATCACCTATACACTTTAAGGACAATAGGTTTGAGCACTTCAAGGTAAAGGTTCGTATTAGCACTTGAAGTGTCAGGCCTTCAATTCAACAAGGATGAAAGAGTTTAAATATATACAACCAAAGATCTCAATTAAATGATGTGATTATAAATTAATATAGTGAGAAATAAAATCCAAAACAGCCCCTTGATACTCCCTTAGATAAAACCATAATATAGTTTTCCCTCCATTGATTCTATGGTTTCAATTGAAGCGAAAATTAGACTCAGGAGGGAGGAATTAGATAAGTAAATAAACAATAAAAAGAAAGAAATAACCCATCCATTTTGTGAAGAATATCACAAGGTATTGTGTGAATATATTCAACCCATAAGGAAAAGATATCAAAGTTATAAGAAGAAAATAATAATAAGATGAAAGTAATAAATTTTATTAATACGTAAGGTGATTTGAATAACTTCCATGAGAAAGAAGAATGTTTTAAAGCCAAATGTACATAATAACATAACAGTGTAAACAAATCTCCAAGGATCCTCAAATATTCTACCAAAACTACCATAAATATGCAATATTGAAGCCCTAGCTACAACCTAAAATAGTGGAAGTCAACTCAGTTAATGGTGGTGGGCTTAGGTGGGTGGAAAGTTAAGAGATATTTGACTTTTCCACCCTTTACCCGAGGTGACATCCAACTTTCTTCCACAGAACCGAGGTGCATGGATGACATTCTAGTTGGCCAAATTAGAGTGGGATATAGAAAAAAAACTAAAGATCATTAGTTCCCCTATCTCTCTATAAAATTGTTGCCCAAAATTTCGTTTTTTTGATATATGATTAAATTGGTGGGATGATTTAATGAGAATCAGAATATGGCCCAAAATTTTATTTCCAAATAGGGAAGATTTAATAACCACAATGAAGGCCAAATTATCACATACTCCTGAAGAATTATTTGTTCCTATATATATTTTCTAGAATCCCAAGAATGTTGAGATTCATTGTGCCTGTATGTTGGGCCCCACATTGTAATCAGTGGGATGGTGTCTAATCTACCTTCCCCAGATTTGTTTTTATGAAATCCTATTTCGGTGGTTTTCCAAATCAAAACGTCCAACACTACACAATTATGAATTGTTCTGAGTATATTTAGAAATTTGAAAATTAAACGTTAAAATAAAATAAAGATAATTGGGTACATTTAACGATGTTAAAAAATGTACCACATAATAGTGAATTTTCATAAGAAATTACAATCATAATGTGAAATGATGTTATAAGTGTAAAATGCACTAAAATTGTGTTTATAAATAAAAAACAACATGAATATTATATATATTAACAATAAATATTAGCTTCATTTAGTGGCTAATAACACACCCAACTTGAGTTTTTCTACTCCTGAGCACAATATATCTCAACAATATGAAATTTTAATTTTCTTTTCCAAAAACACATTAATACACAATGATCACCTAAAACCCTTATACCAGACAATCATGAATCCCAAAAAAAATAATTTAATAAATTTTATTCTGATAAGAAGTTCCCAATCGCAAGCCCAAACCTTTATTCAAATTCAACACCATATTTCATCTAATATAATTATAGAGTGATGATGCATTGTTTATCACATTAGACATGGGGGTTCATCATTATTTAAGAGGGAATTGATGGAAGAGCTAGGTGGAATCACATTGAAATATTAAAAGGAGTATTCAAATTTTTTATTGTACTTTTTTTTGTTTTTTTTGTTTTTTCAATTTTTCCATAGTAATTGAAATTGCACTAAAATGTGTCATCCCCTATTGCGAGACATTACCAATGACTCCCAAGCTCAATGACCGTAGGGCACCAGGTGAATCCCATATACTCGGGCATCATCTAGAGTTAAGTCAATAAAAAAAATTCAAATTACTAATAAATAGTGATAAAATTACCATCTCTGGGTTAGACAACTATGGAGTCACGATCCCCAAGTAATGAAAGACACACATTAGGTCATTTCATTTCTCAATGTGCAAATTAATTTTTTTTAAATTTTTTTTTGAATTATCTTATTAAAAAAATTATCACCAAACATATGCTATTTATTTGGGGGCCGCATGAACACAAACTGATACCCCACTATCCAAAGGACGTGTGTTGTGATTTTTTTTATTTGGATGAAAATATCAACCATGAAATATCACATTAGAGAGCCACACATTCCAAAATCTTTTCTCATGAAATTATAAATGGATTAAAATCAAAATCATGGAATGCTAAATTATTTTATATTCAGTTTCAAAGTGTACAATGTCTATTATCGTGTTCAAGGTGAAAGAAAATTTTCCTTCCATTAAGGCTCACTTTCTTTTTCAAATCAATATTTTATTTGACACAAAAGCAATTTTATTTTATCTCTCCCACAACATAGAATAACACTGTCCCCAATGTTTAAAGAAAATAAAATTTAAAATGGGGTAGAGGTAGTTAATGGGAGTTCAAAAAGGGAATTGAAAACGAGGATCAAGGAATGAAGTCACCTGGTGGTTGAAATTGAAATTCTTGTTGCTCTCTTTTAATATCTTGATCACGATGTCAATATGAGAATTCCCTAGTGGAAAAAAGGAAAAAACAAACAAAACAATTTATATATATTTATATAATAAATAAAGTAAATTATAAGTATATATATAAAAAATATATAATAAGGAAGCACAACAATTCATAGATCAGTGGTAAGCACATGCCCCTATCTCCCTTCGGTCCAGAGTTCGAGTCCTTGTGGCTTCACTGGTTGTGACGAGGTTTAACCCATGACCAATGACATGGCCATTTAATTTTTTTATTATATTATTTAATTCTATCCTACAAACACATAAAAATAAAATTAGCAGATGATACATTATCTTCTTTTTAAATTTCTGGGTAAGGCATTACTCAAGGATCACACCACGTGACACATATGAATATGGCACTCCTCTTTCTTACTCATCCATACTCATAATAGAAAAATATGTAAATTGTCTATTTTTTTATTTTTAAAATCAAAATTAATCATTAATCATATTTGAAATATAATGTTAATGAAAACAAAAAAATGAATGGAAACATGAAATCCATGGGTTTCCTCCCATGGAGCACTTTATTTAACATCATTAGCCCAACATGGATCCTAAATCTATAAAATTCTTTCCTGGTTCATTGGTCGGCGCGGTTAACTCAACCTTTGTTTCTTGTTTACTAATTGATTCAATTAATGGTTTTATCCTATGACCATTGACCTTGAAAATTTAACCACTTGTGGGATCTTGAACCTCTACTGCCCCATGGGGGTACACATGATGCACTATGAAAGTACATAACCATCTAGACCTTAACATTACCAGGTA
The DNA here is from genome assembly GCA_963277665.1 of Viscum album. Classification (NCBI taxonomy): domain Eukaryota; kingdom Viridiplantae; phylum Streptophyta; class Magnoliopsida; order Santalales; family Viscaceae; genus Viscum; species Viscum album. Next base: position 840,618,861 of record OY728123.1, read on the forward strand.
AAAGTTATTTTTTGAACTATACAAGAGCAGGAATTTTCCCAGTTCAAAATGTATGACATTTATATTATTTTATTGGTAGGCTTGAACTGTAACGACCGAAAATTTTGAATAAATCTTGTTTCCTAATTTTGTGTGTTATTTTATTTTTATACTCAACAAAAATGTTTCATATGATAACATTAGTATAATTAAAATGAGATTGTTGGGTTTTGACTGTTATATGACCATTGGTCAATATGACCGCTGTAAACTAAACGTTTCGATTACTGTCTCTAAATACAAGTAATCTTGGTTAAGTAATATAGAAAGAAGATTCGATGGCCTCACCCAGTAGTCTTGGACCGATCGAAGCCCATCTAACAGAACTTGGGAAGGAGGTAGCACCACTGGGCTTTGCTCTGGACCAAACCCAAGCCGATCTTCATCGTGTGAAGACAGAATGGAATATCCTTTGCGAGAAGTTCAAACTGATAGAAATTACTACTCGTGCGATGTTGGCTGAGCCTCCCTCAGATTCTCTCACCTTAGCACACCTTACACTTAGGTCCTATGCTGGTGTGATAAGGGGCTATGTAAGGAAACCGTAACTGCCTTATGTAATCCTTTGTTTTAAATAAAAATTTTTATTTCCTCTTATGATGATGTTTATGAATTTTAAAATGTTTGGATAAATATAGTATGCATATTTTTGATGAATTTTAGAAAAAGGATATTTTAAAAATATTTCTGTAAACCTTAAACAATTAAAAACGCGTAATGATATTCAAAAAATGGTCTTCTACAATTATGTCCAATACGAAATTTAGAGTCTAATAAGATCAACTTGATTTTTGATGAATAATAAATTATGAATAGTGATTTTATGCTTAGGATTAGTACTGTGACCAAATGGATTAGTAATCTCACTTAAATAAAGTATTAATATAATCTAGATACCTTGATTAAGTAATGTGATTCCATAAAATGTTTAAATAACGGTTTCATAAATTATTATTCAAGTATTAGTTTTTTCGGGTGAATAGTGTATTTTAATTAAAAATTAAAATAAAAATATTTAGAAAATTATTTTTACTAAAATGGATCTCATTTTTGAACTCAGAGCATCGATATTATGTTAAGGTAAATTTTGGGGGTTTTTTCTGAAAAAATGAATTTTTGGGGAATAGTGTATTTATTTAAAAATTAAATTAAAAATATTTAGAAAATTATTTTTATAAAATGGAGTTAATTTTTGAAATCATATCATTGAAATTTGGTTAATGTGAAATTTTGGGATTTTTCTGAGAAAGTTGAATTTTAAGTGAATAGTAAAAATACAGTTTTAGGGTTTCGGTATGTTTAATGACATCATAACTGTGTAATGATGATGCCATGAGATATTTTAAGGGATGGTCAACTAAAGGGGATGAATTATTGTATGAGGTGTCCCATGTGGCCAATACCATGGGCAAGTACTATGGGCATGCCCATGGTTTTTCCAAAACCACCAATGAGGTGTCCCTTGACCATTAATGCCTTGTCCCCTCACTTTCCCTATAAATACCAATAAATCCTCTTATCCATTCGACTCCCCACTCTCCCACAATGACGTTCTGGTATCATTACCTCCCAGGAGTCCACCCAAGGTGCCCCCAAGCCCTCAAGGTCCCAACCTTTGAGTTTTAAGAGTTACATTTTAAGGTAAGGGATCCGACCTCTCTCTTTCTTTTCAAGTAATCTCTTTTATGTCATTTATTTTATGGTCCATGTTATTATGTTAAAGGATGTTCTTTTATATTACTCTTACTTCCCTTTTCCTGGTCATGTAATGAGATACCCCCTCTTACTCTCATTATTTTGTTTTATGAAGTTTTAAGTGGCGCCGTTAGGCTGTCGAAATTTTTGGAACAGATTTTTTCTCCCTTCTCATTTTTCAAGATCTATTTTCATGTAAAGTCAGTCATGTTCCTTTTTATTTTGTTGGGGTATGATCTCTATATCTATCATACTGAACTCTTATGTTCATATGATGATAGACCCTATTTGATCTCTTCAATTCATAATTTTGATGTTTTAAGTGGTGCTGTTAGGCTGCCGAATTTTTAAGCGGTTCTTTCACCCTTCTCGTTTTGAAGTTCTACTTTCATGCCAAGTATTTCAAGTTCCTTTTTATTTTGTTGGGGTATGATCTCTATATCTATCATACTGAACTTTTATGTTCATATTATGATAGAACCTATTTTATCTCTTCAATTCATTATTTTGAAGTTTTAAGTGGCACCGTTAGGCTGCCGAATATTTAAGTGGTTCTTTCACCCTTCTCGTTTTGAAGTTCTAGTTACTTGTCAAGTCTTTCTAGTTCCTTTTTATTTTGTTGGGGGTATGATCTCTATATCTATCATACTGATCTTTTGTGTTCATTTTATGAGAGACCCTATTTGACCTCATCAATTCTTTTTTTTTTGAATTTTTAAGTGACGTTGTTAGGCTTTCGAATTTTCATAAGAGAAATTTTATTTTTGTCTTCCTTCAATGTTTTTAATTTCAAATGGTATGTCCTTCAAATTTCATTACAATGATTCATATCATTTATATTCTTTCAATATACTATTTTAACAGATCAATTATGAGTGATTGACCCATGTTCCCTCTCTTTTCAACGTTTTCTAAAACCCTGTAACATAGTCGTTATGCTGCAGAATTTTCTTCTCAAAATGCTTCTCTCTTTTCTCAAATTTATTTTATGTTATTAAGTGAATACTCAAAGCTCTAATTTATACAGGGTTATTCACATATATACCAAGTTGTTCTATTTTAAATTCTAGGATTTACATACATGAAACCTGCTTTCCCTTTCCGTGGGTTTAAAGTTACATACAGATCACATCCTTAAAGCTGTTTTTAAAACGTTATGATTATGAAATGAAAACCATTTCTTTAATGCTATATGGGATGTTTATGAAATGATTTATGATGATATATGTGTCTCACATGATAATAAATACATGTCAAGGGTGCGCCCAGATAGCGCTCCAATGCATTGGGTAAAAACTAAATCTCCAGAGATGACATTTTAGACATATACCTTGGTGAATAACCTTGGTAATTTTTAATGACACCTTGGGGATGTACCTTGGTGAAACGAAATGATTGTCAATATTAAATGTTGTATCCAAATCTTCATGTTAGGAAACATGTTATTTTTATTATGATATATTTCATGATTTCTTTCTCATGCCTTAAAGTTCTTTTCATGACCTTATTGATGTATCTCAAGTTCACATGTAAAATGTTTCTCTTGTTTCCCTTACTGGGCCTTCTGCTCACCCTTTCTTTTGATGTATGTCACCAGGTTATGAGATGTTTTAATGAACCTAGGATGAACATGAGGAAAATCCTTTAAAGTGTTTATGAAGAATGTTTTATGTTTTCATGTTTTAAGTTCCAGGTTTCCAAGACACTTAACCTTAAAGATCCTCGGTTTTGTAAAATGTAATGAATGTTTATGTAAAAAAAAGGCGGGATGTTATAGTTGGTATCAAGGAATGGATTAGTTATTTGTGGAAATTAGGATATGAAAACTTTAGTAAGAAGCCTATAGAAATATTTATATATAGGGAATCTTCCTGGTATTTTGGTGAGTATTGAGTAATGGGTTGCCGAGCAAATACAACCCTGTCTAGATACGAGCAGGTAGAGGTGGCTCTAGCACAGATGTATATAGGGGTAAAACCCAAAAACACCGCATTGAGCTAGACTCAAACGGGAACTGGTACACGACAACGGGCCTTGCTGCACTCTTGGTTACGACACTCCCAGGGGATATGCTTTGGTAAATTCATAAGCTTAGTATGAACCATTGTTAATGTTACATAGATAAAATAAAAGAAATATTCACATAAGAATATATGATCATGTATAACCTAGATGGTAAACTAGGGGATCACAAGTTAGGGTATACCTTTCTTCTACAAGTTATCCTTATACGCTTTAAGTTCCTTTTCATGATTATTGGATAAGTATTTAATCCCCTAATTATACATTATCTTCTTAGTTAATGGAGAGAAATGGAAGAACATGTCTCAAAAAAAATGTGATAGGAAATGTGACAATTTCTATGTTAATATTACAGAGATGATTAGGGGATTAAAAGATGATTATTATTTTGGAAGACTTTCACTATTTTGGGAACGCTATTTGATTGAGGTAAATAGATTACTATGGTATTTTCTTTGAGGAGTAACGGTTGACTTATATTTTGAAGAATCGATGAATTTAAGGTGAACTTATAGTAATTTAGGTTACTTATGGAAATTATTAAACTATCTTGGGGTAAATATGTTTAGTTTAGTTAGTTTTGTTATAAGATTTTAAGAGTGGTTGATGTTTTTTCAAGACAAATGATAAAGTTTACCTTGGAAGACTATGTTATTAAATCCTTCTTGTATTTGGGTTTCAATCTTAGTTTGGTTTATTTTGAGGAATTTTAAGGACAGTTATTTATGGAATGGTCTATGATGAACTTTGGGTAGTACCATGGAACTTTGAGGATTTAAAATTAGTTTCCATTCCTATGGGATTCTTTATTATTTAAGAGTTGTTCTACCTTAACATTTCTGTTTTTGGGATAATGTTTAAAGATAGAAGAAATAGATAGTTAATATTTTGTGGATTATGTGATTCTCTAGAAGATGATTCTTGTGCTTTTGATGAGACCAAGTGTTTTTTAATTCTCATCATTTGGAGAAAATATTAGTTTTGGTAGAGACTTAATAAGGATGAAACTCTACTTGAAGGTAGGTATATTTTCTTATGTTTTTGTTCTATGTAGTAAATGAATTCCTCAAAATTATGAAAAGGAACATAAAACAAAAACGTTGTTGGTTTACGTTTCCTACTAGGTAATCAAAGACCATTTACACACATCATAAGTTTGGGATTTTCTTATGGTTAACTTTCTCCTAATCATGTTTTCTATAACTCTCCTACAAAACTTGACCCTTTGTTTTCTCCTCCATGTCCATGTTTTCCTACATGGAATCCTAGTGTGGGTTTGCTCAGGTGACCTTTTTACTTCCATTTCGTTCTTTTAAAGTAATAGTTTTACTGACTCCTTTTCTGATGTGGGACTTTCAATGAAATTTCAAAATCCAATTTTAAAAATTGTGAGGACGCAATTTCTTAAGGGGGGAAGATTGTAACGACTCGAAATTTTGAATAAATCTTGTCTCCTAATTTTGTGTTTTATTTTATTTAATTTTTATACTCAAAAAAATGTTTCATTTGATAACATGAGTATAATTAAAAAGAGACCGTTTGGTTTTGACTGTTATATGACCATTGGTCAATATGATCGCTGTGAACTAAACGTTTCGATTATTGTATCTAAATACAAGTAATCTTGGTTAATTAATATAGAAAGAAGATTCGATGGCCTCACCCAGTAGTTTTGGAATGATCGAAGCCCATCTAACAGAACATGGGAAGGAGGTAGCACCACTGGGCTTTACTCTGGACCAAACCCAAGCCGAACTTCATCGTGTGAATCTAGAATGGAATCTACTTTGCGAGAAGATCAAACTGATAGAAATTACTACTCATGTGATGTTGGTCGAGCCTCCCTCGGATTATCTCACCTTAGCACACCTTACACTTAGGTCCTATGCTGGTGTGATAAGGTGCTATGTAAGGAGACCATAACTACCTTGTGTAATCCTTTGTTTTAAATAAAAATTTTGATTTCTTCTTATGATGAAGTTTATGAATTTTCAAATGTCTGGATAAATATAGTATGCATATTTTTGATGAATTTTAGAAAAAGGATATTTTAAAAATATTTATGTAAACCTTAAATAATTAAAAACATGTAATGATATTCAAAAAACGGTCTTCTACAATTATGTCCAGTACGAAATTTAGAGTCTAATAAGATCAAATTGATTTATGATGAATAGTAAAATTTGAATAGTGATTGTATGCTTAGGATTAGTAATGTGACCAAATAGATTCATAATCTCACTTAAAGAAAGTATTAATATAATCTAGGCACCTTGATTAAGTAATGTGATTCAATAAAATGGTTAAATAACGGTTTCATAAATTATTATTCAAGTATTAGTTTTTTCAGGTGAATAGTGTTTTTTAATTAAAAATTAAATTAAAAATATTTAGAAAATTATTTTTATAAAATGGATTTCATTTTTGAACTCAGATCATCGATATTATGTTAAGGTAATTTTTGGGGTTTTTTCTGATAAAATGAATTTTTGGTGAAAAGTGTATTTATTTAAAAATTAAATTAAAAATATTTAGAAAATTAATTTTATAAAAAGGAGTTCATTTTTGAAATCAGATCATTGATATTTGGTTAATGTGAAATTTTGGGATTTTTCTGAGAAAGTTGAATTTTCAGTGAATAGTAAAAACACAGTTTTAAGGTTTCAATATGTTTAATGACATCATAACTGTGTCATGATGATTCAATGAGATATTTTAAGGGATGGTCGACTAAAGGGGATGAATTATTGTGTGAGGTGTCCCATGTTGCCAATACCATGGTCAAATACCATGGGCATGCCCATGGTTTTTTCAAAACCACCAATGAGGTGTCCATTGGCCATTAATGCCTTGTCCCCTCACTTTCCCTATAAATACCAAGAAATTCTCTGATCCATTCGACTCCTCACTGTCTGCTAATGAAGTTATGGTCTCATTACCTCCCAATGAGTCCTCCCAAGGGTCCCAAAAGCCCTCAAGGTCCCAACCATTGAGTTTTAAGAGTTACATTTTAAGGTTAGGGATTCGACCTATCTCGTTCTTTTCAAGTAATCTCTTTTATGTCATTTATTTTATGGTCCATGTTTTTTTGTTAAAGGATGTTATTTTATATTCCACTTACTGCCCTTTTCATGTTAATATAATGAGATATCCCCTCTTACTCTCATTATTTCGTTTTATGAAGTTTTATGTGGCGCCGTTAGGTTGTCGAAATTTTTGTAACGGATTTTTCTCCCTTCTCATTTTTCATGATCTATTTTCATGTAATGTCTTTCATGTTCCTTTTTATTTTTTTGGGGTATGATCTCTATATCTATCATACTGAACTCTTATGTTCATATGATGAGAGACCCTGTTTAACTCTTTAATTCAGTATTTTGAAGTTTTATGTGGCATTGTTAGGCTGCCGAATTTTTAAGTGGTTCTTTCACCCTTCTCGTTTTGAAGTTCTACTTTCCTGTAAAGTCTTTCAAGTTTCTTTTTATTTTGTTGGGGAATGATATATATATCTATAATACAGATATTTTTTGTTCATATTATGAGAGACCCTATTTGATCACTTCAATTCAGTATTTTGATGTTTTAAGTGGTGCCGTTAGGCTGCCGAATTTTTAAGTGGTTCTTTCAACCTTATCGTTTTGAAGTTCTACTTTCATGTCAAGTCTTTCAAGTTCCTTTTTATTTTTTTGGGGTTTGATCTCTATATATATCATACTGATATTTTGTGTTCATATGATGAGAGACCGTATTTTATCTCATCAATTCATTTTTTGAAGTTTTAAGTGACGTTGTTAGGTTGCCGAATTTTCATAAAAGAAATCTTATTTTTTTCTTCCTTCAATGTTTATAATTTCCAATGGTATTCCCTTAAAATTTCATTGCAATGATTCATATCCTTTATATTCTGTCCCTATACTATTTTTTCAGATCATCTATGAGTGGGTGACCCATGTTCCTCCTCTTTTCAACTTTTTCTAAAACCCTGTAACGTAGCCGTTATGCTGCAGAATTTTCATCTCAAAATGCCTCTCTATTTTCTCAAAACTATTTATTGTTATTAAGTGAATACTCAAAGATCTTATTTCTATAGTTTTATTCACATATATACCATTTTTTTCTATTTTAAATTATGGGATTTACAAACATGAAACCCGCTTTCTATTTCCGTGGGTTTAATGTTACATAAAGATCACGTCTTTAAAGCAGTTTTTAAAACGTTATGATTATGAAATGAAACCCATTTATTTTATGCTATATGGGTTGTTTATGAAATTATTTATGATGATATATGTGGCTCACATGATAATAATGACATGTCAAAGGTGCTCCCAGATAGTGCTCCAATGCATTTGGTAAAGACTTAATCTCTATAGATGACCATTTAGACTGGTACATTGGTGAATAACCTTGGTAATTTTGAATGACACATTGGGGATGGACCTTAGTGAAACGAAATGATTGTCAATATTAAATGTTGTAGCCACATCTTCATGTTATGAAAAATGTTATTTTTATTATGATATATCTCATGATTTCTTTCTCATGCCTTAAAGTTGTTTTCATGACCTTATTGAAGTATCTCAAGTTCACATTTAAAATGTTTCTCTTGTTTCCCTTACTGGGCCTTCTGCTCACCCTTTCTTTTCATGTATGTCCCAAGGTTATGAGATGTTGTAATGAACCTAGGATGAACATGAGGAGAAGCCTTTCATGTTTTTAAGAATATTTTTTTATGTTTTCGTGTTTTATGATCCTGGTTTCCAAGACACTAAACCTTAAAGATCCTCAGTTTTGTAAAATGTAATGAAAGGTTATGTAATAAAAAGGCGGGGTGTTATATGAACTGTAGATTTTTTGATTATTGAACATTCATATGCCTATATCCTTAGTTACTCAAGTTTATTGAGAACTAATTTTCTTTTAGTTCCAGCCAATGAGAGGTCATACTTTATTTTCATAATTGACCAAAATGCCTTATGCTCAATTTCAACATGTTAATGGAATGATTTTATAGAACCAACATATATGATGAAATTAATATGATTGTTTGGTATACTGTACGATATGCCCAATGAGAATCCAAGAGTTTCTCAGACCAATCATTCTTAGAAGGATTTAATATTTTTTCAAGAATATTCTTAATCTCCCTATTTGCTATCTCAGATTGACCATTGGTTTGAGGATAGTACTCAGTGGAAACCATGTGAGAAACCCCATACTTTGATATGAGTGAAGAGAATGGACTGTTTCATAAATGGGTTCCTCGATCACTTATTATATCCCTAGGAATTCCAAATCGAGAAAATATGAACTCTTTCAGTAATCTGGTCACAAAAGGGTTGTCATTAGACTTGGATTGAATGTATTTAACCCATTTTGAGACATAATAAACATCTAAAAGGATGTAGAGCTATCCCCTAGACTTTGTGAAGGGACACATCAAATCGATTCCCTAGCAGGCAAATATTTCAATCACTAAGATTTGAGTGAGTGGCATTTGATTCCTTTTTTTGATTGAACCTACATGCTGACACTTAGGAAAAAATTGAAAAATTGTGTAGGATTCCCTTTAGAGGGTGGGCCAGAGGAGACCACACTGAATAAACTTAGCAGTTGATTTTTTAGAGGAAAGGTGTCCTCCAGATGCTTCACTATGACAGAATTTAAGGATGGACTCTTGTTCAGACCCTGGTACATACCTCCTAATGAATTGGTTATGGAAGAACTTATAGAGGTATGGATCATGAAATACATAGTGCCTAACATTAGAAAGGAATTTCCTTCGATCTTGAGTCCCTAACAATTTTGGAATTACTCCTTTAACTATGAAGTTGGATATTTCATCATACCAAGGGGCGCCACTCATAGAGTATTGGTGTTCATCAAGAAATGAATCAAACATAGAAAGGTGATTTGAGTTGTCTTTGAATTCCATCCTAGAGAGGTGATCAGCTTAAACATTTTCAAAACCCTTTTTTTTTTGATTGTGAGGTCAGATTATTTTTATAGAAAGACCCACCTAATTAGTATAGCCTTGGCATCTTGTTTTTGGAAAAGGTATTTTATGGCTGAATGGTCAGTGAAGACAATTAGGGGTGACCCTAAGAGATAAGTCCTGAATTTCTCTAATGCAAAGACCACGCCAAGAAACTATTTTTCAGTGGTGGTGTAGTTGATTTTGGAATTATTTAATGATTTTCATGAATAAGAAATTACATAAGGAGTTTTATTGAAATGTTTTCATAACACATCTCCTATAGAAATGTCACTGGAATCACACAAATGTTCTAAAGGGAGGTTTCATTTGGAGATTTCATAATGGGAGGAGAGGTGAGAGAGGATTTGAGGGTTGAGAATGAACCCTCAAAACTATCTGTCTAAAAAATGGAGCATCCTTTACTAAGAGAGCAGAAATGGGATAGGAGATTGAACTAAAGTCCATGATGAATATTTTAAATAATCCATCATATCCAAAGAAACACTTAACTTATGTGACAGTTTTGGGTTATGGATGGTGAAAAATGTTGACAACCTTGGCTTTATCAAGTTCAATCCCCCTAGCTGAGACTAGATGGCCTAGAACTAGTCCATCTTTAACCATGAAATGTCATTTTCCCCAGTTTTGGACCAAATTATTTTCTTCAAATCTTGAAATAACTCTCTCCACATTACTTGGACATCCTTTAAATGAATCCGCAAACATAGATAAGTCATCCAGGAAGACCTCAGGAAAATCCCCTACCATGTTTGAGAAGATTCCCACCATGCACTACTAGAAGGTTCCAGGGGTATAGAATAACCCAAATGAGATGAGATTGAAGAAAAATGTTCTGAATGGATAGGTGAATGTAGTCGTCCCTTGATCCTATAGGGATACCTCAATCTGATTGTACCCCATGTACCCATCTATGTAACAGTAAAAGGCATGACCGGCCACTCTCTCAAGGACTTGGTCAATTAATTGTAAGGGGAAATGGCCCTTCTTGGTAAATGAGTTTAGATTCATATAGTTGATGCATACTCTCCAGCCACTACTCACAATATTTGGAAGAATCTCTCTATCCTTATTGGTTATCAGAGTGATTCCCACTTTTTTTGGTACCACTTAGATTCGGATGACCCACTCACTCTCAGCTATGGGATAGATGATGGTAGATTTTAACAATTTCAGAAGTTCTTTTCTCAATAAAACAATGAGATAAGGATTGAGTCGCAGTTGAGGTTGATGACATGGCTTCGAATCAGATTCTAGAACAATCCAATGAGTCCCAATAAGTGGGCTAATCCCAGGAATATCAGACAGGTCCCAACCAATTTCATTTTTATTTTTCTTAAGGACATCTAGAAGCATCCTCTCATGATTGGATTTAATATAAGAAGAATTGATAATATGATTTTTTGATTGTCCACTATGAAGGCATACTTGACTACATCGGTAATTTCCTTTAATTCAAGATTAGGTTGGTTCATAATTTCAGTAGAAGATTTGGACATTGTATCAAGATCGATTTGGATTCCTAGAGTTATAGATAGTATTGAATCCCAATGTGTTGATGTTTCAGCTAAAATATTGGTTTCATTAGATTTAGGGATGGATGTTTTATTGGTCACCATGAAATTGGTTTCCTGAAAAGTTTCACTGATTATTGGACCTAATACTTCATCATAAGAGAAATTTGAAAATGATTCAATCCAAGGAGATAAAATTCATTCATGAGAACAAAGTAAATCAATCTCATCCTAACTTAAATACCCATCAAATATTACTTGATGTTCTATGGATTCATTATCAATTCTTCCTATCATGTTTACCTTATGAATGTCCTCATCATCCCCTATTTGTGAGATTTAATTAAAGATGTTCATGTCTAGACACATTTTTCCAAAGGTGATTGCCTTTTTCCCATTTCAGACTCGGATAACAGAGTTGATTGTTGCATGGAATGGATGACCAAAGATGTTTGGGGTTTGTTCAATATTTCCTATGTTTGGATGGTTGTCAATGACAGTGACGTCAGCAGGGTAGATGATGTTTTTAACTATTACCAGAACATCCTTTAAAACCCCCATTGGAACCCTAATGCTACGATCATCAAGTTCAAGTGTGAACAATGTGGGTTGGATCACTTCTAGGCCTAACTGGTAGTACATAGCATATGAGATGATATTGACACCAAAACCTAGGTCACACAAGGCCCTGAGAACATTTCTCTCTCCTAGTTCAACATTGATGTAAGGGAAAGATGAGTCTTTAAACTTAGGAGGAATGACCCCTTAAATGGTGGTGCTCACATTAGATACCAAAAGGACATGGTTTTATGGGAAATGATTCTTATAAAAGTGCAGAAGTCTTTACGGTACATTGAGTAGGCATGTGTGGCTTGGATTTCATCAAGAATGGGAATGTTCAACATTAATTGTGAGAAGATTTATCTTAATGTTTCACTAAATTCAGGAAATTTTTCCCGCTACTGTGTTGGGAAATGGTGCAGGTTGTGGTTTTTTTGAAAAGTTGTTTCATTGACAATGTTTTCGGGTTTTTCAGTTTGATCATTTGGTTCATTTAAATTTTCATCCAAGATTAAATCTTCATATGGGTTATGAATTAGTTATTCAGGTTTATAAATTAATTTTCTACTTCTTAAAACAGTCAATGCATATAGTCGTTCATGAGTTGTTTGACTACAGCTTGGCTCTCCCCATAAATTTGATGATGGTACCACCTGAGTAGGAATGGGTGCATTTCCAGTTTAGATGGTTTGATGTTCTTGTTTATTGGAATAGACTTTTGAGTTCATCGTTTCTATTTTTTGTATAGTTTTTCTAGTAGGATTTACGGAATAGTTTGGGTTGGTGATTGAGAAGATTGGTTTATCCTAGGGGGATATTTTGGAGGTCGTATGGTTTGTTGAAAATGGTCCGGTTGCAGTTGGTATTAGATAGGTTCGGTTTGGAAATGGTTATGGTATTTGTAGTTCTGATGGGGGTATGTATTTTGTCCCTTTGGTTGGCTAGGTTGATGGTTATCATTCCAAAAAACACTTGGGTGGTAATTATACATTAGGTTGAAGGTGTTTTGGTATTGAGGATTTTAAATGTTCAATGCATTTACATCCACTGGGGTTCCTCCTAATAGAACATCCTTGATAGATGAAATGGTTGGGCAGTCGTGTGTCTAATGGTAATGTTTATAAAAAATTGTGAACATGGGGTCAACAGTTTAGATTTCATAGAATTTCCTAAGGTCTGTCTCTTCAACCTTCCTAGAGAGTGTTTTGAGTTTATCCCTAAGGCTTTCTTCTTCACTATGTGTCTGAATTCCAGTAGTTGTTTGTGGTTTTCAGAATATGGTGAAGTTCCCCATTTTGGGTTTTGTTCAGCAAGGATATCTAGATACATATAAGAATTATTTGGAGCTTTGTTTTTAATGGTTTTATTACACATCATGTCTATGAATTGTTTGTTCCCCAGACCCAACCCTTCATAGAAATATTTCACTTGTTCAGGAATAGAAAAACCATAGTGTGGAAACATGTTTTGAGTGTCCTTGAACCTCTCCCATGCTTCATAGAATGAATCTACCTATATTTCAAAAAAAATTTGGATGATCTTTTTATGTGAAATTTTATTTCAGTGGGGAGAGTATTTTTTTTGTAGAATTCACTTTGTAATTGGTCCCAATGGTTTACGGATGATGGTATCAGATTTTTTATCCAATTTTTAGATTGATCTTTTAAATAAAAAGTAAATAGCCTCATCTTAGATGATTCTAGTTGATTTGGGGGAAACATGGTTTCCACAATTTCATTGAACTCCTAAATGTGATGGTAGGGAATCTCAGACTCCATTCCATGGTATGTGGGAATATGGTATAGGACATGGGGTTTAAAGATGTAGTTGGAATATCCTAGGGAGTTTTGTATAATGCATTGGTGGTCATTGGTCTAGGCAGTTGTGAGATAGTCACTCATGGTTTGATCAATTGCATTCCCAAAATTTGGGGCTGCCTCATTTGGGTTTCCATTTTGTTTCCCACCCGGGTTGATGATTTGGTTTCATTGAATACCCTCCATTGAAATGGTCTCAATTTTGGACTCTAGATTATAAAAAAGATTAATATCTAATGAAAAGAGTTCCCTTTGTTTAATTGAATCTCCAACCCCATGACTATCCACCCTAACTACACAGTTTGATTGATCACGAGTGTAGGCGGACATGCAAAAAAAAACGAGAAAGGGAAAAGATATAAGAATTTGGATGAGAATAGAATAAAAGGGGGAGAATAGAATGCTAGTTGAGATAACTTACTTGGGTCCCCTTCAATATTGCCAAAATTTCATTCACTCTCAAATGTACCAAAGAGATGAAGGTAGAAAGGTCCTTGTGGTTTAGCTTCGGTTATCGAATCCTCAGAGTCCTAAGAAGTAACCTACCAACACATACATTATATGTTTTTTTGGACATGAAGTGGATAACTTGGGATTATTTTAGATGGGTTTATGGAATCACTAATAGATTTATGTTTTTTAAAATTATGATAATGATTTGATCCTAGTTTATCACTTCTGGTTGATTGGATGAATTCATTTTATAACGATTTCAATTTCCTGTATTTGAGATGGATTCATTTAAGAAGATCAAAAAACATCATCAATTGTTGGTTTAATACCTAAACCCTTTAATTATAATCACATATTCACTTGAAGGACAAATTTTTTGAGCACTTCAATGTAATGTTCTGTATTAGCACTTGAAGTGTGTGGCTTTAAATTCAACAACAATGAAAGAGTATAAATATCTTCAAAAAAGCTCTCAATTAAAAGTAATGATTAGAAATCAATTGAGTGAGAAAAAAAATCCAAAAACATCTCCTTGATACTCTCTTGGATCAATCCATAAAAGCTTTATCACTCCATTGATTCTATTGTTTCAATAGAAGCATAAAGTATACTCATGATGGAGGAATTAGTGAAGTAAAAAAACAATAAAAAGAAAGAAATCACTCCACCATTGCATGAAGAATATAACACCTTATGGTGTAAATAAATTCAAAAATTAAGGAAACAATATCAATTTGATATGAATAAAAACATAATAATAGGAGAGGAAGAAATTTTATTCTGAACTAAGGTGATTCAAACTACTTACATGAGAAAGAAGAAAGATTCAAAGCCAAATCGACATAATTACATTATAATGAAAACAATGCTCAAAGAATCCTCAACTACTCTACAACCACTTCCTTAAATAAGAAATTTGTAAGACTTGGGTCTGTCATAAAACATTGTAAGTCACCTCAATTAATGATGGTGGGCCTAGGTGGATGGAAAGTAAAGAGAGAGTAGACTTTTCCACCCTTGACCCGAGCCGGTTTCCAGCTTGCTGTCACTGAAAAGAGGCACCTAAAAGACATTCTATATGGCCATCATGGAGTGTTCCATAGAAGACAAACATAACTCTCCGGATGTAACCTATCTCTCTGTAAAAGTTTAGCCAAAAAATTATGTGTTTTTCGAGATATGAATAAATTGGTGGGATGATTTTATAGGCTTCATAATCTAGCCCGAAATTTTATTTCCAAATTGGGACACCTTAATAACCCCCATGAAGGTATTATTAGCACTGAATCCTGAAGAATTAATTCTTCCTATATATGTCGTCCATCATCCTATGTAATTTTGGATTCTTTGTTCCAATATGTTAAGCCCCACATTCTCATCAGTGCGATGGTGTCCAATCCATCTTTTCCATAATTGATTACATGAAATCCCATTTTGGTGGTCTTACAATATTAATCACTAAACACTCCACTAGTATTAATTGTTCCCAATATAAATAGAAACCTAAAAAATTATTATTAAAAAGATCAAGATCATTGTGTACTTTAAATAATGTTTAATAAATGTACCACATAATAGCGCATTTTAAGAACGATTTACAATCATATTGTGAAATGATGTTCTAAGTGTAAAATTAACTAAAATGGTGTTTATGAATAACAAAGACCCTGAATATTATATATATTAACAAATAATATTATCCTTATTTAGTGGATAATCATTAATTTTCATTTTCATGAAGTAGTCATGTATTAAATATTTAGATTATGGTAAACCTGATTTTGTGAGGTGAAAATAAGTGGAGAGTGAACACAATGAATGCAATTTACTTAACATGATATTTTAGTTCCAAATGAATAGTATTTCGTAAATTTAATATCACAAATACAAATTACCAATATTTAATGATATTTCCTTGAATTAAATTATTTGATAATGTAGATTTAAACTATAAATAATAGATAAATCTTTATGTTACACAAATTTTCATTCAACCAGATCAGAATTGATAAAGATCTATGGTATGATATTCTATATGAGTAGAGTTTAAGAAGTATAAAATAAAGTGAAAATCGTAAAAATAGGGAATTTTTGTAAACTTGGAGGGGAAATTTGTTCACTCTATACCATGTAACAATAGTTCACAATTGTTCATTCTTGTTCATCAACACGTCACCATTGTAACATACCTGGACTACCATAGTATGAGTGAACTGATTTAGATTAATATTCCTATTGAAATATTTTATTCTATAATATGTATATTTATATATATGAAGATATATTAGGTGTGTTTTTAATGGTTAAAGAAGAAAAATAGGGCTTCTATTTTAATCCCTCATAACTAAATTCACCCCACCCTTATATAGGTATTTAACCTAGGGGATCCAACTATAACCCTCCTTTTTTGTGCCTAACCCTGTGATTAGAGAAATATTGATTCGTTATTTTTGATCTTTTAGACGGTGTGATCATTGGGATTGAGAGATATCATGAATTTATAGATAAGATCTAATCGTTTTTTTGAATAGTTATTCCATTTTTGTTTTAATTATATTCCATTTCCTTAGTAGTGTCTAATGAAAAATTTTAACACTATTTTTAGGAATGAGTGGTTGTGGTTTTTTTTTATTAATTGAAATTTTTAGGAATATTATTTCTCAATCCTCATTCAATTATAATTTTTTTAATGAAATATAATAGTTCTAAATTTTCATGGAACACATTTATGTTAATTTTAATAGGATCTGTGTTTATTTTTCATTATGTTATTTCAGGATACACACTATTATTTTTATATTTATCTCTTATTATATGGATTTAGTTTAGTTTTTTGGTCCTCTACAGCTAGGGGTATACTTTATATTATTTTAAATCTTAATATATTGTTCCCTATTTTCAACAAAGACATAGTAAAGGCTAAAGGTGGTGTGGTAAAGAGACTAGTGACTCCCTCATTTCCCTATTTTGGTGTATTTTATAATATTTAAATTTTTTATTGATTGGTTTTTTAATACTGATTTAATAATAGTTTTTTTGGGTCACATGGTAATCTCATATTGTTTAGTAAACAATTCAATTGCTATAAAGTGGTACTCAATTTCATAGTTGTTCCTTTACGGATGTGTAGTGTATAATTTGTCAAACATTTTATACTATCAAGGAAAACAATGAAATATGTTTTTTTGTGTGGAGGTGGATAACATTGTAAATAATTAAATGGATATCCTATGAGGCATAATCCATGAACATTGTGTTTTCTGGGGATTTGGGTCTTGTATTGTTCAAACATGGATTGGGAATCTCTACAAAAAATATATGTAGTTAGTCTAGATTCTATATAACATGAATATAATACTTCTACATCATATAATTTTTTTACACTCTTTCCTCCACATACCCTACCCCCAATCATTATTTTTAACATAGGTAGTGAACCTAGAGAGCCTTATCCATTACTCAAAATTTTGATATTTTTATTATTCTATTTAGACATATTATTAATTTATTATTTCATTAGTACACTCCCATTAACTATATATCATCTCACTAATCAATAACCATTTATATTACATTCACTCACAATCCCATGAAAAAATTTGGGATTTTTTAGGGCTTACGGGGGTCATATTAATTGTTATATGGGGTTTAAAAGATCAAAGAAGTCATTTCATTGATTTATTGAGAGTTAACCATCAAATGAAACATATTTATATAGGTTTTGACCTATATAAATGAGCTTATTATGTATTTAATGACATTATATTATATTCCATGATGAAATTGACTGATTCAAAATTTATACCCACAAAATAATAGATATATATATATATATATCCCACTGTGGGCCATAAATGACTTTAATGTGGTATTTATTATTGGAATGTAATATGATTCCATCCCATGGGGTTTTAAAAATTACAAAGTAGGTATTCAATGTAATTTAAATGTTTTTAAATGGGTTATTTAAATCTCCATTAGATTATAGAATCAATTTTACAGACAATTATATCCAATTAATGTGTTTTCAACTATTAGTATTTTTTTTATAAATGGTCTTTATTTCCAATGAAAACTTTATTCTCAAACACAATGTTGTAATTGAGACTTTCAATTGTGGTTATAATAATCTTCTTGAATTCAAAATATATTTATGGAACTGTTTTTATATCGATGGCCTCAATGTTCCTTCAAAATAAGATTTTTCATAGTTTTAGATGGCCTAGAATCCCATCATTATTTTAGAATGGTATGTTTGTAACTTTTTGATAATGTGTTATTATTAATTTTATGAGACCATATATATATCCCTTGTGAGTTTCATAATTATTATTGGTGGTGATTCATAAAGGTAGTTTCTATGTGATGGTTTATATGGGTCATTTCTTGAACTTGGGTTTATGATATGATGAGGGATTTTTTTGCAAATGTTTTGATTTTTATTGATTCTATATTATGTTATCACATATTATTTCATACCTTTAGTTTATGTCATATGAATCATAGAGATTTTAATATTACCTAAATAATAAATTATAAATTTTAGAGTATAAAGAAACGAGGGTAAATTATATAGATGAACTGAGTTAGTTAGAATGAGGAATTTTGTGAAGTATAGTGACCTGTTGTAGTGGTGACCTCCCATGATGTTTTATTCCATGATGGGTTTCCCTGAAAATTGGGGTTTTCATTACTTTCATTATTAATATACTAGGTTCCTCATTACTAGTTTATGTCATCACTACTATTTTATTAAAGATTTTACTATGATACTATGATCCAATGTAGTATCATTTAGGGGACTCATTCCTTTTATTCATTTATGTCACATGTTTACTCTTATCTTGGTGGGAACCTTTTCATTGATATTTAACTCCATATATTTTGACATTGATAAAATTTTTCATATTTTTTTACATTCTTTCCCCCTCACATTTTTTTTGTAAAATTTGTTTTTTTAAAAATTATATCATGAATGGAACTAAAATAAGGAATGGGGATTGATATGGGTTAATAAAAAAGATTTTTTAAAATAAGTTATGGACTATCTATCCTTTTAAAATAAAAATTAGGTTCATAAAAATGGTTGTTAAAATATATTTACAATCAAGAAAAAGAAATTGTTTTATTTAAATACTATAATATATTGCTATTATTGTAAATGATTTTAAATGAAAAGGATGTAAATTTGTCTCTGAGTATTGATGTGTGATTTTTAGTCTGATTCCCAAGATTTATTATTAAAAGGTTTCTATGAATTCAAAAAAATTGACCAATTGATATTTATTATCTATATGATTTATATTATGAAAATTTTATTTTACACAGATATTCAAACATCAATGAATATAATGGAACATGAAATAATCTATATAGACACAATATTGAAATAATATTGGGAACATTTCTCTCAATACAAGCATACATCCTCGAGTGTATATTTCTTTAATTATTTTATAGATTCTTTAACTGTTGTAAATTTTGAGGATCATGTTTTAGTTGGTCCATTGACAAATTTAACGGATTTTGGTTGGTGGATCGATGTTTTACAGAGGATAGTTATATTATTTTGGGGTTTCATTTATGCTTCTTGAATAATATTTTACATGAATAATTGATATATTATGTTGTTTTAATTTCATCTATTTCATGATGATTTGAAACATTTTACTATTTATTGATGTTTTTTAAATTTATACTAATGGGTTAGAAAATTAATATTTGTTATGGATAAATTTTCATAATCATTTTCCATTACATATATGCTTAAATGGTTCATGGACATCCAAATTATAGAAAATAAATTAAATTTTATTAATGAATGATCTATTTGTATTATCTATAAATATTAGGGATGTATTACTTATATGTGATTTCTATTATTCTCTCGAACTAGTTGTTATCATATGGAGATTTGTACTTCACTTCAGATAGATTGGAGGACCATTTTGGGTTTTGCGTTAGGTGTATTTCAATGTAATTTAATTATAAATGATACCATATACTATCTTTATCAGTATGATCAATGTTTCATAACATCTATTTTATTATTGAGATAGTTGGTAGTTTGAAGATAAGTATATCAGGGCCCTAGAGGTAGATTCTGGGAGAGTTCCACAATCTATTTTTTTGTTCATATCCATGAGTTTCAATGGGTAGTAACAGTTATTCATTAATTCTATATATTGGTCATTTTTATTCAATTTTTATGTTTATAATAGTGATTTTTTCCTCATTAGTGGAGTATGAGTTTCCTTGGGATTATTTATTAGTGATACAACATGAAGGAAAAAGAAGAATTTGAGGAGAAAAGTTGGCGGGCATGGACAAAAACCCCATTCCACAACTAAAGTCTTTATTTTAGAAATTGTTTGAGATACAATCATGATTGGTACATGGACCATCAACCATTTGTCTAGGAAAATAATTTTTTCTCATCTTGTTTTGGTCGTTCACATTATACATTATGGATCATGAATTACATTATAATATCAAAGGAGAGAAATAAATATAACCTTGTTGTTTATTGTTGATATTGGATTGGTTTTTAGTTAAATGTTTGAATATGAGTTTTTTATTTGATCTTGATGTGATTGAAAACATTTGTTTGTTTAAAAAGTTTCATTCATGAGGAAAATATTTTTCATTATATACACAATCCAAATGAATTTTTTAATAAATGATATTTCGATTCATCAAATGATTTAATGTTGTTAATTTCACTATAATTATTTAAATTAGTTTGAAATTGAATATAGATACCAAGTAATTTTTTTAAATATGGAAGTGTTTGTTTACAATGAGTTGAAACTATCATGGGTTCTATGTCAATATTTCTATGTTATAATGTATAAAACATAGTTGGTGTTTTCATTATATTTCAGTAATTATTTTTTTCAAAAGAAAATGAATTTCATATGAGATCATTCATGGGAAATTATTTTTCTAATATTTTTAACATAATAAAATTCCTAATTTAATAGATTTTGGTTTATTTGAAATAATGGGGGATCCAAAATACTGGATTTAATTTTCGATGAATTTAGTTGAACAAAAATATTGGCCATTGAAAGGAAGGAAAATTATTTTTTATTGTTTCATCGCAAATTAATAAAGAAATTATAAAAGTTATGTTCCTTTTTTTACAAGAATACAATGATTTCCAAAACTATATGTTGGTTCATATACGGTTTTCATCCCATGGTGAGTGTGTTAATGGTGGATGAGTTCAAATTTAATGAAACCGTGATTTATTTTTCATAAATACAATTTTTAAACACTAGTTATAGAAATGTTGTGTTTGGGTTATGTTTTTTAATTTAAACATACTATTTCATGATTTTGAGCGTATTATTAGGGATTATGTAGATGAGTAAATATTGGGATCTAGTCTCGTGTTAGCTATTTTATGTCACCCATAATGTTCCTGAGTGGCGGTATAGTATTATGAATAATATTTACTCTTCATCCTTATTTTAACACTTCCAAGACTCCATGTGGAGTTTCATGTGTTATCGAATCTATATAGTACCCACTATAATTATTTATGGTTATTATTTTTAGTATATTCATTTTGGAAATATAATTTTGTTTATATAGCCTTATAAAAATTGGTTTAATATTTTTTTGTTAAGGATATGTTTTATTAGATATTATTATATTGGATCTGGTTGAAGTTGATTTTTTTTATTATGTTTTGATCAATCCAAAAATTATTTTTTATTAATACTTTTGACACATTTAGATGTGTTATTAGATTATTATATTATTTAATTTATATATTAAAAATCAAATATCCAAATGTAAATTTTAGTATTTTTGTTGGTGAGTTTGGGGAGGTTGTGACTATTAAAAAATATGTATTTTGTGTATTCCATCTTTGCCATTTGGATATTCATTTTTAATGTTCATTACTATAGAGAATTTTCATTCACCATTGTTGGATGATTCTTGTTTTCTTCCTTTCATCTTATTGGATTTGGGGCAATGTTTGGATTTTTGATTGTGTTATGGGAAAACATAAGGTACATTATTGGATAACTATGAAGTATTGTCTATTTATTATTTGGTTGGGAGTTATAAAATATTGTGGTTTTATTTCTTGATAACCATGGGATGTTATTTTATGATATGACGCATATGAATCAATCGTATTTAATTTGTGGACACATGGTTAAAACCACATTATTTTATAATGATTCATCTTTTGATTTTTCTTCTCTGTTGTCTTGTGAGGTATCTTGAGAAATGATATCATTCTCCATGATCACTTGAGATTTTATTTATAATAGTTGGTTATTTGTGGTATTGAGCCAGTATATTCTGGTTATCTATAGACCATGTTATTTTTTATATTTTCTAGAGGATTTTGTGACTGGGTTGTTTAGAAGAGTCATGTTTCCATTGAAAAATGGTTTTATCTACCATTCGAAATATATTTTATATTGTTGGTTGAGGAATTCATTATTTTAGTTTCTTTGTAACTCATTATCATTGGATATTATTATATCATTCATATGGTTTTATAACAAAAATATTAGAATCTTTATTATTTTTTAGTTATATTATTTTGAATTGACATAAAAATTGTTTGGCCCTCTTCCACAAGATATCAATACACTAAACATCAGTCTAGATATTTTTATTATAATATTATGTTGTTCTCTAAAATAAAATGAGACATTATTAGGGTATAGTGTGTCATGATGGGGAGAATTATAAACCCCTAATTTCAGTTTTTTATGTAATTTATATTATATCATTTCATATTAAGGGTTTTATTTTGAAAGATATTCCGACCATTTAGTTTTAAAATTTTAGGTGTTTTACTGTATCCAGTATTAGAAACATTTTCCTATTCTATTGTGATAAGTCTATAAATGAAAATAGTGTGGTATATATTATTTACAAAACTCCATTAAAATTTTATATTTTCTTCATAAAAACTATTAATATTGGTATTTATTTGGGTGTGAATTGTATATTTTCAACATATTTTAGGGAAACATGAAGCATAAAAAATAACAACCATGTTCTTTGTTACATACATTAATATTATCTATTTCATAAAACATTCACTTTATATAACATGGTATATCAAGAGTTTAATTGTATTTGGGGCTTAAGAACATTACATAAATTCTTAAAACATGAAACACAACATATTTATTGAAAACATCCATTACATGACCACTATATTCCCTCGTACTTAGCATTGCATGGGATAACCTATGGAAATTCATAAGAAAGGGATGAGATATAAAGCCCAATAAGGGAGTAAACTAAAAATAACATGAAGAATAAAATACAATTTAGTCAACATGAGTATCAATGGAACACAATAGAAATATGAACATAAGTACATGATAAAGCATGATAATCATAACATGGAAATGTGGCAACAACACATAACATGGAATTAACATTCCCTAAGGCTCATTGCACATGGAGAAAGAGTAAAACCTCATTTCAAATGAATCATGACTAAAACCTCATTGCACATGAATTATCATGAGTCATCACTATTTTAAAATGTCTTATCATGATAATATACGTTACCCAATGCATTGGAGCGCTATTATGAATCACTCATATTAAATGTTTCATTTAATGCATAAGTGTCCCACATAGACCATAAAACATGAATTCATTAAACATAATCATATATTAAATGATAAAAAAGTGTTGAATTAATAAATTAAACACTTTAACCAATATTTAAATGTGAACAAAGTTTAATTCCCTTTGATAGACAACTGGACATGGTATTCACTATACAATGAGTTTGTCTTGGAAAATCACGGTGCAATTTTGGCAACGTAATGGCGTGAAATAAGAACTCATAAAACTGGTTGATGAGAGAGAAAGGTATGTCTCATAATATTTACATTAAATGGACTGTATGGGGTCATATAAATACTTGTCCCATCTATTGTAATGGAATTTAGATTTATGAAACAAAAGAATTACTTCAATGTAAATGATGGGAGAGAAACTCCATATGGAATTTTGGCATTGTAACAGGAATACATGGAAGGCATTAATCAGAGATAATGGGGATATATCATTATTTAAACATGAAGAGGAAAGTACGGGGGAGGTTCAAAATCATACCTTAATATTTATAATTGAAAATAAAAGGGAATAACAATATAAGGAATCTTGGACACAAATAAGGAAACTGAGAATCCCTTACTTGGAAGCGTGGTCCCAAAAGCTTTGGAGAGGCTTAATATGGGATTCATGGGAGATTTGGATCCTTGGAAGGATTATAGAGAGAGGAGGTAAGGGTTTGGTCTAACTACAATGTTTTTGAGTGAAGAGGAAGTTGGATCTTGGGTGTGTTTAAATATGAAAGGAGAAGGAACTCTTTATTATTTAGGTTTGGGACTCCTAACACTAAACTAATCAAAACCCCAAACCAGACCATGGGTTTTTTCACATGTTTTTTCCAAAGGGGAGTGGGAAACAATATTTATATGTCCAATTTCCATACTTCTTAAAATAATTTGTTTGATTTTGTGGAGGTCAGTCACACTCCCATGGAAAACAATTTAAAAAAACAAAATGTTCTCTAAGTATTGAATGGCCCACTAAATCATTATAAAATAAATCAAACAAACCCAAAATCAAATTATTTTAATGGTAAAATATATATTGTCCAAATATAATGTTTATATAATTTTATTTAATCACTATTTGGTCATTATGATGTCATAAAACACATTATATATTTAAATAGTATTTAATTTTTACACAAAAATTCGACTTCCTCAGAAAATAATTAAAAATTCACTATTTCATAATTTTGACATCCTAATTCCAAAAATAATATTCATTTTTTCTAAATAATTTTCTAAATATCTTAATTTTTACCTCTATAATAATAACCGACATTTATAAAAAAATTCATGGGTTCTGACAAAAACATCTTTCAAACCAATATAAAAATTACAATTTCATTCATAAAATTATAAAATAACTTATATTTAATGAAAAATAATTTAATAATAATAAGAATATCTTATTAAAATGTTATTTAATTAAAAAATCAATTAATTCATCAAAAAATATTCTATAGTTGAATATTAACTAAAAATACTATTTGTTTTTTAAAAACTATTTACAAAGTAAAAATAAAAAAAATAATGTATATTTTATATAAAAGTATAATGTACATATTAATAGTACTAGTGTATTATTACATATCCATTTAAAACACTCTGATTAGTCTTTATGGTATGGTGTGCGATGGTGGCAAACTCTTGGGGTGGCTTAGATAACATTGCTTGAGTGGTAATCTCTGTCAAATTCTACGTCTCTTGTTGGCAGTTCTTCTTGAGCTTAACATGTTCAAGCTCATCCTAGTCTTGGTCAATAGATAATCCCAATGATGACACCTCCCTTTTGAGCTCTGAGAAATTGTATTCGTATGGGGCATGTGTACTGAATGGGGTCTTCACTTCTTTTTACTTAGTAAATTGGATTTGTCAATGACCTATATTTATACTAATCATGTGATCAATGTTCAATGACTATATTAGGAACAATAAAAATTAATAAAGTTATTTAAAAATATAAAACATAGAACCAAATACGTTTATACATTTTAAATAACAATAAGAAGATATTTAAATAGACCAAGAGGAATTTTGATTAATGAATTTTTTGGTTGATACACTCTCCCCCCTTAAGAAATCTTTCCCTCAAAATTTTTTCTTCCCACACTAAAATAGATGTGGCTAACTCTGCTTCATCGATTCCTCTTATTCCCATTCCTCTTATTCAAACATTTGTTTTTCCACAACACCTTGAAGTGGGTAATTGTCTTTTTTTGTAAAACATGTTCACTTTGATCTATGATCTTTACTGTTTTCTCCTCGTAAAAAAGATCATCCTCTAACTGTTCTACCTATGAAGAGAGTACATGTGAAGGGTCTGGAATGTACGTACTTTAGATTAAGACATGAAAGACATCATGTAATTTTTTCATAGAAGGTGGAAGTTCTATTCAATAGTCCACAACAGTGATGAAATCAAGAATCGTGATGGGGAAATTGTACCTAGTACTTAACATACCTTTATTTCTAAACCTCATGACCTTCCTCTATAGAGATATGCGTAGAAACACCATGTCACCAACTTTGAACTCAAGGCCTCATTGATGGTTATCTTTATAACTCTTCTGTCAACATTGGGCTTCCTTGATATGATGCTAAATGGTTATCATCTTCAGTAAAAATTCTTAGATAGTTTCTTGTCCTAGTAGCAGACGCTCACCGAATTCAACCCAACATGTCATTGTCCTAAACCTCTTCCCACACATGGCTTTATAAGGTTCCATTCAGATGCTTGATTGGAAAATTTTATTATAGGAAAATTCAACTAGAGGACGATGTTGATACCAAAATCCATTAAAGTCAATTGAACATGATCTTAACATATATTCTAGTGTTAGAATAGTTCGGTCAGATTGGCCATCATTTTGAAAATGATATGCTATACTGATGTTCAGTTCAGTATCGAGAGCATATTGAAGACTCTTCCAAAACATATAGATGAATCTTGGATCTCAATCAGATAAAATATATAATGATACTCTTTACCTCTGTACCACTCCTTGGATGTATATCAGTGACAATTGATCTAATTTGAAATCCTTAGAAATTTCAATGAAGTGTGAAGACTTTGTAAGATGGTCCACAACAACCTAGATTACATTGTTTCCTTTGGATATCTTTGAAAGTCTAGTTACAAAGTCCATGGTGATGTTCTCTCATTCCCATGTTGGTTTGTGAAATGGTTGCATCGTCCCCTTATACTTATGCCTTTATGCCTTCACTTGGAGACACACCCGACACTTTGATGTGTACTCAGTGATCTCCTTATTCATATTGTCCAACCAATAATACTATCAGAGATCTCGATATATCGTTGATTTTCTTGGGTGAATAGGGAAATTAGAATTATTTAAATTATCCAAAAGTTCCTTATTCAGCTCTAGACATGATGGAGCACATAGTAATTTTTCAAATCTCACAATTCCTTCTTAATTAACTTTTAACTCCAAGGATTTCCCATTTCTGAAAGCATCCAATATATTCCGAATTCCCACATCATCCTTTTGAGCATCCATTAGCATTTCAAAAAGATATAGTTGAGCAATCTTTTTTGAAATGATTAATGATGTTCCCTTCATTATGATTCCCATTTCCATATTCATCACATCTATGAAGCGAGATCCTTATCAATTCTATTCAATGATAGAATTGATGGGTCATTTCTACATAGAGAATCCGCCTCCTTGTTCTCTTTCATGGGGTGGTAATGGATTGAGTATTCATAGTCTATGATCAGATTTAACCAACTTCATTGGTGCATGTTCTTCTCTTTTAGTGTGAATATATAATTGTGGATTTTGTGATTCGTATATATTTCACACGTCTCCCCAAATAGATAATGCGACAATATTTTTTAAGTGAAGATCACTACCGCCAACTCCAGATCATATGTCAGATAATTCCTCTCATGAACATTAAATTTCCATGAAGCATAGGCAATGAATTTTTCATTTTTCATAAACAAACTGCCCATGCCCTTCTTTAAAGAATCACTGAATACCAAAAATATTTCTCCACTAGTGGGTAATGTGGGAAAATGTGCAGTGATAAAAATCCTTCTCAAATCCTTGAAGCTTTCTTCGCATTCATTGCTCCAAGAAAACATAACTCCCTTCTGAGTTTTCTTGGATAGAGGGTTGGAAAATCATGAGAAATTTTTCACAAATCGTCGATAATATCCAGCTAACCCCAAGAAGCTACAAATATATGTCACCAATGTTTGCCTCGACCATCCCTATATTGAAGTTTTCTTATAAAGATCCACATATTTCCCATTTCTTTTGATGATATGTCCCATGATTGAGAACTCCTTTAACCAGAACACACACTTTATATACTTTGCATAGAGTTTCTCCTTTAGCAAGATCTATAGTACAATTCTTATATTTTCCTCACGATCCTCCTTGGTTTCAGAGTATATTAGAATATATCATCAATATAGACTACCACAAATTTTTCAAGGTAATATCTAAAAACTATATTCATCATTTACATAATTATTTATGAAGCATTAGTGAGTTAGAAAGTCATTACTATGAATTCATAGTGCCCGTATCATGTACGAAAAGTAGTCTTGGGGATATCATCGTTAATAACCATACTTGATAAAATCCAAACCGCAAATTTAAATTGGAGAAGTATTGTTCTCCACGCAGCTGATCAAACAAGTCATCAATTTGTGTAAGGGGAAAATTGGTTTTTATTGTGATTTTGTTGACCTCACGATAATCAATGCAAAGGCGTACTGACCCATCCTTCTTCATGATGAAGAGTACTGGTTCACCCCCACGGTGAAGCACTTGGGTGTATAATCCCTTTTATGTAGATTATTTTGTAGTTTTTTTCAGCTTATCATGATCCACAATAACCATTCTATTTGGAGTCATGGATATTGGAAATTACATAGTTATAAGATCAATTGAGAATTCAACATATCTTCTCAGAGGAAGACCAGAAAATTCCTCGAGAAAAACTTTAGAAAATTCCCTCACAATAGCCATGTCTTCTAGGATGGTTGCCCCCTTGTAATCAATCATTATAGCCAGAAAATCATTCCCATAAGGCAGTAATATCCATAATTTAGATGATGGAGGTAATGAAGATTCATCATCCTCCTTGCACTTGTACAGAATCGGGGGTCGATTCTCCAAATGTAGAGTGATTTCTGTCTCACAGAAATTTATGTTGGATAAATATAGGGAAAGCCAAACAATTCCATGAATTGCATCAGATTCCATTAGAGGGAGTTTGACGAGGATCTATAGGAAGTTCAATCCACCGATTATGATAGTGGAGGAGTTATATTCATGGGATTCAATGATTTCCCCATTTGTCAAAATCACCAAAATCATTACTTCAACGATTTGTGGTGGTGTAAGGATTGTTCTTCTGAAATTTTGTGATATAGAAGAATACGTAGAATCTTAATCAAGGAGTATGTTCTCTATTCTTGAATGAATAACTAGTTTACATATCATTACTTAGTTTTCATGGTTCACTTTGACAATAGTGATGGAAAATTCTCTCCCTTGCTGTCATGGAGGTTGTTGGATTCCTTCGTAAAATCATGTCTTAGGGCACTGATTTTCAAGGTTCTCTAGTTCTATGTAGTTGATGTAATGAAAAAACTACTGAGAGTAGAATGTAGTGCTACTCTCCTTTGTCACAAAAAAAGTTCATCACGTCGATAGTTAATATCTTGGTTCTCTTATCTTCCACAACTGAAACATTTCCTCAGCCCCTTTATGAAATTTTTGGGTTGATTCTTTCTGCACCTTTGGCAAGTGGGGTGCTCGATCTTCATAGCACAATTGGATTTTTTCATCTGACTACCAGTACTGAAATACTCTTTATGCTTCTTATCCCCATGATACCCTTGAGATTTTATGATCTCCATTTTTTCCTTGAGGATAGATTGGAATATTTCCTCATAGCTGTCGAAGTCATGGATCATTTTGGATTTCCACAGGCTAGGCTTTATCCCACTAAAGTAGTGGTCAAATTGGAATTCAGGGGTAATGAAAAAGACATAGGCTTATTGTGCAAGACTTGTAATGTTTCACTGAAATGCTATAACATATTCATAGACTTTTTTTCTTGAGGTAAATGGAGTCCCTTTCTATCTTAAGTAGGATGGTCCCTGGAAATTATTTATCGATATACATCTTCTGTAAATCCTTCTATTAAAATGCCTCAATCTCCTCCTTAGGTTTCATATTTTTGATCAATATCCACTATTGATCAACCTCATCCTTCATATGATAAGCATCTGGGATAACCTCTTATTGTTAAAAACATTGGTGGATGGAGAATATTTTTTCAATTAAGATGATACATTGTTCAACGATTAAGGGATTGGATGATCCAATAAAATTAGGAGGCCATTGTCTCATGAAACATTTGATAGAGACCTATTTATTCTGGGGGGGAGTTAAACATTATTCGTGACCCATGTTTCTATTCAAAGCTTGAGTTAAATGAGAGATAATCGTGACAAAATTATCGATACACACTCCCATCGGATTGGGAATCCCATTAGCACAGTCATCACATTAATCTTCACATTGGTTATTATCCCTAGACCTCATATTACATGCCATCGGATGGAATAAAAATAATGTTAGGGGTTACAAATAAAGGGAAATCCATGGACAAAACAGAAGACATATAAATAGCTATAATTTCCTTAACTTATGAATCTATATGGTTCAATCTATGAAATCCATGATTTACTTTCTAAGATATATTATCAGGGTAATTTTTAATTATATTAATATTGGTCCATACTAATCTTGTGAATTTACCAATTCATATCCCCCGGGAGTTTCTTAACCATGATTGTAGCAATGCCCACTATTAGGTACTAGGTTACCTCAGGTAAAGCCCTAAACACCTTGTCGGGGTTTACTCCCATAGGTAAAAATTTTCTGAGCCGCCTCTACCTTCTCATTTCCAAAAGGGATGTATTCTCATGACAAACCACTTACTCAATACCCACCAAAACGTAGGGATTTTTTATTATACAAATTTTTGTCTATAAGTATGAACTATGTTTTTCTAATTATAATACCAAAAATAACTAACCCTATCCTCTGATACTAACTATAACAAACATGTTCATTATTATATACTTATAAATGATTTATTACATATATAATTCAATGTATACGACTAGAAATATATAGAGGCCTAGTGTTTTTGGGGATTAGGAACATTACAAAACACCATAAAACATGAAACACAATATCTATATTGAAAACAACCTTTACATGACAACTACATTCCCTCATATATAGCATTACATGGGATAACCTGAGGACATGCATAAAAAATGGTGATTTATAATGCCCAGTAAGGGAGTAAACAAAGAATAACATAAATATTACAATACATTTTATTCAGTAGTCATAATAATTGAGCGCAATATAAATATGAACATAAATTCGTGATAATAAATGATAATCATAACATTGAGATGTGGCGACAACACTTAACATGGAATTAGCATGAGCCAAGGCTCATTGCACATGGAGCATGAGAAAACCCACATTGATCATGAATCACAAGTAAAACATTATTTCACTTGAATTAGCATGAGTAAAAAATAATTGCACATGACGTATCATGATACTATACTTTACCCATTGCATTAGAGCACTATGAGGGAACACCCTTCTTAAACATTTCATTTTATGCCAAAGTGTTCCACATAGATCATAAAACATGGATTCAGTAAACATCATAATGTATTCCATGATAAAGGAGTGTGTAATTCATACATGAAACTCGTTAAAACAATATATAAATGTGCATATAGGTGAATACCATTGATAGAGAATTGGGCATTGTATTCAGTACACAATGACATTGTCATAGAAAATCATGGTGCAATTTTGGAAACGTAACAACATCACATAAGAACTCATAAAAATGGTTGATGAGAGAGAAATGGATGTCTCATCATAAGTAAATGAAATTAACATTAAGGAGGTTCAAATAGATTGACGTTCCAATAATTTCAATGGAATTTAGATTCATGATAAAAAATAATAATTTGAATGTAAATGTGCATAGAAAAATTCATTACTGAATTTCAGCATTGTAAAAGGTTTACATGGAAGGAATTAATGAGAGAGAAAGGGGAACTCTCATTATTAAAACATGAAGAGATTAGTATGGGGGAGCTTTAAATTCATAACCCAACATTTAATATAAAAAATAAAACGGCATACCAATATAAGAAAACTTGGACATAAATTTGGAAAGTGATAATCCCTTACTTGGATGTGTGCTCCCAAAAGCATGGGAGATGCTTGAGAGATGCTTATTGGGAGGTTAGGGAACCATGGGAGGATTCTAAAAAGAGGAGGACATAGGTTGGTCGAACTCCAAAGGATCTTAGTGAAAAGGAAGTGTGAGATTCAGTGGGTTTATATAGGGAAGGAGGAGAAATTCTATATTATTTAGGTTTGAGACCCCTCACATTACACTAATCAAATACAAGAACCATCCCATGCTTTCTTACCACAGGTTTTGCGAAATTTTAGTGGAAAAAATAATTTATAAGTCCAATTTCCAATCTTCTTAAAAAATGAGGGTTGCTTCTGTGGACGGGAGTTACACCCTCAAGGATACCAATTTAGAAAGACAAAATGATATAGAACTCTTGAAGGGTCCACCAAAGCATTGAAAAATAAATAAAACAAACCAAAAATAACATTATATTAATGGTAAAACATTTATTTGTAGAACATAATGGTTATATTATTTTATTACATCACTATCGGTTCATTATGATGTCATAAAACACATTATATATTTAAACGATATTTAATTGTTACCCAAAAAATTTGAATTTCTCATAAAATTATGAAAACGTCACCTTTGGATAACTTTGACGTCCAAATTGCAAAAATAATATTCATTTTATCTAAATAATTTTATAAATATATGAATTTTAATTTTAAAATAAAAAACTCATTTATTAAAAATTAATTTGTTTTGATAAAAACAGCTATCAAAACATAATAAAAATTACAATTTCGTTCATAAAATTATATTATCATTTATACATAAAAAAATTAATTTAATAATAATAATAATAATATTTTATAAAAATATTATTCAATTAAAAAATCCATTAATTCATCAAAATTTATTTCATAGTTCAATATTAACAAAAAATACTCTTTGTGCTTTTAAAACTATTTACATTGTACAAATAATAAAAAATACATATTATCTATAAAATAATAATGTACATAATCATACTATTCAGTTATTGTTACGTAACCCTTAAAAACACGCAAAAGACCTTAGGGTAAGGTTTCTGATGGTTACAGATGCTTGGGGTGGCTCAAATAACATTGCTCAAGTGGTAATCTCTATCAACATCCACTTCCCTCATAGGAAGATCTTCTTGAGCATAACGTATTCATGATCAGCATGGGCTTGGTCATGAGTAAAGCCCAATGAGGCTACCATTTTTCAGAGCTCTGAAAAATGGGCTTCGTATGGGGTAAGTCTGCAGGATGAGGCCATCACTTCTATTGTCTGAGTAACATGGATTTGATAATGCCCAATATTTATACTAATCATGTGACCATTGTTCAACGGATATATAAGAAACTGTCACAATTCCTAATGGTATTTTAAGAATCAAAACATATAATCCAATAATTGCATACATTTTACTTAATCATAAAAAAGAATTTAAGTAGAAGAAGATGAATTTTATTTAACAAATTTTTGGGTCATTACATAAACCATGGGAATTGTGATATCATAGGTAGTGTATTCTATATAGTTATAAAAATATTTGGAATATTGTTGTAAAGGCCAATGAGTTTCCATACTTTGAAATTGAAAATAATTTTTTTTTCTGATTTTGGTGTTGTATTAAATGTAATTCTCCCACAGAATATCATCGGAGATAATTTTTTAACAACTCTCCTCATCTCACAACATGGTTTTCCCCTTATAATATTCTTCTAGAAAATTGTCTATAATTTAATATTTTATTGAATAATTAGTAATTAATAATTATTTTATTAAATAATAATTTCTTCATGCATTTTTTATGATATCATTTTCATAGGGAA
The DNA here is from genome assembly GCA_963277665.1 of Viscum album. Lineage (NCBI taxonomy): Eukaryota > Viridiplantae > Streptophyta > Magnoliopsida > Santalales > Viscaceae > Viscum > Viscum album. The sequence goes on from OY728123.1 coordinate 840,652,677, forward strand.
TCAAATTATTATTTTTTCTTCATGATTGAGTATAGAATGGTTTTTTTTCTAAGGTGAGGCATATAATCATATTAAGAATCTATGCCAATACCAAACCTCTTTTTCATTATATTTTCCCTTTAATCCATAAATATTTTACCCATTCATTTTTTCCATTTATATCAATGTATATAATTTATGTATTACTTAGGATTTCATTCATTATGACTGATTTGGGAAAGGGAGATAAATATAGAGGTAAAGAGGGATAAAATAAGGAAGGTGCATCTATGGAGCTTAGAAATAAATGGGTCATCATCTGGAAGCCGTGACACCTAGATATGGGTAACGCATTATTGAATCTCACTAAATGGTAGTAAAATTATATGTCTATTTTATAAATCAATAAATATTATCTTATTTATAGTTTTAATCACATATTATTATTTATATGGACCCATATGGGGTTGATATATGCTTATCCCAGAGAAAATGTGGGTTTTATCTGGATTAAAATGTCTTCTCATTTGTAAATCCTAATAACGCATCATGTTTTTTAGAAATACAAGCATTGTTTTTTTTAATATTTGGAGAATATGATTTTTCTTAATGAACACACCATGTACATGGTATATAGACTATGTAGAGGTACTATTCCATTTATCCATATACATTTACATATGTATTTTTTTCTAACTACAGTTCATGTACATAGGTTACATGCCATGTATTCATACTCTTCCATGTAGCATTAAACAAGGAAATAAAACACAGATAAGGTCACATGGCCATGTATGGTACATGGGGAAACCTTGTGGGTGATAGACACCATGTATAAATACATGAATATGAAGAAACATAGGTCCATTCCTTGTGATGTATATAGGTTGGGGCCCCATATATGGTACACACTACAAACATTATGTAAGAATCATTACATGGTTTCTACATGATATTTATACGTAAAGAACATGTTCCGGTGGGGCAATTGATTGTTCAGAAAATGTAATGGATATTTAAGTTGTGTTCTTTCCCCAAAAAACCATTTTGATGGTTTTTAAATTTTTAAGACCCCTTGAATGAATTTGACATAGAACAAGTAAATTATGATTATATTTCCACATAAATTAACATGGTATAACCCATGGGTTGATTTTAGGACTCGTAAGAAGAATTTTAGGAATGTGAATTATTACGTAGGGTGATTTATTCATTAAATGCTTCTATTGTCTCCTATGTGTCTGACTTGGATTAGTCCAAGTTGAAGGTCTGAATAAATTTTTAATAGACACGTCAAAAATATTCAAAGGTTCCAGTTTCATATTTTATTAGTACACCACAAGGGTTGGCAGGACTATGACGTGACTTTGGGAAATATCTTATTTCCTATTGACCCAAAATAGGGTGATACCGTGATCTATGATAAGCTATGATATATCCCCTAAACCGATGATTATATTAATTTATCATTTACATCACCATACATGATTTTTCCCCCTTTTTATGATGTGAGGCTGTGAGAGTTTAGAGAGTAGGTTGGGGGATGTTTTTACCCGTGTTATTTTTGTCAGTAATGATTAAAATAGGATTTCCTCTAACTTTGTATCATTTATGATGATTCTATATGAGATTATCCTACTTTATATTAACTTGGTGGGTGCCAATTTGTACACCTATAGCTGCTAGACACTGATAAAGTTTATTATTGGATTAGGTAACGATGGTAGTGGGTGTATCCTTAGAAACCTACAAAGAATGAAAACATAAGGGGTCATGATAGTTATAATTGTCTTATAAATTCATCAATCTTCACTATTATGATTATACATTCTTTTCTAATTAAAAATTATGTAGTGGTGATTTACATTGGTTCTTTATATTATTCATATTATGATTCTAAATCAATGTGATATAATATATCGTTATGTTTCAATATTTAGTTGAAGATTTACAAACATCGGATAGACAATTTGTGGGAGATCTATGTGACACTCTATGTGTATGATATTGGATGTCATGTAGTACAATCCTCATCTTTAACTAAGAATCGATTAAATGACATTCCATTGTGGACATGGAGTTCAATTATTATGATTTATATTAGTAGACATGGTTTTCCACCCCAAATAATTATAATGGATGACATAACACTCGATAGTTATGTTGATATTGGGGTACACAGATTTCCAAATTTATATGATTATTATTAGTGGGCACGAAACACAAAAACTATGTTGACATTAGAGGACATAGTGTTTCATAGTGAAATTAGTATGATGGATAGATATGATGAAACATAGTGATATTTTTTAAATAGTTTGGCATGATTTCCAATGATATGAATGATTATAGTTGACATGGAAATCCATATATATAGTTGATAATAATGGACATGGCCTTAAGAATATATGTTTGAGACTATTCACTTAGATTATGGATATGGTATAATACTATATTGAGTAGGAAGTTGATAGAATATCTTAAAAAGAATAATATACTTTAAGGACATGGTTCCAGATTGATGTTATTGGAATAATGTATTATATAGGTGTGTGATTATAATTTTTTTGTCTACTACATCCCTAAAATAGTGGTACATGATAGATGTTTCCTTATATTTGGAGATATAGTTCCTTGTAATTGTCCCAAGGGTTGATAGGGTTAGTTTTTTCTACAATTGATATGACACTCTTATGTTACATGGGATTCTCAGTTATGTGGACATTCTTAGAGACACACATGTGCTAACCAGTGTAGGTATAGTCGATCGATGTCATGAAATAAAGGATTTTTTATTGTTTCATTTTACTTTAATTATATTATATTTTAGTTTGATTGGATGTATTTTATGAGGATTCAGATATGAAAATAGATTATTGCTTCATTGTTCTAGAGGATGATTGAAATTTATTTCTCACCCTGTATTGTTGATCCTCATTGTTTAGGCCATCTTTATGTATTTTTTGGGATAATCATATAATCATGATCGATTGGGATTAGGACCATGGGTGACTTATTAAGTGGATCATATCTCGTGGGTTTATAGTATCAACCTTGAGCAGCTCCATAGAGTATCTGAAGGAATGAAATGTTGATTGGATAATAGTTTGTACATGATTCTTGTATTTTTGTTTCAGTTTCATTTGTGTTATCCTATATATATTATCATCCAAGTGGTCGATCAGTGTTTTATGAATGATATGGCTATTTGGGCTGTTTCACCTTTCAATTCCATTATTATACAGCTGTTTGTTTTTTATTTAAATCTATTATTATTCACATATATGTATGAGGTTTGGTTACATACATTTTTTATTACTCTGGTATGATTGCATAATGTCCCCACTAACACCAGCTAGACCCCCAATTATAGTCCTAAACATATGGTGTATGGTGAGGAAGACAAAAGGGTTTCTAGAAAATTAGTCAGGTTATAGTTTATACAGTGAGTCAGGTAAGGAAATTTAAAACTTGTATCAGGGGTTCCCCTATCCCGTTGATTACTATTTGTTATATATAAGACATGTGTCAAAGGAATTCATTAGAAACTAGGAAAAATATTTTAATAGAGAATAAATAACGCTTGATCTATTAATAATTCGTCATTACAAAGGTTATGTGCTTGTTTTTAATAATATGTGATGTTATACTTGTATATATAGTTTACTATAAGTGATAAGAATATTTTTTAGTTATGATTTATTATGAATTTTTTGACATTGACATGTCATTGTGAGGTTGGTGATTTTTTATGACTCCTGTCAGGTTGGAAAAGAGATGTTTTTTCATGAATCCTAAATTTTTTGTAGGATCCCCATGTTATTGGCCTACTACTATTTCTCATATTTATTAATGATATGGCTTGATTTTTAAAGTGTCAAGATAAACATAAAATGGTGTTTCCTAGTATAAGTTCATGGTATAATTCTTATTTCATGAACCTATATATGTATATATATATTACTTTTCATTCAATGTAGTTTTCATCTATAGAGAGATGTCTATAGAGGGAATGATGAACCATTTGAAAAAAAAATGAGTTATTGTAAACCCAGTCGGTCTATAAGGAATATTGTGACTACATGTCAAACCACACATGAGGCACTATAACCTAGTTCCAGTTATATAATGTTCCAGTAACAACTCATCAGTGTTTTACCACATCATATGGAATTGAAATATAAATAACCAAACTGTGTGACTATTGACCAAAATTGAACATCCAGAAAAAAAAATTTATGTGTTATTGAACTTCATATGAAAAAATATATAGTTGATTAAAATTTATTATACCATTTGAGGATGTTTCATTTTCCAGTTCGGTCAAATAAATAGTAATAAAAAAATATATTGACTATTCCCATCTTGAATTTATTATATTTTATGTAACCAAACATAATTTATGGTTATATAGTTGAATATTCTAGAGAGGTTATTATTGTAAAATAAATTATTATATTGGGCGATGAGATTAAGAGGGTATTCCCACATGTGGATCCCCAGTGATTTTAAATTCATAATTGTTTATATATTTTTTTCATAACCCTTCATGGAGTAGTCCCTTAAGAAGATGCTCGTAAAAGACCAGGGCATGGTAACCAATTCCTTTGAGGTAGCTCCACTATATTTCCATATATTCAAGTAGTTACCAATGGGTTTCATTTATATTTTATTCAAAGTAAAATTATTTCTGTCACCATAACATGGAAGTTTCAACTTGTATAATTGAATTCATGTTATTTAGTTTTTACCATATTATGTTGTTATCATCTTTTCCTAGACTATAATCATTATATGTATCAAAGTAGTGGTTGGATATGTTTACCTAGTTACAATAAATGATCAGTAATATTTTTTGTGGAGACCAAGAGGCCCTTAATTTATTCAAATACCCTTATAGTTTGATTTTATTCTATAATTTATGGAAACCGATGATAGGGGTTAGACAAATTTTACCAAATCCATTCTAGGTAGTGATATTGGATATAATATCATGATGATGATGATGAATCAGATGTACTCTTGTTTAGTCATATAGGTATGAGGATGCCCTTAGTGTTTGAGTTAGCACATAGGGAGATGGTCTATTGAGATTAAGTTCAGGGAGAAATAATATTCTGTTGTTAGACCATTTTGACAATAGTTTTTATGGTTAATAATATGTTAACATAATGCTTTCAATATTATAAATGTAAAAACATTGTCTGAAAGAAAATAATGGAATAATTTGTGTCATAGATGAAGATTTAGATTTTGAATTGGTGTTCCAAGGGAGTGTTTGGTTTTTAAGATGGCAGTTTTATTTATCATGTTAGTCAGGTATTTTTATTATGATATTCTCAAGGAAATGTGATTCATGTGATCAACAAGAGGTATGTGATTGAAAAAATGCTATGTATTGTGATTTAGTATTGTTCATTTTTGTGTTGTGCCAATTTAAATGATAAATTATTGACTATTTGTGTCTGATCAACAAACTGGAAGAGTTATAATATAATGTGAATGGTACCACCTAGGAGTTATGATTAAATAATAAATTTTCCCTAATGGGTAAATTAAATATGATAAATAGATCATTTTCAATGGAATGACTGATCAGGATAAGCCTAAGTTTAATTTTTAAAGGAAACTATTTGTGGATCGAGAGGGCGGGACATTAATTTAGTGGTTGTACCTTTTGAGGTCATGATAAATGATTGATATATAGTAACACATATGGTGTTGAGTGAACCATTTCCCATTTGTGGAGTGGTGACTCAAGTTATTAGTTCAAATTCATTAGTTTCACGGAATCCATTCTCTTAATGAAATAATAGGCAAGGTTGCACTCTGGAACTCATGAATTGTTAGAATTTACAAAACCAGACATTATATTTAGTGATGGATGTATTGTGTGTAATTGAACATGGAGATATTTTTTTTGTGATGATTAATATACATATATTGTGGGGAGTTTTAAATCAATTTTGGGTAAATGACTCACATGTCAACAGTGTTGTGGACATTTTGGAACTGGTCTCTGGATGGTGAAGATAACATTATTTTGTACATTAATAGAATGATGTCAGGTTTTTTTAAAAACCAATGATTCAGTGGAATGAGAAATGTTATTAAGGGGATATTTTACAGACTCACATTTTATTGATTGTATAATTGTGCAGAAATTCTAAATTTTTCATAATGATTTATATAGGGGTAAAACTAATTTTTTCCATTACATATGATGTGGGATAATTCTTTTCACCACCCTAGTGGTGTCTGAATATACTATCAACATAGGGTAAATAGTTTTGTGGAATTATGTTATTTTATAATTTTCATATATTAAATAATAAATAATATTTAATAAATTAAAGATCAAGTTTTTTTCAATTGTTCATTTGGTGATATATACTGAAAAATAGGTTATAATGAGATTTCTAAATAATGGATGTGTCTCGAATGGGGTGTTTTTCCTAGGTGATATATAAAATCACATTAGGCTTTGGGTGGGGTATGGGACCCTTGTTCTTTTTAATAATTATTTCATCCATTTATTCATCACCGTTACATTTTATTATTTTATCCAATAATAATTAATAAAAAACAATTTAAGGATTTTAGTAATTTTTATTGATAAAATAGTGGGATATGATGAGGGATAAATATGTGGAAGAAAGTATATGCCTCCATAGAGCTCCAGAGGAGGCATATCATCATATGATAGTTTTAGAGTCCATTTATGGGAAAAGTATTAATGAATTAAACCCATAAGCGGGATTTTTTTGGTTTGTCACATAAATACACTTATTTTTCGTACTCATTAGTTTTGTGGTTCTATTAATATTTCTAATAAACCATATTGGCTCTCTCTATTATTAACCTACATAAAAATGAGGTACTCACAAAAATTATAGGGGATTCATGTTTCTAAATGTAGATTATATTTTCTGTGGTTTAGTAATAAAGGCATAATTCAATTCCAATCATGGTATGATGAATTTTCTAAAGTAAAAGACATGTACGTAGAGTACAAAATAGGTTGTGGTACTTGGAAATTTATTCAAGATCATTGGAAGATGGTGTTCTCAGAAAATACAATGTGATCTCTTGTATAGATCCTATACTCACACTAAAACATTTCTCTAAGTTCACAATGAGATAGGACAACTAGAATAATTTTTCTTTGTAGGGTATACTAAAATATATTTTTTTCAATACAAACTTGTTACAAGTATACCACTATCAAAAAACATGGCTATGCCACGTGTGGTACATTGGAATTTACACTGTATAGGGTACATTTTGTGTATATGGAAAAAAGCATGTACATTGGTTTTACATTACATTTCCAACTAATGTACACACCCATTATCGGATTTTAGATCACACACTATGTACTCAGTATACATTCCATGTAATTATCCCCTACTAGTATTTTGTGGTGTTTTCATATATTAACACCCAAGATAGAAAACTGGACATAAGGTAAGTCCATCGTGAGTTTTTTTTCATGTCGATGATGATGGTATAAATTGTGGGGTGATTTTAAAAATCTTACGAGGATTTTTGGTTGATTGAGTTTTTACAGTGAGATTATTCATCCAGAATTTGATTTAGTTTCCAGGAGATTTAGACTACGATGATTACATGTTATGATTAGTGATTAATGTTTTATGTTAAATGAACTAAATCAATGATTTCCTCATTTTATATTTTCATGGAACCATACATGAGTGGGTGGTACTGATATGTTAACTGATGAAATGATACGATAGGTATTATGGCCAGTCTAGTGTTATATCATTATCTAAGATTGGTCCCATACTGTCTCCTTAGACACATGATTATGTGGATTTTCCATTGAAAGCGCCATCCTTGAAAGTTGTTCTCCATTGTGTCTGTCAGGCTATGATATGTCATATATGGGGGTCTGGGATGTGTTTAACTTTGTAAATAGTAGTGAATTAGAATCCCATGAGGGGATTCAATACCAATGTAGTATTTTTATAAGTTACAACATAGAATATGTAACCTTTTTATTGACATAGGATACCCCAATTTTTCCCCAGTGGATGACTGACCCTTATCAAGTGAATTAAGAGATTGGTATAATTGTTAGCGGGGTTCACCTTAGAACCCATAATATGCATATAATCTTATGGTGCTATAGAATTATTCATGTGTTAGGTAATCGAAAATCCTCACTCTTATCTTTGTAAATTTTCACCTATTAATATCCGATTCATTTTAAATAGTCAATGGATATTCATATTTCTAGGACAATGAGCATAATGTGAAGTTATTAATGATATGGTTGAGTTTCCTCGTGTATAGACCATATTTATGATACATGAAAAATTGTTTGAGGGAGCCCCATATGACATTCTGCATATATGGTTCTAGATTTCTAGAAGAACACTCCATATCCCTAAATGAGATTAGTATATACGTATTTCCACCAATATTATTGATATTTCTATACATGGAACTCCATATATATGTTTATTTTGGTGGACATGTAATCATTCAGTGATATGAATGAGATTATTGGACATGTAGCTACATAGTTATGTTGATATTAGTGGAAATTTCATTCTACTATGATGGGATTGAGATTGTTGGGAATGGTGTTTCATAAAGAAATGATTAAGAGGGATGGACATGATATTCATCATCTATGAATGAGAATAGTAGAAATGGTGATACAAATATTTTTTTTTTGATAATAATGGACATGTCATTCAACATATAATGTTGATAAATTGTACTATGGTTTTTAAAATTATTAGTATACTATATAGATTAGGAATTAGATTGTGTTTCTAAACCCCATATGAATACATTATCTTTTTTGTTCCAGAATGAAAATCTGCTGAAAATGAATTCCATATGGTTGATATGATAGGAATAATATGATTTGAATCCCCAGGGTCATGGGGCATGCTTTATCCTTCCTTGGATTTTGATCCCAACGGATACGTTCAATCTGGTTTGATTCCTTTGGGCTGTGAGAATTATTTTTGGATTCCATGGATGTTATTCCTATTAGTAACTTTTGATCCATGGTAACTATAACTTGCTCAGAGACACCAATGTTAGTTCTAAATCATGTATGGTCGATCACTATCTTGACCATATTGATATATTATAGTTTTATTTGTCTTTATATCAGTAATTCTTCCCCTAGGTTGAGTACATATAATGAGAATTAACTTCTTACATAAAATCATCAGATCTATTATGGGGTTTCCTACTAACATTTATATATTCCCCTATTATGTTCACCTCAGTGTGTAGGTAGACATTATGACTACATTTATGACGAAAATGGACTCATGAAGAAGAGTTTTGAGTCATCTGTTTTTTATGAATATATGCCAATCATTAGGTTTCATATGATAGGAATGGATCAGATCGACAAAGCATGTGGAGACTAGTTAATTAGACTGTCTCTTATATTGTAGAGAAGCCATATACTCTTATTTTATTTCCATTTATGTACTAATGTATATGTGAATTTCATAGTGGGAGATTAGTATTGTATGTATGATATGGATTTTGGGTCCCATACTACATTCCATTAATTTATTATTTCTTTATTAATATATATTTCCTCAATAATATAATTATTAATAACTCTTGATCATGTTTGGATATTTTCATTGTTTCCTACTTTGATATGAAGGACCAGTCTTCCCACAGAGTCACCATGTGACCTTGCTTCATGTTGGCATCCTATGGTGTATAGAGAGGAATACAGGAGGGATTTTCTCCATCCTATCCAGTTTCTATTTATATAGTGAGTCAGTTCCAAACATGAACATAGTGAAACCAAACAATAATTTTTTTTAAAATTTATTAAATGAATAAAATACCACTTTTTTAATATTCTTACTACTTCACAACCTCCCCATAATTTCCTCCACATAATTTGATATGTTATGCCGAAACATTATATAGAGAATTTTACATTCCTTTTTTCTATTGTGATGGTTGTTCTCATTTTAATAATGTTAATATTTAATGTATTGTCCCTCAGATATTGTCCCACTATCTTCCTCACATCATCCTACCCATTCTCTATAAATTTTCCTTTCTCAAAATAATACTAGACAAAATGAGACTTTTATTAGGGTGTTCAGTTGAGTCTAGTTGTTGGGATATTAGTGTTTATTGTTCAAGAAGTTCATTTACATTCTCGGTAGAGATGTCTCCATCAATGGTGATGTATCTCAATTGGTTTCCAATTCTATATAGACATGTGGTTTCAAGAAATTGATTTATAATATATGATATAAAGTGATTTAATAATGAAAAATATTTTCCATTCAATTATATCTACATTTATGTATCATTGAGGGAATTTGTTTTCAAAGAAGTTGTAAACATTTAAATGAAATGGGAATCCTTTCCAAGTATATTAAAAAAATGGAAAAGTGGATATTAAAGGTAATTAATTTCTTTTTATTTTTTCCATGACACATTTTTGATATTTTAAGGGTGTTTCACATCAAATGGGTTCTAATTAAAATGAATTGTGTTTTTCAGATGGGTTGTTCTATTATGAAGCTGCATGTTGGATAATGTGAAATGTACTCTGAAAACTTTATCATTAATTAAAAAAATTTATGTATTTTTTGTAAAAAAAATTATTTATTTAAAAAATTAAATTCATGAAAAATATGTATATCAATATTCTCATTGATCAGTTATAATGAGATTTGGAATAGTTTTAGATGGCTTGTAATCACAATCTATTTTTGGAATGGTATATTTGGAATACAATAATAATAATAATTTTTGACAATATTTGTTAGACCCTCCTTATTCCCTTTGTTATTTTTTAAAAAATTATTATATGCTTTCTTCAAATACAAGGAGAAACAATAATGTATATACGGGGTTGTCTTGTGTGGTGGTCTTGGAGATGAGATACGGTATTGTTTTGAAATGAATGAGATTTAATTACTATTATATTTTATTTTAACCAATTTTATCATATAATTTATTTAGTTCCTTGTAATCCATTGTATTAATTGATGAAATGGATGACTTCATTCCAATGTATAAATTACAATTGATTATATACTCTTTACTAGATAAATTTAAGTAGTTAGAATAAATGTACTAGTGAAATGTATTGTGGATGATGGTTGTGGGGGTTCCTAGGAGGTTTTATTTCGTGTTGTTTATACTAGACTACCAATGATATGGGTAGGTACATTAGTTCCTTCTTAGTTTCATTTTCACAAATTATTATCACTATAACAAGAGTTATAGGTATTTTCCATGACACTAAATTCTTTTTTAGGGTCATTAAAATGGTTTTTTACATTATCATCTTTATATCCCATGTCTATAATGTGATTTATTATCAATATATAATTAATTCTGTAACCCCATATCATGTGACATTGATAATGTGTTTTATGGTTGTGTATATTACTTTATCCTTACATTGTATTTTGTGGATTTTTTTTGCTAAACGGTAACTTTTAAGGACTTTAGATGTGGTGATAATGAATGGTTTTATTTCCCATTAAAACAAATATATTAATATATTAGAAAGAGTGATTACATTAAAATGTAAATTTATGATATTGAAAATACTGTTTGTAATGTTTATATATCATGAATAAAAATAATTTTTTCTATAAACCACTAAGGCCTTAATTTTAATTCAATTGAGTTTTAATTAATGATTTAAATTCAATTAAAGGGGTTTTAATTTAAGAAATGTATTCTGATGATAAGATATTTTTTATATTGTTTTTCATTTAATTTATATATAAAATTAGACCATTTTTTATTATTTCTCCATGTGTTACACTGTGAAAAATATATTTTTTATTTAGGATTAATCATTATTTTTGTGGATCAAAATATTATATTAAGAAGATATGCTCTTAGGTGATCTTTATATGGGATCATTTATCTCACACACTACATACACCATTTGGTTTATATCACTTATGTATTCTTTTAGGTTCCCTATCACTAGTATCTTGTCAATTTATGTTTGAGGTGTACTGATTTTTAATGGTATTGAATGTGATGAGTCACCATGTGTAATATAGAAGTATATTAGATCATTATCGGTTTTTCATTTGGTTCTTAGCATTATAAAATCCAAAATAAGCATCCTTTTCTATTTAATTTTGTTTTATTACACCTAGTTGTTCCATATTGTACATTTTAGGGATTTTTTAATATGTTATTATAAATGGTTTGATCATTACTAATTGTTATGTCTCATTTGTTCTTATAATGTTTCATTGCTTCTGTTTATTGATTTTTCTAGGAAGACCCATGTTTGAGCAATCCATTCATTATTTTCAGTAGTTCATCCTCTATTTTTATGAGGGGGGAATGATAAAAACATATTATTACTATTTATTACATGTGTATGTCCAATATTTTAAATCACAAGTAATCTCACAATCCAATAAAAATATGTTTTTCTATTTATGAGTATTGAATATATATTAAACTTATATTACAATACATATAATATTTCAAAATATTCATGAAACATGTGACACCCTTTTTATAAGGCCCCACCCTTAAACCTTACTTAATCTTGAGTTATTACAAGATTACACATTGAGGATCTTTTCGGGTTTAGAGTTTTAGAGAATTAGATCATAAAACTTGCATTACATTCCACATATAAACAAAGTGGTTACATAAAGATAGTATTCTTCATTCCCATCAATGGAAACACATTTAAAATAAAACATGGATTATTTCTTGACACATCCTTGACTCTATCATCTTATCATGTACCTTTCCATTGACCTGTGAAAAACATTTCAAAAACTTGGGATGAGCATAAAAACTCAGTATGGGTTATAAAAAAAACATGGAAAGGAAACATGAGTTCATATATACATAAGAATGAAATCATACTTTACCCATAAAACATAGGCACTTTAACATACCTCATAAAATCATGAATAAATCATAGAAATCATAAGACATAAAGGTAACTTGAGGCATTCATAACATTCTTACGTAGGGAGTAACCCTCTTGGTTACATTTGGAATACCCATCACAGTATATTCCCTAAATCTCTTCGGAGAAACCTTAACGTTTCACTCCTTCGCGTTACCCAATTCATTGGAGAGCTATAACGGGCTCACCCGCCCTTAGTTTATCACGGAACCACCCGTCTTCATAATAATGCCCAAGAACCATAACATAATCATATCACATAAAACATGCATAAAGGAAACATAACATTTCCACATTTCAATCACGAGATATCAATACAACACATTGATATAATAAAAACATTATGAAAACCATTTTCAATACCAAAGTAAAACATGGTATTTATTTTTCGTTTAAAAAAAGTATGGCTTGTAGAGGAAGCCGAAACTCAAATAACGGTCACAACGACAGAGAAGTCGTTGTCGCCGCATACGTATGACAAAAACATTCCCTTTTGTCGTTTAGTAAACACTTCGTATAAAAAAGATTCCTTTTGAATAAACGTAAAAGTCAAAGGGGTTTATACACCGTATAAAATAAAGTTGTGTATAAATAAAATATGCCTCAATGAAAGGAGATTGAGACGAAGTCCCATACCTCGTATCCGACTTGACCCGACCGTTCTTTAATCTCCTAAATAATAAACTTGAGTTAATCTCTACTTTCTTAAGAACCTTTTTCAAGTTCATTATTCCTTTTATACCATGTTATGGACATCATGTAATCATTTAAGTTAATAATGTTCATTTTGTCGGTATTTGGTTCTTAAGTCAAAAATAGATTTCTTACACTTACATGTTGTTAATTTGGTCAAAGGTTCATTATATCCAGAATGATATTAATGATTTGGATAACATATACATCATATATATTCAGCATATACATGTATTTATAATATTACATCACATTTAGAGGTAAGAAATGAAATGCACCGTTCATGGAGACGGTAAGCCGTACGTACGCATGAACGCTACCTCCATTTCTATTTCGTATTTTTTTGGAATGGAATCATAATTATATAAGATTATATTATAATTCCAATATAATAACATATATAATATCATTAACTTTATCCTTTACACATCCCACATATGGTATTAACGAATCAAATCACTTTCAGGGGGCGGTAGTCCGCACTTCCTAAAATGAAGATATCGTGTTTACCCATAATGGAAACCATAAAGGTATTCCCAAAATGAAAAAAACATAAGCTTAAGGAAAACCTAAACATATCATATATCATATACAAAAATAGTGACATCATAATGGCCACCTTTGAAGGTGTTAAATGAGTATTGAACAATCATCGTTTCAGGAGGCAGAATTTCGCCATCCACGGAAACCGTATGTTCTTTAACCATTTGATGTAGTTTTGTGAGAGTGTAGCTCAAATAAATCTTATAACAACATCCTAGTATATTTAAGATACTGGTTTTGTTACAAAAGAAGTAAATAAAAAGAGTTTGGGGGGTTGGAGAAGCAAAATAAAACAAATGAACATGAGAGAATGAATTATCTTTAAAAGTGTAACTCCTTTTGATTTGAGCCTAGAGGCTTCCTTTGAAAGGATTCTGCCCAAAGGGAATCCTCTAGGATGAGGAGAGGGATGTGGAGAGAGTAAATGGGTAGGGGTTGGCCGAGCCAAAGGCTTGAGGAGTGTGTGAAATGAGGTAGAGGTGGGGGCCTTTTATAAGAGGAGAGGAGGGGCACTTATGGAAAGTAATGAAATATTACATTATTTGAAAATGTTTTTCGGTTTTAAAAGGTCCCACATTGATAAAATTCGTGGATAAGGTGATTAGGGTTCGAAATCCACTCATCCAATTTGTTTTGGCCATGTTTAATTCATAGATTTTACATTGTCATTCCATTTTATTTAAATCGTCAAATAATGATGTCATCACTGCATAATTATTATGTCATAAATAATTTAATTTATTTAATGTCTAAAAATTATAAAAAAATACTATGATGTAGGAAATCTTTTTATCTTTCTAATGACTATTTATAATCAAAAATCTGATCTTTATAAGCCCATGTACAAATTGTTTTCGTAAAACATATTATGTTTGTGTCGTTTTTACTTTTACATTAAATAAAAAGTTATTTTTGTCATTTCCCAACAAAAGTGGATCCATGGGGTCCCCAAGTTGACCCATGGCTTGTCTTGGTCGGCCGTGACACAACCAATAAGGTTGGGACATGTGTCTAGGTCATTTCATATTATTAAAGCATTATTTATACCTTAAACTACCCTAATTACAACTAATCGCGATTAAGAACTAAATAAGTTATTATTCACCAAAAAAATTATTATAATCTCATTGAACCACATTTTACTTCTTAATGACATCCATGTATGTCGGATTTTTGAAATTCAAAACGCAATGATGGCATGATTTCATTTAAACCGAAAATCAGTCTTTATAAGTACCACTTAGTAGTTTCACTATTCATCAAAAATTGGAGTTTTTCAGAAAATTACCAAAAATTCACCCTAATCTATATTTGATATTCCAAATTCAAAAATGAAGTCTATTTTACAAAATTCAATTCATATAAGTCAAATTAATTAATTTAATAATTAATTCCCGCTGCCAGAGCAAATAGCGTGTTTTTAAAAAACAATAAGTATCAAAAGATTGGCTCCAGTTTAAGTCTAATTTCAAAGTGAAATTGATTCCAATGACAACCATTGGATAAAATGGTAAAAATATATTCATATTACACATTAAGAACAATTCAAAAGATAATCTAATAATATAAATAAATTATATTAAAAAGAAGTTTTAATGTAAAATGCAGTATTTTCACTATTCATTAAAAAATGAACATTGTCAGAAAAATACCAAAAATTCACACAAAGTAAATTTTGATGTCCCAATCATAAAGAATAAGTTTATTTTGACAAAAATAGTTTATAAAATTGTCAAAATATAGATTCAAAAATGGTTTTCCATCAAAAGGCAGTAAAACAATCTTGTAAGAATATTAGTGTATTCCATGCATAAGATTGTATTTATTTTCATTTTAAGCCTCTATAACACTATCTTAATAATTAATAGACATAGATAAAAATATCTATTATTCATTACTTATTTGGGATGTTACATCCTTCCCACCTTTAGAAAATTGCGTCCCCGCAATTTATTTACTTATCAAATAAATGGGGGTACTTATCCTCATTGCATTTTCATATTCCCATGTTGCCTCTTCAATAATGTGGTTTTTCCACAAAACCTTTACCTGGTGAATCACCTTATTCCGTAAGACTTTCTCCCTATTGTCAAGAATCTGGACCGGTTGTTCCTCATAAGATAGGTTCTCTTCCAGCTGAACTACCTCTGGACTCAAAACATGAGATGGATCTGGCATATACTTTCTCAACATCAAAATGTGAAAAACATTGTGTACCTGAGATAAACTCGGAGGTAAAGCCACTCAGTATGCAACTGATCCAACTCTCTCCAGAATTTCGTATGGTCCAATGAAACTTGGAATCAACTTTCCTTTCTTACCAAATCTCATCACACTTTTCCAAGGAGAAACCTTGTGAAAAACATGATCACCTACCTCGAAAGATGGATCCTTCCTCTGGTTATCCGCATAACTCTTCTTCCTGCTCTGAGCTGTTCTCATGTGTTTCTGAATCAGCTGAACTTTTTCTGCCATCTCTTCTACCAATTCTGGTCCCATCAACTTCCTTTCACCCACTTCATCCCAGAAAGCTGGAGTTCGACACCGCTTCCCATATAATGCCTGAAATGGTGCCATCTGTATACTGGAATGAAAACTTTTATTATATGAAAATTCAACCAAAGAAAGATGTTGGTCCCAAATTCCCTGGTATTCCATAGAACAATCTCGTAGCATATCCTCCAATGTCTGAATTTTTCATTCTGACTTCCCATCTGATTGAGGATGAAAAGATGTACTAAAATTTAATTCAGTACCCAACGACTTCTGAAGGCCTTTCCAAAAGTTAGAAGTAAACCTGGGATCACGATCCGATACAATGGAGAGAGGAACTCCATGTAACCTGACTATCTCTTTAAGATACAAATGGGAAAGTTGATCAAGAGAGAAAGTATCTCGTATAGCAAGGAAATGAGCAGATTTGGTCAAGCGATCAACAATAACCCATATTGCATTATTACCTCGAGATGTCTTCGGTAATCCAACAACAAAGTCCATGGATATATTCTCCCATTTCCACTCTGGAACTGGTAAGGGCTGAAGCATCCCTTTCGGTAACTACCGCTCTGCATTAACCTGCTGACAAGTCAAAAACTTCACAGTAAAATCATCAATATCTCTTTTCATTCCATCCCACCAGTAATACTCCCGCAGATCTCTATACATCTTAGTACTGCCTGGATGAACTGAAAACGGAGAACTATGAGCTTCACATAACAACTCTCTCTTCAACTGTGAATCACAAGGCACACACAATATCTTCCCAAATCTCAAAACACAATCATTATCAATGTTGAATTCAGGAAACTTACCTTTCTGAACCAGCTCTACCTTTTTCTGCAACTCACTGTCTTGCTTCTGTGCTTGCTTGATTCTATCTGATAGAGAAGATCTTACTGATACCTGAAACAAAACAGAAGGACTTCCTGCACCAACAACTTCTATGCCAAAGTTCATCAAATCCTTAACCAAAGGATCACGTTCCAAACGCAACATTGTTAATGAAGAATTACTTTTTCGACTCAAAGCATCATCCACTTTATTTGCTTTTCCCGGATGGTAATGAATTGTACAATCATAATCCTTGATTAATTCTAGCCATTTCCTTTGTCTCATGTTTAACTCTTTCTGAGTGAATATATAATTTTAACTATTGTGATCGGTATATATTTCACACTTTAATCCATACAAATGATGCCTCCAAATTTTTAAAGCAAAAACAACAGCAGCTAATTCCAAATCATGTGTAGGGTAATTTACCTCATGAGTTTTCAACTGTCGTGAAGCATAAGCAATTACCTGATCATTCTGCATTAGGACGCAACCAAGTCCTTTCATTGAAGTATCACTGTATATAACAAACTCACCATTCCTAGAAGGTAGTGCCAAAACTAGAGCATTCACCAATCTTCATTTCAATTCCTGAAAACAATCATCACATTCTTTTGTCCAGATAAAATTAACACCCTTCCGAGTTAGCTTAGTCATTGGACTAGATAACCGTGAAAAATTTCTAACAAACCTTCGGTAATAGCCCGCCAAACCAAGGAAGCTACGAATCTCGGTTACATTTGTGGGTCTTGGCCATTCTTCCACAACTTTTGTTTTTGCAGGATCAACAGTTATTCCATCTTTAGAAACAATGTGACCAAGGAAGGAAATTTTTTGCAACCAAAACTCACACTTGCTGAATTTCCCATACAGTATATTTTCTTTTAAGGTTTTCAAGATAACCCTTAAATGTTTTTCATGCTCCTCTTTACTTTTAGAAAACACCAAAATATCATCAATGAAAACCACCACAAACTTATCCAAGAACTCATGGAAAATTCTATTCATTAAGTCCATGAATACAGTAGGTGCATTGGTTAGCCCAAAAGGCATTACTACAAATTCATAATGGCCATATCTCGTACGGAACATGGTCTTCGGAATATCTGCCTCCTTTACCTTCAGCTGATGGTACCCCGATCTCAAGTCAATCTTTGAAAAAAACTGAGCTCCCTGGAGCTGATCAAACAAATCATCGATATGAGGCAAAGGATATTTGTTCTTAATAGTGATATTACTCAAGGCTCTATAATCAATGCAAAGTCTCATAGAACCATCTTTCTTTTTAACAAATAAAACAGGAGCACCCCATGGTGATGTGCTATGTCTAATGAAACCTTTCTCTAATAAATCTTGCAATTGCTCCTTCAACCCTAAAAGTTCAATTTGTGCCATTCGATAAGGGGGTTTTGAAATTGGCTAAGCATCAGGAACTAAGTCAACAGTAAACTCAACTTCCTGATCTGGTATTATTCCAGGCAACTCATCAGGAAAAACATCATGATACTCATTTACCACTGGCACATCATTAATCTGAACAGTTCCTTTATTTTCAACGACGTGTGCAAGGTAACATTCATTTCCATCTTTTAAAAGTTTCTCGGCCTCTTGATATGTTATCAAAAGTAAGGGTTCATTCTTGTAAACAAACTGAAAGTCTTTCTAAAAAGAAACTTCTTTTACTCTACAGTCAATCTTAGCATGGTAAATAGAGATCCAATCCATACCCAGGATAACATCAAACTCTACTAGAGGTAGAACAATAAGGTTTGCAAGTAGGTTGTTTCCACATATAAGGATAGGAAGATTCTTATAAATTTTTTTTGCCTCAACATTCCCCCCAGGTGTTTTTACCCAAAGTTCAGGAGTCATTTCTTGAGATGGTATTCCCATTTTACTAGAAAAGGTTTCAGAGATGAAAGAATGTGTAGACCCCGAATCAAACAACACACTGGCATAATCTAAAAAAACAAACAAAGTACCTGATACAACTTCATTTGATGGACCGACATCTGCTGATGTAGTTGCAAAGGATTTCACCACCCCTTTTTGCTTGTAGTCTAACTGCTTCCCATCACTAAAGCTCCTTGTCTGACAATCGTTTGCATAGTGACCCATCTCATTGCACTTATAACATTTCACTAACTGTAAATCAAATTTGTTCTTACCTTCACCTTGATCCTTTTCAGTGCAACACGAGCCTTATGTCCCATCTTACCACATCGGTAGCACTTCCCAGAATTCAGAAGACATTCCCCAACATTCCTTTTTCCACATTTATCACAAACTGGAAACATAGTTCTCTTAACATCAGACTTTTTTGAAGAATTCTTACCTTTCTCCTCCCACCTCAGTCTCTTCTTCTGCTGGTTTTTATAGAACACTTGGTCATCGGCAAACTCCATTTCCACCTTCTCATCACATCGAACAAGCTTTTAATAACTTTTAAACTCTCAAGAAGCTAATGCCCTTCGATATTTTGGCTTTAATCCTGAGTAAAAACGATTGATTTTACTATCAAGGTCTTGAATAAAATTTGGAGCATACCTTACCAATCGAGTGAACCTTTCTTCATAGGCAGCCACTGAGTCTTCCTCTTGCCTCAATTCCAAGAATTGCTTTTCCATCCTAAGTCGAACAACCTTAGGAAAATACTTCTCAAGAAACATACCTTTGAATTCATCCCAGTCAAGAGCATCAATCTCATCGGCGTCCCTGATATTTTTAACCATAGACCACCACTGATCTGCTTCACCCTCCAAACGGTAAATAGCAAGACTAACCTTTTGATTATCTGAACACCCCATGACATCAAAAATATTCTCCAGTGCTTTAATCCACCCTTCAGCTAGCACAGGGTCAGATGATCCTCTGAATGATGGTGGATGTTGCCTCATGAAATGTTCCACCACTGACATGTTCCTCTGCGGTTGATCTGGCTGATCTCGTGCATGGATACCACCACCATTTATCGCATGAGTCAACTGCGCCATTACTGCAACAAACTGTTCAGTTCCAATTCCGACCATTTCTGGATGCTGATTCTGAAGTTTATTTCCTTCTGTATGCCTTCCTAGCAATGCTTCCCTATTTCCTTTGCGGAAAACCATTCTGAACAAACATGTCTTAGATGAAGCAACATGGTAATCTTTAAATGCTATATCATTTCAAAAAATAAATAAATAAATTTGGATAATCATTTAATAGAATTATAACTCCTAAAGTTATCTAAACCGACCTTTGATACCAACTATAAGGCCCCAGCCTTAAACTTTACTTAATCTTGAGTTATTACAAGATTACACATTGAGGATCTTTTCGTGTTTAGAGTTTTAGAGAATTAGATCATAAAAATTGCATTACATTCCACATATAAACAAAGTGGTTACATAAAGATAGTATTCTTCATTCCCATCAATGGAAACACATTTAAAATAAAACATGGATTATTTCTTCACACATCCTTGACTCTATCATCTTATCATGTACCTTTCCCTTGACCTGTGAAAAACAATTCAAAAACTTGGGATGAGCATAAAAACTCAGTATGGGTTATAAAAAAAACATGGATAGGAAACATGAGTTCATATATACATAAGAATGAAATCATACATTACCCATAAAACATAGGCACTTTAACATACCTCATAAAATCATGAATAAATCATAGAAATCATAATACATAAAGGTAACTTGAGGCATTCATAACATTCTTACGTAGGGAGTAAACCTCTTGGTTTCGTTTGGAATACCCATCATAGTATATTCCCTAAATCTCTTCAGAGAAACCTTAAGGTTTCACTCCTTCGCGTTACCGAATGCATTGGAGAGCTATAACGGGCTCACCCGCCCTTAGTTTATCACGGAACCACCCGTCTTCATAATAATGCCCAAGAACCATAACATAATCATATCACATAAAACATGCATAAAGGAAACATAACATTTCCACATTTCAATCACGAGATATCAATACAACACATTTATATAATAAAAACATTATGAAAACCATTTTCAATACCAAAGTAAAACATGGTATTTATTTTTCGTTTTAAAAAAAGTATGGCTTGTAGAGGAAGCCGAAACTCAAATAACGGTCACAACGACGGAGAAGTCGTTGTCGCCGCATACGTACGACAAAAACATTCCCTTTTGTTGTTTAGTAAACGCTTCGTATAAAAAATATTCCTTTTGAATAAATGTAAAAGTCAAAGGGTTTTATACACCATATAAAAGAAAGTTCTGTATAAATAAAATATGCCTCAATGAAAGGAGATTGAGACGAAGTCCCATACCTCGTATCCGACTTGACCCGACCGTTCTTTAATCTCCTGAATAATAATCTTGAGTTAATCTATACTTTCTTAAGAACCTTTTTCAAGTTAATTATTCTTTTTATACCATGTTATGGATATCATGTAATCATTTAAGTTAATAATGTTCATTTTGTCGGTATTTGGTTCTTAAGTCAAAAATAGACTTCTTACACTTACATGTTGTTAATTTGGTCAAAGGTTCATTATATCCAGAATGATATTAATGATTTGGATAACATATACATCATATATATTCAGCATATACATGTATTTATAATATTACATCACATTTAGAGGTAAGAAATGAAATGCACCGTTCATGGAGACGGTAAGCCGTACGTACGCATGAACGCTACTTCCATTTCTATTTCGTATTTTTTTTGGAATGGAATCATAATTATATAAGCGTATATTATAATTACAGTATAATAACATATATAATATCATTAACGTTATCCTTTACACATCCCACATATGGTATTAACGAATCAAATCTCTTTCAGGGGCGGTAGTCCGCACTTCCTAAAATGAAGATATCGTGTTTACCCATAATGGAAACTATAAAGGTATGCCCAAAATGAAAAAAACAGAAGCTTAAGGAAAATATACACATATCATATATCATATACAAAAATAGTGGCATCATAATGGCCACCTTTGAAGGTGTTAAATGAGTATTGAACAATCATCGTTTCGGGAGGCAGAATTTCGCCATCCACAGAAACCGTATGTTAATTAACCATTATATGTAGTTGTGTGAGAGTGTATCTCAAATAAATCTTATAACAACATCCTAGTATATTGAAGATACTGGTTTTGTTACAAAAGAAGTAAATAAAAAGAGTTTAGGGGGTTGGAGAAGCAAAATAAAACAAATGAACATGAGAGAATGAATTACCTTTAAAAGTGTAACTCCTTTTGATTTGAGCCTAAAGGCTTCCTTTTAAAGGATTCTACTCAAAGGGAATCCTCTAGGATGAGGAGAGGGATGTGGAGAGTGTAAATGGGCAGTGTTTGGCCGAGCCAAAGGCTTGAGGAGTGTGTGAAATGAGGTAGAGGTGGGGGCCTTTTATAAGAGGAGAGGAGGGGCACTTTTGGAAAGTAAAGAAATATTACATTATTTGAAAATGTGTTTCGGTTTTAAAAGGTCCCACATTGATATAATTCGTGGATAAGGTGATAAAGGTTCGAAATACACTCATCCAATTTGTTTTGGCCATGTGTAGTTCATAGATTTTACATTGTCTATCCATTTTATTTAAATCGTCAAATAATGATGTCATCAATGCATCATTATTATGTCATAAATAATTTAATTTATTTAATGTCTAAAAATTATAAAAAAAATAATATAATGTAGGAAATCGTTTTCTCTTTCAAATTAATATTTATAATCAAAAATCAGATCTTTATAAGCCCATGTAAAAATTGTTTTTGTAAAACATATTATGTTTGTGTCATTTTTACTTTTACATTAAATAAAAAGTTATTTTTGTCATTTCCCAACAAAAGTGGATCCATGGAGTCCCCAAGTTGACCCATGGCTTGTATTGGTCTGCCATGACACAACCGATAATTTTGGGACATGTGTCTAGGTCATTTCATGTTATTAAAGCATTATTTATACCTTAAACTACCCTAATTACCACTAATCGCGATTAAGAACTTAATAAGTTACTATTCACCAAAAAATTATTATAATCTCATTGAACCACATTTTACTTCTTAATGACAACCATGTATGTATGATTTTTGAAATTCAAAACAAAATTATGGAAAAATTTCATTTAAACGGAAAATCAGTCTTTATAAGTACCACATAGTGGTTTCACTATTCATCAAAAATTGGAGTTTTTCAGAAAATTACCAAAAATTCAACCGAAGCTATATTTGATATTCCAAATTCAAAAATGAAGTCTATTTTACAAAATTCAATACATATAAGTAAAATTAATTAATTTAATAATTAATTCTCGCTGCCAGAGCAAATAGCGTGTTTTTACAAAACAATAAGTATCAAAAGATTGACACCAGTTTAAGTCTAATTTCAAAGTGAAATTGATTCCAATGACCAACATTGGATAAAATGGTAAAAATATATTAATATTACACATTATGAAAAATTAAAAAGATAATCTAATCATATAAATAAATTAGATTAAAAAGCAGTTTTAATGTAAAATGCAGTATTTTTCACTATTCATTAAAAAATGAACATTGTCAGAAAAATACCAAAAATTCACACAAAGTAAATTTTGATGTCCCAATAATAAATAATAAGTTTATTTTGACAAACATAGTTTATAAAATTGTCAAAATATAGATTCAAAAATGGTTTTCCATCAAAAGGCAGTAAAACAATCTTGTAAGAATATTAGTGTATTCCATGCATAAGATTGTATTTATTTTCATTTTAAGCCTCTATAACACTATCTTAATCATTAATAGACATAGATAAAAATATCTATTATCCATTAATTATTTGGGATGTTACAATTTTTGACTTTTCATATGTTATATGCATTTCATGAACATATAGAATAAAAAACACAAGAAATTTTGGAGCTAAAATGATATATAAGAAATAATTTTTGACATGAAATTAAGTGTTACATCATAAAAATATGAGTTACAAAAGAATGAGGGAAATATAGTATTAGAATAACATAAAATAAAAATAGTTTCTATTAAATCATTATTGTAGGAATTTTAATATATAGTTAACAAACATACACCATAGGATTAGAGTATTAGATAATAAATTGAATCCATGGAGCATAATTATGTACATAAGACTAAGAATTATTTCATGTCATTGAAAAAAACATAACAACGAATTGTGGAAAAAACAAAAGCATATAGAAATAATTATATTTGTGAGAAAAATTAAATCATCCCCAAAAATTAAATAATGAGAAAAATTTACTTGTATCTCATAGTATGAAAACCTATTATATACAAATCACACTATGAACAAATATGATTTCCACACATCATGGTGTAGTGGAAAAATGTTCCATTAATTACCTCAAAACATTAGGATCATTACATCCTCATCGATTTTATTGAAGAGTAATATATTACCCCACCCATTAGAATCCCCAAATATATTTTTTATTTTATATTAATTATTTGTTATTCAATGAATGTATAAGGGAGGGAAATGGGATTCAAATAATCTTAGTATGTTATCATTTTGTGTGATATAAAATGTACTATAATTGAAACCATATGCTAACCTACCAAAATGGATTTGATCACATGTTAATTTAATAATTCATTTATAAAAAATTACACCAAATGAATTATATCATTTAGAGAGAAAGGGGAATATGGATTCCAACAATCCTGAAAATGAATTTTGTAAATTAATTTCAATCTCGATGCAATAAATTAAGAATATGAATATCCTTCAAGATAAATTTAAATTAAATTATAATGATAAATTTTATATGAAAAAAATAATATAAATATGAAAAATTATTGGATAAATAATAACATATGGTATCAAATAGAAATGTGTGGAAAAATAAAATATATTTGATCATTAATTGGAAGATATTATTTTTAATTTTGGAAATGTCATTATTGAAACCCAAAAATTAAATAGTGTAATAAATAGTTATTTGAAAAATGACGAAGATAAAAGTGATTAAAAAAATAAAAAATAAATATTTGGATTACATAATAGTAATTGGATTTTTTTGAATGATATGTTATAAAGAAATGGTTAAAATATAGCTCATTTTTATAGGATTAAAATTATCATTAATATCATCAAATTATTTAATGAAATAAATTCTTGAAAATGATTTATATTAGTATAATAATATGTTTTTCGAGAAAAGAGGGAAGAATTTTTGAATAATATAAATATAAATTTAAAATCCATCATCAACAACTATTCAAATATTAATAATAATGACTTATTAAAATAGTTTGGGTCATTAAAATCACTAGGAAAATTTTTAAATCAATAACTGAAAAACTATGAAAAAAATTATAAATCTAATAAATACATTCACAATCATTTATAGTGTGATAAAATATAATTAATTGTTATTAAATTCAGAACATGAATTATGAAATTGTGAATATGGCATATGTCTTAATGAACAGATATTTATATGAGAATATAACTTACTATGGATTCAGACTTAGTAATATGATTTATAATAACATATATACTAATATTTTAGTCATTATTAGTCTATTAATGAATATAATTCATGTAAATTACTTTTTAAAATAAAATCTAATGCACATTTAAAAGACTTTTTTTATATAAAAAATTAATTAAAGAAAATTACATGATTTTACCATTGAAGATTTTTTAATACATTCCAAAATTTCAATACATATATATAATCTCATAACTATAATGATCATGGTATAAGCAATATATGTTCCATAATTGTATAGGTCATAAAATATTCATTCTATAGTGTTTTTATAAATGATTCGTGATGATAAAATCAAAAAATAATTTATTTCTATAAGTTTTATTATATAACATGTTATTGATTAATAAATATTTTTTTTCATAACTTTCCCATTGTATAAGTTAATTAAAAAAATTATTTATATAATAAAATTACATCTTACTGTAAAATAAACTTCCACCGAAATCAATGATAAAAATTCCCAGCATTGTCTATAGAGATAGTTAAAGAGACCAAATTAATAATAGGATCAAAATAGTAGGAAATCTATTGATATTGAAAAGTATTTTATATAATTAAAATTGAAAAAATATGTTAACAAAAATAAAAATACTTTATTATATAATTGTACTTCATTTATGATTCCATATTCATTGATTATATAATCATTATAACATATATCACATTGGAGGAAAAACCGCCGTAAATTAGAGCTTATTATAACCTGATAATGAAAAAGATCAATAATTTTTTGTGTTTATATATATCATAGAAAAGGTTATTGATTAAAAAAAGATAATATATGAATATATATGGTAAAATATGTTCTAGAAGAATAAATTAAATAATGGCATAAGGCGATAAAAAAATGACACATATGATTGTACTATTCTCTTAGAAACCATCCTTATTTAGAAGGGATGTAGATAATTTCATTTGAAAAAAATCTCAAAACTATAGGAGGTATTTATTTTTTAAATTAATGAGGATTTAATATAATGGGTATTTTTTTGAAGTGACATTGATGGGGTATTGAAATGATCATTTTATAAGTTAAATGTGTGTCACTCATATTGATATTAAAAAAGATTAAAATAATAAATATATTTTTCATTAAATGTTAATGAAATATTAAAAAAATTAATTATAGAAATTATATTCTAAAAATACATACAAAAAATCAAATTCCAGCACCAATTAGTGATAAATGTGGATTTACTTTTGGGATAACCACCATTTACAAACATATTACGGGGTAAACAGTTATCCACATTTTGTTATTTTGATACATAAAAATATGATAATCACATCAATTAATATTTATTATTCCAATATAAGATATGGACTAATCTTAATGAAATTATATTTATATAGGTGGTAATTGTAAATTTAATTAAAAGTTCATAAAACTCAATGAGTATCATTTCTTTTGAAAAATGTATTCTTAACAATATAAACGATCTTACACCAAAATAATGTAAAAAATATCAGCGAAATTTTTGTATTATGAATATACAAAGGACAGTTATGTGTCTTTAAAAGTAATTCAAAACTGAATTTAAAATTGTATATACATAAATAAATAAAGGGATAAAAAATATATTTCTTCATATAATACTATAAATATTATGTTCTAATTTTTTAAAAATATAATTTTAAAACCAAAATATTATTTATAAAAATTTATAAGATTCATTAAAATAAATGATATGTCATAAAAATGATTTTCAAAAAACTTATTTCATTCATATATAATAATTATTTTCTAAAATTAATGATATTTGTAAAGGTATATTTTTTATTATTTACATATAAATTATACATTAAGAAAATAAAAAAAATATCACCCAAAGATAATATTCAATTTAATATGTAGAAATGAATTTATTTTGGAAAATTATATTTATAAAATGTTTTCAATATAAATTTATTTTTAGAACACAAAATGTGGAAACAAAAAAAAATATTAATGTGTTATTTATTGATACAACTTTTTTAATAGGGTAACATGATAAAATGTAAAATATTATAATAATTATATTATCACATAATCGTAATCCAAATATTAAAAGAGCTAAAATTTAATAAATATGAACCATTAGAATAAGAATAAGTTGTGGTTGTTTCATATGGTTGTTATGCTAGCATGATCGTCATAATTATTTCGATAAGAATAAAATTATATTGTGTACTATTTCTCTCAAAACATACCTAATGTTTTATAGCTTAGTCTTTGTATTGAATTGACCCTAGTTATTCTATGACCTTACCAATCATGGAAAAATTTATATCCAAATGTATAATATTAAACCATAACTCCATTATTTCTCTTTTTCAAATATAAATTTCATAATTCATTTATCTATATTTACACATACCAATCAAATAGTTATCGCAGAATAGTAAAACATACTAATTTTATTTTTTTACAATATTATGAATTATTTTAGTTTCATGTCGCATTTTAAAGAAACTATTCTAAAAAACTATTCATTTATAGAGGAATATTTTATAATCACAAGGGTAGTTTCATTATACCAAACATTAAAATATTTTATCTCTCAAAATGTTCTTATATAGGTAAAAATAATTCACGGTAGCATTGTCTTATTATATCATAATATTCCCACTCTACAGCCCAGACATAATATTTATCCATTAAATGTTGACCATATGGATTATATTGTTTTTCTTCAAAATATCTATTCAATATAACATCACCACCAATTGTGAAGTGCATTATGTTGCATTTGTTGTCAATGAGGCATGAAGTTGTCTTAGAATGAATGGAAGTCAAGGAAATGTCAAGATGTGAATGACAAAGGTTGTGATGGTGTTGGTGGTGAAGGAGAATGGCCATGGAATTTAGAGGCATGTCACTTAGGAGATTCACTAAGTGGTATTGGAAATTGTGGTTGAAACATTCTCCATGAACATCTGACGATTGTTGAGCTGATCTTTAAGTTCATAGAACTTGTATCAATTGGATACAAAGTCACAACATTGATTGAAGACCATGCATTGTCTTCACAATGCATGAGGAGTTGAAAAGAGCCATCCACAACTTCTAAGTGGATGAAGTGAGCTAAAGAAGTCCATGCACTATCACTTAGTGCATGTGAATCAGAATATGATCCAATTGATCTCTGATTAGATCAATGAAGAACATTGAAGAGTTTAAGTGATTTAGGAGCTCAGTTGAAGATGAATACCCTTCGTGAATTCCATTACAAAGTGATGAATAAATGTTGAAGAAGAATGGAGGAATTCTAATGAAGAAGAAATAATTGATCAAGTAGCTCGGTTGATGAAGATCCTTGAGAATTCTCTCCTAAGTTGAAAATGAGATGGTGAAGAAGAATTATAAATTGAGGAGTTGTTTTTAATCAAGAATATTAATGTTTGAATTCTCAAGAAGAAGATGAAGGAAAAGAAAGCCTTGAAGGGCAAGTGGCACTTGGCATGTTTTACATAGAGGAGGACTTTGTTTTTACAAAGTCTTATTTGAAGACTTAGCCAAAAATATGGCCAGCCCGTGAGCACCTTGGGGGGTTCAACCCCAAGGCATGGGCACTAGGGGCACCACGCCCGGGGGAACCCCGTGGGGCGAGCTCAGGGCGGCAGGGGCGCACCCGCAGACACCACAGAGGCGCTGGGGCACGCCCGGAGGGGCGCATAGTGGGCGCAGCGCGCCCGTGTGTGTGCATGGTGGGCGCTAGAGCGCGCCCGCAGGGAGCAAGGTGGGCACAGAGCGCGCCCGCAGAGAGAACCCGGTGCGGGGCGGCACCGGGAGGGGAGGAGTTTCAACTGGCGTGTTGAGGGCAGCTCTAGGGTAATAAAGCGCGAGAAAATCGCGCCCCGTTTCGATGTGGGACGCGGAAAATTCACCGGGATTGAATCTGAGCCGCACATCTCATCGCGCGTCTTATTTCCGCCGCACGATCAATCCGCCGTGCCCCCGATTTAATCCGGCCGTCCGATATATCTCAAATGCCCGATCCGACGGCTCCCGCCTCGTCCTCTTCCCCGAGCTCGGCAGAGGTCTCCCCACGCCTTCCCGCGAGTTCCGCTCGAACCAGAGGCATCCTGAAGCCGGTTTTCGAGTTCCCGGCCTCCTCTGAAGGATCTAAGACCTCCCTCGTACTCGTCTGGCCACACTGAACACAGCCATGCTATAAAATGGATGTGCATGCAACAAATGAAGATTTTCGATGTAAGCCGAGGCAAACAGAGTTGCCGAGGCCATGAGGTGTTCATGTTTTGCATGGATTGGGTTTCAACAGAGGCCGTGCATGCGTTATAAATCGCATGCACGTGAAGGAGAAAAATAAAGGAAGAACCCGCGTCAAACCGAGAATGAAAAACAAGATTTGAAAAGATTTTTTTAAAGATCCGAAGATCTCGGGTGTTTGAAGTTATTTCACGCGGATGATCCGAGGCGTTTCTCTGCCTATAAAAAGAGAGGCCGAGGCTCTCATTAAGCTTGCTGATACGCTGAAGTTCTGTTGAATACCCGAAGTCCCGCGTGTGCTCTGCCTCGCGAAGAAAGAAGCCACCGCGCAAAAACTTTGCGCGGTTATTGTTCTCGGTGCCACCCGAGGCCCGAAGGAGTTCCTTTCGCGCACCCCTAGCGCGAAAGAGGTGAAGGAGGAGAAGGAGTCCCCTGTGCGCACCTCTTGCGCGGCAGGAAGACCTTGTGGGTGTTGCACTTGCGCGCCCCGCGGGTAGGAGGTCTTGCGCGCCCCTGTGCCGTGCACCTTGCGCGCCTTGCACTGGTTGCACCCTTGAGGCTTGCGCGGTTGTTGAAGTGAAGGAAGGCCGAGCCCCTTGCATCCTTTTGTGTGTGCTAAGTGCAAAGAATACCCGAGGCACTTTGTGTGCAAAGGAGGGAAAGACCGTAGCCCTGTGCAAACAAGAAGACCACACCAAGCAGTGTGTGTGTAAGTGGGTGCAAAACAGGAGGAAGGCCGAGGCCTTAGTGCCTTGTGTGCAAAGTGATCAAGAGAAGGCCGTGGCCCTACTGTGTGTGCATTTGAAGAAAAGGCAGTAGCCTTGTGTGGTTGCAAATAGGAGAAAGGCAAAGCTTGCACTTTGTGTGTGCATTTAAAGAAGGAGGCCGTAGCCCTTATGTGGGTGCACACATTGAAGAACAAATTATAGAATATTATTTGTGTGTGCAAGACAAGTGGAAGTGACTTTGGCTAAGTGTGTGCACAATAAGTGGGAGGCCGAGACCATACCATTGTGTGTGTGTGTAAGATAGTGAAGAAATAAGCCGAGGCCAAGTGTATGCAAGTGGGTGAAGTGAAGACCACATACTTGTGTGTGTGTGCAAACTTGAAGAACCACCTACGACCCAAGTATGTGCAAGAAGAAGTGAAGGCCAACTCATGTGTGTGCTAAAGTGAAACAATTGTGTGCAAATTAAAGATGTGGCCGAACCTAGGTGTGTGCACTAAAAAGTGTATACACATTAGAAGAAGAAGAAGAAGTTCCACACTAAAGTAAAACACACTTCTAAGTGTGTGAACTATTTTGATAAAGTGTGTGAAGTTCAGTGAAGGTGTGTGCTTAAAAGAAATATACCCTTTGAGGGTTTACTGCACCTAGAAGAAGAACAGGGAAGTGCATGCTTGCATGCATGCACGTGCACACGTGAACAGTGCTAAATCAGTGGTGTGCAACTGAGACTGGACCAGACCGAAGATAAAGATATTATTTGTCTGAGCATTCAGCAATTGAAGAGAAGCCAGGTCATCCTGAGAAGAAGGAGATAAATCCTGAGCTAGACGAGAATACCTGATCATCACAAGTGATCAGAGGTACAGAGCAAGGCCAGCAGTCTTTATCCCAGACTGCTGAGGATACTTGAAGAACTTGAAGTGAAGAAGAGCTACTCGTGCGACTCGAGGAGCCAGGAGAAGACCCTGTGGGACTCAGGGAGAAGAAGTCTTCAGTGGGATTCTGGAGCAGGCCAGTGGGACTCTGGTAACACTGTGGGATGCAGTATAAAGACCCTCCTGTGGGACTCAGGAGAGATACGGTGGGAAGCTGTATCGACCATTGTAATTTTAACAGGTTATAATGGAGAATCCATGCTGGGAAAGCATGGCAAGGATGTAGGCCTTTGGTGCCGAACCTTGTAAATCCTTGTGTCCTGTGCCTTTTCATTACTGCATT
This sequence comes from Viscum album, assembly GCA_963277665.1. Lineage (NCBI taxonomy): Eukaryota > Viridiplantae > Streptophyta > Magnoliopsida > Santalales > Viscaceae > Viscum > Viscum album. The sequence continues at coordinate 840,684,818 of OY728123.1, forward strand.
ATCCGGGAAAGGTTGAGAGATACAAGAAGAGTGGATCGAGGCTTTAACCAGCCATAGAGGTTTAATTGATTAAGAATCAATTAGTAAAAAGTTTTAAGGGATCACTGATTCACCCCCTCCCCCTCTCAGTGATTCACACTGATCTGGGCACTTCAATTGGTATCAGAGGGAGGTTACCTCTAAAAGATCCAAGAGAGTCTTTATGGAGTGATGATTTGAGGAAATGAATGACCAGCCTCAAATGGAGATATCTGCCAAGACTCAGAAAAACAGAATGAAGAAACAGGCCAAGAAAATGGAGAAAGCCTGTCCTAGCTGTGATGAAGTTGAAACAGTGAATGATCTTCAGAGTGCACTCAAATATCTTCAGAAGACAGTCCCCAAGGAAGTGGCAATGTGTATAGCTACAGGCATCCTTGATCTTCAAGAAAAAAAATCACAGTTAGAAGAAGAAGCAAATGCTATGGAAGATCAGCTGGCTAAAAGGGTTGGCATAACCAACACTCTCAGAAAGCTGGTAAATGCCAAAGATGAAACTGTTTCCCTTTGCAATGAAAGATATGAAGATACTGCTGAAGAATTGCAAAGGAGCCTTTCTGAGAAAGACATCTTTATGATAATAGTCAAAGATGTTGTCCATGCACTGGAAAAGAGGCACAAAGTGTGAATGAATGTTAGAGATGCTCAACTCAAAGACAAAGTCAAATTGGTGAAGGAGCTTGACAATTCATTGCAAGAAATGAAGAAGGTGCATGATGACCAGTTGAATCAGCTGAAAGAAAGTTGGGAAGGAAAGCTAAGAGCTGTTGAGGATGAGAAGAACTCCCTTAACATGAAGTGTTTAGAACTGGAGGTGATATTGAAAAATCTGCAATCACCCAAAGCTGAAACCTCCCAGTCAGCTGAAAGAAGAAATGTTGCTACTCAAGTGAGCTTTGAAAAGGATGATTCTAAAAGAAAGACATCCTATAATAAAAGGGCAACAACTTCTAGAAAGAAGGTACCATCCATACCATCTTGTACTCATGCTTCTAAAAGTGTTTCTACTAAAAGTGCAGGATGGAAGAATAATTCCAAACAAGTATGGATGAAGACAATGAAGAAAGAGAGCTCTCCTAAAACAACACAGCAAGTCAAGAAAAGTACCCAACAATCAGAAGGACTGAAGAGATCAAGATTTGTGGGGCAGTGTTGGTGTTGTAATAAGTATGGGGACTGTGCAAAGGATTGTTGGTACAATCCACTGAATGCCAAAGCACAGAGGAAGCCCATGCCAAGGGGGAGCAAGCCAGAGGAAAAGAAGCAACATCCACAGGTCCAGAGACATCTGTTTACTGCAAATAGATTTGGATTACTTGACAACATCTGGGATGGGTGCAAAAGTGGTCAACTAGATACATGTCAATATCCAACTGTATCCAGAGCTCAAAAGAAGAAAAGATCACAGAACCTGGCTCAAAAAGATTCCTTGGGAGGCAAGAAGAAAGTAGAAAATGCTCCCAAGAAGTGTTTGAGAAATAAAGAGAAGTCCTTGGAGTCTGAGTCCAAGAAAGGTGATGCATCCAGAAGGACCACCAAGAAGACATGCTTCTACTGTGGAAAGAAAGGTCATACCATGGATCTTTGCAAACAAGCCATGGAAATAAATAGAAGCCAACTGAACTCAAACAGACAATCAATCCAAAAGAAGAAGAAGGGATTGATTGAAAACAAGTTGCCTAAGAAAGGTAGCTTGACAGCATCCAAAGAACCATGTGGAACTTCCAAATCTGAGGCCACTCTTCCAAATGATTTACTTGTCATATGGCCACATCAGTTGCAACTTGCCAGAGAACTACAAAGAGTTGAAGATGAAGCTATGGCAATTGCTAAAGCAAAAGGGAAGAAGAATATTTCACATGAAGATGTATTGAAATCCACACCAGCACAACCATCATTGAAGATCAAATGTGCAAGTGTGAAGACTAGTGAAAATGGGACATCTCGGTTGAGAGAATCTTCTCAACCTTGTTGTTCACATTGATGAACCAAGGAGGTTCCATCTTATTCCCTTATACTCTTGGTATATACATGTGCTAACATTGCAGGGAATTGAAGATGATGATCATTCTCATCTGGAGGATGGTTTGGACAGAACGGAGTGCACCCCTTGAGGGGGAGCAAATCTGAAGAAGATGATGTTCTAAAATTAATATCATCTTGAGAAAGTGAAGGTATTCCAATCATGCTTTCATCCCTTGTTTCTTAATTGAGTTTATCTTGTCAATTAAGGGGGAGTATGGATTGAAGACAAATGGATGAAAGGGGGAGCTTTATCTTTGCACTGAACTTTATAATGTGTTTTGTGAAGTATGTGCAGGATTCAGTAATTCATTGAATATCTGAAAAATTTCAAACCCCTAAGCATGATCTCACATGTGTAGAGAATTATGGACAGCTCTGAATTCCTTGGTTACATCACTCTTGTTTTCTACACCGGGTTAGCCCAAGTAGACTTAGAGTTGATTTACTAAAGGTTCTTTGCTAAAGAGAACATGTGGCATCATCCCTCTCTTAGTGATTTTCAAGAATATGCTATTCAAAGGGAGGAAGATATTTTTGAAAGTGAACCACACCACACCTTTGCATTTGATTGCCAATAAGGGGGAGAAAATATTGGCACACATATTGACCCATTCATATGTGCTGAAGGAGTGTATTGACAACAAATACAAAGGGGGAGATTGAAGTGCATTATGTTGCATTTGTTGTCAATGAGGCATGAAGTTGTCTTGGAATGAATGGAAGTCAAGGAAATGTCAAGATGTGAATGACAAAGGTTGTGATGGTGTTGGTGGTGAAGGAGAATGGCCATGGAATTTAGAGGCATGTCACTTAGGAGATTCACTAAGTGGTATTGGAAATTGTGGTTGAAACATTCTCCATGAACATCTGACGATTGTTGAGCTGATCTTTAAGTTCATAGAACTTGTATCAATTGGATACAAAGTCACAACATTGATTGAAGACCATGCATTGTCTTCACAATGCATGAGGAGTTGAAGAGAGCCATCCACAACTTCTAAGTGGATGAAGTGAGCTAAATAAGTCCATGCACTATCACTTAGTGCATGTGAATCAGAATATGATCCAATTGATCTCTGATTAGATCAATGAAGCACATTGAAGAGTTTAAGTGATTTAGGAGCTCAGTTGAAGATGAAGACCCTTCGTGAATTCCATTACAAAGTGATGAATAAATGTTGAAGAAGAATGGAGGAATTCTAATGAAGAAGAAATAATTGATCAAGTAGCTCGGTTGATGAAGATCCTTGAGAATTCTCTCCTAAGTTGAAAATGAGATGGTGAAGAAGAATTATAAATTGAGGAGTTGTTTTTAATCAAGAATATTAATGTTTGAATTCTCAAGAAGAAGATGAAGGAAAAGAAAGCCTTGAAGGGAAAGTGGCACTTGGCATGTTTTACATAGAGGAGGACTTTGTTTTTACAAAGTCTTATTTGAAGACTTAGCCAAAAATATGGCCAGCCCGTGAGCACCTTGGGGGGTTCAACCCCAAGGCATGGGCACTAGGGGCACCACGCCCGGGGGAACCCCGTGGGGCGAGCTCAGGGCGGCAGGGGCGCACCCGCAGACACCACAGAGGCGCTGGGGCACGCCCGGAGGAGCGCATAGTGGGCGCAGCGCGCCCGTGTGTGTGCATGGTGGGCGCTAGAGCGCGCCCGCAGGGAGCAAGGTGGGCGCAGAGCGCGCCCGCAGAGAGAACCCGGTGCGGGGCGGCACCGGGAGGGGAGGAGTTTCAACTGGCGTGTTGAGGGCAGCTCCAGGGTAATAAAGCGCGAGAAAACCGCACCCCGTTTCGATGTGGGACGTGGAAAATTCACCGGGATTGAATCTGAGCCGCACATCTCATCGCGCGTCTTATTTCCGCCGCACGATCAATCCGCCGCGCCCCCGATTTAATCCAGCCGTCCGATATATCTCAAATGCCCGATCCGACGGCTCCCGCCTCGTCCTCTTCCCCGAGCTCGGCAGAGGTCTCCCCGCGCCTTCCCGCGAGCTCCGCTCGAACCAGAGGCAACCTGAAGCCGGTTTTCGAGTTCCCGGCCTCCTCTGAAGGATCTAAGACCTCCCTCGTACTCGTCTGGCCACACTGAACACAGCCATTCTATAAAATGGATGTGCATGCAACAAATGAAGATTTTCGATGTAAGCCGAGGCAAACGGAGTTGCCGAGGCCATGAGGTGTTCATGTTTTGCATGGATTGGGTTTCAACAGAGGCCGTGCATGCGTTATAAATCGCATGCACGTGAAGGAGAAAAATAAAGGAAGAACCCGCGTCAAACCGAGAATGAAAAACAAGATTTGAAAAGATTTTTTTAAAGATCCGAAGATCTCGGGTGTTTGAAGTTATTTCACGCGGATGATCCGAGGCGTTTCTCTGCCTATAAAAAGAGAGGCTGAGGCTCTCATTAAGCTTGCTGATACGCTGAAGTTCTGTTGAATACCCGAAGTCCCGCGTGTGCTCTGCCTCGCGAAGAAAGAAGCCACCGCGCAAAAACTTTGTGCGGTTATTGTTCTCGGTGCCACCCGAGGCCCGAAGGAGTTCCTTTCGCGCACCCCTTGCGCGAAAGAGGTGAAGGAGGAGAAGGAGTCCCCTGTGCGCACCTCTTGCGCGGCAGGAAGACCTTGTGGGTGTTGCACTTGCGCGCCCCGCGGGTAGGAGGTCTTGCGCGCCCCTGTGCCGTGCACCTTGCGCGCCTTGCACTGGTTGCACCCTTGAGGCTTGCGCGGTTGTTGAAGTGAAGGAAGGCGAGCCCCTTGCATCCTTTTGTGTGTGCTAAGTGCAAAGAATACCCGAGGCACTTTGTGTGCAAAGGAGGGAAAGACCGTAGCCCTGTGCAAACAAGAAGACCACACCAAGCAGTGTGTGTGTAAGTGGGTGAAAAACAGGAGGAAGGCCGAGGCCTTAGTGCCTTGTGTGCAAAGTGATCAAGAGAAGGTCGTGGCCCTACTGTGTGTGCATTTGAAGAAAAGGCAGTAGCCTTGTGTGGTTTCAAATAGGAGAAAGGCAAAGCTTGCACTTTGTGTGTGCATTTAATGAAGGAGGCCGTAGCCCTTATGTGGGTGCACACATTGAAGAACAAATTATAGAATATTATTTGTGTGTGCAAGACAAGTGGAAGTGCCTTTGGCTAAGTGTGTGCACAAGAAGTGGGAGGCCGAGACCATACCATTGTGTGTGTGTAAGATAGTGAAGAAATAAGCCGAGGCCAAGTGTATGCAAGTGGGTGAAGTGAAGACCACATACTTGTGTGTGTGTGCAAACTTGAAGAACCACCTACGGCCCAAGTATGTGCAAGAAGAAGTGAAGGCCAACTCATGTGTGTGCTAAAGTGAAACAATTGTGTGCAAATTAAAGAAGTGGCCGAACCTAGGTGTGTGCACTAAAAAGTGTATACACATTAGAAGAAGAAGAAGAAGTTCCACACTAAAGTAAAACACACTTCTAAGTGTGTGAACTATTTTGATAAAGTGTGTGAAGTTCAGTGAAGGTGTGTGCTTAAAAGAAATATACCCTTTGAGGGTTTACTGCACCTAGAAGAAGAACAGGGAAGTGCATGCTTGCATGCATGCACGTGCACACGTGAACAGTGCTAAATCAGTGGTGTGCAACTGAGACTGGACCAGACCGAAGATAAAGATATTATTTGTCTGAGCATTCAGTAATTGGAGAGAAGCCAGGTCATCCTGAGAAGAAGGAGATAAATCCTGAGCTAGACGAGAAGACCTGATCATCACAAGTGATCAGAGGTACAGAGCAAGGCCAGCAGTCTTTATCCCAGACTGCTGAGGATACTTGAAGAACTTGAAGTGAAGAAGAGCTACTCGTGCGACTCGAGGAGCCAGGAGAAGACCCTGTGGGACTCAGGGAGAAGAAGTCTTCAGTGGGATTCTGGAGCAGGCCAGTGGGACTCTGGTAACACTGTGGGATGCAGTATAAAGACCCTCCTGTGGGACTCAGGAGAGATACGGTGGGAAGCTGTATCGACCATTGTAATTTTAACAGGTTATAATGGAGAATCCATGCTGGGAAAGCATGGCAAGGATGTAGGCCTTTGGTGCCGAACCTTGTAAATCCTTGTGTCCTGTGCCTTTTCATTACTGCATTATCCGGGAAAGGTTGAGAGATACAAGAAGAGTGGATCGAGGCTTTAACCAGCCATAGAGGTTTAATTGATTAAGAATCAATTAGTAAAAAGTTTTAAGGGATCACTGATTCACCCCCTCCCCCTCTCAGTGATTCACACTGATCTGGGCACTTCAAATTGTTCCTCAAATAGATTTATAGGTCAATATTTTGTAGGATCTCAGTCACTAAATGTAATTTATATCATATTTTCTACCATAAAATCTATACATGGAATGTGTCACAAACAATGTAGAGGAATGGTGGAATTTTTATTCAATATTTTTCACCACTATTTGAAAAATAATCTCGAATGGATTGATTTATCTTGGTATTGTCTTATCATTATTTTAAAATATTATAACCCCCCTCTGAATGGATATCAGATTATTTCATTCAAACTATATTTAAACATTAAATATCATTAATATTAATCAAAAAATTGTTTTGTAATATTTCTACTTCATTCATATTACATTTAAATATTTAAAAATTATCAATAATTTCATAGAAAATATTATTTCATATCTACTTTATATCTCTACTATAATCTCTTGATGTTTGTGTTTTACAATTATTTTGATAAAAGAGCCTCATTTTTTCCATTTAAATACTACATTGGAAATTTTACCTACTTAATATCTCTAGAAGAGGTAATAATTAATATGGATATACATAGAATACCATTTAATGGTATATAAATATATTATATTCAGTTTGAATGATTGTTTTTTTAAGAACAATTGTGAGATGGTGATAATCAGCACTGAAACACAATAGTGTCGGTAATACTTTCTCAAGATTTATCAATAAGCATGAGTTGATACCCATATTTCTGTTGGGTACAATGGTGTTTAGTTCATCATATATATTTTAAAAATACATTTTATATATAGTTTATAGGTTTCAATCATGAATTACTATTTTATTTAAATTTTATTCACTGCCATCACAAAGTCATCAACTTAAAAAATGGAATCAAGACCATTAGTTATCCTCTTGAGTCTACTGATTAAATACATGGTAATGTTCTTCTATATCCAAAAAAGTTCTAATAATGGTCACAGAATACATATATACATATTTCATGCATCCTTAACAAGGTGATATACCTATAATTGTGATATTTACTTTGTAATCACCATATTCATGTTTACCGATTTGATTTTTTCCTTTATATGTATATACAGTCTTCCTTGTTGAATAGTAAAAGATGAGCTAGGAGAATCATCAAAATGTTACTTAATTATTAATTATTTTGAATGAACTCATATAAAGGAATTATTCATTATAAATAAATATTTTTCATTGTTGAACTCTAGAATACTCACTACCAATTTCATTATATCGATATTTTCTTATTAGGGATGTATTATCATTACATATATGGATGTTTTATTAACAATTTTGAAATTATTGGATTTATCCACTTCTTTTACGACCTCACCATTCATACATATAAAATTCATTACTATTAGGTCATTCTCAACCATCATCATGGAAGATATAGTATGATATTTTTACCTTAGAGAATCAACTACATTTTTAACTTCTCAAGGAATGTAATTTATTGATCATCCAAAGTTTATGATAATTTATAATTATATAAATTATGTCATGTTTAAATACTTCTCTGGGAACATATATTTTATTATTCCTTGATCAATATATATATATATATATCAATTTTTCTATAAGGGAAATTATTCAAAATTATTATTCCAAATATAACTACCACAAAATCTAAAACATGTGTCATGTAATTTTCCTCAAGGTCTTTCAATTGAAAAGAGACATTAGAAACTACATTATAATTATATAGGAGGATGCATCCCAAAACCATTAATATGTACCACTTTATGTTACAAAACATTTTCCATTGTAGTGTAATATATGAAAATGTACTTGGATTAATAATTTATTAGGATACTTGAATCATTTCTCATGTTCATCAATACAGAAGAACATCACTCATTTTTATAATAACATTTTTTATAGATTTGATATTCATTTATAATTTATCCAAAAAAATAAATATTACTCAGATAATATATGAAATATTTATATTAATATCAGGGTGGTTGGTCTTTAGCATTATTCAATCATGTTTCTCTACAATTGACACACATTTACACCCTCACTTATGACTATGTCACCTATGATACATTATAATTTGGATCAAAAAAATAACTATTATTGAACATGGTATTTAATTTATCCTTACATATAGTCCTTACCATGATATTAAATGTTCTTCTTGTTCATCCATTTTCTCATATTATATGTGAATATCAACAATAAGGACAGAAATAATTTTTTGAAGGTATCCTCCGTAGAAAATTTCATTTTATTCAAGAAGATAATAAGTATGATTATATTTTTGAATGACCTCACTATGAATTAATAGATTCAATTATTTTCATGGAATTATATCATATTAATATCATCACTTTTCACCATTAATTGAAGATATCTAGATCAATGTTTAATATTTGGGAAACAATGACACCCTAAATTTTGATCAAATAGTTAATTAATTTGTTGTGGAAGATAATAGTTCAGAGTTTTGATTTAATGAAGATAATGATAGTACATATATTGTTCCCTGGATCCAATAATATTTTTGAATTAGAGGACATGTTCACCCCATGGAGGATCACATGGTTATATAGAACCCTTATCCATGTTAAATTATAAGTGCTCCTCTAAATCATTCATTTTAACAATTTCTGTTAGTACAGATTCATTGATATAATTTATAATCACAGGTTATGATCAACTAATACCCCAAAATCACACTACAAGGGAAAGATAATATGTTCTTATATATATACATCTTTATATTCTATAAAATATTTTATTCAATTAATTTTAACTTCCACCATAACCATTAATGTTATAATTATCTAATTGTGGGGTACTAGATCCCGCATTATATAATTGCAACTTAATTTTGTTATTGGGAATCCTTAACAAAATATTTAACCATAGGATTATCCATATATTTTATTTGATTCCATTTTTCTGAAAACTGATATCTTATCAAGGTAAGGAATTATAATCCATAACAATTTTTTCATATCCAACTAAGTGCCAAGTAAGTAAATATGTAGAAATGATCAATGAAAAATCATTATTATATAATTGTTATATATCATATAAATTATAATCAAGAAACCATTAGTTTTCATAGAAGTTTAAATATCCAATATATTGGGTGGAGAATCAATATTCTGATAATAAATGAATGATTTGAATATATAAAAATAACCAAAATCAAATAATGAATTGGAATATCAATAGTCGATAATGTGTGTTCATTTAAATACCTCATTATCATAATCCACCTCAGGGGTAGTGATATTATATTCTCTTCCAAATTTCCTAAGGCTCATAGTTTTATGGTTACTATTCTTTTCACTATATCTAGGGTTAGGGATTTTATTTAACAACATCCCAAACTCCATAAATCTAATGAATTGGTGTTTGGTTCGAGAATTAGTTAGGTTATTATTTTTCAAAATTTCATCAAAAATATATATCATCACATTCGAATAGACTTTATCATTGTATCTAGTCATCCTATACATGTAAATCAATATTATCCCACTATGGAAATTACTTGGGTACTCTAATACATATTTTTATATAATGGTAAACACACCATCATTCTATATGACTGGTCATCAGAGATTCTAGTATGTTTATCCTTATAATTTCACACTTCAAGATAATTAAAATTATCAATTTACTAATTCATTGTTATCACATTGTAAATAGATAAATCTTACAATCCAATTTCTATTATGCATAATTCCATTCAATTAATTTTATTTATTCCACATAATTGGAAATCTTTATCACATTCACGGTAGGATGAAAGACAATAGATGATCCTTGTAATACCTATGAGGTTTTAATTATAATATAAAATAGATTCATCCTTCTTCACCTATAAGATTAAAATATTGATCATTCTTTAATGATTTTGAGGAAGATTAATGGGGATGAATTTTTTCGTGAACATATCTCATCCTATGGAGTCATATGTTTTCATTTTCATGTATTTTTAATGACTATTAACCATTGTTTATACTCCCCATACAATTTGTGGATGTTTAATACATTCTTATTATAGTTTTATAAATGGATAATATAAAATATCATCCTTAATTTTTTAATCCACTGTTCGATGTTTATTTGGTAATAAGACGAACTAATGTTGGTAAGATATATTTTCCAAAAAACAATTGATAGCATGTTTATAATTCCATTGTGAATTTCTGACATCGTCATGGTTCTCTTTTTTTGTACATTTTGATTGTTAGGAAGTCATTTACATGAGCTATTTCAGTCCATATCCCTTCCTATTTAGTTTCTTAATGTGAAAATCACTATATTCTACTAGTGGATAACCTAGATCCTCCATGCTCATTATAAATCATAATATAATGGAATGTTTTTAAGAGGAAGAAATCCGAATAGGAAACTATAAATATATAAATAATTACTCCAAAATAATATTTAAACACTATCTTAAGATCATGTCCATTTTAATCAAGGATATACACTATCAGTTCCTCTTATTCAATCAAACCTAAATATTTTTAAATCATACATAACAGCTCTAAAATTGAATGTGAATTAACCAAAACATGTCCCTAGAGAGAGTTAAACTAGGTGTATAGTTATTCAACCATTTCATGCATTATGTAAAGATATTTCTAATACCCAACAAGAGTTTTCATGGTCATTACCCTTAGTCCCATTTTCGATGTTGGAATTTGTCTAGATAGGAACTTTATATTTAGAAAACTACATAATCTCTAGTTTACTAACATTTCAGAATGTTGTCTATTTAAATATTATACCTAGGGTTTTCACAAATATTCATACATTGTAATTATAAAAATTAATTAAATTAACCTCTAAAAATAAATACACTTTACTATAATACCAACAAAGACCACATAGGAATGCCTTATCATTATAATTGGTTACATTTATATATAATACATTATAACTATCAAATAATCTTTTAATCCTATGAAAAAAATGATTATTTTCATTGGTTATTATCAACTAAAATAACATATTTTATAATAATTGTGAATATTTATTTATAATTAGACCACACTATGAAGGAACCTAGGGCATAGAGTTATCTTTAAAACTAATAACATTAAGGTTATGATATGGACTTATGTAATAAAACATAACAACAAAAAAATCCATACCAATATGTCAAAAAGGATCACAAAGAAAAACATTTAATAATTAAAAAACAATCTAATGAAATCTTACATGGTATATTAATTTTTTGAAAACACATATTTTATTTTCCCATCATCATCATGTCAAGGAATAATGGATTTATGTTATCTAACATCTAGATTTTACACACAATAAACAGAATACATTATTTGTCAATCTATAAATCATAATGGATGTCATGGGATTTTTAGGAGTTTTATGACGTCCTAATGACCGTGTGAAGAATGCAGAATCAATAGATAAATTAAGACTGATCCAACATTTTTCTTCCATTAAAATCTATATCTGAGATCTTAATGGGAGAATGATGAAGGTATTATATCTCAAAATTTACTCGAATAGTGGACATTACTATTCCAATGGCTAAAAGGATCTTTTCTAACTAGTTTTTACAATCCAAAAATCAGTTTGGTCCTAGGAATGTAATGGAATTGATTATCAACCTATGTAAAAAAAATATAAGAAAATTACCCTTGTCATAAATGTTATAAATATTTTATCACTAACTTGTATCACATTATCATGTTTTGTGATAAAATAATAACCATTATCTTGTCCCATAATTTCTTCTAATAATTTAATAATCCATAAAAATGAAATGTTTGTTTGAAAAATTAAATTTTATCTCATTAAATATTATAATTAGATAAATTTTGAATAACTTGACATATAAATCCAATCATTAGTATTATAAACATGAAAAAAAAATATTTTATTTAATTTTACTTTTGACCGACCAGACTCGGATGTTCAGCAGCCCTGAAATTCTGGCCTAGATTTTCAACAACTCAAATTCATCTAAATTGGTGGACCATGTTAATACACGTATTATGTAACCAATAAGGCCATTTTCCTGATACTTTTAATTCCTATGTATATGAAAATAGTAGAGTCTAGTGACCCCTCAGTAAAAATAAAGAGATAATGATATTCATAGCTATGTCTACCTCGTAAGAACATGTTTTATATAATAAAATCTCCCAGTTTAACTATTTATCACAAATAATGATGACCAATAAAATCATTATTATTTTGATGTATTTTATATTTCATAATCATAATAGATTGAATTAACATCTTATATCGTTGTTATTGATTTAATATAGGTACTATAATCTTGGCTGACCTGGGTCCATAATATATCTCTTCCGTAACTTGGAAGCAAAAAATTATCTTCTGATCATTCAACCAATGCAAGAAGAACAATGATTCTCCCATAATATTCTACCTCACCATAACATCAATGTCATAATTTTATCATTTCATCAATGTACATGTTAAATTTATACACATAGATAATGAACTCGATAATTGAGATAAATAAACATGTTTATATATAAGAAAATAAAATGAGACTTGAAAAATATGATGTTTCTATTAGAGGGTATGTCCTCATGATCTCATATAATTTATATCTCCCTGAAAACGATTCATGAGATGATGTCTAAATAATTATGAGCCCCCTAAATCTGATAGGATGACAGAGTCTATGTCTCATAAATATTATATATCTTAAAGATAGAAAATTTGTTTAATATTACTATCATATATTCTCAAATTAATCATTAAAGTTGTCAACTTGTATATAATTTTGATAAAAAACTTAATCAAAGGACATTAACATATAAAAAAATAATATAGAAGTATAAAAACTATTAATGTAAGGATAAAAAGATATTATAAAAAATTATATACATGTAATTGAAATGAAATTACATAAATTATTTTGATATAAGGAACCCACTCACTACACTATCTCCTATAATAGATATATGTTTTGATAATTCTCAACATCCTCATTCTCACATGAGTTTCATGTTTCTAGTGAGATATTGATTTAGTCCTGGGTATGATAATTTATCCTCTTTGGGAACTCTACTAACTCGGATGTCATCTCTCTAGGTGATATCCATTTGACGATGAAACATCCTAAATAAAGTTTTTCCCACTTATATAACATATTCCCCTGAGAAAAAAAAACAACTATACTATTATTATAATATTATACTATAATAGGTTTCCCACTACTATATATATTTCCACACTTGAATTTTTTTATTACCAATATACTTTTCTAGATTCCTCAAAATCCCTTATATACTCATATTTTTCTATATAATCGGAAAGAAAAAACTGTTTGTTCTTTTATATCTCACTTCACCATCATTCAAAAAAAATCAAGATATTAATGTTAATTTTAGAACTAATTTATATGTATAGAATTTTGATTTGATTTATCACCTCATGAATATATCTTCATGACCACCGTATGCCAGGAACTTATCCATTGTAATTTAACTATAACATAAGATTACTTTTACATGTTCCCATTGTAGCTCTCCTAAAAGGATAATTATTAACCATCCATGTTTTATTAATTTGAGATGTAAAACCTAGTACATCACATTACATACGAAACTGATACTTTTTTATACACATAAGGTATTCTAATCATTATTTCAATCCCCTCGTGTGTTTATGGAAACATCTTCTTGGATATACTAAATCCATATGAAACAATAAAATATCATCTCTTATATTTATGTTTATTATGAATTTTAAATATTTATTCAATATATGCACATTTACAAACATAAATCATCCTTTGATATATAACTTTATAGATCATGATACAAGAATATAGGCACCATCAACTAATTCATTAATGTATATACATTCAATAAACAATTTCTTCAATCTCTCTAGGACTATAAATTTATTTCCCATTAAAAATATGCGGTCATCGTATAATACTAAATAAATATGACACTACAACTATCCTTCTTATAGACACATTGCATGTTTTTATTCATAATGAAAAAAACACACTTATGGACTCATCAAAACCAAAAATAATTTATTTTGATGCATAGTACAATACATTTATTGATCAATATAGACTATATAAATTTATGGAATTATTATTGAAAATAAACCCTTTATGTTGTTCGATAAATATTTCATAATTAACATATCATTTTTTAAATTGTATTGACATCTAATTTTGAAATTTAAAAAACTTATGAAAGGAATGTATTGCATGTAATATTGTGATAGATTTTAGCATTACAACTGCTGAGAAGGGTTACTCATAATACATGAATTGATGTATTATATAAAAAAATTCTATTAGTAATTAATTATATGTTCTTACTTTACCATCCATGTATATCTATTTCTTGAATACCCAGATAAACCCAATATGTTTTAAATCATGGATTTTATCTAACAATATAAAAACATGATTTTGGTATATGGAGTCAATTTCAGTATCCATTGTTTGATTCCATAAATAGTATTATTTCTATATAATACTTCCTCCTTGTTTAGAGGATCATCATTCTATAGTTTTAGTGTTTCACCTAACTCTATGATAAGAAAATAATATCATTATACTTCTCAAACCTCTCTTATAGACCTATGTAGAACTTCTTTTATTGGAACATCATCCTCTCCCACTATCTCTTGATGATATTATTTTCATGCCGACTATTTTTCATATGGAGCATAATCTTAATTGATATAAATATTAATCCCAATATTTCCATTTTAATTGCGTTCCAATTCTATAAATGTACCATTTCATACTTAAATCTCTATTAAAACATACCAGTTATATAGTTAATATCCATTAGTCTCCACAGGATAACCTTTATATATATAATTCATTCTATAAGATGATTATTTTTTTATTAGTAATATTATTTATAAACACCACACATCCTTATAAACATATATATGATTTATTGGGTTTCATTCCATACCATAAATCTTATGGATTCCCATTTTCTAAAATATTTATTACATAGATTAGATTATATGACATAAGCTATAGTTCATATACACATAGTAATGGAAATCTGACCTTTCCCAATGCTTATATACCAACGGTTTGTAAAAACCATTGGTATAGGTCCCCTTTCCCAACGGTTTTGCCAAACCGTTGGGAAATCCCACTTTGAGGCCACTTTTACCATCGTTTTTGGCAAACCGTTTGGAAAAGTCCACTTTGTGGCCACGTTTCCCAACGGTTCGGCCAAACCGTTGGGGTAGGTATACCCTTTCCCAACGGTTTGGCCAAACCATTGGGAAAATTCCAAAAAGTGGACACCTTTTCCAAGGTTTTGGAAAACTATTGGGATAAGGATCTATACCAACGGTTGTCAAAACTATTGGTATAGAGCTATACCAATGGTTTTGACAACCGTTGGTATAGATCCTTTGATTTTTTTAAGATCTTCATACTGAGAACATTATATAAATCAAAATTTAAAATAAAAATGAGAATAAATATATATATTTATGTAATTATGTTCACAAATGTCATGTTAGGTTATAGGTTATGTTGTTCAATGATAAACTAGGTGTCCTGGGATCAAATCCCTACGAATGCTTTTTTTTTGAAATACATATACCAACGGTTCCATAAACGTTGGTATATATTTTCATATTACTTACAGCAACAGTTTTCCCAAAACCGTTGGTATAGACCTATCCCAATAGCTTACTTTGCAACTGTTATCCAAACCGTTGGTATATGCTCTACCAAAGGTTTGGAGGCCTATACCAACGGTTCCACACTGTTGATATATGCTTGTTTTCCAATAGTGAAAAAAATGCTAATTGTACAATTTTAAGACTCATCATTGATACAAAAATGTTTTTTAGGAGTTAATTCATTCATTCACTAACATCAATCCAGTATGGTGTATACATAGGAGTTATTTGAAATACATTCTCACACTCAATTAAATGTTGGATGAATTCTAAGACAATATATTCCCTTCCATGGTGTGGTTGAATTTTCTTGATCTTCATTCCCTGTTAATTCTCAAATTCATTATAATATTCACTAAACACGATAATGTAATCTTACTGATACCACATTATTAAGAGATATCCATATAAACAATAACAATATATTGAAATAATTAGTTAATAAACATCCAATATTCCTTACTATAAATAGACCACACACACAATAATATGAACAATTTAAAATGGATTTAATTCTCTTTCCCCTATCCCAATGGAATCTGATTTGTTCATTTATCATTTTCAAAAAGCCTGAAAAATATCAATGGATTTTAATACAATAGTTTCTAACTGCACTTATTGATGCTATTTTTTTAAATTCCACATGTTTACATGACACATCATATTATTCCATAAGATGCTAGGAAATAAGACTTCTTAAATGGATTTTTGATTTACTGGAAATATTGTATTATCTTTTTCACATATACATAACCATTTTTAATATGTTTTATACCCTAATATATATAATCATTATACATAATAAGTTTTTATAAACTGAAATAATATATCATAATGTCTAAACTCAAAACTCATATTATGTTTTTGTTTACATATGATATATAATAACAATAACTTATTTTAAAGAACATTCCAATAGGAAAATTATGATGATGATTTATCAGTGATATTTCTTCTAGTCTCACACCATTTATATCTTAGAGGTATACTTCCTCTTTTACAAATTTTTCTAAATTTATATTCATCCACTATTAAAATATAAATGAGTGATCCACATGTAGTATCCAATACCCAACAAGCAGAAATAATATTATTACGATGAGTGAAATATAATATAAATCATGTATGGTGACTTTATCTTCCTCTTATATTTTTAATTCATAATCAAGTGGTATTACATGACAAAAGAAAAATAATAATTCCTATATTTAATTTCCAACATTATATATTATTTTATTCATTATAGGTCGCTGGATATGTGAATTTGACTTATACGTATGCCTTGAAGTATTATCCCATATTTTAATCCATTTAATTACCATGAGAATCAAAGTGTTTGAATTATTCATATACTATTCTTCCTAAAAAAATTAAAAACCCCTGGAGTGACTTATTCATGTTATTCATGTTATATTTATCCATTAATTTTTATGAACACTACGGTAAATATATTGAAAAGAAAATGGATTCTATTTTTATGCTAGTTTAAACCCTAGTGTACTTAGTATATTAATGTTCTATATAATATGCAGTACATGAGGTATTGTAATCAAACATTCTTCTTTTATGATTCTATATTGATAACATTATAACCCATATATTCCCTTTCGATCTGTCTCTTCATGTAACTAATAGGAATAAGTAATCTTTTTGAAAGAATATATTTCCTGGTTAATTTTATTCAGCTCATTTAATTTAGATTAAAATATGAAACATGAAATCTATTTTCAATCATGCATATGAATATTTTATTTATCAATATATTATATCCCCATTATGGGGGATTATGAAGAAGTTGGAATTCATGAAAATAAATCATCCTTCCTTAGTGTAATGCTTTGTGAAAGATCTTATACCACTATTTTAGGGTATGTCCAGTCATGATATTCATGTTATCCAATATTGTTCTACCTAATATAAAGATTATGGGGGTTTTAATTTTATCTAAAATAAGGAAAAAATTATTATTACATTACAAACATTCCTTTTAAAAAATTTCAAATTGTAAAATTTATATGTCTCAGAGTATTTTATCAAATCATAGAATCCCTCACCTACTAGATTTGGAACACTTAGTGGCATGATTATTCTAGTGTAAAGTATCCCTAAACCCTCCCCTCAGCCTTTATATATGAAATCTAGAATGATTTTAGACCCTTTGGATGGATTTTCTCATGTAAAGTACAATAAATCATAGATACATGATTTGTTGAGTCGGGCCTCATATCCTATAAATAATTACATTCTCCTTAACAATGATAATCCTATAATACCGAAACAAGATATATATATCTTATCCTTTTCTCATAACCATATTAATGTTTTACCATAACTCGCATACCAAATCATTATTATTAAGAAGCACCCTTAACTAGCATTGACAAAAACATAGAATAATATATTGTGTCCAAATTCATGTAATGTATGATTTCTATATACTTAATAAATAATTTTAGAGATTTTGTAATTTAATATCATTAATGTAAATCCTTTCCTATTTTACCTATTTTTTATTTTTTAGTGAACTCACAACCTATCATTCTTAAATGATAAAAAATTCACAGTATATGTTTATTTTATTTATGCATTCTCATTTGTTACTATACTATGTGATCATGCATAATAAATAAATTTTCACAAAATAACAAACCATGAACAAGATAAAATAGAAAAATAACAATGTGGCCATGATTAGTTATCCATTGGTTAATACTTTGTTCAAATTTGTGGATTAACCAATATCATTGTGGAATTATTTATTTCAATAGCTGACTTGAATTGAAATAATGAAACACAAAATCATTTCAAATGTTTTGATTAAACCATATCTTGACTCACACATCATTATATAATCTCCTTCATTCCTTACAATGTATTATCAAACACGAATGATGGATCGCATGGTACACAATTACATTTCATAGAATAAGTGTGGCCATAATGGCCTATATAAAAAATTAATATTAAAATAAGATTCACATATAATAAAAAATAAAAAATTTCAAAAATTTAATACATAAATGAAATAATTATATTATATTATATTAAAACCCTAACATGCATGGGTTAGTCTTGGGTTATGATCAGTCAGTATTCAATTATATTGTATAAGATAAATTAAATCATCTAAAATTCAACTCAATGGTATTTTAATTATTTAAATCACATTAATTTTTTTTAATTAATTATTAATATGTATCACGACACTTTATATAATATTATTAAATTTCATACCATTAAATTTTATTTAGGATGTTTTATTTTTAATAATTTTTCTTGATTATTTGGACCAATATCAGATCCACAGTAATAAATTTAGGCCTCTTGAATGCATTGATAGGACGTTCTACGTAGACGTGGATTATACTAGACTATCCCATGTCTAATTTTTGGAATCCTTATATATATATGTTATTATATTATATTAATATGATATAATATGTAATATAATATGTTTAGATATTAAATCATATCCCCCACCCCATAAATTAGTGGGGATGAGCCTTCCATAGCCATTTAATTGGTGTTGACATCTTGAAAGCCTTTTTTAAATCCTTTTATTAATCTTATCCTTGTTTTTGAATAAGGGAACTTAATATATGTTTTGATTATTTGACAATAATTAATGTTTTTAGTGAAATACTTTTTGAGAATAGAAAACTTCCAAATGCTTATTGTATATCTATCTATCATGAAACAAAATTTCATTTTTTATCCTACCAAAAATATGTCACACTGGTGGCCATTAAAGTGAATAAAAAAATAAAGCACAATTTTACATCAAAATTTTATCAAAAACCCAGAAATCATTGATCATCCATATCATCTTGATGTTAACATGGATCAACACATAATTATTTTTTTGGGTACCATTCTGACTCTCAATTTTATTTTCATTGCATAATTAATTTCAATTTCAATATTTTTGACTTAAAGAATTTCACATTCTCTCTGTTAAAATTTTTAGGAACATGGGATGTAGTGGAAGTGTGAAAACATTCATAGTATAAAATTTTGGGTTTCAATTGGTGATAAAAATTTGATTCAAAAGACCACTTTCATATATTTATTAAATGATGGAATAAAATTCAATTTATTTATGAAAAAATTAAACCAAAATCATGAACTATATGTTCGTTATTTGGAATTGCACATTTTATTCTATACCCATATATTTGTTATGAATCAAATGTTCCAAGATATGAATCCTCTATATCCTATGTAAATAAACTAAATCTCTGTGATCATTGTTATGTTTTTCTAGATTTCCTGAATGGAAAATCTAAGGTCTTCACAATGAACCTTTGATTGTATAAAGAATTCTGAATCGGTCATAAAAGATAGATCAATAAAACATTGTAATTCTAAACGAATATATATCATCATGAAATAGAGGAGTAGAGAGGAGAGATTATCCATGAATATTAATCCAAATGTAAAATATAACTATTCAATAGGATAAAATTCTATTTTTTAATATGTGATACATTAAAAAATTAAACATTGTTATATGGAATGTAATTTCCTTCCTTTTGGAACCATGTATAAGCTTATGAATTTATTAGTCTTATCATCAATGACATGATCAATTAAACACACACTTGTATCACACTATCATGTTATATTTTAAAATAAAAACACTTTGGTGGTCATGTATCCTCCCTAATTATTTTAATGATCCGTAAACATGTTATGTTGGGATAAAAAATTATATTTTATCATAATTAGTTTTTTTAATACTAAATTTGTGGTATTTTTTCTTTATTTTATGTATAAATTCTTGGTTTCATCACTATGATGCAGCAAGCCCAACATTTTGGTTGAAATAACTTTTGGCTTTATTGTGACTCTATGAATATTTTTATTGTTATCAGGAATGGATATTCTTATTTATCATGGAATCATAATAATCGGTGCGTTGAATTCTTGGTATATCTCTCTTATATGGATAATATTATAATATATTAATATATAAGGTATCAAATTCAGTGGCTGATGGACATGAATATAAAGGAAAAAATGGTATTTTATTTTTTGTTCTAAACAGGTCCATGATGACCTCTTGCCTCTTATTATGTGGGATCAATATACATCTCACATTTTCATATATCTATAATTCCATCCTTATTTGTAATAAAATTGAATTTTTATTCTCAGAAGGATATGATCTTATCATAAAAAAAATTTCTTCATCGCTGAATATATAGTTATTATAATACCATGTAGGATGGTGAAAAAATAGGCCCAAATGGTTTCCAAAAATAATAAATAATAATTTAATTTTAATAAATATTTAAATTTTAAGATTACTTTATTCAATCCTATGGATTCATAAAACTTATAATAAAATTATAAATTTTATTTATCATGTTTTAGAGGAATGATAAATAATATCATGATAAGTGAAAATAAAATTAAGACATTGATAAATTTTATTTTCTATTTTAATAAGACTTCATTAAAAAGGGTGATTGATTTATATATGGAATTGAAGCTCAATAACATATGAGGGAAATTATTTCCAAAAAATTAGTAGATTATATTGTTGAAAATAATTTTATATAGATACATCAAGGGGTGTTTTCAGGATTCTATTATAATTGTAGGGACTAAAACCCGTGATAATATTAAGAAAATTTAAAAATAATTATTTCATTTATCGTGTAACGTGAATCTAATTTTTCCTAATTATAATAATAAAATTTTATATTATATGAATCCACTAATACAATAAAATAATGGTATATATATGTGATAATTATGGAATTATCTCATTAGATAACCTATCCATTTGAGCCTTTTAACACTTAACATGGTGAAACATTTGTACCATTAAAAATTATTTCAATGGAGAAAAATAAATTATAAATTATTAGAGAAACTTTATTATTCTATTCCACATATTGAATCAATATTAAAAGATTGAATTTTTTTATTATATAATTTTAATATTTATATGAGTACACATACAAAATTATAGTTTTTAACACTAAAATGATTTACATAATTAAAACCAATGACAAAAATTATTTTATGATTAAATGGTAGAACTATGATACATTAATACCAACCCAAAATAGAATGTATCTTTATTATTATGTAGTTACTAAAAATTAATAAAACCATTTCTTTTGTAGAATAAAATTCATTTTATGTTCTAATGTTTTTAAAATAAATATATAATACCAAATATTAAATTGAATAATTTAATTCTATACAATTAATAAATTATTTTAAATAAAAAGATTTCATATTATGTTCATAAATTTTAATATCAGGATTATTTCACAAAACTATATGTATTTAAAAAGTAGTCAGTTTTGTTATTCACCTATAAACAAGATATTTTAGAAAATATCACAAACCTCACACAAGAATAATATTTATTTGAATAAATAAAAACTAATTTTTATTTTATCATAAAAAATTTCTAGATGTGTTAAAAACTAAATGTAACATTAATAAAATATTTAAAGAATAAAAATATTTATAAAATGGTTTCTGTATTAGTATAAAATTTTAAAATACTTAATGTGCTAAAATGAAATTTTCATGAATAATTATATTTTTTATCATCATAAATAAAATATAAAAATCCAATAATAACACAATATGATATCTAATGAGAAGATATAAATCTGTGGAAATTAAAAGTTATAAAAACTAGGGAATCATACTCCTGGACCAGGTGGTGGAGAAAAATATCTACATTTCTAGATTGATAATGATAAATGTTACCAAATTTTATCGATCCTAAAATAATTAAAAATCTAAAAAACTATTGTTTGACCAACCTACAAAATAATTTTTTTTACATTATAGATTAAGATAGTTAGTAAAAAATCATTGAAAAGAAATTTTTTTACGGTTTCCATTTTTAACACAAAATATTTTATTTAAAAATACAAACTTGTTTCACTCATGTTCACTTTCGTATGTTGATATATATTGTTATTTAAGATTCTAATCATAATTAATCACTATGATTTTTTTCTGACAATGTTTAATGAGAAAAATCATTCATAGTAATGGCGGTGTAGAATAATGCTAAGAAACCCATTAGTTCATTTGAAAACCCTGAAATCATATAAGATAGTTTTCATTAACATAATTTACATTACTGTCATGTAATAATTTATATATACATTATATCACATTTATATGTAACAACCAAAAAGTTTCAAAAATTAAACAATGTTTGATAGCTTTTTCAACACATAACATATAGCTTAAACGACCCAAGAAATATATAACTGTTAACAATTATCCATTAAATTATTGGTTTTGAGTAGTAGTAATTATACTGTGTTATATATATATATATATTTCCTAATAAATAAATTATTGAAAATTAATTATTAAATAGTAAATCTATTTTTATTAATGGGAATATATTCTTAATAAAAAATTATTTTATAAAAATAATATTTTAAGAGCTTTACATGGGAAATATTATAATAGTTTTTTAGAAATATTATAACTATTTTTTGAAAAATGGAATTAATTTTTTAAATTGGAATATATAAATCTTCACTTGGGTTATGTTTTCATATTCTCTAGAAAATATCGATTTTTCACTGAATAATAAAAAATATATAATTAGGTAAACGTGTAATTTATTTTCAATAAAATAATAAAAAACAAAAGTTACAATATTTTTTGAATATTATTAAAAACGAAATATTTTTCATTTATTTATCTTTATTACACATTGTAATGTCCTGGTTCTGGGTGCCTCCCTAAGGTGTCCAATATCTGGTTGGTCACATGGGCTCAAGCACATTTCCCTGAATTCCAGAGGTTGCAACTAGCAGCGGGGGCCTTGGGTATGATAGTAGGGAACTATGCCTTCATTAGCAGTGTAACACAATGGAAATAACCGATAACGGTAGCAGAAGAAGTAATACCATAAAATAAGTAAGTAGTAGAAGACTAAATGTAAATAAAAAACTTGAGAACATATATAAATAATTCATCTCACAAATGTCTAGGAAAATAGGAAAACAAGTCACAATTCTTGAATATAGTACTAAACCATTGTACAATGAAACAAATAAACTCCAGGACCATCATAAACCTTAGAATGGTCCTATGTTCTCCATCTCTACAGAAATCATGTACCTGAAGTAGAAGTTCTCGTGCCCTTATCTTCACCTATAACTACATAATATGTTTGGGCCATAAAGCATGACCCAATTAGGTGTGTGATAAATCCCAATAGGCAACAACCAAAATACATGTTCCTAACTATATGTGAATATATATAGTTGTACAATATAAAAACTGATGTAATAAAAAAGGAAGCAATCAATGTAAACAATTCTACAGTTTCAACTACATTCATTTGAGTTTTCTAATTATTAAATAATACAATCACAAGAATACCTCTTGGAATTTTTCACAATCTAACCCCTCTAGTTCAGCATAAACAATGACTCATTGAGGAAGCACTCAATATCAATTCCTCGTGTGGTCTCTTAACAATGAACTACATACTCCTTGGGGAAGCACATAACATCCAATTCCCTCTATGGTCTCTCAACATGGAACTACATACACTCTGAGGGAGAAATCACCTCCATCCTTCCTATGGTATCGCAACGTGAAAAATATAGTAGACACTCTAGGTAATCCCTAAGCATCTATTCCCCCTATGGTCTCACAACACTAGGTTCCAACCGTCATGTATAATACAATCGTGCACAAACGATATCTTGTAGAAAATGCGAATCTCAAAAATACAACATTTATAAACAACTAAAATTCATACCATAATAATTTCATATAAATAATAACTCCATCCTAACAGGATTATGCATGAAAAGAAAACAAAAACATAATAGGACATTCTAGACCCAACAATAAATATTGAACAATAATGTGAAAACACATCCCTAGAAATGTAATAAACCCTATTCACAGTCAACTACCGATAATCCAGAAAACAAAGCATATAAGGTATTAATGGGGTAAAATTCCTTAAACATGCAATATCCCAATCTAGGGTATCGGGTAATTTTTTCACATATAACTCAATGTCATCTATGGAAACGCACAAACCACCTAACTTGATGTTATGTGATCAATATAGTTGAACAATATCCATTGAATCGACCTAGAACACAGTATATGTACACAAAAATCAAGAAAGCTCAACCATAGATATCTCATGAAAGAGGATAAATCAAGAGAAGAGACCCTATAAGAAGGAAGAAATCACCAATTTATTTCCCTTGAAATCAACATTATTCAATTAGATGCACAAACAATTTATCGGTGGATCAGAGAAGAGTCATCATTCCTGGTCACTCCTAGACAATATGATGCTAGAAGAAAGAGGGTTTTCCAATTGGATAGGACCCTTGTCTGATATAAAAAATTAAAATTAAAAAAACACGGTTTGTCCCCTAAGGATACACAATGTTTATAGGCCATTACTAGGCCCCGCATTAGGGGGTCTTTAGGTCAACTTACATGGCCATGTTCTTCGCCACTACATAACAAATTCACAACAACCCATGAAAATTGGGTACATTGAAAGTACTCTTAAGTACACGACATGTACTCCTCATATTTTTAAAAAATAAACTTTTTCTAAAAAACACCAAAAATAAAATTCCATAATAGAAATGAAGATATAGACCCTTAAAAACTTTTCCCCTTAAAGAAATTAATCCCTGAATATCCATATTAGGGTTGGGAAGGAGATGAAGAATCATCAATCAACTTTGGAAACTATGATCGCACATCGGTCTCCCTCTCCAATGTCTCATCTTGTACTCGCATGTGCTACCATAGATCCTGGACATGAGGAACATACCATCCATAGAAAACTTTGAGATACAATCAACAATCTAGATACAGTACTCCCCCAATAATGCATCCACCTCTAACTCAACCTCCTCTATTGGAAAAAAATGAGACATGTTTGAGAAGTAACGCCGTAAATGAGAAATGTGGAAGACATCATGCATTTTTTAGTACCTCTGATGTAACCACAAATGATAGGAAACTGGCTCGAGACACTCTAAACCACAAACAGCTTGACGTATCTCGGTGAATGCTTGCCCTATCTCATAATCCTTATGTATACCAACCTCGGCGTGACATGTAGAAAAACCTAATATTCAACCTCGAAATCCATAAATAGTCCCTAATGATCAACAAAGACTTCTTTCATGATTTTGCATCCCCTTTTGAATCATCTCCACCTGCTCTATAGTCTCCTAGACAAAACGCGGTACCATCATATATTCCTCTAATGCATCTAGACGTCAATGGGGTGATCAGCATGGCCTACTGTAAAAAGGCTCATAAGGTTCCATCTGATGAGTTGACTGAAAAATACTAATGTAGGAAAACTCCACCAGAGGTATGTGCTTCTCTAAAGAACCACTAAAATATAGGACGCATGCTCGAAGCATGTGATACAACACCTGAATCATACGCTAAGACTGGCAATCTGTCTGGGGATGGTAATCTCTACTCAGGAGTACTTGTGTTCCCAAATCTCTCTGTAGTACCTTCCATAAAAGAGAAGTAAAACAAGATTCCATGTATGAAACGATAGAGTATAGACATACATGAAAATGTACAATCTATATGATGTACAACCATTGAATCTAATAAACACAGAACGTATTCTTGATCTGAATGAAGTGTGGAACCATCACGAGTCTATTTATTACATCCCAAACAATGTCATTCCCTCAAGGATAGCTCAGTAAACCTATTACAAAGTCCATCACGACATCATTCCACTTATACTCGGGAATGGGTGACTAAATAAAAAGAACTCCTGGTCACTGATGATCCGCCATCAAATACTAACAAGTGGAACATATCAAGACAAATCCTACAACATCTCTCTTCATTCCTAGACACAAATAAATATGGTGTAGATCTCAATACATCTTGGTGATGCCAGGATGAAATGCCCCAACTGATGAATGAAAATCCCACCTTATCTCCCCATGTATATCTGCTAACACCAATATTCACCCATGAAAACACAAGATATCATCCTTGCATATGGTCCATCTATGAATTGTTTTCTTTCCAGACACACTCTCTCATAGGACAAGGCATTCCAAATCTAATAACTAGCTCATTTGCACTCGATGAAGAAGAGTATAGGAAAAAACATCAGAATAATGGAACATCTTCCCCTATCTTTCATGCACCTTGAAATACATCTCAAAGACGGGATCCAGAAACTTCCGATCACTATTGGCCTCCTGAACTTTCTATATCTGAGTCCTCCTACTCAAATCATTAGCCACTGCATTACCTTTCCCATGAATATAGGCAAGATAAAAATCATAGTATTGAAGGTACTCAACCAACCTCCACCATCTCAGATTCAGAACACATTTAGTGAAGATAATCTTGAGGATTTTGTGGTCAGTGAATAACCCAAACTAATATCACAATAGATACTATCTCCAACAGCACAATGTATGAACAACTACAAAAAACATGATATCATGCATAGTGTAATTACTCTCATGTGGCCCCAACTACCAAGCCTCGTATGCAATGACTCCTTTACCCTGCATGACCCCTGGTCCCATTCCAATACATGATTCTTCATTGTAAATGGTGTACCTCTTGCCTCTCTCTGAAAAAACTAGTATCAGTGCAGAATTCAACCTTCTTTTCAGCTCATGAATGTCTGAATCATAGGAATCTATCAACAAGTACCTCACACCCTTCTTATTCAGGCCCATTAGTGGTTCCACTAAGTGTGAAAAGTACTATATGAAACATCCGTAGTAACCATTAAACCCTAAAAAATATGTACCTCAAAAACATTATTTGCCTACTGCTAGGAAACTAAATATCACACAATATTTGGGTCTACTGATACCACTGTCATTGAGATAACATTACCCATTTAGTGAAACTGGTCCATCAAAAAGTGGCATTTCGAGATCATAGCATATAATTGATGCTCTATTAGTGAACTCAGAACAATCTCATGATGTGTGGCATGGTCGTGTAGAGTGTGATAATACACAATTATTTTTTCCAAAAAAACCACCATGATGGAGTCTATGTATGGATTAAACACATGGTTCATCAATTCCATGAAAAATAAAGGTGTTTTCATGAGGCCGAATAATATAACAACATACTCGTATAGACCATACTTGTTCTGAAAGGCTGTAAGAGACATATCTAATTGTATAATGCGCAAATGATGATAACTGGACCTCAAGTAAGTATTCTAGAACACTTAGGATCCTTGAATCTGGTCAAAGAGATAATCAATTATTGGCACGGGATATTAGTTCTTGATCGTCAACTTTTTCAGCTTCTGATAAATCTAACAAATATTGAGTGCACAATCTGCCTACCTTGTAAAGATCCAAAAAATTCAAGGAAATTTTTTTCTTAATTTTCTTTGGATTTTTACAAGAACGCAGTTTCTGACGACACCTGATTCCGAGGACCGGTGTGCCCAGAATCATTTTCTAAAGTTTGGCTCGGGTACGTTCAGTGAACGGATGGGCGGGATTTTCAAACTTTTGAACCAGTGCTCGGAATCGAATTCTGAGGGCACTGATGGAATTGCAGCGCCGGTAATTGCTTAGAAACGCCTCTTATGGAGTTGCATTTTTTCGGGTGTGGTTTTTAATTTTTGGGCTAAATGTTAAGAAATAAAATAAATTGTACGACAAAATTTATTTTATTTCATTTAAGCCACTGGGAAGCCACTTGAAGCCACTTAAAGCTGCTTAAGCTGAGTTGATGTGGATAGGGTGCTATCCAAAAATATCCTACCCTCTTGGTAGGATATTTGTGAGGTGGGGCCCGCACGAGCCCCACCATTTCATTTCCGCTAAGTAACGCACCCGCGAAAACCCATCATTATGAAAGTCAACTGACGCATTTTCTTAATTTATTAACGCACCAATTAATTGGGCGGTTTTATTCGTTGAATTAAATGGGCGGTTTATTTGTTGAAATTAATTCTATGAATTAATTTCATTCGTTTCTTAACACATTTTCGTTTTATTGGCAAGTTAATAAAATAAGGCCAACACACCCTCCTTTTGAAATGTTGTGTTAAACCTTTGAAAAATCTATAAGGATCTTCCTCCTTCTTCGTGAAGAATGTGAAGAACGCGAAGAACACTAAGAACACCAGCATCCAACGAAGAACGCCGAACCCGCAGAAATCGACGACGCGACGCTGTGCGCCGCGACGCCAACGTTTCCTCTCCCGCGACTTTCTTCTGTGACATTCCTTCCTCCGCAACAAAATCTTCGATAATCCGTTGAGGTGAGAGATTGTGGTTCATTAAATTTCGTTGTTGATTATAACTTCACTATGGATTTAATTATTAAAAGTAAATCTGTATGTTCTTGATCCTCGGAGAACGTCGACGAGACGCCCTTCCGTGACGACGCGACGCCCTTCCGCGACGCAACGATTCCCTTGTTCCGCGACGGTCGATTCCGTGAAGAACTCTCATGCGACGACTCGACGAGGTATGGGTTTTATTTTTGAATGATTCTACCCCTTTTATTCAGTGGGTGTTTCTGTTCAAAACAAAGAACCCGGTTTCATAAGAACAATTTGAATTTATTAAAATTGTTTTCTTGTTATGTTTTCTGTGTAGAATGTTTTTATTCCCGTTTGTATCATCTAACAGGGAGGGTGCGGGCCAAAGGAACACAGCCCGACAACCCTCCGCAGTTCTTCGTTGTTGTGCGGATTTGGCGGGCGAGGACAAAACGTGCCGCAGGGACGATCCGTTGTTTCCGCAGTGAAGAACGGGACACGGGAGGAGCTTCGACGTAGACGGGAAGGAAAACGGACCACCGAAGCAACTCCGGTGGCCCGCAGAAGCCACCGGCGGCGCCCCGGCGCGCCGCCGGACAGGGCCGCCGTGGCTGAAGCTGCGGCAGTGGCGGCCAGTGGAACTGCAGCCACGCGGGTCCGGCTCAAACGCACGGGACGTGGAAAATGCCACATTCGTTGACTCAGCGCGGCCCCACGTGGGGCCGCGTCACTTCCATCCCGCGGGGGCGGCGCCCCACGGCTGCCACGCTCGGTTGGTCGGCCGAGCCGAGCCGGGCCGGCCCGACCGGCCGGGTCGCACCCTGGCCGGACCAGACTGCGCCGAACCGGGTCAGACCCGGTTCGGGCAGACCCAGGGGGGGTTGGGCCGGGTCGGTCCGGGCCCAGGCCCCCCGTCTTCGGACCATTTTTGGTCTTTTTCCCGTAACTTGAGATACGGGCCTCCGAACAATGCGCCATCAGTGGTGATGTGATCCTTGGATCGAGGCGGTCGTTTTGGTATATCACATTCTAGGTTTCGGAAAACATTGGGTTCGGCCAGGTTGGTTCGTTCACGAAACCAACCGGGCCCTCGGAGCGGAAACGCTCATATCTTGAGCTACGGACGTCCGATTGACGTACCGTCGACTTCGTTGAATTCCTCTAAGTGAGACGTATCTTTTGGCATACTCCACCCAAGGTTTGGACGCAGTTGGAGTACGGTCGAGTTGGTTTTGCCTTAAAAACCAACCGGGCCCCTGGGACGAAAAAGCCAATATCTCTCAGACCGGGCGTCCGATTGACGCGTCGTCTGCGACGTTGAGTTCCTGTTGACGATACGTAACTTTTGGATACATCAAATCTGTACTATGTATCAGTTGATGTATCAGACTCTCAGATCGTGGAGCGGATCCTCCCGAACGAGCTTGTTGTGTGCTGGAACCTTAGAGCTGGCTGCGACTGCTACTGCGACGACGACTGTGCAGAGATCCTCAGTGGATTCAATGACGACAACTACAACACTTAGCGATCCTTTGTGGGTCAGTGCTACTGGTCCTGTGTGAGACCGATCCTGTGTGGGTCTGATCTTGTGTGGGTCAGCGTTCAGCGGTTCTGTGTGAGCCAGCGCCTACAGGTCCTGTGTGGGCCTGATCCTGTGTGGGTCGTTGCGGGGGTTAGTTACCTATCGATCCTTTGTGGGTCAGATCCTTTGTGGGTCATTGCGGGGGTTAGTACCTATCGATCCTTCGTGGGTCCGACGACTTAGATGGATCAGTGATCATCTCCATTGTCATTTGAAGAAGTATACCTGTGTGAGCTGAATCTTGTTTACTCTCTTTTGTGGATTGTGTTGTGCTATCCTGTGTGGATTTAAGTTTTACTTTCCTTTGTGGATTGTGTTGAGCTATCCTTTGTGGATTTCACGTTTTGATTTCCTGTGTGGACTGGGTTGTACTTGAGCTCGGATGTTGGAGCCGAGCGAGAATTGATGACTTAGGTATATGGATGGGAATATACCTAAGCCGTGTCGGAAGTTACTTCGTGATTGTATCTTTCCTTTGTGATTATCCTTTGTGGATTCTGGGAGACCTTCGGGGGTCTCGGTGTCCCTACTGAGTAGCTTATACTCACCCCTGCATGGGCTATGCCCGCACTACGTTTCGTTGGTTGCCGACGACGGACATCGCTGATCGTGGTGGAGATTTGCGGAGCAGAACGGTACCTGGAGGTGGACCACTGGGCGAGGTGTACTCGGAGAGGTAGGCTGGACCCAAGGAGCTGTGGAGGATTTCTGTACTCACCCTTCAGGTGGGACTTCCAGTGGATGGCTCGACGCTGCAACTTTACCTTTCAGTTGTTGTTTTTCCCCTTTCAGTTGTACTTTACAGTTGGTCTTGTATTTCCGGCCACCTTTACTTTTCCGCACTTACTGTTGTACCAGCTTTTACTTAGTTATTACTTTTCTGCTTGCTTACTCTGTGGTGCTTTTTTACTTTACAAAGGCAATGCCTTCCCTTTTTACCGGGATTTACGCCTTGGTGCTAGTCTCCTTTCCCGGGCCTATGGAAGGCGGCCTTGGGGTAGTCACGGCACGGGCCCCGAGGATGGGTCGTGAAAAATTGGAATCAGAGCGGTCGGTTCTACCGCAGACTCTGATCTTTCTTCTATGTGAAGAAATATCATTTAGCGATTGGGTGTGGTTATCTTTTCAGGGAGTCTAGTGTTGGTGCGGCGGCCGACTTATCCGTACACCAGGACCCTGACTTCTGATTTTCGACTTAATGCATGAAAACATTGATTTCATGTGTGTTTCAAGTTTTCTTTGTGATTACTTCATATCAGCTCACCATGTATACTGTTCTGACCGTGGCGCACCTGTTTCCTTTTCAGGATGGCCCCATGACGGCAGCCAGCTAGGGTTCCGAGAGTTGTACGTGACGACAGCCCGCCGAGCGACGAGGCCTCAATACAGGGCCCTTTGACGGCAGAGGCACTGGCGGTACCTCTACCCGGCGAGCCACCGATGCTTCCAGCCCCAGCCGCCGATGATGCAAGTCGCCTTGGAGCTCTGCATGAGTTCCAGCGCCAGCGACCGCCTAGGTT
This sequence comes from Viscum album, assembly GCA_963277665.1. Taxonomy (NCBI): domain Eukaryota; kingdom Viridiplantae; phylum Streptophyta; class Magnoliopsida; order Santalales; family Viscaceae; genus Viscum; species Viscum album. The sequence goes on from OY728123.1 coordinate 840,717,171, forward strand.
CTGTGGGGAGACGGACCCCCAGGCAGCAGAGGACTGGCTGGAGGTAGTGGTGCGAGTTTTCCGGCTAGTGGGGAAACCAGCAGACCTCATGGTGATCCTCACAGCGAGCCTATTGCACGCAGCAGCAGGACGATGGTGGATCTTGATGCTCCAAGTGCATGATGAGGCCTCTCTCATCTAGACAGACTTTGAGGGCCTCTTCCGCTCAGAGTTCTTCCTGGCCACCCTCTGTGCGGTGCGCATCCAAGAGCTTCTTCAACTGCGGCATTGTAGCTTGACGGTCGCCCAGTACTCGGTGAGATTTACCGATCTCTCATGCTACTCAAACGACATGGTACATGACACCTTCTTCCGGGACCATACCTTTGAGCAGGGTTTGAGACACGAGATCAGGGCATCACTGATCTCCCTTAGCATCTCGACCCAGGCAGGAGTACTGGAGCGATCTCTTTTGATCGAGATCTTTCTTGCTGAGACTTCTCCACCGGCGAGACCTACTGCGGGGCGGCACGTAGTAGAGTCATCCGTAGCAGGCAGTTTGCAGATGACTCAGGGGTCCAGGCAGACTAGACCCTCTCGCAGACAGCCTCAGGACACTGGCTCAGTAGTGCAGGGCACACAGCGCGGGGCCAGTCTTTCGAGAGGTAGGCAGTGCTATACTTGCGGCGGGCAGGGTCACATGGCTCGTGACTGCCCGACCCACCGTGCCGAGGAGCATCAGATAGTTGTGGGACCACCTAGGCAGAGGCATAGGGTCGACCGTGGTGGTCCGCAGGGAGGAGGCGGACGAGGTAGAGGAGATGGCCGAGCAGCAGGTGGTGGGAGACGCTTTGAGGCTCTACCACCACCACCACCAGGAGGCCCACCCCGACCACAGGTAGCTGGCGGGCATAGATAGGCACAACTCCAGGCAGCGGAGGCCTATGACCACGGCGTACCCGAGATGATTCGAGGTATGATCCGTTTCTATTCCACCCTTGCTGCAGTTCTTATAGACACAAGAGCGAGTCACTCTTTCATAGCCAATGCCCTTGTTTGGTGTTCGGAGATTCCGACAGAGCTATTGGCTCGATCTTTATGGCTAGATACTCCTACGGGAGCAGACTCGACGATTACACACTGGTGCCGGCAGTGTGAGCTTACTCTAGGAGGCGAGAGCTTCGGCTAGGATCTTCTTTGTAGCGGCGTCGAGGCCTTACGACATCATCTTGGGCATGGATTGGTTATCTACAGTCCATGCACAGATTGACTACATTAGGCGCAAGGTGCGATGTGTACGCACCAACGGGAGAAGGTTCACCTTCACCGGGGAGAAGGGAGCCTTAGCAGCACAGGATGGACATCTGCAGAGGAGAGGATAGCCCATCACTCATCATTTGGCTAGCCTCATCCTAGGAGCTGTTGACGTGCGGAGTCCTAGTTTTCCTACAGTGGTGGATCAGTATGCAGATGTCTTTCCCGAAGACGTTCCAGGACATCCTCCTCGTAGAGAGGTAGACTTCCATATTGACTTGTACCCTGGGACAGCCCCGATATCAACTCCATCATATTGGATGGCCCCCGCTGAGCTTCGTGAGCTATGGGTACAGTTGGAGGACTTGCAGGGAAAGGGATTCATCCGACCCAGTGTTTCACGCTGGGCTTCGCCGATATTGTTCGCCAAGAAGGCGGACGGGAGCTTGCGACTGTGTGTCGACTATTGTCGCCTGAACCAGGTGACAGTGAGGAACAATTATCCACTACCGAGGATTGATGACCTCTTCGATCAGCTCAAGGGAGCACGATTATTCTCGAAGATAGACCTTAGGTTAGGCTATCATCAGCTCAGAGTTTGAGAGGAGGACGTGCAGAAGACGACCTTCAGATGTCGGTATGGCCACTATGAATTCTTGGTTATGCCATTCGGCGTAACCAATGCTCCAGCAGTGTTCATGGGCCTCATGAATAGGATATTTCACCCATACCTCGATCGATTTGTCATGGTCTTCATCGATGACATTTTGATTTACTCGACGACTGAGGAGGAGCACGCCTACAACTTACGTGTTGTACTAGACACACTCCGAGAGCACCAGCTTTATGGCAAGCTCTCGAAGTGTCAGTTCTGGATACATGAGGTCCACTTCTTGGGGAACGTCATTTCTGATGTGGGATTTTTAGTGGATCCTGCGAAGATCAAGGCAGTGCTAGCTTGGGAGCCACCTAGGAGCGTGAGAGAGGTGCGGAGTTTCTTGGGAGTAGCTGGATACTATCGGAGGTTTGTGCCAGACATCCCCAGAGTTCCGGAACCACTCTCAGCTTTGCAAAGAAGGGGAAACCCTTCGTGTGGTTAGACAGATGTCATCAGAGCTTCCAGGAGCTGAGACAGAGATTGACCAGCGCACCTATCTTGAGGTTTCCTGAGGAGGGAGTAGGGTACGTAGTCTACTGCGATGCATCAGGGACCAGACTCAGATGTGTCCTGATGTAGGAGCGAGCTGTGATTGCCTATGGATCACGTCAGGTGAGGCCACATGAGCAGAACTACACAACCCATGACCTGTAGTTAGCAGCAGTGGTCTTTGCTCTGAAGACATGGCGACACTATCTGATGGTAGAGTGCTTTACAATCTTTTCTGACCACCAGAGTCTCAGGTACATCTTCTCGCAGAAGGACCTGAACCTGAGACAACGGCGATGGCTCGAGTTCCTCTAGGACTATGACTTTGAGATAGTCTATACTCCTGGGAAGGGGAACATTGTAGCCGATGCCCTCAGCAAGAGGACGGGCATTCAGCTACTTGGGGAGGCGACAGAGCAACTAGATGCTTTGCAGATATCCTTCGTGGATAGAGATGGAGCAGCCTTACTTCAGTCTCTCACAGTCACTCCTCCACTACTGCAGCGGGTCAGAGAGGCACAACGTGGGGACGCCGACTGTGAGACGCGGCGTGCGTAGTTATCCTCAGGACAGGCACCGGATGGCTTCTCCTTTGGAGCGGAGCACGACATCATTTTTAGAGGACGTACCTTGGTACCAGTCGCTTTATGAGAGGAGGTTCTGAGAGAGTTTCACACTTCTCCTTTGGCGGTACATCCTGGAGTGGCGAAGATGTACCATGACCTCAGACGATAGCACTGGTGGCCAGGAATGAAGAAGGCTGTGGCAGAGTTCGTTTCTCGATGCTTCACCTTCCAGCAGGTGAAGGCTGAGCATCAGGTACTAGCAGGCTTGGTACAACCCTTGGAGGTCCCAAAGTGGAAGTGGGACGGCATATCTATGGATTTTGTGACTGGACTTCCACGCATTTCCAGAGGTCACGACTCCATCTGGGTGATTGTCGACCGACTCACCAAGTCGGCTCACTTCTTACCCATCAGAGAGTAGGGATCAGTGGAGAGCTTGGGCGTCTCTACGTTCAGGAGACTGTACGGCTTCACGGTGTGCCATCATCTATCGTCTCCGATCAAGATGCTTGCTTTACTTCCTGGATTTGGAAGGGGTTGCAGGAGGCGTTCGGGACACGGCTACGTCTGAGCACCACCTTTCACCCTCAGATGGATGGTCAGATGGAGAGGACCATTCAGACTATCGAGGACATGCTCCACACATGTGTCCTCGACTCTGGTCTCAGCTGGGAGGACCACCTACCCTTGGTGGAGTTCGCGTACAACAACAGCTACCACACCACCATCTTGATGGAACCATACGAGGCGTTGTACGGAATGCCTTGTAGATCTCCTTTGTGCGGGACAGACCCTGGGGAGTCAGCACTTGTGGGACCAGTGATGGTCCGGGCCACAACAGAGAAGGTCCAGGTCATCCAGGAGCAGATGAGGACTACTCAGAGCCGACAAAAGTCTTATGCTGACAGGAGGTGGAGGCCACTAGAGTTCGAGGATGGTGACCACATCTTCTTGCATGTCTCACCTTGACGTGGATTACAGAGATTTGGCTGAGGTGGCAAGTTGTCTCCACGCTTCATCGGACCATTCCAGGTCATTAGTAGGATTGGCGAGGTGGCTTATCGCCTGGCTCTACCACCTCAGTTGCACCGTGTGCACGACGTCTTCCACGTATCTCAGCTGAGGAGATACGTGCATGACCCGACGCACATCATTGACCATGGGGAGCTAGACATGGATTATGGGGCGACTTTTGCGGAGGTCCCGGTGGAGATCAAGGATCGAAAGGAGAGGGTCCAACGTGGACGATCGATTCCTATTGTGCGCATCAGATGGCAGCACGGGAACCTCCAGGAGAGCACTTGGGAGCGGGAGGCTTGATGCGTGCTCAGTACCCACATTTGTTTCCCTAGTTTATGATGTATCTTTCCGGGGATGTAAAGACATGAGGTGGGAGTGATGTAAAGACCCAAAAAATTCAAGGAAGTTTTTTTCTTATTTTTCTTTGGATTTTTACAAGAACACAGTTTCTGACGACATCAGATTCCGAGGACCGGTGTGCCCGGAATCATTTTCCGAAGTTTGGCTCGGGTACGTTCAGTGAATGGACGAGCGAGATTTTCAAACATTTGATCCGGTGCTCGGAATCGAATTCTGAGGGCACCGATGGAATCGCAGCGCTGGTAATTGTTAGAAATGCCTCTTCTAGAGTTGCGTTTGGTCGGGTGTGGTTTTTAATTTTTGGGCTTAAAGTTAAGAAATAAAATAAATTGTACTACAAACTTTATTTTATTTCACTTAAGCCACTGGGAAGCCACTTGAAGCCACTTAAAACTTCTTAAGCTGAGTTGATGCGGATAGGGTGCTATCCAAAAATATCCTACCCTCTTGGTAGGATATTTGTGAGGTGTGACCCACACAAGCCCCACCGTTTCTTTTCCGCAAAGTAACGCAACCGCGAAAACCTGTCATTATAAAAGTCAACTGATGTGTTTTCTTAATTTTTTAACGCACCAATTAATTGGGCGGTTTTATTCGATGAATTAAATTGGCGGTTTATTCGTTGAAATTAATTCTATGAATTAATTTCATTCGTTTCTTAACACGTTTTCATTTTGTTGGCATGTTAATAAAATAAGGCCAAAACACCCTCCTTTTGAAATGTTGTGTTAAACCTTTGATGAATCTCTAAGGATCTTCCTCCTTCTTCGCGAAGAATGCGAAGAACGCAAAGAACGCGAAGAACGCCGGCCTCCGACGAAGAACGCCGAACCTGCGGAAATCGACGACGCGACGCCGTGTGCCGCGTCGCCGACATTTTCACTCCTGCGACTTTCTTCTGCAACGTTCCTTCCTCCGCAACAAAATCTTCGATCATCCGTTGAGGTGAGATATTGCGGTTCTTTAAATTCCTTTGTGTATTATAACTTCAATGTGGATTTAATTATTAAAATTAAATTTGTATGTTCTTGATCCTCAGAGAACGTCGATGCGACGCCCTTCCATGATGACGCGATGCCCTTCCGCGACGCAACGATTCCCTTGTTCCGCGACGGTCGATTCCACGAAGAACTCTCATGCGATGACTCGAAGAGGTAGGGGTTTTATTTGGAATGATTCTACCCCTTTTATTCCATTGTTGTTTCCATTCAAAACAAAGAACCGGGTTTCATAAGAAAAATTTTAATTTATTAATTTTTTTTTGTTATTATGTTTTCTGTGTTGAATGGTTTTCTTCCCGTTTGTATCATCTAACGCGGAGGGTGCAGGCCAAACGAACACGGCCCGACAACCCTCTGCAGTTCTTCTTTGTTGTGCGGACATGGAGGGCGATGAAAAAACGTGCCGTAGGGATGATCCGTTGTTTCCGCAGTGAAGAACGGGACCCGGGAGGAGCTTCGGCGCAGACGTGAAGGAAAACGGACCACCGGAGCAACTCCGGTGGCCCGCGGAAGCCACCGGCGGCGCGGGTCGCCGGCGCGGCGGCGCCAGCGGCCGGAGGCGGCAGCACCCCAGCGCGCTGACGGACAGGGCCGCCGCAGCTGAAGCCGCGGCTGCGCGGGTCCGTCTCACACGCACGGGACGAGGAAAACGCCGCGGCCGTTGACTCAGCGTGACCCCACACGGGGCCACGACACTCCATCCCGTGGGGGCGGCGCCCTGCGGCTGCCACGCTCGGCCGCTCGGCCGAGCCAAGCCGGGCCTGCCCGACCGGCCGGGTCGTGCCCGGGCCGGACCGGGCCGCGCTGAACCGGGTCTGACCCAGACCCGAGTCGGGTTGACCCAGGTGGGGTTGGGCCGGGTCGGTCCGGGCCCAGACCCCCTGTCTTCGGACCGTTTTCAGTCTTTTTCCCGTAACGTGAGCTACGTTCCTCTGAACGATGCTCCGTCAGAAGAGATGCACTCTTTGGATCGAGACGGTCATTTCGGTATATTACACTCAAGGTTTCAGAGAACTTTTGGTTCGACTGGGTTGGTTCGTTCACGAAACCAACCGGGCCCTCGGAGCAGAAACACTCATATCTTGAGGTACGGACGTCTGATTGACGTACCGTCGACTTCTTTGAATTCCTCTAAGTGAGATGGATCTTTTGGCATACTCTACCCGAGGTTTGGATGCAGGTGGATTATGGTCGAGTTGGTTTTTCCTTAAAAACCAACCGGGCCCCTGGGACGAAAAAGCCAATATCTCATAGACCGGGCGTCCGATTGACGTGCTGTATGCGACGTTGAGTTCCTGTTGACGATACGGAACTTTTGGATACATCAACTCTGGACTATGTGTCAGTTGATGTATCAGCCTCTCAGATCGTGGAGCGGACCCTCCCGAACGAGCTTGCTGTGTGCAGGAACCCTAGAGCTGGCTACGACTGGTACTACGACGACGACTGTGCAGAGATCCTCAGTGGATTCGACGACGATGACTACAACACACAGCGATCCTTTGTGGGTCAGTTCTACAGGTCCTGTGTGGGCCCGATCCTGTGTGGGTCCGATCCTGTGTGGGTCAGCACTCAGCGGTTCTGTCTGAGCCAGCGCCTACAGGTCCTGTGTGGGCCCGATCCTGTGTGGGTCTTTGCGGGGGTTAGTTACCTATCAATCCTTTGTGGGTCAGATCCTTTGTGGGTCATTTCAGGGGTTAGTAACTATCGATACTTAGTGGGTATGACGACTTAGATGGATCAGTGATTATCTCTATCGACAAATGAAGAAGTATACCTGTGTGAGCTGAATCATGTTTACTCTCCTTTGTGGATTGTGTTGTGCTATCCTGTGTGGATTTACGTTTTACTTTTCTTTGTGGATTGTGTTGATCTATCCTGTGTGTATTTCACGTTTTGCTTTCCTGTTTGGACTGGGTTGTACTTGAGCTCGGATGATAGAGCCGAGTGAGAATTGATGACTTAGGTATATGTATGGGAATATACCTAAGTCTTTTCGGAAGTTACTTCGTGATTGTATCTTTCCTTTGTGGATTATCCTTTGTGGATTCTGGGAGACCTTCGGGGGTCTCGGGGTCCCTACTGAGTAGCTTATACTCACCCCTGTATGGGCTATGCCCGCACTACGTTGTGTTGGTTGCAGAAGACAGACAGCACTGATCGTGGTGGAGGTTTGCGGAGCAGGACGGTACCTGGAGGTGGACCATTGGGCGAGGTGTACTCGGAGCGGTAGGCTGGACCCGAGGAGCAGTGGAGGCTTTCTTTACTCACCCTTTAGGTGGGACTTCCAGTGGACGGCTCTATGCTGCGGCTTTACCTTTCAGTTGCTGTTTTTCCCCTTTCAGTTTTACTTTACAGTTGGGCTTGTATTTCCGGCCCCCTTTACTTTTCCGCACTTACTGTTGTACCTACTTTTACATAGTATTTACTTTTCCGCTTGCTTACTCTATGGTTCTTGTTTACTTTACAAAGGCAATGCCTTCCCTTTTTACCGGGATTTATGCCTTGGTGCTTGTCACCAGCCCCTGGCCTATGGAAGGAGGGCTTGGGGTAGTCACGACACAAGCCCCGAGGACGGTTTGTGACATACCTTGCATACATGATAGGTGAACCCCAAGCAGAAGTACCGGGTCAGATGAAACCCTTTTCCAGCAACTCCTCCAACTACTTCTTTAGCTCCTGTAACGTCGGTGTAGCCATCCTAGAGGGAGGAATTGACACCAATTCGACTCCTAGAACAAGCCCAAAAGAAAAATATACCTCCTGTTCTGGATGTAAACCTAAAAAGTAATCTGGAATGAAATATCTTCAATGATCCACCATGGAATAAAATTCTCTCTGTGAAGTTCCCTAGTCATCCAGATACATACTATCAATATAGGTTGTTACTCCTCCCAAAACATAATGCTCGGGTCCAACTTTGATTTCGTAGACATCCCTTTTACCCTTATGAAGAAACAACCCACCCTCTGGTGTTGTGAATCTCGCCTTACGATGATAGTAATGAACAATATCCTGGAAGGGAACACACTATTTTATTCAAGGAATGACATCATAGAATGTTTTCTCTATGATATAGAGGTCCAATAAGAAGTGACACCCATGAACCTGAAGAGGGAACTCCATGCACTAATGTACACTTTCTATTCTAGTTCCCAATGGAGTGTCTAGAATCAAGATATCAATATAGGGAATGATTTAGGGCCCAAGTATATAAAAATAAATAAATAAATATAAGGGAAGACCCTATATCAAAAACTGTAGAAGCTAAAACAGTGGAATCTGGAATCATACCCCTAACTGTAGAGGGATCGAGATCCTGAACTAGCTGGGCCATCTCTACCGCAAATGAATGTCCTATGCCCTGACCCTATGAAGATGTAATTGATCCCTGTGCTGATCAACCCTACAGCTGTCTATAACATTGTAGCTGCCCACTGTGGACACAACCTCCACTTCGTCCGGAACGGCCTGATGAACTCCAGTTCCATGACTAATGTGGGACTAGTGATCTTGCTCCGGTAGGAGGAGTCACAAAAAACCCCAATCACCAGCTAGTACTGAGAAAATCTGACAAAAACTATTAAATGACCCATCTTGATGAAAGATCGGCACACAATTGTGTCTCTAAGGAAAAGAGGCCTCGTATAACCGCTCTTCCAGCACTGACAGAATACCACCTAAATATATGAATAATTATTCTGCCTACAAGTATATCGACACATAGACTCCCTATAGCGCTTCCTGCTGTAAGTCAGAGGGGAACAAACTCCAGATGCCACGTCTCCCTTTGTCACAGCCCCAAAATCTCTTAGGTTGAACTCTATGATCAGTGCCTAAATGACTATAGATGTTATGGAAGTCAACCTGAAGATGTTTACCTAAGATCTTAGGTCATGCCTGAGTCCATCCTCAACCCTCCCTTCTAGGAATAACTCATCACCCCCTGGGATTGTTGTGAAGCACTGCAGATATGTGAAGAGAGATTAATTCTCCATGAATAAAAGTGTACCCTGCTTCAAACTCATGAACTTTTGGGCTCAGTCGGCCGTCAAAGTCTCCATGAAGATGTAGTCATAGAAGGAACATCAGAACTCATCCCAATAAATTCCCTAGCGGTGCCTATCCTATGATATCACATCCCATAATATCTTCCAGGAATCCATAAGCATATACGTAGAGATCATTACCCTCATATCTGGAGGCATCTTGAGATGATTTAAGATAGATATCATGGCTTCTAACCATGACTCTACAGCCTGATGTCCTCTATACCATTAGAATGTGGGAGTATACTGCTACTGAGAACCCCAAGTCAAATATAACATTGACAGGGCAGGATGTAGTGCTCCCCTAAAGGTCTGCATAAGCCTCATGATTCCTTCTCGGATCTATGCAACAGTACCTATTCCTAGAATGATGTCTAGTGACAAGACATGACGATATGAGGATCTGTTGGTTGTCCCCGATCAACCACATCTGGTGTCTGATCGCTGCCCTGTATCTGGCGTACTACTAGTGGACATCTCGATGGAATGACTCTACAAGGTCATTCACAAACCTTAGTTCATTATTTTCACGGGCAAAAATATATAAGTGCAAGAATAGAACAAGAGGATGAAAAAATTATTTTTCATCAAAATATGGATACACATTGTGTATTTACCTTACATGAAGTATTCCATTAAGCCTCTACATAGGAATGTACATTTGTCAACACTGGCTGTGTAATGACCCATACACATGTCAAATTCTCCCTTAACATGATGTGTACTCAAATATCTTCATCCTACTTGAGTTCCTCCACATAGCTAAACCACACCGTTCTATTAGAAGAAGACAACACAACATGTTTTTTCTAGACATGACGTGTACAAGAAGGAATCCACTAACCTTTTTCGTTAGTCACACAACTGTTTACAGAGTCAACTATACACAGCGTGTTCAAAATGGACACGTCGTGTACTACCTTATTTTCCGTCCACCCATGTCATTAGTCGCACAGCCAGATACATGGTCTTTACAACCCATCGTATACATCTAGTACATAGCATGTTCAATAGAAGATTTCCCAACCCTATGTCTCTGCCTATATAGGAACACACACAGTCAAGGAATACATGGAGTGTACATATAGTAAATGACCTATACATATAGTACATGACATGAAATTGAGAAAAACTATTCCTTCTAGAACATATGGAAACATGAAGTATATTCATCGTTACACATCGTGTATTCTGGGTTTTTCTGGATAGTAAGACTTAGAAACTACTCTGGAATCCCATGAATCACTGAAAAGATGTTTAATATTCCAAATTCCTATATATGAGAGCCCATACTCCCCGAAAATCAAATCATGGAATCTTATACATGCAGATAACAAATAATAACAGTGAAATCAATCACATGATCCAATAAATTCCATACCATGAAAGACAATAACTTCTCAGAGACAAAAATCTGGCAATCAGTCAAATGAAACTTTACAATATTAGAAAAATATTATCAAATAGTAGGTATTTTATCAAGAAATATATCACAAAAACATGCATATATAGCACAACATCTATCACAACAACATACAATCATCAATGCACCCTAAATGGAATGAAAAGAATACCTGACACATGATCTCTAGCAGGTGCCTATATTATGAAACATATGGAATACCCTCATTTCATCAAGTTGCAATAGAAAAAGAACCTCAATAACAACAATGATAACATCACAAAACATTTCAATCACCTAACGGTAAAATCAAATCAACGGTCATAATTAAAACACCTGTAAATGGCAATATTTGAGGAATATAGGCTTTTCCATGTACAAAGGCTTGCTACTCCCAAGATATAATAATTAATAACTACATATTCCTTCCTATCCCAGATTATAGGTTCCAAACAGTATGTCAATAAGAAAAGAACACCCCTGATACCACTTTTTAACATCCCAGTTCCAAGTGTCGCCTAGAGGTGCCTCAAGACCTATTTGTCACATGGCCTCAAGCTCATTTCCCCAAATGCCAAATGATTCCAACTAGCAGCAAGGGAATTGGTTGTGAGAGTGGAGAAATTATTATGTCATTGGTAGAGTAACACAATGGAATCAATAGATAGTAGTAAAAAAAGTAGTAATACCATAAAATCAGTAAGCAGCAGTACACTAAAAGTTTTGAAACAACTAGAGAACATATATAAATAATACATGTCACATATTTATATGAAAACATCCAAACGAGTCATAATGATGGAATACATAATTAAAATGAAGTTCAATAAAACAAAAAATCTCCAGAAACATCGCAAGCCTCAGCTTGGTCCCATGCTCCCAGCTACACATCAATCAAGTACCTGATGATAAAGGGATCTTTACATTATCTACATCTGTAGGAATATAATCTTTTTGGTCCCAAAAGCATGACCGAAATAGGTGTAAGATGAATCCTAGTAGGAAACCACGAAAATAATTGTGCCTAACTTTTATAGAATCTATATAGCAGAAAAATATGAAAAATGATGTAATAGAAAAGGAAGTACTCAAAATAAACAATCATATATTTTTAACTACATTTATTTTCATTTAGAAATTTTTTAACAAAACTAACACAAATAACCCTCAGGGAAGTTCTCATAATATAACCCCTATGATCCTACTTAGGCAATGACTCTCTAAATAAGCACTCTACATGAATTCCCTATGTGGTCTCATAATGGTAAACTGCAGACTATCTAATAAAACACTCAACATCCAATTCCCCATGTGGTCCTGCAACATGGAACTAAAGACACTTTGATGTACCACTCACGTCCATAGCCCATATGATCTAGAAATGTGAAAATTGTAACATACGGTCAGGGGAAGCCCTCAGCGTCTATTCCCCCTATGGTCTGACTTCACCATGTTCCCACAACCCTATCTAATAAAATCGCACACAAATGATATCCAACAGTCAAAGTGAATCTAAAAAATACTACTTGGATAAACAACTATAATGAATATCAAATTCATTTCATATAAATAATCAATCCATCCTAACAACACTAGGCATGGAAGGAAAACTACAGCCTAAAAGGATATTCAAGACCAATCAACCAATATCAAAAAATAATGGGCAAACACATTCATAGCAAGTTAAGAAACACTATTATGAATAAAACACCCCTAATCATTCTAAAAATCATATGATGAATTAATAGGTTCAAATTATCTAAACACACGACACCCCAAAGTTGTGTATTTGGTACTTTTGGCAGATATAACTGAAATACATCTACGGAAAAGAACAATCCACTTACCTTGACATTGTATGTTCAACATAGCTGAACCTCAACCTTTGAATCGACCAAAAATGTGGTAGATCTACTAAAAATTCAAGAATTTGCATCCAGTGATATCTCATTAAAGCTAAGAAATTAGGAGAAGAGGCTCTAGAAGAAGGAAGAACTCCCTCAATTTCATGGGAATCACATCGGTGAGTTCTCCATTCTTCTAGAAATTCATCCCAATATTTCCCCTCTTTTGTGAGATATGCTTGGTTGAGACTTATTGACATTTTTGTAGATCTACCACATTCAAGCTAAATTAAAAGGCTTAGGATCAACTATATTTTTCATAAAACATAAAGGTAGGTGTTTTGTGCATATTCTTAGATGCCTTTGAGTTATATAATAAAAAATTACCCAATACCCTAGTTTTGGGTATTATGTGTTTCGGGAATTTGACCCTATTAATGATTTCTTTGTTTTTTTTCTTGATTTGGGGTGTTTGACTGTGAATAGGGTTTATTACCTTTTTATGGATCTGTTTTCCTATGATTTCTTAATATTGTTTGTTGGGTCTAGAATTATCTCTTAGGCCGTTGTTTTCTTTCCATGCCTAGTGCTGTTCGTATGAAGTTATTATTTATATGACATTCTTGTGATATGAATTTTAGTTGTATATTCAAGTAGTGTTTTTGAGATTCACATTGGCAGTTGGATATTGTTTTGTGCATGATTGTATCACATAGGGATCTGGGAACCTAGTGTAGTGAAACCATTGGGAGAATTGACGCTGAGGGCTTCCCTAGAGTGTCTGTTAGAATTTTCACATTTTGAGACCATAGGGTGGTTGGACATGAGTGCTCCCTCAGATTATAAGGCTACAAACATAAAAATTTCTAAATAATTAATTAAGTTAACAATTCAAATTGATGATATTTTAATGTTTAGTGTTTTATATAATTAGGCCATAACTATTACATTACATCTAAATATTATAAAGTAGACATTTCAAGTCAGTACCCATTTTTTTATAAAATAAAATTCCCCAAAAATTAATAAATATTTTCATGATATAAATATTCTTGAATTTATCCTTTATTTTACCCTTCCTTATATCCTGTGAAAAAAATTTCAAAAACATGGGATGAGAAAAAAACCATGCTAGGGATATAAAACAATAGAAGAAAACATTAGACCATCAATACATAAAGTTCAATGAAATCATACTATTCAATCTTTATCATACCAGAAAAGATCATATGATTAATAAATATGAAATGGAAATCATAAATTATAAAGGTAACATGGGGAATCCATAACATACATACCTTAGTACTTTCACAACTATGTAGTGAGTTACATTTGGAATCCCCATCATAGTATATTCCCTAAATATCATAGGAGAAACATTAAAATTTACCTCCATCACATTACCCAATGTATTAGAGAGCTATCTCGGCCTCACCTTCCATAGATTTATCATGGAACCACCTATAGGTGTTATCAATGCCAAACAACAATGACATAATCATAACACATGAATAAGCATAAAGGAATGATAAATATTTCCTCATGGAAATCGCTATATATCATTTAAATATATTGAAACAATAAATCCTTTATCAAAACCATTTTCAATACCAAAAGAGAATATGGTATTTATATTCATTTTAAAAACATTTCAACTTGTAATGGAAGATAAATATCAAATAATGCTCGCAGCAGTAGAAAGGGTATTGTCACCACATACATAAAAACGTAACATTCACTTTGATGTTTTGTAAAATGATTCATAGATAATATATTTCCTTTAAATGAAATTAAATTTGAAAGTGTTTTATACACCATATTAAGTAAATTAGTGTTTAAATCAATGTATGACTCAATGAAATGAGATTGAGACAATGTCCCTTACAAATAGCATTTTGATAATAAAATAGTTCAATTTTGTGTATTCACTCTATGTACACATACATAACTATAAATAAAAGAAGCCACATCAAAATTTGGTTCTCACATAATCATATAATTACATAATCTAAAACTAGAAGATCAACCCAAAGAATAGAAATTGGGTTTAGATGTTCCCTCACCTTGTATCCGACATGACTTGTTCATTAGTTAATATCATGAATGATAAAATAAAGTCAATTTATAATTTCTTTAAAAAAAATTTCAAGATTATTATTTCTTTTATACCACTCATTACCATGTAATAAACATTATATAATCATTTAAGTTAATAACATTTGTTTTGTCGATATTTGTTAAATGAGTCAAAAATGAACGTCATATAATTACAAGTTGTCCATGTTTTCAAAATTCCAATATATCTACAAATATATTAATGATTTATATATCATATTTATCATGTATTTCCTATATATATTTATATATATAATATATATAGCATTTGGAGATATGAAATGAAACACACCATTCATGGAGACAGTAAATCATATGTACGCATAAATAATACAATCATTTATATTTTGTATTTAGTGGAATGAAAACATAATGATAAATATGTATTTTATAATTCTAGTATAATATAATATATCATTACATTAAATCTATCCTTTATACATTCCACTTATGTAATGAACGAGTCATATCACAATGAGGGGGTGGAAGTCCGCACTTCCTCAAATGAAATTATCATATTTAACAATTATGGAAACCAAAAAGGAACTATATAAAAAATACATGAGAATAGAGATAATATAAATATAATATATATCACATTTAGATACAGTTCTATCATTATGGACCCGATAAGAGGCGGTATAGATAATTGAACTATCATTGTTTCGTAAGGCAGTAGTTCACCATCCAAAAAAACAGTATATTCGTATCCATTATATGGATGTGTGTTGATGTTTAGTCTGAATAATTCTTGTAAAAAATACTATTATATTTAAGATACTATTTTTGATATAGAATAATTGAATAAAGAGTGTTTAGGGGGTTGGGGAAGGAAAATAATAGAAAAGAACGTGAGAGAAGATGTTACCTTTAAATTGAGTAACTACTATTAGATTGAATCAAAAGGCTTTATAGATGGGATTTATACCTATGTTAAGGCTTCTAGGGGGAATATTGGGATACTGGTAGATTCTATGGATAGATGATGGATTATACAATGGGTTTTAGATGTGTGATATAGGGTTAGTGGTGATGGATATTTATAAGGGGGAGGAAGGACACTTAAAGAATGTGGGAAAATATTATTTTATTATAGACTGAATATAAATTTAAAAATGTCCCCAACTATTTATTTGGAAGATAAGGAGAGTATTTTTCGCAATAAACTAATTCAAATGTTTTTAGACAAGTTTAGGGCATAAAATCAAACTTATCTTTTTTTAACCTTTTGTTAACTAATTTATCTTTTACCATGTCCTCTTTTATATTCATTTTATATGGTTATATATTTACTTTAAAATGTAAAGGGACCCAAAAATGGATCCTTAATGACATTGGTAACATCATATATTTAATTTTATAAAATCATTGATTTTTTTGATTATTTTATTATTTAATAAAATATAGATTGATTTAAAAACTCTTTCATGGAAATTTTCATGCTGTTCAAATAATGACGTTTAAAAAAATCCAAAACAACTTGATTATTTCGAAAAACATTCATTACGTCAAATAAAATAATTTATAATTATCTAAAAAATCCTTGGATCACATAAAATGGTTTAAAATAAATTTATTTTAATATTTATAATCTAATTAATTTAAAACATTCCTTAATTAGATAATCATAACATCATCATTGTGTCATAAATAAATTTATTCACATGATGTCTAAAAATTATAAATAAAATACCACCATGTTGGAAATAATTTTATATTTTAGATGATAATTTATAGCCTCAAATATCACTTATATTACCCATTATATAAATTATTTTACTAATAGATGTTGGTTTATGTTATATTTACATTAACTATAAATTAAATTTTATAATGTGTCATTTTCACATACATGTGGCTCCATGGGGTTCCAAAATCGTCCCAATTATACACATGGTTGGAAATGTATCATCAAATTGTGTTAGGACACATGATAGGGTAATTAGACAATTTTATAATATTATGGTTTAACCTTGTTTACCAGATTTACCCATTAACCATGAAAAATAAAATATTCATTGAAGTTACTATTCAAAATGTATAAAAATAAAAGTTACCTATTTACAAAATATGGACCTCAGAATTCAAAATATTGTACCCATTTTTTCCAAATTCAAAATACTGATGTTTCAAAAATTAATTTAAATTTAATTCTATTTGTAAAAACCAAACTGCATGTTTTTAAGAAATATTAACTATCAAAACGTCAACACTTTTGTTTGTTCAATTTAAAAGTTACATTACATAAAATGACCAAAATTTGATTAAATGGTAAAAATATAATCTAATCACACTTTAAAACCATTTAAAAATATAATTTAACAGTATAAATAAATTAGTTTAAAAGGTTGTTTTGAATTAAAATGCAATATTTGTCATTATTAATTAAAAAATGACCATTATCAAAAAAATACCAAAAATTTACACAATGTAAATTCTAATTTCCTGCTTTTAAAGAATAATTTTATTTGGTAAAATAGAACATATAAAAGTGACAACATCTATATATAAAAACGATATTCATTAAAAAGGTTGTAAATCGACCATTTAATGAATATTTCAGTATTAATGCTTAAAATTGTATTCATTCGCATTTTAAGCCTCTAATTTTTTTTGGATAAATATAAAAACATTTAAAAAAGTTGTATAATCAAATTTTAGTTAGTTCTATTAATTCCTGCCAAAACAAAAACTTTGAATTAACTACCATTTAAAATAATATTATATTATTATTTTTCAATATGACTCATCCTTATATGCAACATGAGATTTTCAAAGATACCCATTATTGCGTATCAGGAATGCCATCAAACATAAATTCCATTTTAAAGTAAACTTAATATTTAATGCATAAATATTAATAAATATGAGAATATTATATTATTTATTTACATGGGATGTTATAGAGAGTGTCTGTAGTTCCACGTTGCGAGACCATGTGGTGAATTGGACATTGAGTGCATCATCAGAGAGTCTTTAGTTTACCATTACAAGATAACAAGGGGAATTTATGGTGATTGCTTCCTCGTAGAGTTGTTGTGTAAGCTGAACAATAGGGGTTAGAATGTGAGAACATCCCACATGGTTGCTTCTATTTTTTTGTTGAATAATTGGTAAAAAAAGGTAAATGTAGTTGAAACTGTAGAGTTCTTTACATTGAGTACATACTTGTTTATTATTTCATTTTTCACACTTTCATGATATATATATATATATTCACTGACAGTTAGGCACTGGAATTTTGGTGGTTTCCTACTGGGATTCAGCTCAAATCTATTAGGGCCATGCTTTTGGGAACAACCAGATTATATTGTTACAGTTATAGATAAGGAAAAAGCACATCAAATTTAGGTTCATCATTATTTTGGATATGGAAAGCATGGTACCATGTTTAGGCATGAAGTGATACAGGATTTGATTTATTTTCATGTACATCACTTTAGTATAGTATTCATGAATTGTGATTTGATTGGTTGTTTTCCTAGACGTATGTGACATGAATTATTTATATATGTTCTTTAGTTGATTATTTACTTTTCATATTCTGATATTAACTAATGTATGGTATTACTGCTTCCACAACTATTATCAATTTTTTCTACTATGTTACTCTTTCTATGAAGGCATAGATTCCCCACTATCTCACCAAAGGCCCTCGCTACTTGTCGGAAAAATCTCGCATTTAGGGAAATAAACTTGAGGCCATGTGGCCAACAGAGTATGGAGCACCTCTGGGCAGTACTGAGAACTAGGACATTACAAAAATAATTAAATTTCTATCATATATATAGGATTTTACAATATGTTTCTTTTTTATGTTTAAAAATTGGATTTTTCTAAATATTGTTTTAAATGGAATTGTAATTATCCATTTAATTTATTTATCAAAACCCATAATAATGAATTATTTAAATGATATTCATATATTATATTTTCATCAAAATTAATTTATACTCATACAATTTTAATTATTCATCATTCTGATAATATGAAATCACTTTTTCATTAAAAAAGACAGGTGTTGTAAAAAAGATAGTTTGTCATGTGTGGAGGACTAATTTTAAATGAAAATTTACAAAATATTTTAATTGAATTTGGTAAAATGGATTCCATATTTAGAAACATAATAATTTATTTTATCTAATTATTTCAACATAATTTTTGACAAAAATGAATATTGATAATAGTAAAATTGAATTACCACGGTTATGGTGAAAATGGGATAACGAGTGGTTAAAGTAAAACGATAAGTGTAAAAGAGACATGTTAACATGAAAAAAATGGTTTTATGAATATATATAGTCTTTTTTATTTATAAATACTAATAATTATTCATTTTGTGCCATTTGGAATTTGTAAAATGTGGTACACCATTTTCCTTTCAAAAATTACAAGGTTGTCACTCATTCACTTATAAAAGGACACCATATATCATATCTTCTTTACACCAGAAATCCCGTTTGAGATTTAAAAAAATATTAAAAATTAAATTCCAAATTCAAAACATTCATTCAATAATACTTTATTATGGTCATATAGCCATTTTATGATTACTTTATTTATAATCCAAATTTGGTGGTCTAAAAAGAATTAAAATTGATTACTATGTGTTTCTATTCTATTTCTTATTCCACCTCCTCCAAATATTAATAAAAAATTATTATATTATAAAAAATATCTCTTATATAATTTTATGTTATTTTGTTTCATTAATTTCCAAAATCCATCTTCTCTTACAATTAATATGATTCAAAATCATCAATCTTGTTTGCAAAATATTATCACCTCGACAGTTTATATCATTTGTTTTCCATCATCACCTAAAATTGATTGTTTTAAAGATTTAATCAACGTATAAATATTATATTTACAACATATTTATACATTTATTTGATATCACATATTATTTATTTTACTATCCATTCTATGGGGGATATAAGAACATAAATAATGTGTATGTCGGATTACCTCCACACGACGCTATATGAATCATTTTTCTCGAAAAGATACATTGAAGTTAATGAGGATATTAGTAATGAATATATATTATATAAATGACATAATAATTATATTAATTTCATTTTTATCATTATTTAATGTTAATTTATAATTTTATTTCTTACACTTATTATGTCATTCAAGAACTTCTGAACAACCTCCACCACAATGTGATGGGATATTTCATTCAAAACCACATCAAAAGAATGATATATATATATATATATTAAATAATTAATATATTATTTCTGATATTAATAGAACTCTTCATAAAAAATATAATATATATCATCCTCCCAGAATGAATTTTTTAATATTCGCAATGTTAGACATGCGTACGTAAGGTCAACTGTTACTCTGACTCTACAATAATTAATTTTTTCATAAAAAATAATTATATCATTAAAAAATATACTATAATAATTTATATGATTGTATTTTTATAACTATTATCATATATATATTGAAATAATGAAACATTAACCATGTTCAACACAATGATGATATTTTTAAACAATTAACCAAACATTCTCAAAACACCAAATGTGGAAAAAACTGATTAAATATTTTTATATTTCATTAAAAGTAAATAAAATAAATAATTTATTTATAATTTAAAAAAATATAGAATTTTCTCATGAATTAATAAAATGTATGAAATCTCCTTACATAATAGATAAAGGACATGCATGGAGATCCGGGACTCGAAGTAAAAGTTCATTAGTCTCAAATTTTATATCTATATGACATATTCTATATTAATCACTTATTTATGATATGTGGTTTATATACATGCACTATTAAAATTAATATAATTAATTCTGTTGAAATCCATATTTTGGTTTAAATTTTAGGTACTTCATTCACATTGATTTGATAAGAATGCTACAATGTGGTAAAAAATTCAATGACTCAAATTATTTTTATTATGTTATATTACTAAATCTTTATATTTGAAAATATAAGATTATATATGTAATAAAATTTGATTATATTATTTTTTTTAATACAGGTTATTTTATTTTTATTTTCATTTTATACCTAACATTTATTCACACATTAATTCATGAATTCACTTGCATGTTTTTTGTATGGGGTTTTTTCTTGTCTCACTTGTACTTCTTTAAGACATATGAAATATTCACAATATTATCTTGATGATGTATTGATTTTAGAAAAAAACAATATTTTATGATTATTAATAAGAATATTATTCATATTTACATATCCATTTGTGTTAATATCTTTTATGAGGTTTTAATCTATAGATTTCCAAATTTGTGAGGGATTATATCTCAATATACTTTCATTGAGACATATTTTATCATAATGAATCATATTTATTTTATATGTTGTATAAGATTCCATTTTAATTATTAAATAATAAAATTATGTATTTTAGTGATAATAATTTTAATATTTTATGTTCATATTCAATGGGGATAACAATTGATGAGTTACCAAGTTGAAAAGTTTTTATGTTAAAATTTCTATTCTTTGAGGATTTATTATGTTCACATTTTTATGAGGGGAAATAATTTGATATTAATTTAATGAACTATATATAATTTATTTTAATTTATTTATTAATGTGGTTCACAAGTTTAGTTTCCTTTTCCTCCAATAAATATTTATGAAACATTGATAAAGTCAATTTTAATTGATCCCGATAATTTATTTTTTTCACATAGATTGGGCATATTTCAATTCCATATCCATGTTTTAAAAAATATAAAAAAGACAATTTCAAAAAATTAATAACAATAAAATATAATATTAGATAATCTATAAATATATTTTATTGGTTTTAAAAATAAATTTATTAATGTGTTCCAAATTGGTTACATTCACACCGTTTTTCAAAATATTTTGAAGAGAGTGTTTTTTTAATATATATGAAATGAACAGATTTTTCACCCTCATGTCTATTATTTTCCCTGATATTTCCTTTATATTATATATATTGTTTTCTCATTGAACATTAATCTCATAATATTTTTTTAATTTCATATTTTAAAATGATATTTTCAAAATGAAAAAGTTATTTTTCCTAAAAAAATATTAATGATATTTTAATGGTATTTCCATTAAAAAACATCATAATATCTTTTTATTACATATGATTAAATTGGTATATTTTTTACTAAAATTATCCTTATTCCTTTCTTAGATGGTTATGTATTATGTAAATAAAATTTTAATGGATCTTGTTTCATTTAAAAAATTTATTCATGTATGAAAGAGATTTTTATGGAATGTATTTTCTTTCAATGAGAAAATAAATTTTAAAAGACAATTCTATGTATCCCATGTTATCTTCATGAATTAATCTTATTCCAAATAGATTTTTATGGAACATGCTTATCATTTATGTTTTAATCTTTATTGATAGTGAATTTTATATAAATCATTTATTTTCTATATGTAAATAATGAGTCAAATAGATTATTATGGAACATATTTCTTTTCCATGAGATAATCATGTTTCAAAGGGATTTTTATTCAACACATTTTTTTCTATTAGTTAATCTCTTTGGAAAAGTTTAATGTTTGATTCAACGAGTTTAAAATGAAATAAATGATCTATTTAATTTTTTTATGATATGATTATTTCATGTTTATAATAATTATAGGTTGTTATATTATCAACTGAGGATGGGTGACTAACATATAAGTAAATGATGGGTGGTTACCTTATTAAACATTTATGGGTTATTCGATGATAATCCAAGGATTGAGGGGTTAGTTATATCCATATAATGCATTTAGTATGTTGAAAATAGACGTTATAAATATTAGTAATTACATTTGTGTGATGTTTTGTGATGATAATGTCCTATAATACAAATTTGTTTTATCAATTTTTATGGGTTTAAAATGTTTCTTGTGGTAAATAATATTATCACATGGATCAAAATTATTGATTTTGATTACTTGTTCCCAATTTAATGTTTTACTCAAAGTTATCCACTTTGTTGATACTAATATTTGATGGTATCAATATTAATATGTTATACTAATTCACCTTGATTATGTCCTCGTATCATTATTCTCTTCATATTCTATCAGATGCAATTAATTTGTAAATACTTACATTTACCCATAGTGATAAATTGAGATTGTCATTCATAGGTTTATTTTTTTTCATGATTATAGATATTTGGGGTGAATAAATTATGTCTATAAGGGTTTTTATCAATTATTAAGGAAACCTAATGTGGAATTTTAAAATATGGGTATATTGGGAGATTATTTTTTCATCATTATAAACTAGTTTTTATGAATCCATGAGGATTATATTTTGTTCTAATTCTACAAAAATATAATACTAAAAGGTCCTACGGGATATAAGGGATAACATATATTACTTTTGATGTTTTATTATTTAGATAGTGAAAATTGGTTCATCATCACTTGTATCAAATCTGTAAATGTAAATTTACGGTTTTCAAAACTAAACCATGGAGTGTGGGTTTGGGGTCTCCATAGTTATTATAAGGAATATGGATTGGATACTATTAAAGATTGTGATTTTTTCATATTATGTTATATAAATATCTTTAGACACCATCATTGCAATATATGATTATGTTTGATCATAAGTTAAAAGTTATAGACATACCTTATGAGATTTTATGTGATGATATATTAAAGTTATTAACGGCACTATAAGGGTTATTTTATTAGTTTTATGTATATATAAAGAATAAAATTATGTTGAAGTATTCCATTACATTCATTTGACATAATTGTTTCAGATATTTATATCCTTCAGGTTTTATATGATAATGGATATTGAGGTAATTATAAGATCAAAAGTTTTATCATATGGATATCCATGGGATTGTGTGGTTATTTGGTGACTAAGTAATTAATCTTATTTCATAAGAAGATCTCTATGTTTTTTTGAATATAAGATGAATGGTTTGAAATAAATATTTATGTCAAAACATACTGTATCATGGAGGTTATTTATTTTTTTGGGATATAATGTTTTATAATTTTAGAGGGATTTTGTTTGACATAGGTTAATGATATTGAATTTTGGAGACTAAGGTATTATTTTATTATATAAAGGTATATTCATTTTGGGAATTGTCACAGCTTGAGCGAACAATTTTGGTTTTGGTTAATGAATAATAACAGATGGAATAAAATGATTATAAATTTTATGTTCGTGTGGCATTGAAAAGAATAATTTTCTGATTTAGGAATGAGAATTTCATCTTGAATAATAATTATTTGTAAAAACATATGTGTTTATGGTATAAATTTACTAATGGATTAAATTGTACTTTCCCTATATGAATATTTCCCTATTTTATCCTGTGAATGGAGGTAAATAACTCCAAAACTCTAGGAAATGTATTTCCAAAAAATTAATCCTAATACATTAATTTGTAATGAATCAATTGTCTTTAAAATCATAGAATATTATATGTTTTTAATGTCATTAAATTTATATTGATCATTATATTGAATAAGATCAATTATATCAATCACTCTCCAAAATTATGAACATATTTATTCCATTTCAAAAGCATCATTTCACACCTATTTTATCCAATTTTGAGACCTAATATGTTTAATTAAAGATGATATTCAAAAGAACTTTTCTCTCTAATCGATGGAGTATTTTATTAAATCATTTAACGATGTATTTTCCATAAAAAAAATTATTTTCAAATTTCCATCCCTTCATGACATATATAAATATTAAATTTTTTAGGGTGACATTTATTAATGTAGGGAATGTAATATCATGAGATTTTATAATTTAAAAGTTTGTTTGATAGTATATTTGATACACAACTTGGAGATTAATCTGTGGTCGAAATATATTATTGATAAACATAGATGTTATTTTAGAGTATATGAATAATATTGAAAAAATTATTATTATATATATATATCATAATAAAAAAAACTTATTAACTACTTTTTATTATATAATTAACTAATATTTAGTAAAGTAATTTCATTCTATAGAAATACGCCTTCACCGAGATTGATTTTTATTAATTTTCATGGGAAAAATATTATAATTAATTTTTGGAACTTATTGGAAATATATTTTATAGAATTAAATAAATTATTAAAATTGTAAAACGTAAAATCTATTTTAGTAAAATTTTGGTATTATCCAAGAAAATATTTACATATTAGTTAATGGTGAGAAATAGCTAATTTTAAATAAATATTATAATTTAAAAAATATGTAATTATTAAATGAAAAATCATGCTTCGAATATGACATAAAATGGAAAACCTAATATTATTTATATTTATTCCACTTAATTAAAATATATTCACTTTATATTTTATCTCTCTCCCCATCTCTATTTTGTTTTAAAAATTGTGATTTTTTGTAAAAAATTATTAGTGTTCATAAAAGGTATCGTATTTAATAAATTAAAAAAAGGTCAAATGAAGAATAGTTTAAATGTAATTTATATATTATTTACCAATAAATAATATTTTTTCATTCATTAATTATTAATAGTGATATCATTTAAAAAAATCATATATTCTTTAAAAAATTAAATTTTTAGAACCTCTTTTTTCACCGCCTCAATAAGATTTAATTTTAAATTAAAATATTATAATTATGTGAATTTATTTTTGTAAAGTTTGTTCCATATTTTAGATCACAAAAATATATTTTATGTCGTATTTTTATTTTAATTTTTCACAAACATAAATAGTGAATTTGGTAAACAGAAATTACCATGGTTAAGGATAAAACAGGTTTACTGTTGGGATAAACTAGAACAATAAGGGTGAAAATGATGTAAACACTTGTATGAAAATAATTTATTGAAATATATTGAACTTATCATTTATAATACTCTATATTTTCTCATTTTAATTATTTTTTTCATGTGTAATACATGGCTAACAATATTTCATTTAAAAAATTACATGTGTTCTAGAACATCACTTATAAAAGGACACCTCCCCACTTCTTCTCACCATATAATCCTTTTGGATAGGCAAGACAAGACCAAATCAAATCATAATTCCATACACAAATCCATGAAGCCTTTATTTTACCATAAACACACTATATGATTTAATTAGGTATAATACTAAAGTGGTGGTTTATTAAGATGTAAAATTCCAAACTATGTGATTTTGATTAATTTGTTCTACCCCGTCAATAAAATAGTCATGAAATATGATTATAAGGTAACACACAAAAGTACAATATATTTTTATTTAAGAAAATTAATTATATAACATGAATCAATTTTTTTCCATCTGATTGGATACGAAGTGATCATTTATGTGTACGGTGGAAAACCACCTCGTGAACAGATGTCATTCGTTTTCCATAATTTTTTATTATGTATTTTTATTATAATAGTTTTATTGTATATATATTATATTTATATCAAATATATAATTATTGAGTTATTATGTCACATTAATATTTAAACTGTAACACCCCAAGGTTTAGAAAATAAATATAGAATGCAATTTTATAATCTATCCATTAGAAAAACCTTGCCTCTTCTCTGTTTTTAATTTCATGAAATGGTCATCTAGAGTTGTGTTCAATTAGTCATTTTGTGTCTGATAGAACAAACATGATTTTAGGCGAATAGTAACATACCCTTATGAATAGTAATATGAATAGTAATATGACACTTGAATAGTAAATTATGATATTATCTTATTTTATTAATGAAATATGATAATGGGATCTTAATTAATTTTTCAATGTCACATAAAACAAACTGCACATCTAGATTTTCATTTTTCGAAATAACTATGACCATATTTAAAAATTAAATTAGTAATATTTAGAAAATTATTTTTGATAAATGGATTTCACTTTTTAATTCTACAAGTCGAAAAAATATGGTGGTGAAATTTTGGGATTTTTCTAAAATTCTTGAATTTTTGACGAATAGTGAAATACTGTAAAATACTATATATTCAATTTATCTGTTAAATACAAAAATTATGGCATCATAAGTGATGTAAGGACACCTAATTCGAACTCACATGATCTTATTACTATTACGGGTCACAAGAAACAATACTATTGGTTGTCTTGATGGAAATAATAAAATAATGAAATAAATATTCAAAATTTACCCCTCTCCTCCACTATAAAAACCCCTCACCACTCCATCTTCTCTTCACTCCACTAAGAATTGAAGCTCCTAAATGTTCTTCCCAATTACCCTTTCCAAGTTACTCCCCATGACCAGGAATCTCTTAGTCATTCCAAAAGACCAAAACCCCTTATCATAAGGAGTTTGTGAAGGAGGTTATTTCAAGAGGTAAAGCACCCTTCTTTCTCATTTGGTTTTATTTCAATTTATCTACATTTTTTATCCTCTCATCACCTTATCTATTCAAATGACCATGATAACTCTAGTAGAATATATATACTAGATTTATATCATGTGAATGGAAGAACCATCATAAATATTTTTACTCCCTCCCTTTTATTTTTATAAACGACATCGACGTCCATGAGGTTCTGATTTATAACTTTTGTGGATAACGAAGTTTCATTATTTAATTTCTTCTTCATTACTGGTCATGAAACCATATTCATGGCTGAACCAGACTATAATATATTTATTATAACCTAATCAATATTCACGAACCAGAATATGTACAAATAAATAATTTATATGACAAAACTAGTTCATAATAATCCAAATACCGCCAAATAATCAAAGTGGTTGTTATCTAACAATTCATCCTCATTCCATATAATAGAATGAATGAAATAACCATTATCAATTCAGTATGTTTATAAATAATTTTTAATTTCAATCTTGGATATTTATAACTATAAGGCCCCAGCCTTAAACCTTACTTAATATTTAATTAAATGAGTAATTCACATTGAGGATCTTTTCAGGTTTAGAGTTTTTGAGAATTAGGACATAACTATTACATCTCAAAAGATTACAAAGTAGTCCATTCTACTAAATTTCCATAAAATAAAAACTCTTAAAAAGAAACATGAATAGTTCCATGTTTTAGGTAGCATGACTTTTCCTTGATCCCATCCTTGACCCTATTCCACGCTCAGTCCTGTGAAAAACATTTCAAAAACTTGGGATGAGCATAAAAAGCTCAGTATGAGATACAAAAATAATGAAAACTGTTAGTTTTTCAAAACAACAAGTAAACCATGTATACTATACCAAAGTAATACTTTTCACCTCTTAGAAGTAGTAAAAACTCTTCGCTGAATAAAAGTTCATTACTTACCCTTTTGTAACCAAAAGATTACCATAAAACCCATATAAATAACACATAACATATATAAAGGTAACATGGGACATAAACATACTTAAGTGGAATAACCATACAGTCGACTTCTACACATATCACTTAATGGAATAGCCATACGGGCAATTTCCATACATACATAATGGAATAGCCATATGGCTGACTTCCATACCCAATGCATTGGAGGTTATAACGTAACCACCCGTCCTGGTATTCACGGCACCACCCATCATATGGTTTATCATGTAACCACCCGTTAAATGTCCAAGTACCATAATAAAATCATAAGACATAAAACAAATATAATGTAAAGAAAACATTTCCACACTTTGATCACAATATATCATCCAAATATATTGACATAACAAATCCATTACAAAAACCAATTTCAATACCAAAACACATAAAAGATTATATGGTATTTATTTCATTTTAAAAACATCACGGCTTGTTGAGGAAGCCAAAGACTAAATAATACTCGTGGCGGCGGAAAAGGTCGTGGTCACCGTGTACGTTAAAAGAAACATTCCTTTTTTTCGTTTAGTAAAACGCTTCGTATAAAAATATTCCTTTTGTATAAAAGTAAAAGTCAAAGGGATTTATACACCGTATAAAATAAAGTTGTGTATAAAACGAAATATGCCACAATGAAAGGAGATTGAGATGTAGTCCCATACAAAGACAATATCCTTGGTTTAAGGATAAATCAATTACATAATTTTGTGTGACAAATGAATACATCAAATATAAGTGGATATTAAGTGTAAAATAATCAATGGTCATTCACACATATTCAAAGGATTACATATTCAATAACTATATGTTGAACCCAAAGAAATCGAAATTGGGTTAAGAAGTTTCCTTGACAGCCTAACGACGTCACATCAAAATGAGTTGATAAGAGATAAAAAGTGTATCTCATCACATGAAAATAAAAGTTACATCAATAAGGATATATGAGAACATATCCCAACATAAAAATATGTAAATTAAAAGACCCAACAAAAGAAGTCTTTTAAAAAGAGGAGGGTGAAAGGTTCCCTTACCGACTTGGGTATCTATCAAAACATACACCCCATGAAAGAAGGACATTACATCATTGATGTAAATACTCATAAAACGAAAGTATATTAAAAAAATAGTAGAATAATGTGCAGCACTTACACCACTCAAAGGAAATAGTGGCAAATGTAGCATAAATCTCACGGGAATAAAAGTGAGATGAAAAATCACTTACGAAAACTCGGCAGCCTAACAGCGCCACATAAAACTTAATAAAATGGATTGATGAGATCAAATAGGGTATATAATCATATTAACATAATATTTATAGAAAGTGTAATATAAAAGAACATCCCCCAACATAACAAAGTGGAGCTTAAAAGAAGTGACATAAAAGAGAGTACTTAAAAAGAAAGAGAAAGGTTTGATCTCTTACGAAAAATTTGGCAGCCTAACGGCGCCACTCAAAACTTCCAAAATGGATTGATGAGAGAGAATAGGGTCTCTCATCATATGAACATAAGAATTACAGTAAGAGTAATATAAAAGAATATCCCAATACAAGAAATATGATCTTTTAAAGTAATGATTAAAAGAATGTACTTAAAAAGAAAGAGAGGTGTAGGATCCCTTACCTCGGGTCCGACTTGACTCGATCATTCTTTAACATCCTGAATAATAAAATTGAGTTAATTTCTATTTGATTAATAACCTTTTTCAATTTAATTATTCCTTTTATATCAATTATTTCCATGTTTTAAACATTATGTAATCATTTAAGTTAATAATGTTTGTTTTGTCGATATTTGGTTCTTAAGTCGAAAGTGGACTTCTTACAATTACATGTTGTTCGTGTGGTCAAAGGTTCTTTATATCCAGAATGAAATTCCGGATTTGGATATCATATATATCATTTATATCTAGAATATACATGTATTTATAATATCACATTATCATTTAGAGGTAAGAAATGAAATGCACCGTTCATGGAGACGGTAAGCCGTACGTACGCATGAATGCTACTTTCATTTCTTTGTAATATTAATGGAATTAAAACTAAATGAGAGGTATGTATATTTTAATTACAGAATTATATTCACCTTTTAGATGTATCATTCATCATATATATCCATTATATACATGTACTTATAATACTACATTACATTTGGGGATAAGAAATGAAATGCACCGTTCATGGAGACGGTAAGCCGTACGTACGCATGAACGCTACTTTCATTTATATCTAATACATTAATGGAATGAAATTATAATGATATAGAGGTATATAATAATTCCAAAATAACATCATATATAATAACATTAAATCCATCCTTTATACGTCCCACGTATGGCATTAACGAATCACATAACTTTGAGGGGGCGGTAGTCCGCACTTCCTAAAATGAAGATATCACGTATACCCATAATGGAAGCCATAAAGGTAAGCCACAAATAAAAAATACAGAAGCTTAAGTAAAACATAAACATATTATATATCATATATAAATATAGTTACATCTTAATTGCCACCTTTGAAGGTGTTATATGAGTGTTGAACAATCATCGTTTCGTGAGGCAGAAATTCACCATCCACAGAAACAGTATGTTCTTTAACCATTAGATGTTGGTGTGTGTAAGTGTAGATCGGATCCTTCTTATAAAAAAATCCTAGTATATTTAGGATACTGGATTTGTTACAAAATAAAAGAATAAAAAGAGTTTAGGGGGTTGGAGAAGCAAAATAAAACAAAAGGACTCAAAAGAAGACATTACCTTAAAATCGGGTAACTCCCCTTGGTTTGAGCTCAAAGGCTTCCTTGGGAAGACTTCTGCGCAAAGTGAAGAATCAAGGAGTAAGAGTGGGATGTGGAGAGACAAAATGGGCAGGGGTTGGCCGAGCCAAAGGCTTTGGGTGTGTGGGTAAGGAGGTAGAGGTGCGGGCCTTTTAAAGTAGGAGAGGAGGGACACTCTTGGAAAGTTAAAAAAAGTCACTTTATTTTAAAATGGTATTCGGATTTTAGAGGTCCCAAATTGATGTATTTCTAGGATAAGGTGATAAGGGTTCGAAATAAACTCATACAATAGGTTTTGGACAAGTGTAGGTCTTAGATATTACATTATCTTTCCATTTTATTTAAATCGTTAAATAATGAGGTCATCGCTGCATCATCATGATGTCATAAATAATTTAATTTATATATTGTCTAAAAATCATAAAAAAATACTATGATGTAGGAAATCGTTTTTTCATTCCAATGACTATTTATAGTAAAAAATATGACTTTTATTACTCCATGTAAAAATTGTTTTAGTAAAACATCTCATGTGTGTGTCATTTTTACTTTAACATTAAATAAAAAGTTATTTATGTCATTTCCCAACCAAAGTGGCTCCATGGGGTCCCCAAGTTGACCCATGGCTTTTCTTGGTCGGAAATGACACGTCCAATAAGGGTAGGACATGTGTCATGGTATTTTCATTTTATTATAATATCATTTTTTCCTTAAATTGCACTAATTACCTCTAATCGCGATTAAAAACATAATAAGTTACTATTCACCAAAAAATTATTTTTATCTCATTGAACCACATTTTACTTCTTAATGACAACCATGTATGTCAGATTTTTGAAATTCGAAACACAGAAGTGGTAAAATTTCATTTGAACGAAAAATCAGTTTTTATAAGTACCACTTAGTGGTTTCACTATTCATCAAAAATTGAAGTTTTTTAGAAAAATACCAAAAATTCACCCTAAGATATATTTGATATTCCGAATTCAAAAATGAAGTCCATTTTACAAAATTCACAACATATAAGTTACATTAATTAATTTAATAATTAATTCCCGCTGTCAGAGCAAATAGCGTGTTTTTATGAAACAATAAGTATCAAAAGATTGACACTAGTTTAAGTCCGATTTCATAATGAAATTAATTCCAATGACCAATGTTAGACTTAATGGTAAAAATATAATATAATTTAACTTTAAAACCAATTAAAAATATAATCTAATCATATAAATAAATTAGATTAAAAATAGGTTTTGAATTAAAATACAACATTTTACACTATTCATAAAAAATGATCTTTATCGGAAAGATATCAAAAATTTACACAAAGTAAATTTTGATGTCCCGATTATAAAGAAGAGTTTTATTTGGTCCAATAGAATGTATAAGAGTGAACAAAACTATATTTAATGACGGTTCTCCATCAAAAGGCGATAAGTGAACCTTTAGTGAAAACTAGGGCATATACGCCTAAAATTGAATTCTTTCCGTATTTTACGCCTTTATCTTTTATTCGATAAATGTAAAAACATTTAAAAACATATATAATCATATATTAGTTATTTCTATCCATTCCCACCAATACAATGGCTACATGTTAACTGCCATTTAAAATAATATTATTTTATTATTAGATTGCAACGTAAGATTCCCAAGAAACTCGTTGTTGCGTATTGGGTACGCCATCAAGCATAGCATCCCCTTTAAAGTAATATTAATATTTTATTCAAAAATATGGATAAATATAAATATTTCATATTCTTTATTTACCTGGGGTGTTACATCCTTCCCCCCTTTTGGTAATTGCATCCTCGCAATTTTAAAATTGGGCTTGGAAACATCCTTGAAAGTCCCATATCAGAACAAGAGTCAGTAAAACAATCAGTTTAAAATAAAGAAATATAAGTACCAAGGTCACCCGAGTTAACCCATACTAGGATTCCAAGTATGAAAACATGGACATGGAGGAGAAAACATAGGGTCATGTTCTGATGAAGAGTGATAGAAAATATGTTTAGGAGAAAGTTAACCACAAGAAAATCACTAATTTGTGATGGGTTAAACGGTATTCGATTCCCCAGTAGGAAAAGATAATAGACAACATTTTTGTTTTAAGTTACTTTTTATTGAGGAATTTATTCATAAGGAAACATAATCACTTATCATGTTGACTTTCAACTTTTATTAGATTCCTTACACAAACTCATATTTTCTCCATGAGACGAGTATTTAGGAAGACTTGTTCACATTAAGAGTACTATAATCAACTTCTAGAGAATCACCTAATCCAAAAAAAGAGAACTATATACTTCCCATGTCTTTAGACATTAACCAAAACCAAAACCAAAAAGGTTAGTAAAAGATCAGATAATCCAGAAAATGATTACCCTTTATAAAAAGAAAATCTATTCTTATTCGCCAAAATTTGTCCAACAAAACCCAAATTTTAATGAGGACCATTTGATAAACAATTTTTCCATAAAATTCTTCATAGTAAACCAAACTAAGATCGAAACCCAAATATTTACAGGATTTAGTCACATAGTATTCCAAGTTAAATCATAACATTTATCTCCAAACAAAATCAGTTGCTTTAAATGTCTCGTATTGAAAAGTAATTAATTTAATCACATATCCTCGATGATAGGTTAATCATTTCCATAGAAAACCCAAAATAATCTTACTCTTGATTCCTAAAATCATCCAACTAAAAGGAATTAGTCAAACTAACCAGGGACTTCACGTAGTCCAGTGGTAGGCGATGAATACCAGTTGCACTTTGGTTGTGGGTTCGATTCCCGCAGCTTTGTCCGACGCGACGGGTTGTCACACGGTCTGCGTGTTGTCCTTTTTCCAAAACTATATAATTCTTAAAAAATTCCCCAAAATGAGATAAAATCTTCAAAAATAATCATAAAATATTTTATCCTCAAGTTTATCTCATGTCTTTCATTTTGCATCATATCATATAATAACCCATAATTTCCTCAAAAGTAAAGATCATATAAACTCTAATGGTTACCTTTATAATTATTACCTGAACTTCCACATTCATTGGTCATCTCATACATGATGCATTACAGAACATACCAAGGTTCAAGTGGTTGATCATGACTCCTTGATAGTTGGTTTAGAACAACCATGAGTTTCCTCATTGAATCCCCCATTTTATCTAGTATCTTAATCAGAGAACCACCACAGTTTCCTTCAAACCTGTTGTCTCTTTGGTGCCTTCTAGATCCATCCATTAACTAAAAACAAAAATGTCAGTGTGAGTATATCAAAAAAACCATCATTTACTAATGAGGAATGTAAACACAAAGATATACTTACTCATTCCATTTATCTAAAACTAGGACTCTTTCTGAAATCCTAACCATTATGGTAATGTCACTTATGCTTATAGAATACCCTAACCTCTAAATTTATCTAAACCGACCTTTGATACCAACTATAAGGCCCCACCCTTAAACCTTACTTAATATTGAATTAAATGAGTAATTCACATTGAGGATCTTTTCAGGTTTAGAGTTTTAGAGAATTAGGGCATAACTATTACATCTCAAAAGATTACAAAGTAGTCGCTTCTACTAAATTTCCATAAAATAAAAACTCTTAAAAAGAAACATGTATAGTTACATGTTTTAGGTAGCATGACTTTCCCTTGATCCCATCCTTTACCCTATTTCATGCTATGTCCTGTGAAAAACATTTCAAAAACTTGGGATGAGCATAAAAAGCTCAGTAAGGGATACACAAGGAATGAAAACTGTTAGTTTTTCAAAACAACAAGTAAACCATGTATACTTTATCAAAGTAATACTTTTAACCTCTTCGAAGTAGTAAAAACTCTTCGCTGAATAAAAGTTCATTACTTACCCTTTTGTAACCAAAAGATTACCATAAATCCAATATAAAGAACACATAACATATATAAAGGTAACTTGGGACATAAACATACTTAAGTGGAATAACCATACGGTCGACTTCCACACATATCACTTAATGGAATAGCCATATGACCAATTTCCATACATACATAATGGAATAGCCATACGACCGACTTCCATACCCAATGCATTGGAGGATATAACGTAACCACCCGTCCTGGTATTCACGGCACCACCCGTCATATGGTTTATCACGTAACCACCCGTTAAAAGTCCAAGTACCATAATAAAATCATAAGACATAAAACAAATATAATGTAAAGAAAACATTTCCACACTTTGATCACAATATATCATCCTAATATATTGACATAACAAATCCATTACAAAAAACATTTTCAATACCAAAATACATAAAAGATTATATGGTATTTATTTCATTTTAAAAACATCACGGCTTGTTGAGGAAGCCAAAGACTAAATAATACTCACAGCAGCGGAAATGGTCTTTGTCCCCGCGTACGTTAAAAGAAACATTCGATTTTGTCGTTTAGTAAAACGCTTCGTATAAAAAGATTCATTTTGTATAAGCGTAAAAGTCAAAGGGATTTATACACCGTATAAAATAAAGTTGTTTATAAAATGAAATATGCCTCAATGAAAGGAGATTGAGACGTAGTGCCATACAAAGATGGTATCCTTGGTTTAAGGATAAATCAATTACATAATTATGTGTGACAAATGAATACACAAAATATAAGTGGATATTAAGTGTAAAATAATCAAAGATCATTCACACATATTCAAAGGATGACATATTCAATAACTACATGTTGAACCCAAAGAAATCAAAATTGGGTTAAGAAGTTCCCTTGATAGCCTAACGGCGTCACATAAAAATGAGATGATGAGAGATAAAAAGTGTATCTCATCACTTGGACATAAAAGTTACATCAATAAGGATATATGAGAACATATCTCAACATAATAATATGTAAATTAAAAGACCCAACAAAAGAAGTCTTTTAAAAAGAGGAGGGTCAAAGGTTCCCTTACCGACTTGGGTATCTTTCAAAACATACACCCCATGAAATAAGGACATTACATCATTGATGTAAATACTCATAAAAGAAACTATATTACAAAAAGAGTAGAATAATGTGAAGTACATACACCACTCAAAGTAAATAGTGGAAAATGTAGCATAAATCTCACGGGAATAAAAGTGAGATGAAAAATCCCTTATGAAAACTCGGAAGCCTAACGGCGCCACATAAAACTTACAAAAATGGATTGATGTGGTCAAATAGGGTATCTCATCATATTAACATAATGTTTATAGAAAGAGTAATATAAAAGAACATCCCCCAACATAACAAAGTGGAGCTTAAAATAAGTGACATAAAGTAGAGTACTTAAAAAGAAAGAGAGAGGTTTGATCTCTTACGAAAAATTCGGCAGCCTAACGGCGCCACTCAAAACATCCAAAATGGATTGATGAGAGAGAATAGGGTCTCTCATCATATGAAAATAAAACATACAGTAATAGTAATATAAAATTATATACCAATACAAGAAATATGATCTTTAAAAGGAATGACATAAAAGAATGTAATTAAAAAGAAAGAGAGGTGTAGGATCCCTTACCTCGGGTCCGACTTGACTCGATCGTTCTTTAACGTTTTGAATAATAAACATGAGTTAATTTCAATTTTCTTAATAACTTTTTCAAGTTCATTATTCCTTTTATATCACTTATTTCCATGTTATAAACATTATGTGATCATTTATGTTAATAATGTTTGTTTTGTCGATATTTGGTTCTTAAGTCGAAAGTGGACTTCTTACAATTACATGTTGTCCGTGTGGTCAAAGGTTCTTTATATCTAGAATGACATTCCTGATATGGATATCATATATATCATATATATCTAGAATATACATGTATTTATAATATCACATAATCATTTAGAGGTATGAAATGAAATGCACCGTTCATGGAGACGGTAAGCCGTACGTACGCATGAACGCTACTTTCATTTTTTTGTCATATTAATGGAATTAACACTAAATGAGAGGTATGTATATTTTAATTACAGAATTATATTCACCATTTAGATTTATCATTAATCATATAAATCCATTATATAGATGTACTTATAATAGTACATTACATTTGGGGTTAAGAAATGAAATGCACCGTTCATGGAGACGGTAAGCCGTACGTACGCATGAACGCTACTTTCATTTCTATCTCATACTTTAATGGAATGAAATAATAATTATATAGAGGTATATAATAATTCCAGTATAACATCATATATAATAACATTAAATTAATCCTTTATACGTCCCACGTATGGCATTAACGAATCACATCACTTTGAGGGGGCGGTAGTCCGCACTTCCTAAAATGAAGATATCGCGTATACCCATAATGGAAGCCATAAAGTTAAGCCACAAATGAAAAATAAAGAAGCTTAAGTAAAACATAAACATATTATATATCATATATAAATATAGTGACATCTTAATGGCCACCTTTGAAGGTCTTATATGAGTGTTGAACAATCATCGTTTCGTGAGGCAGAAATTCGCCATCCACGGAAATTGTATGTTCTTTAACCATTAGATGTAGGTGTTTGTAAGTGTAGATCTAATCCTTCTTATAAAAAAATCCAATTATATTTAGGATACTGGATTTGTTACAAAAGAAAATAATAAAAAGAGTTTAGGGGGTTGGAGAAGCAAAATAAAACAAACAGACTCAAAAGAAGACATTACCTTAAAATCGGGTAACTCCCCTTGGCTTGAGCTCAAAGGCATCCTTGGGAAGACATATGCCCAATGTGAGGCTTAAAGGAGTAATATAGGGATGTGGAGATCCAAAATGGGCAGGGTTTGGCCGAGCCAAAGGCTTTGGGAGTGTGGGTAAGGAGGTAGAGGTGGGGGCCTTTTATAAGAGGAGAGGAAGGGAACTCTTGGAACGTAAAGAAAAGTCACATTCTTTTAAAATGTTATTCGGATTTAAGAGGTCACAAATTGATTTATTTCGAGGGTAAGTTGATAAGGGTTCGTAATGAACTCATCCAATAGGTTTTGGAGATGTGTAGGTCGTAGATATTACATTATCATTCCATTTTATTTAAATCGTTAAATAATGAGGTCATCGCTGCATCATCATGATGTCATAAATAATTTAATTTATATAATGTCTAAAAATTATAAAACAAATACTATGATGTAGGAAATCTTTTTAGTTTTCCAATTACTATTTATAGTCAAAAATCTGACTTGTATAACCCCATGTAAAAATTGTCTTAGTAAAACATCTCATGTGTGTGTCATTTTTACTTTAATATTAAATAAAAAGTTATTTATGTCATTTCCCAACCAAAGTGGCTCAATGGGGTCCCCAAGATGACCCATGGCTTGTCGTGGTCGTCCATGACACATCCAATAAGGGTAGGACAAGTGTCATCGTATTTTCATTTTATTATAATATCATTTGTTCCTTAAATTGCACTAATTACCTCTAATCGCGATTAAAAACTTAATAAGTTACTATTTACCAAAAAATTATTTTTATCTCATTGAACCACATTTTAGTTCTAAATGACAACCATGTATGTCGGATTTTTGAAATTCGAAACACATAAGTGGTAAAATTTTATTTAAACGAAAAATCAGTTTTTATAAGTACCACTTAGTGGTTTCACTATTCCTCAAAAATTGAAGTTTTTCAGGAAAATACCAAAAATTCACCCTAAGCTATATTAGATATTCCAAATTCAAAAATGAAGTCCATTTTAAAAAATTTACAACATATATGTTTCATTAATTAATTTAATAATTAATTCCCGCTGTCAGAGCAAATAGCGTGTTTTTATGAAACAATAAGTATCAAAAGATTGACACTAGTTTAAGTCCGATTCAATGTGAAATTAATTCCAATGACCACTATTAGATTTAATGGTAAAAATATATTATAATTTCACTTTAAAACGAATTAAAAAGACAATATAATCATATAAATAAATTAGATTAAAAAGAGGTTTTGAATTAAAATACAACATTTTGCACTATTCATAAAAAAATGAACTTTATCGGAAAGATACCAAAAATTTACACAAAGTAAATTTTGATGTCCTGATTCTAAAGAAGAGTTTGATTTGGTCCAATAGAATGTATAAGAGTGAACAAAACTATATTTAATGACGGTTCTCCATCAAAAGGTGATAAGTGAACCTTTAGTGAAAACTAGGGCATATACGCCTAAAATTGAATTTTTCCGTATTTTAAGCCTTTCTCTTTTATTGGATAAATGTAAAAACATTTAAAAACATATATAATCATATTTTAGTTATTTCTATCCATTCACGCCAATACAAAGGATACATTTTAACTTCCATTTAAAATAATATTATATTATTATTTGAGTGCAACGTAAGATTTCCAAGAAACTCGTTGTTGCGTATTGGGTACGCCATCGAGCATAGCTTCCCATTTAAAGTAATATTAATATTTGATTCAAAAATATGGATAAATATAAAGATTTCATATTCTTTATTTACCTGGGGTGTTACAATAACCATTCCACATTAACTTCATTAATTAAAAACAAGTGAACCAAATATGAAAATAAAGGAAACGAACACTCCAGAACGACGACATTCCATACAATTACTTATCAATAATAAAATAAATGAACTAACAATAATTATGGTAAACTAAATAATTGTCTAATAGGTTATGAAATAATTTATTAAAAAGTATAATTCCATATTCCAAGAGCTTAATTACAACAGCGGAACACATTTGGAGTTAAGGTAAGGGGTTTTCCACGCGAAAATCAATTTTCATTCGGGATACATTCATAGTCTAATTAATTCAATTAAATTCTTTTGTATTGTTATGTACCCATTATATATTCTGTGTGAGTATCATATATTTTTTTAGAAACTATAACCCTTCCTTTTTTTATGGATAGATACACGTTTTAAAAGGAACATTCAAACATGTTTCCAAAATAGAAGCCACATTCAAGGGAATTTCAGCAATTCATATCTATTTACAAGGGAACTCTATAATATGTTTATGGAAACCATAATATTTCAAAAAATTAACATTTTTTTATTAAAATACTATCTTTCTTCACTTATGGTTTTATACAAATATTTTCCAAAAGAACTCTTCTTTTCAAAATAAAAGAGTATTTATCTCAAAATTCCTTAATGATTTTATAAGAGTATTTTCATTTAATTATCTTGTTGATTACATGGTATTATTGGGAATAATAATTTATGAATTAAAATACCATATTTTATTTAATGGTTTATGACTATCATTATTGTGGATGATCTATCCTAAAACCATTCATCATATTATTCTGAAAATTTAGTTCTTATGTTCAATAATTTGTGAAAGTTAGTTACATTTCATATGATAGTTTCAATATGAATTTATATGATGTTTATGTTGATCCCCACTCATATTAGGAATTCATTGGATATATTATGTGATGGGTGGTGCCTGTAATATCCCCTCGATGGATCGGTAGGTCTCATGAGACAAACTATGTACTTGGTACGAGGCCTTGAAAAAATGATTATTTTATGATCCTACCACGGGGTTTGGACAATATGGTTATGATTTCTGGTATATGAACTTCACTCATTATGAAGCTAGTTATTGAAATTTCATGTCGTTATTCGACTAGTGGAATACCCATGATAATGTTTTATTATGGAATTATTTATTCATATCATATTGCTACCATAATGTGTTCAAGTTCATTATTAAAGGCATGTGTTTTCAATTATTCACAATGTCTGATGTTTATGATATCCTCATCTATATTGATTACACTTATTGAGAATTTTATCTCAACCCTTTCTTATGTTTTATTTTCTTATGACATGAAGAGGTAATTTATGAATGACTTTCCTGTATAATCTAGGAGACGTGATGTTTCTAGTGGAATAAAATAGTGTTTTGATTCCCTTCTCGTTGTAATGATAAACGTATATATGTAACCTGTTTCAAATAATAATAAACTTCTTGGTCTATTGGGATTCATATTCCTTGTATATTTTCCAACGTAATCAAATAAGTCACCGAATCCGGGAAACAGGGGTTGTGTCCTTACAGTTGGTATCAGAGGAAGTTTAGTAGAATAAATGGAAACTAGATTTAGAAAAGGTAGAATTATGGAGGAGTCCCTAAGTTAGTATTTGAGGATAAACATAGCAGAACGTATTGGTATTTTGGTAAGGAATAGATTATGTGGATCTTTCAGTAAATACATCCCTCTATGGATATGAGTAGGTAGAGGTGGCTATGGAATAGATGTATCTAGGGGTAAAACCCAAAAAAATGCTTTAATCTAGACTCAAATGGGAACTGGTGCACGACAACAGGCCCTGCTGCACTCTTGGTTACGAAACACCCAGGGGATATTCTTTGGATAATTCAAATTTTCATTACAAGCCATTGTGAAGGATTTAAAGGTAAAATATTCCTCAAACAAACCATTTATGTGAATATGGGATTAACCATGTATATGATCTCAAATTTTCTGAGTATTTTTAAGTTAAGATTATACATTATGATTCATAACCTAATATAGTGTATGCCATTATCTAGATTTGGTGCCTAGTGGACTGAATGTAATTCGCCTGACTGCATGTGTCCCCTATTGGGATTTTCCTCCAACACAAGATAATGATGTTGGCTTTGGTGTTGTGACTGGTGCTGAGCAGCTCATTACAATACTGGGAAAACTTACTCAGGTTATGAATAAATACCTTACTCATATGGAGCATCCGAATCAACCATGTGGAGGAGCCATGCTATATCACTTTATGTGACAATATCCCTCGTCATTTAATGGGACTACAACCCTATTTTTAGCAGAGTAGTTGATATGTTCCCTTGAGAAGATATTTCTCACATTGGGATGTAATGAAAGAGAGATGTTTGACATGGATGTATATCATTTATTGGGATATGAGGATCATTGGTGGTTATTAATCCAAAAAACAAAGGAGGATGAAGAGATAGAAGAGATGTAATGGAGGTATAATAAGAAAATATTCTTAGAAAAATATTTCACTCGTGAGAAGTGAGGAGATATGGAGAGAAAATTCTTGAATCGGAGGCAGAAGAAAGATGAGAATGTTCCACGGTATGAAGCTAACTTGACATGATTAGCAAGACATGATGTAAAATACATACAGACTCCAGGGAGAAAAATTGATCGATTCTTTCATGGAATAATGTCGTTCCCCCAGTGGGCAATAGTCTCCCATAGTTTTTCATCATATGAGGATATAGTTTCATGTGCCATCAAGACAGAAAAAGAATTCTCTATGTCTTATGACATTAAGGGAAAGCAGGAAAAGAAGAGGGCTACTGAAAACCCTAGGAAAGGAAATAGGGAAACAGGGAAGAAGGAAAGAGTTGAATTTCCACTATGTGACAATTTTGGAAAGAAAAACCATGTTGCATGCTTAAAAGGAAAGGGAGTATGCTACAGATGTGGTCAAAAGGCCATCTTACTGGGGATTGTAATGGGAAGAAGGAAGCCAATGATGTTCAATGCTATAGTTTTCGGGATATGGGACACTATGCTAATGATTTTCCAAAACAACAAGGAAATATGCAACAGAGAAGACCAAGGGATTAGGGACAAGGTTATGTAATCACAACTACAAAAGTAGAAGTTTCTAATAATGTGGTTGTAGGTACTTTAATTGTTTCCTCAAGTTTAGCCAATGATTTTTTTATTATGGATCATCACATTGTTTCATATCTCCCCATTTTGATAAGAAAAATAGATATTTTCAATTTGATTTAACAAGGGAGTCATCTGTAAAAACTCCTAATGGAAGTATCATTGCTACAATGTTTTGTGAATCAGTTTCCATTAGGGCATATAAATTTTATTTATCTGCTGATCTCATCGTCATACCCATGATTTAATTTGATATAATCCTTAGTATGGATTGCCTTTCGGTCCATGATGCAAAAATTTATTATAAGGAGAAGGAGGTTATGATTTTTGATGTCTATGATAGAGAACACCTTATCTTAAGAGAAGAATCGTCACCACCTGATTCTTATCAAGATCCCCCACCAGTAGCTCAACTAAATTCATTTCTTATGTAGGAAGAGAATGAAATAAATTTTGGTGAGGAATGTAATGTTCAAATAGAGTACATACATACTATGTGACAATATGTTTATGTGTTTCCAGAATATTTACCTTAGCATCATCCAACACGATAAATTGAGTTTTCCATTGATTTACATCATGGTTCAAGGCCCATATCGAAGACCCCTTATAGAATTTCCACTCTGTAATTAGTG
This sequence comes from Viscum album, assembly GCA_963277665.1. Lineage (NCBI taxonomy): Eukaryota > Viridiplantae > Streptophyta > Magnoliopsida > Santalales > Viscaceae > Viscum > Viscum album. The sequence goes on from OY728123.1 coordinate 840,760,223, forward strand.
TAAATAATGAATAAAATAGAGGAATTGAGTAATAAGGGATTTATTCGCCCCATTGTTTCTCCATGGGGAGCCCATTTCCATTTTGTTAAGTAGAAAGATGGATCTATGAGGGAATGTGTTGACGATCGGGAAATAAATGCTATAACAATAAAGAACAAGTATCCCCTACCTCACATTGGTGATTTATTTGAACAACTGCATGGAGCTAAATACTTTTCAAAGATTGACCTTCGATATAGATATCATCAGTTGAGTGTGATGATGGAAGACATTCTGAAAACATCATTTCAAACCAGGTATGGGCATTACGAGTTTACAGTAATGCCTTTTGGATTAACTAATTAACCCTCTATCTTCATGGATCTAATGAACAGAGTTTTCAAGGAATATCTTGATGATTTTTAGTGGTATTTATTGATGATATCTTGTTATAATCCAAAATCTACTATGATCATGAAAATAACTTGTGCATTATCCTAAAGACTCATAGAATTGATGAATTCAATTTGATGTTTAGCAAGTGTGAATTCTGGATTTAGGAGATTTATTTTCATGGCCATATTTTCTCTATGGATGGAATCCTAGTTGATCCTGCGATGACAAAGGCAATCCAAAAATGGACCATGCCAACAAACATAACTAAGGCACAAATTTTTATTGGCTTAGTAGGTTATTATCATCATTTTGTTCAGAATGTTTCCCGACTGGATAACCTACTAACGAAGCTCACACATAAAGGTGTTAAAGTTTTTTGGACGAAATATTGTAATTAATGTTTTGAAGAAAATATGAAAATATTATTCAATGCTCCTATATTGACTCTACCATCAGGGAATGATGGGTCTATAATTTATAGTGATGCTTCAAAGAAAGGACTTGGTTGTGTCTTTATGCAAAATGATTAGGATATTGGTTATGCGTGACGAAAACTAAAAATTCATGAGAAAAAATATCCTACTCATGATCTTGAGTTAGCTGTTGTAATCTTTTCTTTGATGATATGGAGATATTATCCCTATGGTGAAAAATTTGAGATTTATACTGATCAAAAGAGTATGAATTATATTTTCTCACACAAAGAACTCTACATGAGGAAAGGGAGATGGATTTAACTACTCAAGGATTATGATTTCATGATACACTATCACCCGGGGAAGGAAAATAAGGTGCAAGATGACTTGAGCAGAATGGATCATGGAGTTTTGAACAAGATGAGCGTAGAAAGGGATCCAATTTTCATGGATCTAGTAATGAATAATATGGGAATAACCATGGAAGGAGAAATATCAATGATTTTCAAATGCTTGCCAAACCATCTTTACTAGAAATGATAAAATGTTCTCAGGCTGATGATGAAGAGTTTCAAAACAAGATTAAAGCTATGAATGATGAGAGATTCAATGACTTCATATATGAAGAAGGAATTTTGAAATTTGGGAAGAGAATTTGTGTTACCGATATACATGATCTAAAAAGGTAATTGCTGGATGATTCTCATAGTTCCAATTTCTCTATACACCCTAGTAGTACTAAGATGTATAGAGATTTGACAGATCATTTTTGGTGGGACAACATGAAGATGAAGATTGCTAATTTTGTGACAAGATGTATGGATTGTCAGCAAATGAAAGATGAAATGAAAAATCATGGAGGAGTTTTGAAACCTCTCCCCATTCCTGAGTGGAAATGGGATAATATCATGATGGAATTCATCTTGGGATGACAAAAGACTCCTAGAAAGGACGATTCAATATGGGTCATTGTTGATCATCTTACAAAGGCAGCACATTTTCGTGCTATAAGAGAAGATCTACAACTTGAACATCTAGAAGGACACTATATTAATAAACTAGTGAGACTTAATGGAGTACCACTATCAATAGTTTTTTATCTTGATCCACGTTTTACATCATGATTCTAGAAAAGTCTTCAGAAGACCCTAGATACTGATCTTCATTTGAGAACTGCCTACCGCCCCATAAACTGATGGAAAACCAAAACAGACTATTCAAACATTGGAAGACATATTGAGGTCTTGTTCACATGATTTTCAAGGCATGTTGGATCAGTATATACCTCTCGTATAACTTTACTACAATAATAGCTTCCATTCAAGTATACATATGTCACCCTATGAAGCATTATAGGGGAGGCGATGTCGAACACCAACTTGCTCGGATGATGTTGTTGAAAGAAAACTCATGGGCCCAGAAATTGTTGAAGAATCAATGGACAAGGAGAAGATTATCTATAACCATATAAAAATAGCTCAAAGTAGTCAATAGAGCTATGCTGACAACCAAAGGAAGGATTTGGAATTTCAAAAAGGTGATCACGTTTTCTTAAAGCTATCTCCATGGAAGGGTATTATACGATTCTGTAAGAAGGAAAAATTAAGTACCAGGTACATCAGACCTTTTGAAATTCTGGACCGAATTGGAGCTGTAGATTACAGATTGGAAATGCCGCCAAGTCACTCCAAGGATCACAATGTGTTCCACGTGTCAATGTTAAGAAAGTACATGCTAGACCCAACACATGTACTCAATTATGATGAAGTGTAACTTCAGCTAGATCTGTCTTACTGTGGAGAGCCTATTATTATTCTTGATAATAGAGAACAAGTATTGTGAAATTAGATGACTCGTCTGGTAAAGTTTCTATAGAGGAACCATAAGATGGATGAAGCAACATGGGAGACTGATGATCTTATGTTAATGACATACCCTAATATTTTTAGGTAATATTTTTTGAATATTGAGGTTGAAATTTTTGTAAATAGGGGAGAATGTAACACCTCAAGGTGTTGAAAATAAATATAAAATGCAATTTTATAATCTATCCATTATGCACAACTTTTCCTCTTCTATGTTTTTAATTTCATGAAATGATCATCTAGAGTGGTGTTCAGTAAGTCATTTGGAGTCTGATAGAACAAACATGATTTTTGGTGAATAGTATCATACCATTATGAATAGTAATATGAATAGAAATATGACCCTTGAATAGTAAATAATTATATTATCTTATTTTCTCAAGGAAATTTGACAATGGGTTCTTAATTAATTTTTCAATGTTACATAAAACTAACTACACTTCAAGATTGTTATTTTTCAAATTAACTATGTCTTTATTTAAAAATTAAATTAATAATATTTAGAAAGTTATTTTTGAAAAATGGATTTCACTTTTGAATTATACACTTTGAAAAATGGAAGGGGTGAATTTTTGGGATTTTTCTAAATTTCTTGAATTTTAGATGAATAGTGAAATACGGTAAAATACCGTATATTCAATTTAACTGTTAAATACACTATATATGAAATCATAAGTTATGTAAGGCCACTTTTTAGAACTCAAATTATTTTATTATTATTAGTGTTCACATGAAACAATACTATTGGTTGTATTGATGGAAATAATAAAATAATGAATTAAATATTCAAAATTTACCCCTCTCCTCCACTATAAAACCCCTCACCACTCCCTCTAGTATTCACTCCTCTAAGACATGAAGCCCCTCGAGGTTCTGCCTAATTACCCTTCCCTCGTCGCTCCCCACTACCAGGAATCTCTTAGTCTTTACAAAAGACCAAAACCCCTACCTTAAGGAGTTTTTCAAGGAGGTTATATAAAGAGGTAAAGCACCCTTCTTTCTCATTTGGTTTTATTTCAATTTATCTACTTTTGTTATCGTCTCCTCAACTCCACTTTCAAAATGACCATGATTACTCTAGTAACCTCTACATACTAGATTTATATCATATTAATGTAAGAACCATCATAAATATTCTTACTCTCTCCATTTTATTTTTATAAATGAAATCGACGTCCATGAGGTTCCGAATTTTAACCTTTATGGCCGACGAAGTTTCATTCTTAAATTTATTCTTCATTACTGGTCATGAAACCATATTCATGGTTGAAAAAGACTATAATATATTTATTATAACCTAATAAATATTTAGGAACCAGAATATGTACATATAAATAAGTTATATGACAAAACTAGTTCATAATAACCCAAATACTGCCAAATAATCGAAGTGGTTGTCATCTAATGATTAATCCTCATTCCATGTATCTAGACAAACTAAATAACCATTCCAGATGAACTAAATAACCATTATCAATTATGTATTTTCATAAATAATGTGTAATTTCAATCTTTTAGATTTATAACCATTCCACATGAACTTCATTAATTAAAAATAAGTTAACCAAATATGAAAATAAACGAAACGAACACTCCAGAACGACGAAATTCAATACAATAACTTATCAATAAAGACATAAATGATCTGTCCAGAATTATGGTAAATTCAATACATTTCTAATACGAACTGAAATAAATTATTAACAAGTATAATTTCATATTCCAGGATCTTATGTACACGAGTGGAACACGATTGGAGTTAAGGTAAGGGTTTTTCCACGTGAACATCCATTTTCATTCGGGATACATTCATTGTCTAATTACCTTAATGAAATTATTATTTATTTTTATTTACTCATCATATATTCTGTGTGAGTGTCATATATTTGTTTACAAACCAAAACCCTTCCTTATTTTATAGATAGTTACACGTTTTAAAAGGAAAATTCAAAATTGTTTACAAAATAGAAACCAGATTCAAGGGAATTTCTCCAATTCATATTTATTTACAAGGGAACTCAATAATATGTTTTTGGAAACCATTATCTTTATAAAAGTAATTATTTTATTATGAAAATCATATCTTACTTCACTTCTGGTTTTATACAAAGATTATCCAAAATAACTATTCTTTTCAAAATAAAAGAGTATTTATCTCAAAATTACATAATGATTTTATAAGAGTTTTTTCGTTCAATGATCTTGTTGACTCCATGATAGGTGGGGCCTGCTATATCCCTTCTATGCATCGGTAGGTCTCATGGGACAAACTATGGTCTTGGAACGAGGCCTGGACAAAATGATTATTTTATGGTCCTAGCACGAGGCTTGGATGATTTGGTTATGTTGTCCGACATATTCACTTCACTCATTATGAAGCTATTAATTAAAAGATCATGTGTTTATTCGAATATTATAGTACCCATGATAATGTTTTATTATGGAATTATTTATTCAGCTCATATTTCTGCCATAATGTGTTCTAGTTCATTATTAAAGGCATGTGTTTTCAATTATTTACCATGTCTGATGTTTATGCTATCTTCCACTATATTTCTTACTCTTTATAATTATTTCAGCTCACCCCATTATTATGTTTCATTTTCTCAAGACATGAAGATGTAATTTATGAATGATTTGCAAGCATAATCTTGGAGACGAGATGTTTCTAGTGGAATAAAATAGTGTTTTGATTCCCTTCATGTTGTAATGATAAACTTATGTAAGTAACTTGCTTCCAATAATACTAAACTACTCGGTAATTCAGGATTCATATTCATTTTATGTATTCCAACATAATCAAATAAGGCACCGACTCCGTGAAACTGGGGTTAGGTCCTGACATAAACATTAAATTTCATAGGTAAAATGGTATTGTATCTTATATATATGACAGAATTTTCCCCCACAAAGTGATGTCATAAATTTTCCACTAACACTAAACATGGATGGTTAGAAGGATGATTTTGATTAATACATTTGATAAAAATGAAATAATAATTATATTCATAACATTTTTATTATTCTGAAATTATAATATATCATTTTCATTCTTACACTAAAAAAGATAATTTTCTTCATGGACATGTGGTCTAAGAACTCCTCGTATGGATGTCATTTTTTTCATCACCACATAACAATAATGATATATATAAGTATATATAAAAAGATATTATAGTATTCAATATATTAATATAATTTTAGATAGATAATATAATACAAATCACTTCCCATAATGATCATTGATATTTAGAAATGTTACTCATGTGCATGTATGACCTATTGTCTAAGTGATCAAAACATTGTCCACTTTTCATAACAAAATATATTGATTGATTTTAAATTTATAATCAGTGAATAAATTTGATAACAATGTTATAATTATTTTCATTAATATGATGAATTAATTTACACTTTTACCATGGACAACACAATGAACAGGTTTTGAAATTATGAACCAAACATCCACAAAACACCAAACATGGAATTAACTGATTAAATATTTTAACATTTCATTATAAATATATCAAATATGTTAATTAATTATAACGTACTCAAATTATAAATTTTATTTTATAAATAAAATAATATTTGTAATATAATTACCTGGCCTTAAAAATTACATAATCTAGAATTAAGATATTAATTCAGATTGAGGATGTTTTCAAGTTTATATCTCTTGAGAATTAGGTCATCACATATCCATAACAACATGAATATTACATGTAAAAAATTCTACAAAGTATCCATTTTTTCATTAAATAAAAAATCTTAAAAATAATCCATGTCTAGTGTAATGTTTTAGAAAACAATAATTTTCCTTGATCCCAACCTTTACCTTATTCATCTTTAAGTCATGTGAAAATCATTTAGAAAAACATGGGATGAGAATAAAAAGAACATTAAGGGTTATAAAATAAAGAAAGATAATATTAGTCCATTAATACATACAAGTCCACGAAATCATAATTTTAAATCTTTAAACCACCACACGAGATCATATGATTTATGAAAAACACATAGAAATTATAAATCATAATGTTTACTTGTGGGATATATAACATATATAAATTTTTTCTTTCAAATCTACATAGAGAGTTACGTTTGGAATACCAATCAAAATATATAACTTAAATATCATAAGAGAAACATTAACATTTACCTCTGTCATGTTACCAATTAATTGGAGAGCTATCTCGGTCCTACCCGCCATCAGTTTATCACAGAACCACCCATATACGAAAACAATGCCCAAGAAACATAAAATATTCACAACACATAAAACTAACATTAGGAAAGATAAAATTTCCACATTGAAATGAAAATATAACATTTAAATATATTGACTCAATAAATCAATTATAAAAACCATTTTAAATACCAAAATATGTAAAAAGAGTATATGGTATTTATTTTTCCTTTAAAAAAACATTACAACCTGTCAAGGAAACCAAAGATAAAATAATGCTCATGATGACGAAATGTCATTATCACCGTTTACATTAAAAATAAACATTATTTTATTTAGTAACTATCTTCCTAGAAAATGATTCCCTTTGAATTAAATGAAAATAAAAATGTTTTTATACAACATATAAAAGAAAGTCATGTATAAATCAATGTATGCCGCAATGAAAGGGGATTGAGACAAAGTCCCTTACCACATGTTCGTCTTTACTTGTTCATTATTTAATCTCCTGAATATTAAAATAAAGTTAATTTATACATGACTATGAACATTTTTCAAGTTTATTATTATTTTAATATAACTTTATTCTATTCAATAAACTCTATGTATTCATATAAGATAATAACAGTCATTTTGTCGATAGTTGATACTTATGTCAAAAATGAACTTATTATAATTACAATTTGTTCATGTGGTCCAAATTACATTATATAAAGAATAAAATTAATGACTTAGATATCATATATATCTATTATATCTATTATATATATATATGTATTTTTAATAGTACATGACATTTGGTGGTAAAAATGAAACGCACCGTTCATGGACATGGTAAGCCGTACGTACGCTTGAACGCTTATTTCATTTCTATTAAATATTAAATGGAATGAAAACATAATGATACATAGATATATTATAATTTTTGTATAATATGATATATAATTTCATTAACTCCATCCTTTATACATTCCATGTATGACATGAACATGTCATATCACTTTGAAGGGGAGGTAGTCTGCACTTCCTCAATTGAAATTATCATGTTTACCTATTATGGAAACAATAAAGGTATGATAATAATGAAAAATTAAAAAGTATAGAGACAATATAAATTTAATATATATCACATATAAATACATTTCCAAAATAATGGACAACACGAGAGGTGGTTGGAGATATTTGAACAATCACTATTTTGTGAGGCATTAGTTCGTCGTTCACCATAACAGTATGTTTGTATCCATTATATAGAGGTGTGTGGAAGTGTAGTTCAAATAAATATTATTAAAACACCCAAATATATTTTTTATTCCGGTGTTTTTATAAAATAAAGGAATAAATCGGTTTTAGGGGTTGGATAAGTAAAACTAAAGAAAAGTAATTAAATGAAGACGTTACCTTTAAATCAAATATCTCCCTTTGTTTGAACCTAATGGTTTATTTTTAATTTCATTATGACTTGGCATATGTTTATAGGATAAAAATAGGAATGTAGGGTGACTAATTGGTGTGATTTTGGTGGACCCATGGTTCTTTATTGGTTTGAGAATGTGTTATAGTTGATGGATTTTTATAAGGGGTAATGGTCTCTTGAGAAACATTTAAAAATATTATTTTATTATATAATTTTTGTGGTTTATAAAGGTCCAAAACATATTAAATTAGAATATAAGGTGTATATAAGTCGAAATAAAATAATCCAACAATAATTGGATAGGTTTTGGATATTTTTAAACATTATATTTTTTATTTAATGCTTCGTTAAATATTTAACTTTTACTATGTACTCGTATATATTCATAATATATGGTTAATATATTTACTCTAAAATTACAAGAGCCCAAAAATTGATATTTTATTTTGTTTTTAACATCATATATGTAATTTGGACAAATATTATTTTAGGACTATTTTATCATTTAATATAATACTTGTTGATTTAAAAACTCTTTTATGTCAATTTTAATACTATTCAAACCATGACTTTTTAAAAAATTCAAACCAACATGAATCATTTGAATAAACTTCCATAATTAAAAATATAATAGCTAATAATAATATATAAAATTATTTTATAGCATAAAAAGGTTCAAAATAAATTAATTTCAAAATTTATAATACCATTTATTAGAATATCTTTTTAATGAAGCAATTACTACATCACCATTGTGTCATAATTAAATTAGTTTATTTAATGACAAAAATTTATAAATAAAATACCATGATATTTAAAATCTTTTTATATTTCCAAATAATATTTATAGTCTAATATATAACTTATATAACCCCATATATAAATTGTTTTAGCTAAACAATTCATGTTTATGTTATTTTTGTCGTAACATTAAATTAATTAATAGAAAGTGTCCTTATCACTCCCAAGTGGCTACATGGGGTCACAAAACCACCCCAAGGATAACCATGGTAGGAAATGTATCAAAAAATAGAATTAGGAAACATTTTTGAAAAATCTGATATTATAATAATAACATTTATTTACCCTTTTTTACTAGATTTACCATTTAACCGTGGTAAATAAAATATATACTAAAGTAATATTCATAATGTCTAAAAATATAATTTAACTATTTACACAATTGGTACCGCATGATTAAAAATATGGAATACATTCTAAAAAATTAAAATCATAGAAGTTGCATAAATTAATTTAAAATTAATTATCATTGTCAAAACAATAATAATATTTTTATGAAATAATAACTATTAAAAGGCTGACTGTTTTTTTGTCCAATTACATAGTGAAATTACTTCAACTGACCAATATTGGATTAAATTGTGAAAATAATATCTAATTACACTTAAAAAATAAATTAAATAGATAACTTAACAATATAAATAAATTAGATTAAAAGACAGTTTAGCATTAAAATAAAAAATATTTTTTACTCTTCATAAAAAAATGAACATTATCAGAAAAATACCAAAATTTAATTCAAAGTAAATTTAGATGTCCTTATTCTAAAGAAGAATATTATTTGTTCAAATAGAACATATAAATCTGGTAAAACAATATTTAAAAATGTTTCTCCATGAAAAGGTGTTAAATAAACTCCTTAAAAATTATTAGGGTATTTATGCTTAAAATTGGGTTCTTTCTTATTTTAAGGTTCTAAAATTGAATGGATAAATGTAAAAACATATAACAAGAATGTATAATAATATTTTAGTTCGTTTTTTCCATCCATTCGATACAATGGCTATGATTTTACTACAATTTTAAATAATAATAATATTATATTATGTTTCAGTATAACTCAATTTTGTGTGAAAATTATGATTTCAAATAAACTAGTTGTATGTCTCGTACACCATAGAATATAGAATCCCATATGAATTAAAATTAATATTTAATTCACATATATTAATAAACATGAAAATTTCATATTCTTAATTTACTTGGGTTGTTACATCCTTCCATCATTTTGGAAATCGTGTCCTCATAATTTTATTTACTTATAAAATAAATGGGGTGTATTTATCCCTCATAGCATTCCCAGATTCCCATATTACCTCTTCAACCATATGGTTTTTTCACAAAACCTTAACCTGATGAATTTACTTATTTTGAAACACATTCTCTCATTGTTCAAGAATCTAGACTATTTGTTTTTCATAAGAATTAATTTCTCCCAAATGAACCACCTCTGGACTAAAAACATGTGATGAATCCAGCATATACATTCTCAACATCGAAACGTGAAAAACATTATGTACCTAGGATAAAATTGGAGGTAAATCCACTCTCTATGAAACTGATACAAATTTTTATAGGATTTAACAGGGTCTAATGAACCTCGGAATTATCTTTCCCTTACTACCAAAACATATCAAACGTTTCCATGGAGAACCATTGAGAAATGCCTGATCACCTTCCTCAATAGAAAGTTCCTTCCTCTAGTTATCCGTATAAATTTTCCAGCTGCATCGAGCTGTTCTCATAGTCTTCTGAATCAACTAAACTTTTTTTCAATATCTTTTACCATTTACGCTTCCATCAACATTCTTTCACCTACTTCATCCCAAAATGTTGGAGTTTGACACCGATTTCCATATAATGACTCAAACTGAGCCATCTGTATACTAGATTGAAAACTGTTATTAAATTAAAATTCAACCAAAGAAAGATGTTTGGCCCAAATTTTCTATTAATCCATTGAATAAGAACATTGTATATCCTCCAGGGTCAGAATTGATCGTTCAGATTTCCAATCATATTTAGGATGAATAGTAGAACTAAAATATAATTCAGTTACTAATGACTTCTAAAGGACTCTCCAGAAGATTTTAGTAATCCTCACATCAAGATCAGATACAATATAAAGGGGAAATACAAGTAACCTAACTATCTATTCAACAAATAACCTAGAATGTTTATCTAGAGACAAAGTATCTCGAATAGAAAAAAATGAGAATATTTATTCAAGAGAACAAAAATAACCCAGATTCCATTGTTACCTCAAAATGTTTTTGGTAATCCCACAACATAGTCCATGGATATATTTTCTCATTTCAAGTATGGCACTGATAAAGACTTTAACATCCATTTTGGTAATGACCGATCTATTTTAAACTATAGGAAAGTCAAACACTTCATAGTAAAGTCAACAATATCTCTTTTCATTCCATCCCTCTTGTAATACTCGTAAAGATCTTTTTAAATATTAGTTCTTCCAAGATGAACTGAAAACGGAGAACTATAAGCTTCACATAACAAGTATTTCATTAACTATGAATCACAAGACCCTCATAATATCTTTCCAGTTATCGAAATAAAATCATTATCGATGTTAAATTCAAGAAACTTACCCTTCCAAACCAAATCTACCTATTTCAATAACTCACTGTCATCCTTCTCCTCTTTCTTGATTCTGTCCGATAGAGATGATTTCATAGACACCAACAAAAAAAAGGGGAATTTCATACACCAACAGCTTCTATGGAAATGATTATCAAATCTTTAATCAAATGATGTTGTACCAAATGTAACAAGGTAAATGTAACATTAATGTTTGGTCTCAAAACATCATCCACTTTATTTACCTTTCCAATATTTTAATGGATCGTGAAATCATAATCATTGATTAATTCCAGCCATCTCCTCTATCTAGTGTTCAATTATTTCTTAGTAAATATCTAATTACAACTTTTTTGGTCAGTATATATTTCAAATTTTACTCTATACAAATGATGCCTCCAAATTTAAAAAGCAAAAATAACAGCAGTTAATTACAAATCATGTCTATTGTAATTTAACTCATGAGGTTTCAACAGAACTGATGCATATGAAATTACCTAATCATTCTGTATTAGGAAAAAACTAAGTCCTTTAAACGAATCATCACTGTAGGTGAAAGACTCACCATTTATGAAGGTAGTACCTAAACTGAATCTTTCACCAAAAATCATTTCAATTCCTAAAATGAATAATCACATTATTTTGTCCAAATGAACTTAAAACCATATCAAGTTAACATATTCAATGTGCTAGATAACAATTAATTTTTTTAAAAAAACCTCTGGTAATAACCTTTTAAACAAAGAAATCTAGGGATATCTATGATATTGGTAGGTTGTGGCCATTCATCAATATTTTTTAGCACGATCAACAGTTATGCTATTATTTGAAACAATGCGACCAAGGAATAAAATATTTTGTATCTGAAACTCACACATGATGAATTTCCCATACAAATTCATTTCATTTAATGTTTTCATGAAAATCCATAAAGGACTTTCATGTTCTTCATTAATTTGGAATAAATCAAAATATAATCAATAAACAAAAACACCATTTATCAGCTAAGCCAACTGAGTAATCACTACATCAAACTATTCAATTTCTATTCTAACTATCTCAGGTTACTGATTTGGAAGGATATTTTTCACATGAAGTCATCCCATCATAGCTTCCCAGTTACCTCTAAGGAAAGACAATATAAACACAGAAATATCTTATACAAAGAAACATGGTAATCTATAAATTCTATATCATTTCTATTTTTCTATAAATTAATTTATGGATATTAATTCAACAATATCCCAAATCCAAATGTTATCTAAACCGACCTTTGATACCAATTATAATGACCTGAAATTAATCATTACATAATCTTGAATTATGTTAATAATCCATATTTAGGATCATTTCATGTTTAGACCTTTAGAGAATTATGTCATAACATATATTTTCCAACTTGAATAATACAATTACACCCTTACACAAAGTATCCAGTTTTTGAAAAAATAAAAGCTCTTGAAAAAAAGAGCCATGTATAGTTCCATGTTTTAGACATCATGACTTTTCTAGGATCCCTACCTTGATGTTATTCATATTTAGGTCCGCTGAAAAATATTTCAAAAGAACCTGGGATGAGCATAAAAATATTAGTAAGTGTTATAAAACAAGAAAATAAAACATTAATCCATTAACACATACAATTAAATGAAATCACACATTTAAATCATTAATATACCACACAATATCATAATATTTATGAATAACACATGGAAATCATACATCATAAAGGTAACATGTGGCATACATAACATAAATAGATTATAGCCTTCACAGATACATAGGGAGTTATGTTTGGAATACAAATCACAGTATATTCCTTAAATATCATAGAAGTAACATTAGTGTTAACCTCAGCCCTGTTACCCAACGCATTGGAGGTCTATCTTCATATCACCTGCCCTCAATTTATCACAAAACCACACACATATATAAACAATTCCCAAGAACCATAACATATTCACTACACTTAAATCAAAAATAATGTAAAGATATCATTTCCACATTGAAATCATAATATATCAGTTAAATATATTGTCATAATAAATCTATTATCAAAACTAATTTCATTAAAAAAATACTTAAAAATAGTATATTGAATTTATTTTCCTTAAAAACATTATGTATTGTTAAGGAAGCCAAAGAACAATGTTATAAACATTATTTGTCCATTTTAGTTAATAACGGTCATTTTGTCGATATTTGGTACGTGAGTCGAATACAATCATATTATAATTACTAGTTGTTCATGTTGTCAAAATTCCATTATCTACATAATTATATTAATTATTTAGATATCATATATATCATATATATAGATTATATATATGTATTTATAATAGTAAAAAACATTTGGAGGTAAGAAATGAAATACACCATTCATGGAGACGGTAAGTCATACATACACATGAATGCTACTTTCATTTCTATTTTATATTTAATTGAATAAAAAAATTAATGATACATAGGTATATTATAATTCTTTTATATTATCATATATAATTACATTGACTCCATTCTTTATATGTTCTACATATGACATGAACGAGTCATATAACATTGAGGGGGTGGTAGTCTGCATTTCCTCAAATGAAATTATCACTTTTATCCATTATGGAAACCATAAAGGTATGCACTAAATGAAAAATAATGAAGTATATAGGCAATGTAAATATAATATATATCACATATAAATGTAGTTCCATTATAAAGGCCACCATGATAAGTGACTGGATATATTTGAACAATCATCGTTTAGTGAGGAATTAGTTCGTCGTCCACAAAAAACAATATGTTCGTATCCATTAGATAAAGGTTTGTGGATGTGTTGTTCAAATAATTACCATAACAACAAACTAGTATATTTTGTAAACTTTTCTTTTTATAAAATAAAGGAATAAGGATAGTTTAAGGGGCCGACAATGTAAAATAAAAGAAAATAACATAAGAGAATATGTTACTTTAAATCAAGAATCTCCTTTTGGATTGAACCAAAAGGTTTTTTAAATTTCCTTATGCCTAATGGATATCTTCTTAGAGGAATACAGGGATGTAAGGAGATTAATTTGGAATAGTTTGGACAATACAAGGGGATTGAGAGGTGTGATATAGTGTTAGAGGTGATTGATTTTTATAACGGGGAGGAGGTTCTCATTAGGAATGATTGAAAATATTATATTATTATATAATGTTTTTTGGTTTCTAAAGATCAAAAACTTATTTAATTCGATGATAATGTATATATAAGTTGAAATAAAATCCTCCAATAATAATTGGACATGTTTTGGATATTTTTTAATCCTTATATTTTTTATTTAACCCTTTGTTAACTTATTTAACTTTTACCATGTCCACTTATATATTCATACAATATGGTTAATATATTTACAATAAAATGCCAAGTGACAAAAAATGGATCCATAATGACATTTGTATCATTATATTTGTCGTTTGGAAATATATTATATTATTAGGACTATTTACTCATTTTATAAAATATATATTAATTTAAAAACTCTTTTATGTCAATATGAATACTATTATAATCATGACGATTTAAAAAATACAAATCAACATAATTATTTCAAAAAAAACATTACTAATTAAAATATAAAAATTTATCCTAATCTATAAAATTATATAGTGGATTAAATAGGTTAAAAATAAATTTATTTTAATATTTATAATATCATTTACTTGAATCCATTATCAATGAGGAAATTTCTGCATCACTACGGTGTCGTAACTAAATTAGTTTACTGAATGTATAAAAATTATAAATAAAATACCATTATTTGTGAAACCTTTTTATGTTTCCAAATAATATTTATATTTGAAGTGAAAACTTATATATCCCCATATAGAATTTGATTTAGTAAAACGATTCATGATTATGTTTTTTTGTCTTTACATTAAATTAATTAATATAAAGTGACATTATCACTCCCGTGTGGCTCCATGGGGACTCAAAATCACCTCAAAGATTTCCATGGTCAGAATTTTATCAAACAATATGATTAAGACACATTTTAGTGTAATTTTATATTAATATAATAATATTTTTAACCCTTATTTACCAGATTTACCCATTAACCATGGAAAATAAAATATTTACTCATGAATATATTCATAATGTATAAAAATAAAAGTTATAAATTTCATAAATTTGGACCTACAAATTCCATGTATGAAATCAATTCTTCCAAATTTAAAAGGCAAATTTGGATGAAATTAATTTAAATTTAATTCTCATTGTCAAAATAAAAAATGTTTTCTAAGAAGTAACAACAATCAAATGATAGACACTAATTTATGTCCAATTTCAATGTGAAATTATATTAATAAACAATATTGGAATAATTAGTAAAAATAGAATATAATTAAAATTTAATCCTAATTAAAAAGGTACTCTAACTATAAAAATAAATAATATTAAAAGGTAATTTTGAATTATAATACCATATTATTCATGATTCAATAAAAAATGAACATTATTAAGAAAAATACAAAAATTGCATCCAAAATAAATTCTGATTTCCCAATTCTAAAAAAGAATATTAATTTTTCCAATAGAACATATAAATGTGACAAAAACAAGATTTATTAATTGTTCCTCCTCAAATGGCGGTAAGTTGACTACCTGATGAATATTAGAGTATGTAATCTTAAAATTGGATTCTTTTTAATTTTACGCGTCTAATTTTTTTTGGATAAATGTAAAAACATCTAACAAACATGTATAATAATTTTTAGTTAGTTTATTTCATTCCCACCAATACAACAACTATTTTCTAACTAAAATTTAAAATAATAATATTATTATATAATTTTTTGAAATAACTCAACGTTGTGTGGAACATAATCTTTCAATGAAACCCATTGTTGCGTATCAGGTATGCCTTCAAACTTAAAATCCTTGTTAAAGCAAAATTAATATTTATTTATCAAACATTAATAAATATGAATTTTTTTAATTTTTTACTTGGGATGTTACATGTAATATTATTATATACGATTCAAAGGATATAGATGTAAATTATGGACTCTCAGTAAGGGTCTTCTAGTTGGAGTTTATATTCACGTAAGACATATACTATATAAATAACATATTTATATTTTATAGTGAATATAATTCTCTTTTTATATGTAATATAATTAATCAATATTACATAGTATTATATTATGTTTTGATTTGAATTATTTCATTCTGGTACATTTGACATGAAATTTACCAATTTTTACAAAATTAATAACTCAATTTTTATTCATTTTTTAATATTAATTCTTACTTATGTATGATATAATATTATTATGTATTTATGTAATTTTTATTAGATTATGTTTCATTTAAACTTTTTTATTTATTTATATTACATCTTCATAATTTATTCATTGATTAAATTCCAAATTCAATGGAATGCTTTTTAAATATATTTTTTTTCTCTTGTCACATTTTCTTTTTCTTTATGTATTCCATATTCGACATTTATTATTATTGTGTGGTTTATATAATAAAAATTAATTAATTTTATTATTTATTCAATGAAAATAATTGGGATTTTAAAATCCATATTTAGTTCTCTATTTCATGATATTTTCTTCCACAAATTACAAAATACATAATGGTTTTCTTCTCAATATACTTTCAATGAGGATTGTTTTATTGTTTTACACATAATATATTTTATTTAGTGTATATAAATCAATTTTTACTAATTTATCATTATCAAACATATGTTAATGATATTTAATATATCTTTTTACATTTCTTTCTAATGGGACTTATGGTTAGAGAGTTACCAAAGTAGATAAGTTATTAGGATACAATCTCATTCCTTTAGATATTTTTTACGTTGGTGTCACTATTGGTGGAAATAATGTGATGTCATTTTCATAAACCCTATATCATGAATTATTTGGGGAAAAAATATGGTTCACATGTTTTTTCCCATTTCCTCGTTTTGGATTGATGAAACATCAAGAATGTCATGTTTAAGAGATATTAATCATTTATTATCTTTTAAATTGTGTGTCATTATGTTATTTATCAATGTTTTGTAAAATATTCTAAAAATTGTTCTTATATAAATTAAAATTATTTCTTAATTAAAATTTACCATATATTTTATATTCATATTAAATGTTTTAATATAAAATTTTAATTTTTTTCCATATGGGTCACTTGGTATCCATTCTACCAAAATGTTTTGAATTTTTTTTATTTAATATTTATGACATGAATGAATATTACCGTCATTAAATACACTATTTTAAATAAGTATTCAATTATATGATTCCAATTTTGTTTTTAAGAATTTATTTGTGCAATATTTATTTAAATATTATATATCTAAGATATAATTTTCAAATAAAATGGATTTTTTTCTAAAAAAATATTTTATTGCTATTTTGATGTTATTTTAATTCATCATTTTCAATAAGAATAATTTTAATAAAATACTCATTTTTGATATTTTTTAATGAAACAATCCACCTTATTTCCCCAAATGTATTATGATTATTTCAAAGATATTTTCAGGGAAGTAATTTCATTTTAACTGGTTAATCATGCAGCAAGTTGATTTTTATAAATCATGTTTCTTTTCAATAGGTTAATCATGTTTCAATGATATTTTTATGAAACTCATTTCTTTTCTATGAGTCAATCATGTTTCTAATATATTATTATGGAAATTGTGTTTTTCCCATTGGTTAATCTTATTTCAAAGATAATGTAATGTGACCCATTTATTTTCTACAGTTTAATCATGGTTAAAATATATTTTTATAGATCTTATTTATCTTCAACTTATAAGTAATTGTTCAATGTTATTTTAATAGAGAGGGTATTTTTCTATATTTTAATAGAAATATGAAAATAATAATGGTTTGTTCAATGTTTTTTATGAAACTATTTATCTATTAACAAAATTCATTATATAGTTCATAGACATTGTTTATAATGACACATTTATTGATTATAAATAATGTATTGGTGGATTAATTATAAACTAATGACTAGTGGTTATGTTATTAACCAATTATGGGTGGTTTAGTCATAAATCAATGATGACTTAGACTTTTATAGACAAAAAATACATTTGGTATGAAGGATATTGACATAAAAAAAATTATTTAATCAATTTATAAGTAGTTAATATAAGCTAATAATACAAGATGAACATATTTTTTATTTATTTATTCAATAAGATTATAATTTTTCCCAATATCAAGATTGATATTACGTGTTTCATGATTATTGATTTTAATAACAATATTTATTATTAAATCCTTAATCCATGTCTTCATTTTTTCTGTTCCATGTACTGACAGTTATAAATAATCATATGTTATTCACATGAAATTTGATTATGTCATATCACAATAATGATCCTTTTATGAAAAATGATTACTTTTAGTTGTTAATAGTTACATTTAAATATAATTATAATTTTATCTCATTATACGTATGTTTATATTTCCAAAGTTAAAAATGATTTATGTTGGGAAAATTATGCCTCTCAATTTCACATATGGATGATGTTGATGACCTAATGTAGAATATTAAATGATGGATAAAGTGGGAGATAACTTATATCTTTATTAAAAAATTGTTTATTAATCAATGATGTAATTAGATTTTTTTAATTTTATTAATTTCTAACCCTAAGTTTTCTTTGAGAATTTAACAGTTCCTGTATATTCCTTATGATGTTGTTAGTTTTAGGTACTTAAAATTAGGTCACCTTCATTAGTGTCAAGGCCCAAAATTTAAAGTTTATTTTTTCAATGTTGGTGATATGAGTGAAATATTAGGGGAATTATTAAAATAGAAATAATATCATGAAACACATTATAATAAAAGATAATCTTAATAAAATAATCATCAGGGTTTCTTATAAAAAATTAGTACCCATAAATAACATTTCATAAAATAATAAATCTAGAAAAAAAAAATTAATAATAAATCCCTTAAACAAATATAAGTATATTAACTTTTGAAATCAAAATATTTCCATGAAAATGTATTATCAGGGATAGATATTCCTTTTTGGTCCCTTATTGCATCATCTTTATATAATTCATACAAGAAGCCTTATAATTACCCACACAAGTGGAATATCATTATTAATAATTTCTATCATAATTATTTATAGAAACTAATCTTTACCAAATATATTTGAGTCCACCACAATGATCACCTATCATTGTAATCTATTTTAATGGTCCATAACAAACACAAAACATAAAAATAATTTCATTTACATAATAAAACTCATAGAAATATTCTATTTAACCTATAAAAAATTATTGGATATTGATATATCATTTTCTTTCAGATTAAACATTTTAAAATTATAATTTCTAAAACAAATGGATGGATGGTAATACAATAAAGAAATCATGGGAGGTTATAACAGATTCCTATCGTAATATAATGGTTTTCGTGGTGATAAAATCCATTTATTTCCTATATTTTAAAATACAACAACACCTTTTCCCTTCCCCATATAATTTCAAAACGTCCTATATGAAATGGGTAAAATGATTTCTTTTTAACCCCATTAAATGCACGTCAAAAAATAGAAAAATGGATATTATAAATTGTTTATTTAAAAATAAATAAATATATAATTTTTTTAAGATTATGTACATGTTGGGAAATATATAGAATAAAAATCTTTATAAAATATTAAATAATATTTTAATATAATTTGTCCATTGTTACTCTAAAAAATTTCAAAAAAGTTGAAAATACATAAAAGAAAATAGAATGCATATTTTGAAAAATTATTTTTTGATTATAATCATTAAATAAATTGTTATAGATGTTTATTCATGTCATAAAAACATGTAGTGAAAATAAAAAAGCCTTAAATATGGGTAATTGAGACTAGAAATCTATTACATCAATATGATGGGTAATTTTCATTATTTACCTGTTATGGAATAAACGTATATGAATTATTGAATTATTATATATCCTATTAAATTTTCCTTCCATTATCATAGTGTAGTTCATTTCATTTTTATCATGTTTTTATCATGTATGGTACCCATTACATTTATGTCATAATTTTTTTGGACATTTGACTCATAATACCAAAACTACATTGGTTGGATGAATATAGACAATGGATTCATTTTACAATGATCTATATAATCATAATATTGGAATAATTATAAATTTTTAACATTAAATATAAATTTTTAATTATTAATGAATCATGTGTATAAAAAATGAATCATATAACATCATAGAGGATATAGTCCACAGGTATGTATGAATAACGTTATAATATTTATATAGATGTAATGATTTTAAAATATATGATATATAGTCCTTAAACAATAAAAAAATCATCAATATCTAATATATTAACTAAATCTATCATAATATACACCACAAATTGGTGGTGATGACATATGAATGACATTGCTTCATAGTGGCGGCAATCAACACATAATACATAATGATGTATGGATTTCAAAATTTATTGAAAAGGATATAAATAAGTATATTAAATTAAAATAATATAATATAAATATAATGGACATACATATGAATTTTTATGGTAATATTTTGGATTTAATGTAAATAAATATGCATGGTTAATTCCATTACATTATTTTTGAAAAATAACCATCGTATCTCTCCCTACACCATTTGGGATAATTTTATAAGAATATGATCACATTTATAAATTATATATGTAAATTTATCAATGGTTTTTTTGGGCCGATGAGCCACATTTCCCTGAGTAACATGAATAATAGAATAGATTTGGGTTTCTTTTAGAGTGATTAAAAAGACACAATTGTAATAACATATAATATTTAAATATAGTAGATTAATTTTTAATTGAATATAATAATAAGTGGAAGCCCCATCAATGATAAGATATGATAAATTTTAATAATTTAATTCATTTAGAATTTGTATAGTTTTATATTGAATTTTAAAAATTATATATGGTTATAACTACAACAAAAAAATTTAACCTCAACCATGGTAATGAATATTTCAATACTAAAGGGTTATTATGATACATAAAAGGTAAAAATTGTTTAAAAAATTTACAATGGATGAAATTTTAGAACACATAGAATCACTTTTATCCTTTTTCAAAACATTCATAAACTTTAAATTTTTTTAATATATTTATTTTTAAAAGAAATCAATTATATTGATTTTAAGAACTACAAAAAGATCATGACTTTAAAGATATCAAAAAAAATATAAAAATATTAATATAAAAAATGTCAATATAAATTATAAATTATTAATAAACATTAAATTATTTTGAATCAACATTTAATCTAACCTATATAATAATATATGAGTTTGATATAATTTACTTTTTTAAATTATTTTCACAAGCATTATGTTAGTTTTCCAACAAGAATTTGACATAATTATACAAAAAATAAAAAATAATTTTTTTTGATTAAATAAATAATGAAATAAATAAATTAAAATATTATATTTGTTTAATTGGTTGATTTAGTCACATTTAATTTATGACAACATATTTAATAAGTTATTTTTTCCTTTTTTTAATATACTCATGAACTGCCCAATCATTTGGGTAAGTATCATGATTTTTATCTCAAACCATATAATTGTTGGTCCATATCATCCATTTATCATAATATTTGATAACAATGATGAAAAATGACTTCTATAGTTTAAAATACAATATTTTTTTACAAAAAATGTGACTTTTATAATTATTCTCAAGTGATACAAATCGTTAAAAATGATTTTCTGATTTCTGATGAAAAATATATCTATTTATTTCTTTTGATTTTTTTATATAATATTTGTAGTATATTATAAAGAATTAATTTTCCAAATATTTTTTAATTTTTAATATCATATTTATTTCATGGAGATATTATAAAATATTTCCTATTTCAAAAAATTCACTATTTACTGTTCACTAAAAAAATTTAAATTCATCAGAAAAATATAAATAATTATGTTGGAAATTTTAATTTATGGGTCAAAAATTACCTCAAAATATAAAAGAATAAATAAAATAAGTGTAAAAATTTAATTTTTTATTAATACTAGAAAAAAAATTAAAAGGATTTCCATAAAGCATTTCATTTTATGTATAAAAAGGATTCATATAAAAATTAATCATAATGTAAAATCCAATTACCTAGGATTGATTTTAATTGAATAACACATAATTATTTAATTTTAAAATCCATTCCAAATTAAATCATAAATGGTAACATCATTAAATTATTTGTCAATGTCGAATAAAATATGTATTTTTACTAATTATGGAATAATCTATTTTTTATCAATATTTACAAAATATAAAATTTTGATAAGTTTGACGTAGTGTTTTCGAAATAGATATATAGATTATAAATTTTTATTTATTAAAACGGAAGAAACTAATTATAATATTTTCTCATAAAAACTAAAAAAATCCATTTGTTAGGACACAATATATTTGATGAATAAAATAAGTTTACTAAAAATTTGGTACTTTTTGAGTATGAATTATTCAATAAATATATACTGAGTATGACTGTTGTATACATAAATAATTATTTAATTACCCAGATTTATAAATTCTAATTCAATATCCATGTTACAATTTTATATATTAATAATGTTATTTCATGATATTTTTTTCTTGATGTTTTGTGTAATATATAGAACTGAAAATTGATTACATCTATAATATCAAGGTGTTACATTTCACCCCTAATAGTAATTTAAATCCATGAATTTTTTATTGATCTTAGAAATCAGGGGCCTAACAATAGAAAATACCATTAATTAAAACCCACATAGAAAAAATTAAAATAAAACATACTTTTGAATTAAGGGAAAAGAAAATATGAAGTTTATCAAGAATAATAAAAAAACTATTTTTCAAATTAAAGAATATTAGTGGGTTGAGAAAATATATAAAGGTAGGTAAAATTGAATGTCAAAATTGTTATTGAAATTTATAGAGAATTACCTCACAATAATGTTCATTAACAGAAAACCAAAAATCAATAGTGGATAAATGAAACAATAAATTAGTAAGTAGTGAATTTAAATGAATAATATTTTATTTCACGTTCATTCTAATTTATTTTATAGAATATTATACAATCATGATAGAGAAAAAAAGGAATATAATTACCTGATTACATTCCATTTTATTATAAATATTTATTCTTTTGGTTGTGATACAATTAATTTTTTACTTATATATTATCACCTAATCTATGAAATTAATATATACAATTACTTTTTCATTCTAGAAGAAATAAAATAAAATTTTAATTGATCATAAGATCCTCAGCAGGCTAAAAATATTTATCTCTTATGTTTAGTTATCCACTAAAATAAAAATTATTATCATATAGAATGATAATGTCCAAAAGGTTTAACAAATCACCTGAAAAAATAAAATATTAATCTCCAAAGAAAAAATCATAATATCAAATGTTTAACATAAATAATTCCATAAATAACTACCTATAAAGTTTAAAAATTATTTTTTAACAATGATTGTAACACTAAATTTATTTTGATTTCATAACATATTCTTTATATTCGAATTTTATATTTATCAATAGTCAATATTATTCACTCATCATGCCATATAAATTTTTTTTATTGTACCTTATCCTAGAATTTACAAGATATAAAAATATTTCAATAAGTAAAATGAATGTCCATATCACAAAAAAATCACTTATACACCAAGAATATAAGTAAACCATTATTTCCCATCTAATATCATGTCATTTAAAAAAATATTTTCGTTTACTTTAATAATATAATGTTAAACTATAGTGAAAACACCAAAAAATAACATTAATTATATAATCACTAAAGCAGTTTTCAAAACCACACATTTTTGTGAGAAATTTATCAAGTTTTATTTGATATTATGATTTTCTATTTTCTTCTTCTTTCATCACCTCCTCTTAACCAATAGGCATGAATGCTCCAGAATATTTTATATTCTGTATGATCTCATGTTAATGGAATGTTCATAACCATTATTTTTCTCCTCCCCCCCCTTATTCAAGTAATTAATATATTGTCTGTGACGTGTCGAATTACCGACATCGTGGATGATAAGATTTAAACTTTAATTAATTCCTTGAAGTCTAGTCATAAAACCATTTTTATGACTGATACATGTTATAATATATGTATTACTTGTCATCCATGGTTTTATAATTCATTTTTACTCATGGTTCTAAATTATAAGACAAAATGAGGTAATTGTTATCGAAGAACCACTAAAAGATTAAAATAAACATCATTAATGTTTAAACTTATGAATCATCCTCATATAAAACATTAAATTAATAAATGGAATAATTTATGGTACTGGAAATATGTAAATACGATTTCATTACAATTTTGGAGCTTCACTTCCAATCGACAAGAATATCCATCATGAACCAATCATGGAAATCATGTAAGGAACCCCACCAAAAAAGTGCAAGAACACAATAATAACAATTAAGAGGTGAAATAATGTCATGAAAATATAATATAAGAGGATATAAACATGAAAATGTGTATTTAAACTACAAATAACACTCTTTTAACCATTATACAAGAAGTTTAAACAAGCTGGAAGAAAGAAAAACCTGAGGTAAGGGAATTCGTAACCCGATTTCCATTCTTTGGGTTAAACATCTACTTCATTATTTATGTGCTATTCAAATTTATTTTATGATGGTTTATTTTTATATTATAAAATATTATGTCTATTAACAGTATAAATACATACTCCATCAACTCTATTAAGTCTCTCTTCAATTCAAAGATATTTATAGGGGGGTTTTCATTAGAAATCCAGTTTTTAATTTCAGTTTTATGAAATTCCAAAACAATGTTTTTATGGATTTATTGATGTTGTACGATTAGGTTTTAGTTCTCAGGAATTATGTATGATTAAACTTGGTACATACATCTCCCTCCATTTCATTGGGTATGAGTAAGTTGGAGGTCGGCCGTATGGTTACTCCAAGTATAACAACGATGCTTACACAAAGTAAGGTAGCCGTGAGGATTACAAGTTATAAGGTATCCAAGAATGGTTACAAGATTATGTAATTAATTCCCCAAGAAACCTTTATTATTATATTTCTGTTCTCATGTTTTCTGTGGATCTTGTGTAAATTTCATGTTACACAAAGTATGTATATATGGTTGATAAGAATGTCTTCTGAAAATTCTTTCATACGTTATCAGTATTCGTGGACTAATGTGATCATTACTTCTTTCCAATCCCTTACTGAGCTCTTCTTCTCATCACATGTTTTTAAATTATTTTAACAGGTTAATGTATGGGCAAGATAATGAAGTAATCCATGTTAAATGTTAAATAATTATCAAGGATTTTTGTTTTAAGTTTTAATGTTTTATATTTTGAAAAAAATGAAACTGTTTTTATTGTATTCAATCTATAAAAATGTGTAATGTTATGAATGTATTTCCCTAATTCTCTAATTATCGAAACATTAAAATATCCTCAAGAAAATGGATTTTTTTCTTGACTAAATTAAATATTCTGTATATACTAAGGCCAGGTCCTTATAGTTGGAATCGGATGATGGTTTTGATAACCTTAGGCGTTAGGATGATGTTAATAGAATAACATAAATGATTTTAACTATATGTTTAATTTTATATGTTTTATCATTTAAATATTACCATGTTTCTACATGTAAGGAATTTTTGTTCAGAATGGTTGTTCGTAGAAGGAACAGGGATGCTGAAGAGGAGAGTCACCGACATAATGACATCCTTCTGGAACTACAGCCCGGAATGGTAGGTATTGGAACTGAGCAGTTTGTGACTGTAATGGATCATCTAGCGCAGGAAAAAATGGTGGTGGCATACATTCATGAGAACCAATAGAGGTACCGAAACAGAACATGACAATAGTGTAACATTTTATGAGACAACATCCTCCTACATTCAATGGATCTTCTGAACGAGTAGTAGCTGAAGGATGGATCAAAGCCCTTGAAAAGATATTCGATGTTATGGGATACTTAGACAATCAAAACATAAGTCTTTCCATTTATGGTTTTGGAGGGGAAACTGATCAGTGGTGTTCAATGGTAAGGAATATCAGGGGGAGAGAAGATTTTGATGCCATAGAGTGGGATGAATGTAAAATTTTTTCCCTAAAAAGTATTTTCCTAAGGTGGTGTGAACTAGAATGGAGAAGAAATTCCTTGAATTGAAACATGAGGAATATTCAGTGGTTGTGTATGAAGATAACTTCACCCGGCTGGCGAGGTATTCTCCAAATCTATTTCTGGATATTGATAGAAAAATCAACCTCTTTTACTCAGGATTGAAGCCAAGGTTTCAGAGGGCGTTGGCCTCCCGTGAATTAAAAAATTATGAGAAGCTTGTCTAATGAGCTGAGAGGGTAGGGATGGAGTTTGCTGATGATCAAGTGAATTTTTCAAACAATGATAAGAAAAGGTCAAGTTGGAAATCATTGGGTAAGAATCAACCAAAGAAATCCGATGGTAAGAAAATCCAATTTCCAGTTTGTGAAAAGTGTGGGAAGAAGCACCCTGGGGAATGTCTTTGAAAAACTGGGAAGTTTTTTAAATGTTGTAAGTTTGGACATATGGCCCCAGATTGTAACAAAAATTATCTAAAGAATAATCCTGATAAGCAGATTGTAATGTGTTTTAAATTTGGTGAGATGGGCCATTATGAAAATTCTTGACCAATGAGAGGTCCAAATGATGCATAGAAGTCAGACTACAAGCAGAAATGTGTAGTGAGATCCATTTTGACTACGTCAGCAGATGTCGGGCCATCCAACATAGTTTTATCAAGTACATTATTTTTTCACTCATATTTTCCAAATGTTTTGTTTGATACAGGGTCTACAGCTTCATTTATCTCTGAGAATTTTTTTGATAAATTAGAAATATTCCCTCAACAAATAAGACCCTAACTTGTATTTAGAACACCAGCGGGAAATGTTTTAATAAAGTTGAATTATAAGAATCTTTCAATTGTGGTCTGTAGAAAGAATTTACCTGGAATCTTTTTTGTTTTACCCTTATTTTAGTTTGATGTTATTTTGGGGATGGATTGGCTTTCTGATTATCATGCTATGATTGACTGTAAAGTTAAATAAGTTGTTTTTCATAAAGAGTTTCAGTTTGTATACAAGAATGAACCCATATAATCGATAACATATTAGGAAGCTGAGAAACAACTGAAATATGGAAATGAATGATATGTTGCTAATATTTTTGAAAACAAGGGATCTATTTAAATTAATGATGTTCCAGTGGTAAATCAATACCTTGATTTTTTTCCTGAGGAGTTACCCAGTGTCATACCTGATCGAGAAGTCGAATTCACAATTGACTTAATTCCTAATGTTATGCCAATTTCAAAACCCCCATATTGTATGGCTATAATAGATTTTCTGGAATAAAAAAAATCAGTTGCATGTTTTGTTTGAAAAAGGCTTCATTCGACTTAGAACTTCACCATGAGGAGCCCATTTTTTGTATGTTAAAAAGAAAGATGGTTTCATTGGACTTTGCATTGATTTTAGAGCTTTGAATAATGTCAATTTTAAAAACAAGAATCCTTTGCCTCATATCGATGACTTATTTGATCTGTTCTAGGGAGCTTAGTACATTTCTAAGATTGGATTTAGATCCAGATACCATTAGCTGAAGGTGAATGATGATGACATTCCGAAAATAGCCTTTCGTACCAGAAATGGGAATAATGAATTTTTTGTTATTCCCTTTGGATTAACATATGAACCTGCTATATTCATCAATAATATGAATAGATTATTTTATGAGTTCATGGATAATATTTTGGTTGTATTTATTGATGAAATTATGGTATTTTCTAAAAATTAGAGGAGCATGAAAAACATCTAAGGGTTGTTTTTCAAACTTTAAAAGAAAAGAAACTATATGTAAAATTTAGACAGTGTTATTTTTGGTTGCAATATATTTCTTTTCTTGGGAAAATTGTAAACAAGGATGGAATGATAGTTGATCTGGGAAAAACAAAAGTAGTTGATGAATGGATAAGACCCACAAATGTTACAAAGATTTGTAGTTTTCTTGGACTAGTATATTATTACTGACAGTTTGTTAAGAACATTTCTTAGTTAACTAGCCTAATAACTAAGATAACATGGAAAGGGGTTAAATTATTTTTGGACAGAGGAATGTGATGTTTTGTTTTCAGGAACTGATGAAGAGATTGGTGAATTTTCCAGTTTTGGCCATACCGTCCCAAAATGGTGAGTTTGTCATCTACAGTGAATCTTCTTTGAAGGGACTTGGATGAGTTTTGATGTAGAGTGATCATATAACGACCCATACATTACATACATGGTTAATACTTCAAAATTAAAGCATAACATTTTGGAAATTTTAACCTGCAAAGGAAATCATAATTTCATACCATGGGATAAATAATAGATGTGAAATGTAATCCCAATAATCATTACAAAAAACATGAAACTTTTTTGAATACACACATAATCATAGAGAATCATTTCTTTTTAGTCAAGACTCATTGCCAATAATATCTTAGTGGACAAAGTCCATTTCTGAACCGAGTTCGCTCCTCATTTTAGTCCTGTTTCACTATACCGGTTTAACCTGCCATTCTAGCCATTTATATCTCATGAGATATAAAATCTTTACCCAATTCATTGGTGGGATATATAGGTCCCACCCATCTCATAATGATACCATTCTTATGTGTGGCACAAAATCATAAACCATAAATCATTGCATAACCTGTGTAATAAAAATGGGAATCTTAAACATCGTTACATCATAAAACAATTCATATAAGATAAAAGAATTCATAAAAATATTTCCATCACAACATAATCTAATAAATTTAATAATAGGGATAGAAAAAAAACCCTATATTATCTTAGATGGAAAATAATTTTGATAAAACACTTGAACTCCATTCTTGAGGAAAATATCCTTTCTACTTCAAAAACATTTTTCATTTCTTAACATGTCATATAATTTTAAATCAAAAGTAGTGGATTAAAAATAAACATGAAAACTTGTAAAGGAATATTCTTGGAAATAATGTTTTAAAAATCCATACATGCCGTATAATTTAAAAAATATTTTTCTCGTACTTTTTCCGGAAAAGTCAAAAAGTACCTCGTACGAAAAATGTCAAAAGATTCCATTAATATCTTTTACTAAAACTCGCCGAAGGGTAAAATTGGATATAAAATATTTTAGAAGTATATAAATATTACATATTGAGGAATCATGGATGTGGATGATAAAATACACCCCAGTAAATTCCAAAGTATAAACAATCTCAGATAAAAATGAGATTGTGATATTTCCCTTACCTTAGGTCCGATTTTCTTCGTAAGTGACTGATACTCTTGTATAATGATTTAAATTATGTTATTGACTCATTATATAATCATAATTATTGTTATGATATCATATATGGTCATATTATTAGCTTCTTGTTAGTAATATTTCATAACTACTTGTTATTCGGGTGTTTATTACTTTTTGTTCTTATGCGTGTTTTGTCGAATAAATTCTTATTCTTCTCTTTAGGTTATAGATACCTCATTTCCAGAATGGTATTAGTGTAATATATATCATATTAATTCATTCAATTCATTTATATAATCATTATTCAATGAAGATCATGTAGAACGAGTCGCATGACATCGTGGAGAAGGTATTCCGTACGTACGCACGAGCGATGATATCATTCCCATGATCATGGAATTTTAATGGAGTGTATGTATACTATTTCAGAATAAATATCACTTTACAATAATCATATATATTCATTCTTTAAACCATTATACCCATCCAAGAAAGGTGGTGGTGGAAAATAGATTACACCACGACGTGGAGACGGTATTCCGTACGTACGCACCCGTGGTGATTTCATTTTCCATAGGATGGATAGATGGTGAAATATGATTGTTTCATACTTATAATAACATATCAGTATATGAGTGATACTGATGTTATTACTTCATAATGAAACAACTAAAAAAGAAGAAGTGTAAGAAGAAATAAAGCTCAAAGAATCGGTAACAGACATTACATCTTCTTTGAAGCGCTTCTTTGAGACCTCCTTTTAGGGCACTAAAATTGGTCATTGAAGAAGACCAGGACCTCTGGGATGTTTCTTGGGAAGTAGAGAGGAGAACATTTCAGGGTTTTTCTGAGCTTGAAGGCTCAAATTGGTTTGAGGAGGATAGGGAGGAGGCGCCTTTTATAAGGGAGGAGAGGGGCACCTTTGGAATAACTAAAAATATTATTTTATTATAAAGTAAAATTCGTTTTGTAATAGCTCTAAATTGATATATTTCTAATATAAGGAGGGGATGGGTCGAAATCCTCTCATCCAATAGAATTTAGACAAATTTAGTTCATTATATTAACCTTATCTTTTAGTTTTAACTCTTAGTTAATTAGATTGACATTTACCATGTCACTTTGTATTTTTATATTATATAGTTAATAAACATACCATGTACATCCAAGAGAACCTAAAGTGGTCCATTAATGATACACCTATTATTATATACGTATCTTGGCCGAACCATAGATTTTTAGGAATAAAATAATAATCAATAATATAATTTATTTAAAAAACTATATTATGTCAATTTTGACACTATTTAGTAATTGATTTTTGTGAAAATCATAACAGAATGATTAGTTCGAAAAAAGTTAATTAAATCAATACTAACATGTCATATTAAACTATAAAATTAATTTAATTCATAAAAAGTCTAAAATTACATTTATTTGGGTATTTATAACATCAATTATGTCAATATTTCATTAATAAGATAATTACTGCATCATCATTGTGTCATAAATAAATTAAATTATTTAATGTCTAAAAATTAAAAATAAAATACCATTATGTAGGAAATCCTTTTAGTTTTCTAATGAATATTTATAGTCGAATCTATATTATGTATAAACCAATATTAAAAATGATTTAGTTATTAAACATTGATTTTAACTAATTTAACCCTTCTTTAAATAAATTAATAATAAATGTCCTAATCTAATACAAGTGGGCCTAAATGTTCATATTTTATTTCTAAGGTTGTTTTTGGTCGAATTACACTTATACAATAGAATTAGTACATGTGTTAGGGTAATAATAATATCATTTTTACCCTTAATTATCCTATTTACTTTTCATTGTGGTAAATAAAAGTAAAATGTTACTATTCACCAAAAATTATTTTCATCTCATTGAACCACATTTTACTTACTGATATCAACTGTGTCTCTCGGATTTTTAAAATTCCACCCACAGAAGTGGTAAAATTATGTTTTATGTATATTTGCAAATTCTCCTAGGAGGTGGGTAAATGACGGTGAAAAGTTCAATAAAATTTTTATATATCTAAAATTATTATAAAATTACTCCAATTAATTACATTAAACTTTTATAGGTATTATGTATCAATTTATACCAATAATAAATTTAAATAAAATAAATAATTATTTAAATAAAAATTCGGTTTTTAAATAGTATCCTAGTGTTTTCACTATTCATCAAAAATTGAAGGTTTCCAGAAAAATACCAAAATTTCACCGTAGGCTAATTTTGATATTCCGAATCCAAAAATGAAGTCCATTTTGAAAAAGAAAATGTAAAAAATTCCAAAAAGTGGTTATTACTACTCATAATGGATAGTTTTAATAATATTTTAATAGCATATCGATGTTTAGTGAAACTCGGTATTGCGTACGACGCAAACTATCGAGGAAGGCCGTGGTTGCATGTAACGCAAGCCTAGCTAGTATTGTGTGTAGTGAAAGATTCCTTTGATGATTTATATGACATAAAAATAAAATATTTCTCATAAAAGACTCGGTTGTTACATTCTACCCCCTGTAAAATGAATTTTTCCCTCAAAATTCATCACATGTAACAAAGAGATGAGGATACCTCTCCCTCATCATATCCTCAAGCTCTCAGGTAGCTTCTTATAATTGGTGGTTCCTCTATAAAAATTTCACCAAGAGAGTGGTCTTCTTCCGTAGGACTTTTTCAGTACGATCGAGAATTTCTATCGGTTGTTCTTCATAAGAAAGATCTTGCTCCATCGGTACAACTTATGAGTTGAGTACATGTGAAGGATCAGGTATGTACTTTCTCAGGAGAGATACATGGAAGACATCATGAACTTGAGAGAGATTTGGTGGAAGCTCAAATCGGTAATCTACCTTTCCAACACGATCCGGTATTTCAAAAGGACCGATATATCTAGGGTTCACCTTCCCCTTCATTCCAAATCGCATGACCCTCTTCTAGGGAGATATTCGTAAGAACACTTTATCACCCACTTCAAACTCTAGGTCTTTTCTTCGGTTGTC
This sequence comes from Viscum album, assembly GCA_963277665.1. Classification (NCBI taxonomy): domain Eukaryota; kingdom Viridiplantae; phylum Streptophyta; class Magnoliopsida; order Santalales; family Viscaceae; genus Viscum; species Viscum album. Next base: position 840,793,304 of record OY728123.1, read on the forward strand.
GGCATAACTTTTCTGTCGACTATGAGATGCTCTTATGTGTTGTTGAATAGATATGACCTTTTCTACCATCTCATAGACAATATCAGGTCCTAATAGCTTTATATCCCCAACTTCATCCAAACAAGTTGGAGTCCTGCATTTCATTAGATAGAGAGCTTTATAAGGAGCCATCTGAATACTGGAGTGAAAGCTATTATTATAAGACAATTCCACTAAATGTAGGTGTTGATCAAAACAACCTTTGATATCTATAGAGCAAGCTCTCAGCATATCTTCTAGAGTTTGAATTGTCCTCTCAGACTGACCGTCTGTCTGAGGATGACAAGCAGTGCTGAAACTCAACTCTGTATATAGATTATGCTGAAGACATCTCCAGAACATTGAGGTAAACCTCGGATCCCAATCAAATATAATAGAAAGTGTTACTGCATGCAATCTTACCACTTCGTTTACATATATCTTAGCAAGCTAATCTGTAGAGAAATCATCTCTAATAGAAATGAAGGGTGCAAATTTTGTAAGACAATCAACTATGATCCATATAGCATTATTGCCTTTGGATGTTTTAGGATGTCCGGTGACAAAGTCCATAGTTATATTTTCCCATTTCCATTTAGGTATGGGTAATGGTTGTAACATCCCCTTAGACTTCTGTCTCTCAACTTTAACTTGCTGAACAACCAAGCATTGAGAGACATATTTGACAACATCTTTTTTCATGACATCCCACCAGAAGTACTCTTTCAGGTCCCTATACATCTTCATGCTTCTCAGATGAATAGAGAATGAAGAAATATGAGCCTCATCCAGCATCTCCTTTAATTCGGGGATGGGAGGAACACAAAACCGATTCCTAAAATTTATTATCCAATCACAATCAAGGTTGAATTCAGGAATATTTCTCATCTTCTTTTGTAACTCTACATCTTCTTTCTGTGCCTCTTTAATCTTCACATGTATAGATGGTTGAACATTCATTTGAGAAAGATAAGATTTTTCCCCTTCCATTATATTTCCAAGATCCATCCTTTGTAATTCAATAAATATTGGATCTTTTGTGATCCTCATCATGGATAAACTGGCATGGTCTTGTCGACTTAATGCATCTACCACCATGTTTGCTTTCCCACGGTGGTAATGAATTGAGCAGTCGTAATCCTTAATCAGCTCCAACCATCTTCTTTTTATCATATTCAACTCCTTTTGTGTGAAAATATACTTCAAACTTTTATGATCAGTATAAATGTCACACCTTTCTCCGTAAAGATAATGCCTCCAAATCTTTAATGCAAAGATTAGCACAGCTAACTCCAAATCATGAGTTGGGTAATTTTGCTCATGTAATTTCAAATATCGTGAGGCATAAGCTATCACCATATCATTTTTCATAAGAAAACACCCCAATCCCTTCTTGGATGCATCACTGTAGATCACAAACATTTATCCACTACATGGCAGTCTGAGCACAGGTGCACTGGATAACCTTATTTTCAACTCTTCGAAATTTTCTTCACATTCCTCCGTCCAAAAAAACATAACGCCTTTCTGATTCAACTTGGTTAGTGGATTAGATAATCATGAGAAATCATTCACAAAACGTCGATAATATCCAGCCAAACCAAGAAAACATCAGATCTCAGTTACTGTTCTTGGTCTCGACCATCTTTCGATAACCTCTGTTTTTGTTGGATCCACACATATCCCCTCTTTTGAGATTATGTGACCCAAATATGAAACTTTTTGAAGCCAAAATTCACACTTGGTAAATTTGGCATAAAGCTTCTCCTTTCTCAGGGTCTTCAATATAATTCTCAAGTGATCTTCATGTTCTTCCTTGACCTTTGAATATACAATAATATCATCTATAAAGACTGCCACAAACTGATCAAGACAGTCTATAAAGACTCAATTCATCAGATCCATGAAGATAGCAGGGGCATTAGTAAGACCAAATGGCATCTCTATAAATTCATAGTGTCCATTCCTTGTGCGGAAAGTCATCTTTGGTATATCCTCCCTTTTGGCCCTTAATTGATGATACCCTGAACGAAGATCAATCATGGGAAAGTATTGATCTCCGCGTAGTTGGTCAAATAGGTCATCAATGCGTGGTAGAGGATATTTGTTCTTGATAGTGATCTTGTTATGTTCTCAATAATAAATGCAGAATCTCATTGATCCATCATTCTTCTTAACAAACAGAACAGGTGCTCCCCAGGGTGATGCACTAGGGCATATGAACCCCTTATCATGATTCTATTAGAGTTGCTTCTTCAATTCCGGTAACTCAATTTGGGCCATTCTATAAGGTGTCTTTGAAATAGGTAAAGAACCATGTACGAGTTCTATTGAAAACTGAACTTCACGATTTGGTGGAAGACCCGACAATTCCTTTGGAAAGACGTCGTCAAACTCCCATAAAATGGGAATATTATTAATCGTGGGTTTCTCACCAACCATTTTAGATAAATAACCTTCATTTAGTGGAATCAAGACCCATAATATGGAAGAAATTTCCACTGGATGGTTATGTTCATCCGTCCATCGATAGAAGATTATAGATTGATCTGAAATATGAAATGTGACTTCCCTTCTTTGGAAATTAATATTAGCTCCATATAAAGAAAGACAATCCAGGCCAAGAATCACATCAAATTCAACTATAGGAAGGATCACATGAATTTCAGGAAGCACTTTCCCACAAACTTCAACCGGAGAAGAATTATAATCTTTTGATGCGACTGTTGTGCCATTAGGGGTTGTCACAGCTAACTCAACATCTAATTGTTGAGGTAATACGTTGATACCCTTAGAAAATTCTTCAGAAATAAAAGAGTGGGTGGATCCAGAATCAAATAAAACATTTGCTACTTTAGAGTGGATGGTAAGTGTACCTTTCACCACTTTGTTATCATACTCCACATCGCTGATAGAAATTACATGTGGCGTTCCTTTGTCTTTAGCCTCAAGAGTTGGTTGAAGTTGATCATCCTCAATCAACCCTTGGATTTGGGCATTGATTGGCATAATACCCCAACTCCTTGCACATGGAACATTAAAGTATAGGAGGTGCACTCTGTGTAGCCTTTTCATTGTTCACATCACTAGGCATCTTCTTCCTATCATTGCGGTATTAAAATGCCCGATGACCTTCTTTTCCACATTTGAAACATTTACTTGTCCCTTTAAGACAACTCCCTCCATGTTTCTTACCACACTTTGAGCATAAGGGAAAACTCATCTTCTATTCAATGTGATCTTTTGATTTTCCTTTGAATTCCATTTTCCTCTTCTTATCAAACCCATATGACTGATGGGTTACTCCAATCACCATCTGAACTTTGAGAGCACATTGAACGATTTCCTCGTAGCTATTGAATTCCCTTATGGCTACGGCCCTTCGAAGACTTGTTTTTAAGCCACTAAATAATCGATCGATCTTACTCTTAGGTTGGATAATAATCCCAAAAGCGTAGCTTGCATGTCTTGTAATATTTGCTTCATAGGTACCAACAGATTCATCATCCTTTTGCTTTAGTTCAAGAAACTCTTTCTCCATCATTGTTCGGAGAATACGAGAGATGTACTTATTGAAAAATAAGTTCTTGAACTTGTCCCATTCCATGGACTCAATTTCATCTCTTTTCCCAATATTATTGATAATATTCGACCATTGATCAGCATCACCTTCCAAACGATACACTGCTAAGATGACTTTATCATGTTCAGAATATTGAAGAACTGAAAATAACTTTTCAGTAGTACTAATCCATTGTTCAGCAACTAATGTATCTGTAGACCCGTTGAATGAAGGTGGACGCTACCTCATGAAGGATTCAACATAATGTTGCTCCTTCCTTTGCTCATTTGGAAGTCATTCATGATTCATAGCTTGAAAAGTTGTGTGAGCATGGCTACAAGAATTTTCATTCTATCTCCCATAACATTTGGTTACTCAGGGGGACAATCATTGCATTTCCAGTCGCATTCTGCATTAACATGGTTCCTTCAGGTTCTAGCCATTGACTAAAACCAGGAAGAATAGTGTGAGAAACACTAATTATAATAGGAAAACCACATAATCAAGAATAAAATTTCAGACTTAAGGTCTTATCCTAGGTTATTCATGGCCATTTCTAAAACACTAAGATTTTGTTCTATTCTTAGACTTATCCTTAGGATTATTACTAAGGCTTTCACATCCTAGTTTTCAAAGGATGACTATACCTTTCATCTGATACAAACTATAACGACCCATAATTTACATACATGGTTAATACTTAAAAATTGAAGCATACTTATTAAAACATATAACAAAACCATGAAAGGAACGTATAGGTATAGTTTCTTTAGAAACTGGGAATCATAAACAACTGGTTCATAATGCATCTACACCGTCTCCCATTTATTTCATCATATCTATAGTCCCTTTGGCATATCTTACTTAATAACCTTCTTCCTAACCTGGGGGAAAGAAATCATACAAATGTGTGAGATCAAATTCTTAGTAATGGTAAACAAAAGAAAAATAAATCACATCATGAACATAACATTTTGGAAATCTTAACCTCTAAAAGAAATCATAATTTCATACCATATGATAAATCATAGAAGTTAAATGTAATCCCAATAATCATAACATAAAACATGAAACTTTTTGGAATACACACAGAATCATATATAATCATTTCTTATTAGTCAAGACTCATTTCCAAGACTATCTTAGTGGACAAAGTCCATTTCTGAACCGAGTTCACTCCTCGTTTCAGTCCTATTTCACTGAACCAGTTTAACCTGCCGTTCCATCCATGTCTGTCTCATGAGATATAAAATCTTTACACAATTCATTGGAGGGAGATATAGGTCCCACACATCTCGTAATGATACCATTCTTATGTGTGCCACAAAATCATAAACCATAAATCATTGCATAACCCATGTAATAAAAATGGGAATCTTAAACATCGTGACATCATAAAACAATTCATATAAGATAAAGGAATTCATAAAAATATTTACATCACAACATAATCAAATCAATGTAATAGTAGGGGTAGAAACAGAACCCTATATTATCTTAGATGGAAAATAATTTTGATAAAACACATGAAGTCCATTCTTGAGGAAAATATCCTTTCTACTTCAAAAACATTTTTCCTTAATTAATATGTCATATAATTTTTAACTAAATGAATTTGATTAAAAATAAACTTGAAAACTTTTAAAGGAAAATTATTGGAAATAATGTTTTAAAAATCCATTCATGCTGTATAAGTTAAAAAACATTCTTCTTGTACTTTTGTCGGAAAAGTCAAAAAGTACCTTGTACGAAAAACGACAAAAGATTCCTTTCATATCTTCAACTAAAAACTCATAAAAGGGTAAAATTGGATATAAAATATTGTAGAAGGATATAAATATTACACATTTAGGAAACATGGATGTGGATGATAAAATACACCCCAGTAAATTCTAAAGTATAAACAATCTCGGATAAAAATGAGATTGTGATATTTCCCTTACCTTAGGTCTGATTTGCTTCTTAAGTGTCTGATCCTCCTGTATAATGATTTAAATAATGTTATTGACTTATTCCAGAATCATACATATTGTTATGATATCATATATGGTCATATTATTAGCTTCTTATTAGTAATATTTCATTACTACTTGTTATTCGGGAGTTTATTACTTTTTGTTCTTATGTGTGGTTTGTCGAATAAATTATTATTGTTCCCTTTAGGATATAGATATCTAATTTATAGAATGGTATTAGGGTAATATATATCATATTCATTCATTCAATTCATTTATATAATCATTATTCAATTAAGATCATGTAGAACGAGTAGCATCGCATCGTGGAGACAGTATTCCGTACGTACGCACGAGCGATGATATCATTCCCATGATCGTGGAATTGTATTAGAGTGTATGTGTACTATTTAAGAATCAATATAACTTTACAATAATCATATATATTCATTCTTTACACCATTATACCCATCCATGTAAGGTGGTGGTGGATAATAGATTACACCACGGCGTGGAGACGGTATTCCATACGTACGCACGCGCGGTGATTTCATTTTCCGTAGGATGGAAATATGGTGAAATAGGGTTGTTTATAATTATAATAACTTATCAGTATATAAGTGATACTGATGTTATTACTTCATAATGAAACAACTAAAGAAGAATAAGGGGAAGAAGAAATAAAGATGAAGGAATCGGTAACAGACATTACCTCTTCTTTAAATCGCTTCTTTGAGACCTCCTTTTAGGGCACCAAAATTGGTATTTGAAGAAGACCAGGACCTCTAGGATGTTTCTATGGAAGTGGAGAGGAGATATATTTAGGGGTTTTCTGAGCATGAAGGATCAAATTTGTGTGAGGAGGAGAAGGAGGAGGTGCCCTTTTATAAGGGAGCAGAGGGGCACCTTTGGAATAACTAAAAATATTATTTTATTATAAAGTCAAATTCTATTTTTAATAGCTCCAAATTGGTATATTTCTATGATAAGGAGGGGATGGGTCTAAATCCTCTCATCCAATAGAATTTAGACAAGTTTAGTTCATTATATTAACCATATCTTTTAATTTTAACTCTTAGTTAATTAGATTGACATTTACCATGTCACTTTGTATTTTTATATTATATAGTTAATAAAAATACCATATACATCTAAGCGAACCTCAAGTGGTCTATTAATGATACACCTATTATCATATACGTATCTTGGCCGAACCATTGAATTTTAGGTATAAAATAATAATCAATAATATAATTTTTTTTAAAACCTATATTATGTCAATTTTGACACTATTTAGTAATTGATTTTTGTGAAAATCATAAAAGAATGATTAGTTAAAAAAAAGTTAATTAAATCAATACTAACATGTCATATTAACCTATAAAATTTATTGAATTCATAAAAAGTCTCGAAGTAAATTTATTTGGGTATTTATAAAATCAATTATGTCAATATTTCATTAATAAGATAATTACTGCATCATCATTGTGTCATAAATAAATTAAATTATTTAATGTCTAAAAATTAAAAATAAAATACCATTATGTAGGAAATCCTTTTAGTTTTCTAATGAATATTTATAGTCGAATCTATATTCTGTATAAACCAATATTAAATATAATTTTGTTATTAAACATTGATTTTAACTATTTTAACCCTTCTTTAAATAAATTAATAATAAATGTCCTAATCTAATCCAAGTGGGCCTAAATGGTCATATTTTATTTCTAAGGTTGTTTTTGGTCGAATTACACTTATGCAATAGAATTAGTACATGTGTTAGGGTAATAATAATATCATTTTAACCCTTAATTACCCTATTTACTTTTAACCGTGGTAAATAAAAGTAAAAAGTTACTATTCACCAAAAATTATTTTCATCTCATTGAACCAAATTTTACTTACTGACATCAACCATGTATCTCGGATTTTTAAAATTCCACCCACAAAAGTGGTAAAATTATGTTTTATGTGAATTTGCAAATTCTCCTAGGAGGTGGGTAAATGACGGTGAAAAGTTCAATAAAATTTTTATATATCTGAAATTATTATAAAATTACTCCAATTAATTACATCGAACATATATAGGTATTATGTATCAATTTTGACCTAAAATAAATTTAAATAAAATAAATAATTATTAAAATAAATATTTGGTTTTTAAATAGTATCCCAGTGTTTTCAGTATTCATCAAAAATTGAAGGTTTCCAGAAAAATAACAAAATTTCACCGTAGGCTAATTTTGATATTCCGAATCCAAAAATGAAGTCCATTTTGAAAAAGAAAATGTAAAAAATTTCAAAAAGTGGTTATTACTATTCATAATGTATAGTTTAAATAATATTTTAATAGCATATCGATGTTTAGTGAAACTCGGTATTGCGTATGACGCAAACTATCAAGGAAGGCCACGGTTGCATGTAAAGCAAGCCAAGATAGTATTGTGTATAGTGAAAGATTCCATTGATGATTTATATAACATAAAAATAAAATATTTCTCATAAAAGACTCGGGTGTTACATTCTACCCCCTGTAAAATGAATTTTTCCCTCAAAATTCATCACATGTAACAAAGAGATGAGGACACCTATCCCTCATCATATCCTCAAGATCCCAGGTAGGTTATTATAATTGGTGGTTCCACCATAAAAATTTCACCAAGAGAGTGGTCTTGTTCCGTAGGACTTTTTCACTACGATCGAGAATTTTTATCGGCTGTTCTTCATAAGAAAGATCTTGCTCCATCGGTACAACTTCTGAGCTGAGTACATGTGAAGGATCAGGTATATACTTTCTCAGGAGAGATACATGGAACACATCATGAACTTGAGAGAGAATTGGTGGATGCTCTAATCAGTAAGCTACCTTTCCAACACGATCCAGTATCTCGAAATTACCGATATATCTAGGGCTCAACTTCCCCTTAATTCCAAATCGCATGACCCTCTTCCAGGGAGATATTCGTAAGAACACTTTATCACCTAGTTCAAACTCTAGGTCTTTTCTTCGGATGTCGGCATAACTTTTCTGTCGACTTGAGCTGCTCTTATGTGTTGTTGAATAGATCTGACCTTTTCTACCATCTCACCAACAATATCAGGTCGTAATAGCTTTATTTCCCAAACTTCATCCCAACAAGTTGGATTCCTGCATTTGTTTCCATAGAGAGCTTTATAAGGAGCCATCTGAATACTGGAGTGAAAGCTATTATTATAAGACAATTCCACAAAAGGTAGGTGTTGATCAAAACAACCTTTGAAATCTATAGAGCAAGCTCTCAACATATCTTCTAGAGTTTAAATTGTCCTCTCAGACTGACCGTCTGTCTGAGGATGATAAGCAGTGCTCAAACTCAACTCTGTATATAGAGTATGCTGAAGACTTCTCCAGAACATTGAGGTAAACCTTGGATCCCAATCAGATATAATAGAAAGTGTTACTGCATGCAATCGTACCACTTCCTTTACATATATCTTAGCAAGGTGATCTATAGAGAAATCCTCTCTAATAGAAATGTAGTGTGCAAACTTTGTAAGACGATCAACTATGACCCATATAGCATTATTGCCTTTGGATGTTTTAGGAAGTCCGGTGACAAAGTCCATAGTGATATTTTCCCATTTCCATTTAGGTATGGGTAATGGTTGTAACATCCCCTTAGACTTCTGTCTCTCAGCTTTAACTTTCTGACCAACCAAGCATCGAGAGACATATTTGACAACATCTATTTTCATGACATCCCACCAGAAGTACTCTTTCAAGTCCCTATACATCTTCATGCTTCCCGGATGAATAGAGAATGAAGAACTATGAGCCTCATCCAGCAGCTCCTTTAATTCGGGGATGGGTGGAACACAAAACTGATTCCTAAACATTGTTATCCAATCACAATCAAGGATGAATTCAGGAATATTTCTAATCTTCTTTTGTAACTCTACATCTTCTCTCTGTGCCTCTTTAATCTTCACATGTATAGATGGCTAAACATTCATTTGAGAAAGATAATATTTTTCCCCTTCCAATATATTTCCAAGATCCATCCTTTGTAAATCCATAAATATTGGATCTTTTGTGATCCTCGTCATGGATAAACTGGCATGGTCTTGTCGACTTAATGCATCTACCACCATGTTTGCTTTCCCAGGGTGGTAATGAATTGAGCAGTCGTAATCCTTAATTAGCTCCAACCATCTTCTTTGTATCATATTCAACTCCTTTTGTGTGAAAATATACTTTAAACTTTTATGATCAGTAAAAATGTCACACCTTTCTCCATAAAGATAATGCCTCCAAATCTTTAATGCAATGATTAGGATATCTAACTCCAAATCATGAGTTGGGTAATTTTTCTCATTGAATTTCAACTGTCGTGAGGCATAAGCTATCACCATATCATTTTGCATAAGAAAACACCTCAATCCCTTCTTGGATGCATCACTGTAGATCACAAACATTTATCCACTACATGGCAGTCTGAGCACAGGTGCACTGGATAACCTTATTTTCAACTCTTTGAAATTTTATTCACATTCCTCCGTCCAAACAAACATAACTCCTTTCTGATTGAACTTGATGAGTGGATTAGAGTCATGAGAAATATTTCACAAAACGTCGATAATATCCAGCCAAACCATGAAAACATCAGATCTCAGTTCTTGTTCTTGGTCTCGACCATCTTTCAATATCCTCTGTTTTTGTTTGATCCACACATATCCCCTCTTTTTAGATTATGTGACCCAAATATGAAACTTTTTGAAGCCAAAATTCACACTTGGTAAATTTGGCATAAAGCTTATCCTTTCTCAGGGTCTTCAATATAATTCTCAAGTGACCTTAATGTTCTTCCTTGATCTTTGAATATGCAATAATATTGTCTATAAAGACTGCCACAAACTGATCAAGACAGTCTATAAAGACTCAATTCATCATATCCATGAAGATAGTAGGGGCATTAGTAAGACCAAATGGCATCACTATAAATTCATAGTGTTCATACCTTGTACGTAAAGTCATATTTGGTATATCCTCCCTTTTGGCCCTTAGTTGATGATACCCTGAACGAAGTTCAATCATGAAAAAGTATTGATCTCGGCGTAGTTGGTCAAATAGGTCATCAATGCGTGATAGAGGATATTTGTTATTGATAGTGATCTTGATATGTTCTCAATAATAAATGCAGAGTCTCATTGATCCATCATTCTCCTTAACAAACAGAACTGGTGCTCCCCAGGGTGACGCACTAGGGAATATGAACCCCTTATCAAGATTCTATTATAGTTGCTTCTTAAATTCCTACAACTCAATTGGGGCCATTCTATAAGGTGTCTTTGAAATAGGTAAAGAACCATGTACGAGTTCTATTGAAAACTGAACTTCACGATTTGGTGGAAGACCCGACAATTCCACTGGAATGACGTCGTCAAACTCCCGTAAAATGGGAATATTCTTAATCGTGGGGTTCCCACCAACCTTTTTAGATAAATAACCTTCATTTAGTGGAATCAAGACCCATAAGATGGAAGAAATTTCCACTGGATGGTTATGTTCATCCGTGCATCGATAGACGATTATATATTGATCTGAAATAAGAAATGTGACTTCCCTTCTTTGGAAATTAATATTAGCTCCATATAAAGAAAGAAAATCCATGCCAAGAATCACATCAAATTCAAATATAGGATGGATCACATGATTTGCAGGAAGCACTTTCCCACAAACTTCAATCGGAGAAGAATTATAAACTTTTGATGCGACTGTTGTGCCATTAGGGGTTGTCACAGCTAACTCAACATCTAATTGTTGAGGTAATACGGTGATACCCTTAGAAAATTCATGAGAAATAAAAGAGTGGGTGGATCCAGAATCAAATAAAACATTTTCTACTTTAGAGTGGATGGTAAGTGTACCTTTCACCACTTCGTTATCATACTCCACATCACTGATAGAAATTTCATGTGGCATTCCTTTGTCATTAGCCTTAAGAGTTGGTTGAAGTTGATCATCCTCATCAACCCTTGGATTTGGGCATTGATTGGCATAATACCCCATCTCCTTTCACATGAAACATTAAAGTGTAGGAGGTGCACTCTTTGTAGCCTTTTCATTGTTCTCATCACTAGGCATCTTCTTCCTATCATTACGGCATTAAAATGCCCGATGACCTTCTTTTCCACATTTGAAACATTTACTTGTCCCTTTAAGACAACTCCCTCCATGTTTCTTTCCACACTTTGAGCATAAGGGAAAACTCAACTTCTATTCAATGTGCTCTTTTGATTTTCTTTTCAATTCCATTTTCCTCTTCTTATCAAACCCATATGACTGATGGGTTACTTCAATCACCATCTCAACTTTGATGGAACATCGATCGCTTTCCTCGTGGCTATTGAATTCCCTTATGGCTAAGGCCCTTCGAAGACTTGGTTTTAAGCCACTAAAGAATCGATCGATCTTACTCTCAGGTTGGATAATAATCCCAAAAGCGTAGCTTGCAAGTCATGTAAAATTTTCTTCATAGGTACCAACAGATTCATCATCCTTTTGCTTTAGTTCAAGAAACTCTTTCTCCATCACTGTTCGGAGAATACGAGAGATGTACTTATTGAAAAATAAGTTCTTGAACTTGTCCCATTCCATGGACTCAATTTCATCTCCTTGCCCCGTATTCTATATAAGATTCCACCATTGATCAGCATCACCTTCCAAACGATACACTGCTAAGATGACTTTATCATGTTCAGAACATTGAAGAACTGAAAATAACTTTTCAGTAGTACTAATCCATTGTTCAGCAACTAATGGATCTGTAGACCCGCTGAATGAAGGTGGACGCTACCTCATGAAGGATTCAACAGAATGTTTCTCCTTCCTTTTCTCGTTTGGAAGCCATTCATGATTCATAGCTTGAGAAAGTTGTGTGAGCATGGCTACAAGAATTTTCATTCTAGCTCCCATAACATTTGGTTACTCAGGGGGACAATCATTGCATTTCCAGTCGCATTCTGCATTAACACGGTTCCTTCAGGTTCTAGCCATTGACTAAAACCCGAAAGAATAGTGTGAGAAACACTAATTATAATAGAAAAACCACATAATCAAGAATAAAATTTCAGAATTAAGGTCTTATCCTAGGTTATTCATGGCCATTTCTAAAACACTAATATTTTGTTCTATTCTTATACTTATCCTTAGAATTCTTACTAAGGCTTTCACATCCTCATTTCCAAAGGTTGACTATACCTTTCATCTGATACAAACTATAACGACCCATAATTTACATACATGGTTAATACTTAAAAATTGAAGCATACTTATTACAACATATAAGAAAACCATGAAAGGACCGTATAGGTATAGCGTCTTTAGAAACTGGGAATCAGAAACAACTGGTTCATAAAGCATCTACACCGTCTCCCATTTATTTAATCATATCTATAGTCACTTTGGAATATCTTACTTAATAACCTTCTTCCTAACCTGGGGGAAAGAAATCATACAAATGTGTGAGATCAAATGTTCAGTAAGGGTAAACAAAAGAAAAATCAATCACATCATGAACATAACATTTTGGAAATCTTAACCTGCAAAAGAAATCATAATTTCATACCATGGGACAAATCATACAAGTTAAATGTAATACCAATAATCATAACATAATACATGAAACTTTTGGGCATACACACATAATCATAGATAATCATTTCTTATTAGTCAAGACTCATTTCCAAGACTATCTTAGTGGAAAAATTCCATTTCTGAACCGAGTTCACTCCTTGTTTCAGTCCTGTTTCACTGAACCAGTTTAACCTGCTGTTCCATCCATGTCTATCTCATGAGATATAAAATCTTTACCCAATGCATTGGAGGGAGATATAGGTCCCACCTATCTCATAATGATACCATTCTTATGTGTGCCACAAAATCATAAACCATAAATCATTGCATAACCCATGTAATAAAAATGGGAATCTTAAACATCGTGACATCATAAAACAATTCATATAAGATAAAGGAATTAATAAAAATATTTCAATCACAACATAATCAAATCAATGTAATAATAGGGGTAGAAACAGAATCCTATAATATCTTAGATGGAAAATAATTTTGATAAAACACATGAAGTCCATTCTTGAGGAAAATATCCTTTCTACTTCAAAACAATTTTTCCTTACTTAATATGTCATATAATTTTTAACTAAAAGAAGTTGATTAAAAATAAACTTGAAAACTATTAAAGTAATATTCTTTGAAATAATGTTTTAAAAATCCATTCATTCTGTATAAGTTAAAAAAACATTCTTCTTGTACTTTTGTCGGAAAAGTCAAAAAGTACCTTGTACGAAAAACGACAAAAGATTCTTTTCATATCTTTTACTAAAAACTCACCAAAGGGTAAAATTGGATATAAAATATTTTAGAAGGGTATAATTATTACACATTTTGGAAACATGGATGTGGATGATAAAATACACCCCAGTAAATTCCAAAGTATAAACAATCTCGGATAAAAATGAGATTGTGATATTTACCTTACCTTAGGTCCGATTTGCTTTGTAAGTGTCTGATCCTACTGTATAATGATTTAAATAATGTTATTGACTTATTAAAGAATCATAAATATTGTTATGATATCATATATGGTCATATTATTAGCTTCTTATTAGTAATATTTTATTACTACTTGTTATTCGGGTGTTTATTAATTTTTGTTCTTATGTGTGTTTGGTCGAATAAATTATTATTGTTCTCTTTAGGATATAGATATATCATTTCTAGAATGGTATTAGGGTAATATATATCATATTAATTCATTCAATTCATTTATATAATCATTATGCAATTAAGATCATGTAGAACGAGTAGCATCGCATCGTGGAGACAGTATTCCGTACGTACGCACGAGCGATGATATCGTTCCCATGATCGTGGAATTGTATTAGAGTGTATGTATACTATTTAAGAATCAATATAACGTTACAATAATCATATATATTTATTCTTTACACCATTATACCCATCCAAGTAAGGTGGTGGTGGATAATAGATTATACCACGTCGTGGAGACGGTATTCCATACGTAAGCATGCATAGTGATTTCATTTTCCGTAGGATGGATATATGGTGAAATAGGGTTGTTTCATACATATAATAACTTATCAGTATATAAGTGATACTGATGTTATTACTTCATAATGAAACAAAAAAAGAATAATTCATAGAAGAAGAAATAAAGATGAAAGAATCGGTAACGGACATTACCTCTTCTTTGAAGCGCTTCTTTAAGACCTCCTTTTAGGGCACCAAAATTTGTATTTGAAGAAGACCAGGACCTCTAGGATGTTTCTATGGAAGTGGATAGGAGAAATGTTCAGGGTTTGTCCGAGATTGAAAGATCATATTTGTGTGATGAGGAGAAGGAGGAGGTGCCCTTTTATAAGGGAGCAGAGGGGCACCTTTGGAATAACTAAAAATATTATTTTATTATAAAGTCAAATTCGGTTTTTAATAGCTCCAAATTGATATATTTCTAAGCTATGGTGGGGATGGGTCGAAAAACTTTCGTACAATATAATTTAAATAATTTTAGGTCATTATAATAACCCTATCATTTAGTTTTAACACTTAGATAATTAGATTGACATTTACCGTGTAACTTTGTATTTTTTATTATATAGTTAAAAAACATATCATATACATGCTAGAAACCCCCAAGGGGTCCATTAATGTTACACCTATCATTCTATAAGTATCTTGGCCGAACCTTATATTTTTAGTAATAAATTAACAATCAGTAATATAATATTTTTTTTAAAAACTATTTTATGTCAATTTTGACACTATTTAGTAATTGATTTTTGTGAAAATCATAACAGAATGATTAGTTTGATCAAAGGTAATTAAATCAATACTATCATGTCATAGTAACCTATAAAAGTAATGTAATTCATAAAAAGTCTCAAATTACATTTATTTGGGTATTTATAACATCAATTGTGTCAATATTTCATTAATAAGATAATTACTGCATCATCATTGTGTCATAAATAAATTAAATTATATAATGTGTAATAATTACAAAAAAAATACCATTATGTATGAAATATTTTTATCTATATAATGAATTTTTATAGTTTAATTTATATTATGTATAAACCTATATTAAAAATGATTTAGTTATTAAACATTGATTTTAACTATTTTAACCCTTCTTTAAATAAATTAATAATAAATGTCTGAATCTAATCCAAGTGGGCCTAAATGGTCCTATTTTATTTCTAAGGTTGTTTTTGGTCGAATTACACTTATCCAATAGAATTAGGACATGTGTTAGGGTAATAATTATATTATTTTTACCCTTAATTACCCTATTTTCTTTTTACCGTGGTAAATAAAAGTAAAAAGTTACTATTCACGAAAAATTATGTTCATGTCATTGAACCACATTTTACATAATGAAATCAACCGTGTTTCTCGGATATTTAAAATTCCACTCACAGAAGTGGTAAAATTATATTTTGTGTAAATTGGAAAATTCTCCTAGGAGGTGGGTAAAAGATTGTTGAATGTTCAATAAAATTTTTATATATCTAAAATTATTATAAAATTACTCCAATGAATTACATTGAACATATATAGATATTACATATTAATTTTGACATAAAATAAATTTATATAAAATAAATAATTATTTAAAAAAAATTCAGTTTTTAAATAGTAACCCAGTGTTTTCACTATTCATTAAAAATTGAAGGTTTCCAAAAAAAAACCAAAATTTCACCCTAGCATAATTTTGATATTCTGAATCCAAAAATGAAGTCCATTTTGAAAAACAAAATTTACAAAATTTCAAAAAGTGGTTATTTCAATTCATAATGGCTAGTTTTAATAATATTTTAATAGCATATCGTTGTTTAGTGAAACTCGGTATTGCGTATGATGCAAGCTATCGTGGAAGGCCATAGTTGCGTGTAATGAAAGCCAAGCTAGTGTTGTGTGTAGTGAAATAATCCTTTGATGATTTATATATCATAAAAACAAAATATTTCTCACAAAAGTCTCGGGTGTTACAGATCAGGCAATTGCCTATTCTTCAAGACAACATAAAAATCATGAGATAAATTATCCCACATAAAATTTGGAACTGGCTTCTATGGTTTTAGCTTTGAAAATTTGGAGGAAAAATATATTCAGTACCAAATTCCAAATATATACTGACCATAAAAGTCACAAGTATATATTCACTCAGAATGAATTAAACACAAGGTAGAGAAGATGGCTTTAAGTGATAAAGGAGTATGACTGCATGATCAATTACCGTTATGGGAAAGCAAACAAAGTGGTGGATTCCTTAAGTCTGAAACATCAACCATCATTAACCATGCTATGTTTGGGAAATGATCCCCTGATTAATGATTTGATGAATTTTTTCATAGATGTTGTTGGTTCAGGGAATATATCTATTTTTTTCAGGTTTCAGTACAATATTTGGTGTTAGATATAATTAAGAGAGAATAGAAGGATGACTGTGAGCTATAGAAAAAGTTAGAATTGGTTAAAATGGGTATGTTTCCACAATATAACCTTGATAATGATTATGTTTTAAGATTTGGAAAAAGGTTGTGTCTTCCTAGTGATTCTCATTTGAAGAAATATTTGTTGTGTGAGGCTCATATTTCTCTATTTTCAGTTCATCATGGATTTACTATGATTTATGGAGACCTTCAAGAGTATTACTAGTGGGATGGAATGAAAAAAAATATAGCTGATTTTACCATGAAATGTTTAATATGTTAGCAGCTTAAAGCCGAGTAGCAATTATCGAAGGGGATGCTTCAGACTTTTCCAGTGCCAGAGTGGAAATGGGAGAATGTATCCATGGACTTTGTGGTGGTACAACTTAAGACTTCTGGAGTTAACAATGAAATTTGGTTTATTATTTATTTTCAGACAAAATATGAACATTTTCATTATATTTGAGACACAATGCCTTTGGATCAGCTTTCTCGATTGTACCTCAAAGAGATTGTGAGGTTACTTGGAGTTCATCTTTCCACTGTATCTGACCGGGATCCCAGGTTCACTTATAACTTTTGGAAGGGACTTCAGAAGTCATTGGACATAGAGTTGAATTTCAGTAAAACTTTTCATCCTCAATCAGATGGGCAGTCAGAATGAAAGATTCAGACATTGGAGGATATGATTTGAGCTTGATCAATTGACTACCAGGGATGTTTCGATCAACATCTTTCTTTAATTGATTTATATTATAATAATAATTTCCATTACAGTTTTCAAATAGCACATTTTGATGCTTTGTATGGGAAGCGGGGTCGGACTCCAACATTTTGGGATGAAGTCAGGGAAAGAAAGTGGATGGGGCCAGAATTAGTATAAGAAGTGGCTGAAAATGTGAGGATGATCTAGTAGCACATGTGGACAGCTCAGAGCAGGCAGAAAATTTATACAGATAATAGAAGGAAAGACTTATCATTCGTGTTAGCTGACCATGACTTATTTAAAATATCTCCTTGGAAAATTGTGATGTGTTTTAGTAAGAAAGGGAAGCTAATTCCACGGTTCATTAGTCCTTTTGAAATATTGGATAAATTTGGAACAGTTGCATACCGCGTAGCTTTTCCTCCAAGCTTCTTTCAAGTACACAATGTTGTTCATGTTTCGATGTTAATAAAGTATTTGTGTGATTCATCACATGTCTTGAGCCCAGAAGCAGTTTAGCTGGAAGAGAACCATTCTTATGAAGAGAAACCAGTTCATGTTCTTGATCGAAGGGAAAATGTATTGGGGAATAAGGTAATCCACCAGGTAATGGTTTTGTGGAGAAACCACATGGTTGATGAAACAAAATGGGAGTCCTAAAATTCTATGAGGTAAAGGTACCCTCACTTATATAATATGTAAATAAAATTGTGAGGATGCAATTTTCAGAAGGTGGGGATAATGTAACACCCTAAGGTTTTCTAAAAATAAATTGAAATTCATAAACCTTTGTTTAATGTAGATATTTATAACTATCCTTTTAAAATAAATTTACTACCAAAGTGTTTTGAATTTTAAGAAACTGTAATATACAATTGTGATTAGTATGTTATTTGGAGGCTGATGAAACCAAATTATTTTTGAATAGTAACATACTCTTATGAATAGTAATACTAATAGTAATATTAATAGTAATATGAATAGTAATATGACCCTAATGAATATTAAATTTCATTATTATTTTATTTTCTTAAGGATAGAAGATAATAACATCTTGGTTATATTTTCATCGTGATAAAGTAGTAGTTATAGAATTAGAACAGCTAATTTTTGAATTTAGTATGATTTTATTTAGAAATTATATTAATAATATTTAGAATTTTTTTTCAAAAATAGACTTCATTTTTGAATTGTACATGTTGAAAAATAATTAGGGTAATTTTTTGGGATTTTTCTAAAATTCAAGAATTTTTTATGAATAGTAATATACGATAAAATAGATAAATGATAAATACTTAAATTTACTGCATCATAGGTGAATCAAAGAAGGTGTAAGCCCACTTGATTCGAACTCACCTGCCATTATTACTTTTTTTGGTCACATGAATTAATATTATTCATAGTCTTGAGAAAAAATATTATAATAATGATTTAAATATTGAAAAATATCCCCTCTCCTCCACTATAAATACCACCCTCACTCTCTTCTTCCTCACACAATTCCCAAGCTTCTAGAATTGTCTAATTTCTACCAAAATCCCTCCCTAGCCTTTTCCCCCACGTCCTATAGCTTCTGTTCTCACTAAAATACCAAAACCAAAGCCCTTATGGAGGATCTCAAGGAGAAGAGATCAAGAGGTGATCATCCTCTTTTATTTTCATTCTTTTCATTCATTTTATGTTATTCTCTCCCATTACCTTTGGATTATGATGGCATATTTAATGCAATATCCCCACTACTGACCATATTATTTATTAATGGTGAGATATCCCCTTAATCTCCTTAAAATAATTTTTTATGAAACTATAAGAGATGCTATTAGGCTGCCGAATTTATGTGAGAAATTTATCATGTTTTCTTTTATTTTAAGATTACTTTATTTTCATTTTCATTCCTCACCTCCTCTTAAACAAGTGGAATGAAAGCTCTATAATATTTTATATTCTGGATTCTCTCATGTTCATGAAAAATTCACCATCATTATTTTTCTCCTCCCCCCCCCCTATTCAAGGAATTCAAATATTATTCGTGATGTGTCGAATTACCGACATTGTGGACGATGTGATTTCAATTTGCATTTATTCCTTGATGTATGGTCATAAAACCATTTTTAAGAATGAAATAGGTTGTAATATACGTATTATGTATCATATATGGTTTTATAATACAATTTTACTCATGGTTATAAATTATAAGACAAAATGAGGTTGTTGTTATCGAAGAACCACTAAAAGATCTAAATGAACATCATTAATGTTTAAACTTATGAATCATCATCATATAAAACATAAAAATGATAAATGGAATATTTTATTTTACTATAAATATTTAAATACCATTTAATTCCATTTCTGTAGTTTCACTTCAAATCTACAAGAACATCCATCAGGAACCAATCATGGAAATCATGTAAGGAACTCACCCAAAACAGTGAAAGAAAAAAATACTAACAATGAAGGGGTGAAATTATGTTATGAAATGATAATATAAGATGTTATAAAAATTAGAATGGTTCTATAAAATACTAATAACACTATTTTAGCCATTATACAGCATGTTTAAACATGTTGTAAGTTAGAAAAACCTAAGGTAAGGGAATTCTTAACCCGATTTCCATTCTTTGGGTTAACCTTCTACTTCATTATTTATAAGCTATTTAAATTTTTTTATGATGTGTTATATTTATATTATGTTTTATTATGTTTATTTATAGTATATATACATACTACATCCACTCTATTAAGCCTCTCCTCAATTATAAGATATTTATAAGGGGGTTTTCATTAAAAATCCTCTTTTTCAATTCAGTTTTACGAAATTCCAAAGTAATGTATTTGTGGATTTATTCATGCTGTATGATTATATTTTGGTTCATGGGAATTATTTATGATGAAGGGTGGGACCTATATCTCCCTCCAAATCATTGGGTATGATTAATTTGGAGGTCGGCCGTATGGTTACTCCAAGTGTAACTGTGATGGTTACACAATGTATAGTAGCCTAGAATGGTTACAATATTATGTAAGTAATGCCCCAAGATACCTTTATTATTATATTTATTTTCTCATGTTTTGTGTGGATATTGGGTAAATCTCATGTTACACAAAGTAAGTATATACGGGTGATAAGAATTTATTTTGAAAATACTTTCATACATTACGATTATTCATGGACTAATGTGGTCTTTCCTTCATTCCCATCCCTTACGGAGCTTTTGTGATCATAAAAAGTTTTTAAATTATTTTCATAGGTTAATGGATGGGTAAGAAAATTATGGAATCCATGTTAAATGTAGAATAAATTTGAAGGAGTATTTTTTTATGTTTTAATGATTTATATTTTGAAAAAATGGAAACTATTTTTATGGTATTCACTCTTTAATAATTTCCAATGTTATGAATGTATTGTCCTAATTATATAAGGATCTAAAATTGAAAATATTCTTAATAAAAAGGATATTTTCTCTTAATTAAATTCTCGATTATGTATGTATTATGTCTGTATCCTTATAATATAAGTGTATATTCCTGTATTATTATAATCTTTGATATGAAAATATCATTAAAATAAAAATGAATCATTCTTTACAACCCATTTATTCTTCAAAAAACACTATACATAAACATTACAAAATAATTAAAGTAATAAGCGTATTATATTAATATATAAAACCCATGGAATTTTCCATCAAAAAAAATATCTTTTAGCATTAAATATCATTATTAGTCATTTATACAAAATATAATTATATCACCTTATGAAATTAAAATATTTCAATGTTAATATATTATCAAGTATAAATAATACATTAAGGTTCCATGGTATATAATCTTAATATATCGCATATGAGAACCCATATAAGAATTCATTCAAATAGTCTATCCTACATGGTTAGTTCAAATATAATTCTCTGGAGTATATAATCATTACACAATGTATTGAAACGCTATATTAGGATCAGTAACCATGTAAAATAATATCCAATGGAAATAATAATCATAATAAACATAAAATATTTCCCTTACATACCAAATCTCATAAAAATATTTTTTATACCATAAGAAAAATATTCTATGATATTGATATATCCCTTTAATTCAAAACCATATTTTAAAATAAGAAATAAAATATAAGGAATGATTGTTTTCCTATTAAAATTATTAAATATTATAATAAAACCCCAACATAAAATATTTTTTGTGGTGTTGGGGAAGGTTTTCAACATCATTTATAATAAAAAAGAACATTATTTTTCCGATTGTTAATTTTAGTAATAAGGTATCATATAAAATAATAAAAATATTACTTCTTATATACATTAGAATAATTTAAAAATGAACATAAATATTCATTAAAGTTAATATATATCAATATTAATTCATTCATAAATATAATTTCAAATAATTCTACATGGAGGAATACATTTAACAAGTAATTCTTTAAAAATTTAAAACTTGGTTTTATTGAAAATGTTTCCCTTACGACATGATAACATCTAAAGAAATGAAAAATAAAATATAATAACATAGAATAGATTTTCAAAAGAATTTATTTTTATATAATAATTATTAAATACACCTATAATT
This sequence comes from Viscum album, assembly GCA_963277665.1. NCBI lineage: Eukaryota > Viridiplantae > Streptophyta > Magnoliopsida > Santalales > Viscaceae > Viscum > Viscum album. Next base: position 840,815,646 of record OY728123.1, read on the forward strand.
ATTTTACTTCAACACAATAGAAACATATGGGGTTAAAATAGATTATATCTCAATGAAAAGGAATTTTTATTGGATATCCCTTACCACAGTATTAATAGTAACATCTATTCATTGAATCCTTCTTAATAAAATATATTATATAAATTCTTTATGATGAAATTTATTCATTTTCTTTCAATTATCATTATCTTTTTTATTACTTGTATGAACATATTTTATTTAGTTTCATAATTAGTTATATTTTCATGGGACGTTTTGAGGATTTTCAGTTCAGTATCTCAAAAAAAAATTCTGTTGGATGTCCATAGTCAAATGGGTTATAACTATATCCTATATATAATCTCAATTATTTAATCCATTTCATTATTTAAAATTACTTTATATTTTAGAACCAACTATGAAAGGAATACATAATTAAAACATCTCATGATTTAATCGAGTAATAATCTACAGAAATGCATTAAAAACATTATCATATTTCAATGGATATAACAATAAAAAAATAGATGATATATTATCATTATATAATTATAATTACTCCATTAATTTCATAAATACTAATTAAATCGATCTTAATAACCAACACCAGACAAAAGCAATGAGAGACAAAAAAAATCGCATCATGGAGGCGGTTGTCCACACATACACATGAAATATGTTTTGATTCCACATAGATTGGAAGAATATATGAATAAAATTATTACATTAAAATTAAAATAATTTAGTATATGAGTGAAAAATATGTAATTATATTGGAATTGTAATGATATATATACATTGGGATTAAGTAAAACTAAAATTGAAATGCTCATTTAGGATGATTAACTCCTCTTGGAAGATGCACAATTGTATATCTCCAAAAGGTTCTTATCAACTACTTTTCAAGTGAAAAGATACCTCTATTACTTATTTATATGAATTATAAATAGTTAATTGGTGGTTGTTCAATATAAGTTTTTCATAACCTTTGGAAGATTGTAAGGGAGTTGGTGTCCATTTATAGTGACTGAAATGACACACTTAAAATTATATAAAATATTTAAAAATAATCATTTTAATGTAAATTGTGTACAATATAGAAAATGGTATTATTGAAATCCTTTCAACTCATAAGACTTGGTCTAGTTTAAATGTAATTTAAAACATTATAATTGTGTTTAACACCATTGTTTACCAATTTTATTTGTAACTATGGTAATAATTTTTTAAAACTAAATGCTTATAAATTTAGTTATATTGAAAAATATGGAATTAAAATTCTAATTGGATGAAATTTGAGATGATGTTACATTATCCATATTACAGTTTCATATTTTTTTATCTTTAAATCATTTGTTAATATATTATATAATAGAATTTTACCTGAAATTCTTTTTAAGAACTTGGTAAATTTATTTATATTAATAACATCAATAAAATAACTGAATTTGAATATAACAAAATTTCCCAACAATTATAAATCATTATTAACCATAAAAATCTGTTTAACCATATGTTATTGGGAAAATATTAATTTATATGTATTTAAAATCATTTAAATTTATTTTTATACTTCTTTCACTAGAACCAAGCATGTGTGGTGTAAGCCTTTACTGTATTTATAACTTAATTAAACAATAAAATAAATTGACATTATAAAAATAAATTATTTAAATTTTGATTATTTTTTCATTCAATATGTATATTTTTTTGAAATTTTTGTCATGAAAACTTTTTTAATTTGTTTGTTATAAATTTTCATGCCATGCGTAATCATAAAAAATCATTTGTTAATTTTCATAATTATATAAATTAAAAATTCATATATATTGGTATATATACATAAATTCAAATCATATTAACTAATATTTCCCTAAAAATAGTTATTCATCAAAAAATATTATCATTAGGATGCTGAAGTTTACACATCAAGTTTTATGAATGTTTTTTTTGACATATGTTACTATGTGATTTTTTAGGGTGAAAATAATGGATGGGTATGGAATTAAATTCATGTTTTGTACATAATGTTTCAAGGAAAGAGACATATGGAATAGTGTTAACAAGGGATTAACCTAACACTAGAATTTATCCTTTAGCGTGAGGGTTGGGAGGTTTACATTGGTGTCCTTTTTTTATTTTAAAAAACAAATTCATTGCTTATCATATTTTTTTCTTATGATATTTCTCTAAAGAAATTATTTAGACACCATTTTAAGTGTGATACTATGTTTCAATGAAAGCCTATTAGGGAAACCATTTGTAACATAGGAATAGTTCATCGATATAGGTTTGAAAAGGGAAATGGGTCGTTTTATTAATTGATTTCTTTTCTACCGGGACTGGTCAAATGAGACAGGATTAGGAAGGGGATCTGACTAGTTTATGGATTCTTAATTTTAGTTTTTAACATTATTAGTTCAATTATATTAATTTTATGAAAATATTTTATTTGTAATATATGTCTTAATTAAAGGGATCATTATATTAGAATTGATTTGAAATTAGATAGCTAATATATTAAAATTTATTTATATTTATTATTTATATAATTTTCAAGTATTATGTTACTTTTATATTTTATGGGATAGTCTCCCCAAAATATATATGGGACCCTATCACAAATTAGTAAACCACTAGAATATGGGTAGTGTCACATAAGGTCATATCATTACATGTAATTTCTACATCTTTTATTCTTCGTGTATTTATTATATTGTTTACTTTTATTTTTTCATTGATACATGAGTTTTAAATTTTTTTTGTGAAAAGAGGATAATTGGGGTTCGAAAATATGAGGAGCATGGTTGGATCCTGGTTAGGGGAAACGAATCTCCCTCTCTTGGGATACTGTAAGGAATATGGTCATTTTGGATAGTGTCAACTGTGTGGGGAAACTGTGATGTGTGTTCCCCATGTACATTGAGGGATGAATGGTGAAATTATAGTTTAGAAAAACTTGTAGGATAATCTTATAACCTGACAATGTCATTAAAAATTTTAAAAATACCATTATAAACATTAGGGTGTTAACCCTAAATCACATCACATCTAACCAATTTGGGATTTGTAGAAATTGAAACCTCTTACAAGGCATATTATACATATTGTGCCTCAACCATTGGCTGGTTTCGACCCTAGTTCATCAATAAATCAGCATGTTAGTTTTTTACCTTTCAATTTCTCCCTCTTTGTAGTTTTTTCATCCCTTATTCTCCTAATATTATTTTCCAAGGGATTGTTAGACCTAATTAAGGATTTACCATTCGATTTTGGGTGAAATAATGGTGGTTATTGTTCAATGTTTCCTCATTTAGGTTCATGTGGTGGTGCATTTGTAGTTTCATACTATTTTTCAGAAGTATCCAATTGTGATGTAGGCGCTTCAATGATATTAAAATTATTATAAGAGTTTAACATTATTTTTTTAAATATTCCCTATCGATTATTTTGTGGTTTTAAGCATGTTTTATAAATTTTAGGACATGTAATGTGATGAAAATGGAATTTTTAATGGTGATATGTCATGTATCATGTTTTCTTCATTATGGGGTTTTATGAATAAATTTTATCTAAGTTTCCTAAATCTGTGAATGTGTTGAATGTTTATTTTCCAATATAAATTTAATTTTTCATGTTTGATTCCTTTTGGTGCACCTTAAACGTGTATTTGAATTGTAAATGTGATATGAAGCATGTTATAAATTGGTTTTATTATGAGTATCAATGTTCAAGGGGGTTTTACATGGATATGGTTGGTTTCATAATGTTCTATTATATTTGGTTTTGAAATGGTTTTGGGATGAGGTTAAAATTGAAGGTGGTTTTGTTTTTTGGTGAAGGGTGTGTTCCATGTTTGTTTTGACCATTGAATCAATTTCAAAATTTGAACATTGTTATTTTTTATTTGTTTGTGATTCATGTAATATGTATGTAATTTTGATGACTTATATGATATATTTATAGGATTTTGACCACAAAGGAAACCTGGGAATCTAGGGGGGTGAATCAGAACTAGTACGCTAGTCGATTTAAATGTGGATGAGGCTAGATTATTCTACTAGGAATGATACATAAAAAATATCAAAACATTTGATATGATCATAGAACACTAGACCTTTGTATGTGTTCCCCTCTAGTGGTTCAGGCCTGGGAACACTATTTCATTTTGTCTATAATATATATACCATTAGACATTTGGATCAGATCCCCTCTAATTGCTAGGGCACATGAATATTGTTGGTAGTTTAGTTGGATGATTTTGAGCACTATGGTATGAGGTACATAGAGTATAATTTTTTATAGTTACCTATATATATTTCCAATCGTTCAATCTTATGGTGGGATGGTTGTTTGGTTTTGTGCCAGATGTCAGTATATAATGGACGTTGTGTATATTTATTTTTAATGAAAAATTTATTTTTAGATGTTTTTAACATAAAATTGTTTTCATGAAAAATGTATTCTTAATATTGATTCAAATTGTTCTTTTGAAAAAGTCTATGTTAATTTACCTTTTGATGTTATGGCAAGGGTTATTTATTTTGGGTTCCATCCTAAATTGATTTGGATCATACCCTACATACATGTTTGGTTGTCTATGGATTTTGATATGTATGGCCATGATAAAAGAAAGATGTATCATGGTAGTGATGGTGGATCTGGTGTCTAGTGTTCCACTCCATGAAAGTGTTGATAGTGGTGGATTTAGGGTGATATTCCTCTTCGTTCATGGTTGCATTATGATAGTTTTTCAGTTCATATTTCAAAATATTAATTTTGGTATTTGGATAATGATGTAAAACTATGAATTTAAAAATTCATGTTCTCATTTCGTTATGATTATATATTATGTGAGATTTCTATGAGTTGTTTATTTCTTATTATATAAGCTGCTGAAATTACACAATATGTTTATTATTTGTACACATTAACTAGTTGCTATCTCATGGGGATATGGAATGATCTTCAAGCCTTATCTTTGGCAAATTCAAGAGTTATATTGGATGGAATCCTATTATGGTTCCTGAGAAAAATGGTATCAGAGCAAGTCACCTAATTTTTGGGTGTTTTTATTTAGGAATATTCTGTATATAGAATCTATAGGGATGCTAGGTCTTATTGCACTGGCTGTGATTGGGGTTCTAGAAATACACACCACATAGAAGTACTTAAGTCTCTATGTGATATGGGGATTTTTTTTAAATTTTCCTTTATGTGATACATACAAATTATAGACTATATATGTGTATTGGGAGGGGGATGAGGGGTATTTTTTGTCTCTATATGGTATTGGATATGGTTATTTATGATTCATTGAAGTGTTTGAAAATCTTGGTTGTTGCTAAAAAAATTTTAGAATGTTGCATTGACGTTATATAGATATCTCTTCCATTCGGTTTCTTCTTTTTGTTCCAAGATGACTTCCCAGATAATTTATGTAATATCAGGGGAAGTGGTCAGAGATAGTTCTAGATCACCAGTTGATCAGTTTTTATTAGATGATGTACTTGGGGTTGTACATGCTTTTGGAAAATTAGCAGGTTGTAGTACTTGTTATGTTAGAGATGATAAAATAGGACATAAAAATGAAAAAGCTAAGGAGTTTCTAAATATCAATCCAAATTTATCTACGGTATCATAGAACCGTAGTAATAATAGGATTGGATTGAGAAGATAGAGATACCAGTTATGTTTCATGATACTCCTGTGGTGGTTAGGGTCAAATTTTCCTCCTTCGTATTCGATGTTTTTAGTCGAATGTGGTGGGACACATTGGTGTATGCTAGAAAGAACATGCATATGGGGTGGAAATATTATAATTTTATCTTCAATGAGAACTATTATCATAATTTTTTTAATTCTCTAGGACCAATTAGTTTTTGGATATTTCTTAGGGAGGACATAACATTATGGAGTATGATAACCACTTCACATAATTGGTTCGGTATGCACCTGGAAATGCTCTCTATAAGAAGATGAAGGATCAAACTTTTGATATGGAGTTTTAGCAAGTAATCCATACTCATGTCTTCATGTTCAAGATATAAAATCATTGTTGATGTGGTTAATAATGATATAATGGTAGATATTGTTCTTAAAGGCATGATTGGTTTCTACGGAGTAGTTTTAGCATTAGGAAGTGCTAGTTTATATAAGATGAAGATGAAGTAGGAAGAGATAGATAATAAGGGGGGTGGTAGTTAAGGCCATCCTTCCCTTGGATATCTATGTTTTTAGCCTCAAGAGAAAGGTCCGAAATATTAAAAAAATGTGGGATGTCAGGGAACATGTGATTAGATTTTTCATATCTACCCAATACTAACCATCAATGGATAATTATGGGGATTTTTTGGTGATTTTTCAAGGCGTAAAACCTATGTTAGAGTGGTGTATTATTTATTACGTCCAAAGGGATTTCATCAAAATAAGAACCATAAAAGAAAAAAAATATTCTTCTTTAGAAGGACATGGTGTAATATATTTTTCAATGTCTAGGTAGATTTAGTTCTGGGAATAGCTACAAGATAGTATTCATTTTTTGGCTTAGGGAATGATGAAGCATCTTCAGGGGGAGGATCAAGCATCAGTAGGATCAGATGAAAGACTTATGACAGTTCAAGGTATGGTTGTTATTTAATTCTCTTTATTTGTTTTTATTTTTATATAAGATCCCCTATTAATTTTTATTATTTCCACATGTGGGAATTTCTAATGTTTCCAAAAAAATGTTAATCTATATGTGAGGATGTTGGTAATTCCACATTTTAAGATGCAATAGTATTATTTTAACTGTCCTTCTTTTTCACTCATCATGTCATGGGTCAATATGGAATGTGATTTTATTATTTTGAAGATATTACTCATCCATATTATCCGTGGTATGGATTTGGTGGTGTGCTTTTAAGCACACATTGATCGTTATAGGTAGTGAGTGAGTTTTTTGGAAATTGATATAAGTACACCTGTTTTTAAAGGTGAATGGTATCTCCAGTCGAGACATGATAGACCACCACATTTGAAACTGGGAAATATTTTGTATCAGATCATGATTCTCATGTTGGAGGATGATTATAGTTCTCATGATGATGGATTACCTATTGTGGTTGATGAGATCCAAAAGGCCTTTCCAATGTACTTCTTGGTTTTTCTTCGAGAGTGAGAAGTGGAGTTCAATATTGATTTGGAGAAAAGAACACGACTGATATATCTTCCCTAACACTTTATGACCCCATATAATCATTGAAATTAATGGTTAAATAAGAAAATTTGGAATCTAAAGGATTTATTCACCAGAGCATCTCAGCATGGGCCACCCCAGTCCTGTTTTTTAAGAAGGTTGATCGATCACTATGGTCAAGTATTGATTACAATAATTTGATTAAGGTAATGATAAAAAATGTACACTTTTACCCTTGTTAATTAACTATTTTGATTGGATTAAGTTGTATTGTTTTTTTAAAAGATTTAATTTTGTTCCACGTATCAAAAAGTAATAGATAAACAGGTGGATGTTCTTAAAAATCCTTCCGATGTAGGTACAACCATTTTTAATATGTGTTCATGACTTTTGAGTTAAAAAATTCCTAAGCAGTCTTTATGATTCTTATGAACAAGGTGTTCCATTAATATCTTGACTATTTTATCACGGAAATTGTGGGTGAAATCTTAGACTATTCTTAGAGAGTGGAGGATCCTGATTAGCATTTGAGGATTATGTTGTGAAAACTTTTTTACCATTATCGCACTTCGATGTCTTCTTGATTCACCATCTGGATCTAGGAGGTGACGTTTTCTGGTCATGTGATTTCATAAAAGGGGATTTGGTGGACCATTGAGAGATCATTGAAGTTATTTCATTGGAGAAATCAATGAATTATATTGAAATCCGAAGATTTTTGGGGATGGTGGGAAATTATATGGGATTTATTCTTTATTTCTATTGGCCCTCTTAATCCATGACTTCACTTACCTGGAAAAGGGTACCGTTTGAGTAGAATATAGGATGCCAAGCATCCTTTAAGGAACATAAAGGGACTGTTGACCTTGTCCCCTATGTTGATATTTTTGAAATATATAATGGGATATGTTGTCAATTGTGATAATTTTGGAATGTTTCATAGATGTTTGCTAATGTAGAATGACCGTGTTGTGGTGTCTTGTTTGACAGTACTCCAACTGTATGAAATGAATTAGCCAACCCATGATCTGGAGTTAGTACTGGTGATACATGACTTTATGATGCTATATTATTATCTTTCTGAGAGAAGTTATTGGATTATTGTGATAAAAAAGATAGAATAAAATATTCTCTAAAAAATAAATATTTCCAATGTAGGATCACTTGGATTAGAACCTTCAGCTGTTTTATTTCAATATCTTCTAAACACTATGTCAAGTAAATGTGGTGGTTTATTATTTAATTATGATAGTTCCAAATAATGTTTTTAAGGGGTCGAGTGATGAGTATACATTGATGGGTATCTTGACCCCATTTCATCTCAACACTAAAGATACTAGCATATGTTTGTTCTTGGATAGTGTTCATATGAATAATTTTCTTAAGAAGTAGATTCCTCAAGGACATCCATGTGATGAGTGGTTCATGTGTTATATGTAGTTATTAAATTGTGTGGAGTTTCCTTTTGAAATGTAGTTATCACTTAAGAGGGGTTTTTTATATCAAAAATCTATTTTTAGTGTTATTATCAGTACATAAGGTGGTGATGAGGGATATATAATATAATCATTGGGTCATTAATCACTATACAATAATGATGTTTTATGATGTGATTCATCAATTTTTTTGGCCATGTACGAGGAAGGATGAGGAAAAATTTTATCATGGTGTTATACATGTCACCAGGTTAGTGCAAAAAACCAAAATCCTTCTTGTTTTCTTTTTCCACTACCCATTCCTACATGGATGTGTGATGAGGTATCCCTGGATATTATTATTGTCTTACCACATACACATAATTGACAAAATGATATTTGGGTGGTGATAAAATGTCTAACCAAATCAGCTCACATCATTCAAATCTGGGATTCATGAAAAGAGTGTGATCTATGCTGATTGTATTTTCATGTGGTCGGGTGGCATCATGGAGTGTCGTCTTCAATTATTTCATATACAAACCCCATTTTATTTCACTATTTTGGAAGGGCTTTTATACGGTAATTGGGTTACATTTAATATTGAGTATGGAATACCATCCTCAAAATTGTGGTCAAACAGAATGAGAGAATAAGATTTTGGAATTTATGTTTTGGGAATCTGTGTTTTATTTAAAATGCTAATTGGATATACATTTGGTATTGGATGAGTTTGTGTGTGAAAAAAGTTATGAAGAACCAATTCTAATGTATCTTTTGAGGTTATTAATGGTTTGATGTGTTAGTCTCCTTTGTGTTGGGATGAGGTGTTTGAGACCTCTCTGTTTGGACTAAGAAATCTGAAAGAATCATATGATAATGATATGTTGATCTGGAAGTGGTTTTTGGAAGAACATAGTCTTCATAAGTCTAATTCTGATTATATTCTCAAAGCATTTTATTTTTCTATCATTGATCGGGTGTTTTTTTATTGTGGAACCATTTTTATGTCATCGTCGCTTGGGTAGGTAGGGGAAGATAACACAAACGTTTGTTAGTTATTTTTAGATTATAAAGAGAGTTGGTATGGTAGTAAACATGTTATCTTTTCCTTCTCAGCTGACATCAATTTATAATTTGTTTTATTTCTCTGTGAATGAAAATTAAAAACTATATATGTCTTATGTGTTAAATTAGGAAGAGTTGTAAGCTGTGCCTTATTTTTTATTGATTCAGATTCTATAGAATATTATGGATTCATAGAAGAATGTTCTTAATGGGAAATTTATTCCATTATTCAGAGTTCATTGGAATAATTTTAATGATTTACACAATACATTGGTGCATAATTCATGGGATTAGTAAGAGTATCCATTTATATTCTTGGATAAATATTCACAATGACTTTATATGGTTATATAGTTTTCATTATAGGAAGGTTTTTTACATTCTTGATACATTTTTGTGGTAGTATTCCCTTTTTTATTATTCTTGAATATTTCCATGATTTTACGTATAGGTTTTTGTGAAAAAGTGGATATTTTTTTGTTTGACTACAGGTGGAATAGTAATGGATAACAGTTACGGGAACCTGTGTGACCTCACTTATGAAACTGTATGGAAAATGATAAAACTTTTTTAGTGGGAACATCACTGTTGGTTTATGGTTTTCAAAAATGTTTTCAGTAAACCATGCACTATGTTCCTATTTGACAGTGAGGGGATCACAGTCACTCCATGGTTCAGTAAACCATATGGGGTATTCATGTGAACTATCCATGTCATTAGAAAGTATAAAATTACCTTTCTATCAGCTTTAGTATTAACCATAAATCACACCCATCCTCCCCATTCTAGATTTTTGTTAATGGGAGATTCCACCACGCCATAATGGACCTGTTGAGCCTTAACTATTTATTTCTCCATATTTATTGGGGTATTCATCCATAATTTTAATGTTTCTATTTTATAGTGGGTTTTTTTAAGTAATTATGGTCCAATCATATGATATTGGGTGAAATAATTATAGTTATTGTTCAATACTTCCATATAGTGTCTTCTGGTGCAGCATTTTTTGGGTTTCGTTGATTTCTAGAAGTCTCCATGTGTGGGGTAGGTGGTTATTTTCATTTAAATTATTATATGGTTTTAACATGGTTGATACGTTGTTTAAATTTCCCTTATGGATTAGTTTTTTGGTTAGAAACTAGATTTTGAAATTTCTTGTTTTGACCATGTGATTAAAATTATATTTATAAAGGAGAGTGGTGATGTTTCATTTTTTCTTCATTTGTGGGCTATCTGGAATATTTTTTCTTCCATGCATTGTAGAGACCCGAAGCATGACGTACATGGACATTACATTACTTTATCGGAATACTTAATACATAACAAAAACATACGCACAAGGATCGTACTAGTTTAGTGTCTTTGGAAACTCGGAATATAATCTTCTAATCGTGGTGAAAAATCTTCAACATCTCCCATAAGATCTTACCCTTTTTGTTTTCTTACCTAAAAACTTTTTTTAAATACTGGGGAAGAGAAAACATATAAAGGGTGAGCTCAGATGCTCATTAAGGGTAAGCATGGATAAAATAAAACAAATTATATACATTTGAACTTTAAAACGTGATCACAATATTTAAACATCAGAATCTTGAGAAATGACATAAATCATGGAAGTACGTAAGGCATAGATCATAAAGACACATTAATAATGATAAAATTTCATGGGAATTAAACATGTAGTTGTGGAAACCATTAAGTACATGATATGATTTCCACAGTAGCCAAGGCATTGCAGCCAAGACCATCTTAGTGGACAAATTTCCTTTCTGAATTGAGTTCACTCCTCGTTCCAGTCCTGTATTACTGAACCGGTTTAACTTTCCATTCCAGCCTTGTCTATCTCATGAGATATAAATCCTTACCCAATGCATTGGAGGGAGATATAGGTCCCACCCATCTCATAATGAAATCATTCTTACTTATGCCACAAAATAACCTTGAAACATTCATCATAACCCAAAGAAAAAAAAGGGTTTCATAAACATCATCCCATCATCACATAATCCATATAAAAGAAATGGATATCTTTTTATAATAAGAAAAGTGAAACCACGTAAATCATAGATACATGATATTTGAAACATACACAAGTTAAATAATGCCATCTTAGATGGAAAATGGTTTTGATAAAACATTTGAAATGAATTCTTGAGGAAAATATGATTTCTTCATCAAAATAATTTTTGTTTCAAAAATTGCCATGCATTTTAAAATAAAAGTATTTTGTTGAAAATAGTCATAAAATCATGTAGAGTAAGCTTCATGAAAATCAGGGGTTATGAAACCTTAAAAATCCATTCACGCCGTATAAGTTAAAAATAACATTCTCCTCATACTTTTGCCGGAAAAGTCAAAAAAGTACCTTGTAACATAAACAAAAGATAGATTCCTTACATAACATGTCGTAAAAGTCAAAAATGGGTAAAAAGGACTTTAAAAATACATGAATACACTTTTATTGAACATGGACATGGATGATAGCAATAACCCCAGTAAATACTTACGAATAAGCAATCTTAGATAAAAATGAGATTTCCAAAATTATCCCTTACCATAGGTCTGATATGCTTCATACGCATCTGAAACCCCTGTATAATTATTTAAATAATGTTATTGACTTATTACAGAATCATATTCATTGTTATGATATCATATATGGTTCATTTATGACTTTATTTTACCCGTTCTCTTGTAAATTCCATGTTAAAGAGCGTTTTGGGTAAAATCGTTTCATTTGTTGTCCATGTTTTGACTTGTAATTATTCATATGATTACTTAAATCATGTTTACATACATCCAGAATCTGAAACATGATTTATATATAATATATATTCAGAATATACATATATATAATAGATCGATAAATGGAATGAAATACACCGTTCATGGAGACGGTAGGCCGTACGTACGCATTAACGTTGTTTTCGTTTCCATATTAAATTGAATTGAATTAAATAGATGAAATACATATATATATATATACATAAATCCAGTATCATTATTATGTCATATATTTCATTATTATTTATTATATATACTTTATAATCATTCATGAATGGTTAATCATTGAGAATGAATCTCATCGCATCATGGAGACGATAGTCCGCACGTACGCACGAGCGATGATATCATTACCATGATCGTGGAATTGTATGAAGTGTATGCATAATATTTCAGAATCAATATCACTTTAAAATAATCATATATAATCATTATTTATACCATTATACCCATCCATGTAAGGTGGTGGTGGAAAATAGATTACACCACGCCATGGAGATGGTATTCCGTACGTACGCACGTGCGGTGATTTCATTTTCCGTAGGATGGATAGATGGTGAAATAGGGTTGTTTCATAATTATAATAACATATCAGTATATTAGTGATACTGTTGTTATTACTTCATAATTTAAAAACTAATGATGAAGAATTAGAAGATGAAATAAAGTTGAAAGAATCAGTAACAGGCATTACCTCTTCTTTGAAGCGCCTCTTTGAGACCTCCTACTAGGGCACTAAAATTGGTCTTTGAAGAATACCAAGACCTCTAGGATGTTTCTAGGGAAGTGGAGAAGAGAATTTGGCAGGGGTTGGCGGAGCGTGAAGGCTCAAATTGGTGTGAGGAAGGGAGGGAGGAGGTTCCCTTTTATAAGGGAGGAGAGGGGCACCTTTGGAAATCTTAAAAATATTAATTTATAATAAATTTATCCCCACTTACAAACATCCAAAAATGACTCATATTCAAATATTAGATGATATAGGGTTGTAATCTAATCAACCAATCAAATTTAGACATGTTTTGAATTTATTTTAAACCTTATCATTTTGATTTATCCTTATTTAATTTATTTAATTTTATTTGTGGTAATAAAATTATAAATTTTAAATTATAACAAATAATTAATTATTTGTTGTGAATTGTCCATAATTGGATTCTTTATAACATTTCTGACCATATAAATTTAAATTTTTAATTTTTAATTATTTTTGTGATTTTTAAACAATTTTATAATATATTATTTTTATAACATAACAATAGTGTCAATTTTGACACTATTCATTTATTTGAATTTAAATAAAATATATACAGCTGATATGTTCAAAATAAAAGCTTTAAAAGATTCATAAAAGGTCATATGTATCTAGAAAATTATTGGAGCACATTAAATAATTCATATAATATTTATTATAGTATTTTTAAAACCATTTATTTGGTTTATCTCTTAATAAAATAATTACTACAATATTTTTGTATAATTATTTAATATACTTATTTGTTGAATAAAAATTAAAAATAAAATCCTATGATTAAACTAAATCAATTATATTTCACAAAAATACTTTTAATCTAATTTATCATTTGAAAACCACAATATTTAAATTGTTATATTTATTAAATTATGAAGGTGACAACTTTGGCATCATTTAAAATTAAATAATATAAGTGTCATAAACGCTTTTATAAGGCTCAAAATGGTCCCATATTCTTCCATTGGATGATTATGTTTTAAATTTACATGACCAATAAGTTTTGGTCAGGTTTTTGTGCTTTTAGGGTCACTATTGGTTTAATAAAAACTATATTCTTGCTTTTTCACTAGATAAACAATTTTTTGCATCACTATTGTGTCACAATTAATGATAACTATATAATCCCTAAAAATTATAAATAAAATCATATGATGTAGATACATTCATTTTCTTTATGGAGACTATTTATTTTCAATGTTTCATAAATTTTATTACTAAATTAAAATTGATATACTTATAGGATTTAAGAGAGTGACATGTTGTCACTTTCTTTGGTTTTAATAATAATTATGTTATTTTAATGGAAAAAAGCCAATTTAATGATTCTAATCCGACCCTTCGGTGATATGGGTCAACTGTTAGTAATCCAATAGGATTTTTACATGTGTTAAGGTAATTTTATAATCTTATATTTACCCTTAATTACGCGATTTACCTTTAACTATGATAAATAAAATAAACCATAGTTACTATTCATAATGCCCAAAAATAAAAAGTAGCTTATTAACATAATTTGGAACCACTGATTCCAAATATGGAATCCATTTTTCAAAATTCAAAACACATAAGTTGCATTAATTAATTTAAAATTAATCCCCTTGTCGAAAGAAAATTGGTTTTTGTTTAAAACATTGCAAAAGATTGAATTGATTTAACCTACGAATTCAAGGTAAAATCAATGCTAATGAAATACATTGTATTAAATGGTAAAAATATATTCAATTTATACTTTAAAACCAATATATATTATAATATAACCACATAAATTATAATGACGAAAAAAAGTTGTTTTTAATTAAAATATAACTTGTTTTTATTATTCATTAAAATATTAAAGTTATTAGAAAAATATCAAAACTTTTTCCAATGTAATGTTTTATATCCTAATTCAAAATAATAAGGTTATTTTGTAAAATTGAACTTATAAACATGTCAAAAACTAGATTTAATGTGGGTGCGCCATTAAAAGGCGACAAAACTGCATTTCTTGAAAAATACTTATTTTAACCAAAGAAAATTATTTTGTTCTTATACGAGGTTATATAAAATGTGTAATATGAATTATAATGTTAAAAAATTCAAAATTTAGTAAATACTATTCATGATGGCTAGTTCATAATAATATTATAATAATATATCATTGTTTAGTAAAACCTGGTATTGCGTACAACACACGCTATCGAGGAAAGTCACGATTTCATGTAATGCAAGACAAGTTAGGGTTGCATGTAGTGCATGAATCCTTTGTTGTTGTGTATAAAAAATACATTGAATATATATATATACTCAATTTTTCGAATAATAACTACTATCAAACAAACATGAAATTGAGTGTAACACGATCCAAGAATAGTGTTGCATATACTACAAGCAAATACGGTGTTGTGTATAGTGCAAGATAATCATGGTGTAGCGTACAATAGATGATATGAAAGAAATTAAAACGAATATATCCTATAAGATCCCGGGATGTTTCATTCTACCACCCTTAAAATGAATTTCGCCCTCGAAATTTGTCGGGGTTACAAATCGTTTACTATTCATAGAAACCCACATCGTAAAAAGGAATACTAAAACATAACTTTAAGAAAGAATGATAGAAACGTAACGGTCACCCAAGGTAACTCAGCATTGGGTTTCCACATAGGAGAGTATAGGTGAAGATATGGATATGGAGGAAAAATCTTACCATCAAGTTCTGATAGAGAGTGGTAGAGAACATGGCTATGAAAAATCCAACAATCACAAAGCCATATATTTGTGATGATCTAAGGTACCATCTGATTAATCAGATATAAGGTCACTAGGACAACATTTTTGGTTTTCAAGATCATTTCCCTAAAGTTGATGAATTAAAATAAATACATTACATTATTTTGGTACAATCACACTACTGTCCGTGAATTGAACAATTTCCACTTCATCCCTTAAAAAATGAAGTTGAATTTGTTATTCGTGATGTGTTAGCAGATCATGTGATAGAATGATGGGTCATTCCATCTGTTTGAAACAAAAGGTTAGAAAAAGTTATAAGTCCATCATATGGCTAGATTAATCGTATATGGTTCCAAAAATGAACTTATACTTCATATATCATACCTCTTAATAAAATAAAACTAGTTTCTACTAACCAGGGACTTCCTGTAGGCTTGTGGTATGCGATAAAGGCCAGTTGCACATCAGTTGTGGGTTCGATTCCCACATCCTTGTCCGACGCGATGTGCTGTCACAAATCCTGTAGATTTTCCTTTTTCTAAAACTACATTACTATAACATCCCATCAATAATATCGAAAAATATTCTACCCTTAAACAATACTAACTTATGTCCAACATAATCCATTCCAATCTTTAGGATTATCTAAAATACATTGGTCCATGTTCATAGTATAAAGATAATGATTACTTGAAATGTAACATAACAATCACGTGAATGCCATCATTTATCCCTCATATATCTTTTTGGTCACATTCCAGTCATGTGAATAACTTAATCATGTATTCTCTTGAAAAATGAATACCCATTGAATCTTAGTGAAAACATGAGTGCTATCAAAAGTTAACTCTTTCCACATACCAAAATCCTAAAAATTCTATATACTCAAACCACGATATCACTTAGTACTTATATCAATCATGAGCTCATGAAAACTATAAAACATTTCATTTTTTCCTTATCCCTTCATTATGTGCATATTATCTGCTTTCCAAAATATTTGAATCACTTTTCATCGTTACCAGTACAATAAAATTATTGAAAACCAGAATAGACTAATACAAAAATATTATAATACACCATAAAATTACCTCAACAAAATTATTCTTGAATACCAATACATAAAAACTTCAATCGATCCTCTTCAATGATTGTCCTGGAATTAGTCCTTCCTTGATTTTAGAAGATACTTTTTAGGTCAGGGAATTGAGTTGGGTAATGCCCATGTTCTCTACAAAAAAGACATTGAACACCATAACAGTCTGTCACACTATGACCATTTTCTCCACACAAATAACATGTGTCCCTCCATTTGAGGTATTCCTCAAGGTTCTTCTTCCCTTCTTTAGAAACCTCAATCTTCCATTATTTATGCTCCTCAAATTCGAACATGAATAAAAGCCTATCTTCCTATTTTTTGATGAATTAGGAATACCACTAAATTTCACCTATTTAATCATATATCACGATGACTGATTTAGCATAATCACAATATATTTCTCTATAGGAATTAGACAATTTCTTTGCTCACAATCACCAATTTTTCCATTGTATTCAATGTTAATCGAATTCCTTCTGGTTCCCTCCATTGACTAAAACACAAAAATAATTATGTTAGAGGAAAAACTCATACAAGGAAAATAACATAATCAAGGGGGAGTACCTTAAATATATAACATCTTTGGATAAATTCTATGATTGTTAACGTAGTTATAGGACTATATCGTATACATATACTTATCCTTAGGGATATCCCTAGACATACCTTAGAAATATCTCTAGGGATCTCGCTAACGTTTTCGCATCCTAGTTTCCAAAGGTTGACTAAACCATTCCTCTGATACCAACTGTAGAGACCCAAAGCATGACGTAAATGGAAATTAAATTACTTTATAAGAATACATAATACATAACAAAAACTGACACACAAGGATCGTGATAGTTTATTGTCTTTGGAAACTCGGAATATAATATTTTAATCATGGTGAACGATCTGCAACATATCCCATAAGATCTTACTCTTTTTGTTTTCTTACCTAATACCTTTCATAAAATCCTGGGGAAAAGAAAACATATAAAGGGTGAGCTCAAATTCTAAGTAAGGGTAATAATGGATAAAACAAAACAAATCATATAAATTTGAACTTTAAAACATGAACATAATATTTAAACATCAGAATCTTAAGCAATGACAAAAATCATGGCAGTACGTAAGGAATATATAATAAAGAAACATTAATCATGATAAAATTTCATGGGGATTAAACATTTAATTTTGGAAACCATTAAGAACATGATTGTTTTACCATAGTATCCAAGGCATTGCTGCCAATACCATCTTAGTGGACAAAGTCCCTTTCTGAATCGAGTTCACTCCTCGTTCCAAACCTGTATTACTGAACCAGTTTAACTTGCCATTCCAGCCATGTCTATCTCATTAGATATAAATCTTTATCCAATCCATTGGAGGGAGATATAGGTCCCACCCATCTCATAATGAAATCATTCTTACTTGTTCCAGAAAATAAACTTGAAACATTCATTATAACCCAAAGAAAAAAATTGGATTCATAAACATCATCCCATCATCACATAATACATATAAAATAAATGGGTATCATTTCATAATAAGAAAATTGAAACCATGTAAATACTAGAGACATGATTTTTGAAATATACACATGTGAAATAATGTCATCTTGGATGGAAAATGATTTTGATAAAACATTTGAAATTAATTCTTGAGAAAAAAATATCCACTCCTCGTCAAAATCATTTTCTTTTCAAAAATTGAAATGCACTTTTAAAATAAAAGTATTTTTTGGAACATATTCATAAACTCATGTTGAGTAAGCTTCATGAAAATGAGGCATTATGAAACCATAAAAATCCGTTCACGCCGTATAAGTTAAAAATAACATTCTCCTCGTACTTTTGTCGGAAAAGTCAAGAAAGTACCTCGTAACGTAAAAAAAAGAAAGATTCCTTACATTACATTTGGGAAAAGTCAAAAATGGGTAAAAATGTCTTTAAACATACATGAGTACACTTTTATAAAACATGGACATGAATTATAGCAATAACTCCAGCAATTACTTACAAATAATGTTATTGACTTATTACAGAATCATATTCCTTGTTATGATATCATATATGGTTAACTTATGACTTTATTTTACCCGTTCTCTTGTAAATTCCATGTTAAAGAGTGTTTTGGGTAAAATCATTTCATTTGTCGTCCGTGTTTTGACTTGTAATTATTCATATGATTACATAGATCATGTTTAAATACATCCAGAATGTAAAACATGATTTATATATAATATATATTCCGAATATACATATATATATAATAGATAGATAAATGGAATGAAATACACCGTTCATGGAGACGGTAGGCCATACGTACGCATGAACACTGTTTTCGTTTCCTTATTGAATTGAATGAATTTAAGTAGATGACATACATATATATATATACATAAATCCAGTATTATTATTATGTCATATATTTCATGATTACTTATTATATATACTTTATAATCATTCATTAATGGTTAATCATTGAGAATGAATCTCATCGTGTCATGGAGACGTAGTCCGTATGTACGCACGAGCGATGATATCATTTCAATGATCGTGGAATTTTATTTAAGTGTTTTTATAATATTTTAGAATCAATATAACTTTAAAATAATCATATATAATAATTATTTATACCATTACACCAATCCAAGTATGGTGGTGGTGGAAAATAGATTACACCATGGCGTGTAGACAGTATTCTGTCCGTACGCACGCGCGGTGATTTTGTTTTCCGTAAGATGGATAGATGGTGAAGTAGGGTTGTTTCATACTTATAATAACATATCAGTATATTAGTGATAATTTTTTTATTTCTTCATAATGAAACAACTAATGAAGAAGAAGTAGAAGAACAAATAATGTTAAAAGAATCGGTAATAGACATTACCTCTCCTTTGAAGCGCCTCTTTGAGACCTCCTTTTAGGGCATAAAATAGGTCTTTGAAGAATACCAGTGCCTCTAGAATGTTTCTAGGTAAGTGGAGAAGAGAATTTTTCAGGGTTTTTCTGAGCATGATGTCTCAAATTGGTGCGAGGAAGGAAGGGAGGAGGTGCCCTTTTATAAGGGAGGAGAGGGGAACCTTTAAAAATCTTAAACATATTAATTTATAATAAATCTAACCCCACTTAAAAACATCCAAAAATGACTCATATTCGAATATTAGATGATATAGGGCTGTAATCTCTTCAAACAATCAAATTTAGTCATGTTTTGATTTTATTTTAAACCTTATCATTTTGATTTACCCTTATTTAATATATTTCATTTTTTTTGTGGTAATAAAATTCTAAATTTTAAATTATAACAGATAATTACATATTTGTTGTGAATTTCCCATAATTGGATACTTTATAACATTTTTTACCATATAAATGTAAATTTATAATTTTTAAATATTTTTTTGATTTTTAAACAATTTTATAATATGTTATTTTTATAACATAACAATAATGTCAATTTTGACACTATTCATTTATTTGAATATAAATAAAATATATAAAGAAGATATGTTTAAAATAAAAGCATTAATAGATTCATAAAAGGTCATATGTATCTATAAAATTATTGGAGCACATTAAATAATTCATATAATATTTATTTTATTATTTTTAAAATCATTTATCTGGTTTATCTCTTAATAAAATAATTACTACAATATTTTTGTATAATTGTTTAATATACATATTTGTTGCATAAAAATTAAAAATAAAATACTATGACAATATAAATCTATTACCTTTCACAATAATACTTTTAATACAATTTATAATCTTAAAATCACAATATTTAAATTTTTATTTTTATTAAATTATGAAGGTAACATATTTGGCATCATTTAAAATAAAATAATTTAAGTGTCATAATCGCTTTTATAAGGCTCCAAATGGTCCAATATTCGACCATTGGATGATTATGTTTTACCTTTACATGACCAATAAGGTTTGGTCAGGTTTCTGTGCCTTTTAGGGTCACTATTAGTTTAATAAACTATATTCTTGATTTTTCAATAGATAAACAATTTTCTGCTTCACTATTGTGTCATAATTAATTATAATTTTTTAATCCCTAAAATTTATAAATAAATTCATTTTATGTAGATACTTTCATTATATTTCTGGAGACTATTCATGTTCTAAGTTTCATAAATTTTATCACTAAATTAAAATTAATATACTTATAAAATTTAAGAGAGTGACATGTTGTCAGTTTCTTTGGATTTAATAATAATTAAGTTATTTTCATGGACAAAAGTCAATTAAATAATTCTAATCCGACCCTTAGGTTATATGGGTCAACTTTTAGTCATCCAATAGGATTTTTACAGGTGTTAGGGTAATTTTATAATATTATATTTACCCTTAATTACCCGATTTACCTTTAACTATGGTAAATAAAATTTACAGTAGTTACTATTCATAATGACCAAAAATAAAAAGTATCTTATTAACATAATTTGGACCCATTGATTCCAAATATTGAATCTTTTTTTCAAAATTAAAAACATATATGTTGCAGTAATTAATTTAAAATTAATCCCCTTGTCGAAAGAAAAAGGGTTTTTGTTTAAAACATTGCAAAAGATTGAATTGATTTAACCTACGAATTCAAGGTAAAATAAATGCTAATGAAATAAATTGTATTAAATGGTAAAAATATATTCTATTTATACTTTAAACCCATTAAATATTATAATTTAACCACATAAATTATTATGATGAAAAAAAGTTGTTTTTAATTAAAATATAGCGTGTTTTTACTATTCATTAAAATATGAAAGTTATCATAAAAATATCAAAACATTATCCAATGTAAAGTTTTATATCCAGATTCAAAAGAATAATTTTATTTTGTAAGATTTAACTCATAAACATGTCAAAAACTAGATTTAATGTGGATGCAGCATCAAAAGGCGGAAAAACTGCATTTTTTGAAAAATACTTATTTTACCCGAAAAAAATTATTTTGTTCTTATACCATGTTCTAGAAAATGTGTAATATGAATAATAATGTTAAAAAATTCAAAATTTAGTTAATACTAATCATGACGACTAGTTCATAATAATATTATAATAATATATTGTTGTTTAGTAAAACCTGGTATTGCATACAACACACGCTATCAAGGAAGGTCGCGATTGCGTGTAATGCAAGCCAAGTTAGGGTTGCCTGTTGTGCATGAATCTTTTGTTGTTACTTATAAAAAAATACATTGAATATATATTTATATATATGAAATTTTTCGTATAATAACTACTATCAAACAAACATGAAATTATGTGTAACACGATCCAAGAATAGTGTTTCGTATACTCCAAGCTAATACTGTGTTGCATATAGCGCAAGATAATATTGGTGTAGCATACAATAGATGATATTAATGAAATTAAAAATAATATATCTTATAAAATACTGGGTTGTTACATTCTACCCCCCTTAAAATACATTTCGCCCTCGAAATTCGTCTGGGTTATAAATCCTTTACTATTCATAGAAACCCACATCGTAAAAAGGAATACTAAAACATAACTTTAAAAAATATTTTTAGAAATGTAACGGTCACCCAAGGTATCTCAGCATTGGGTTTCCACGAAAGAGAGTATAGGTGATAATATGGATATAGAGGAAAAATCTAACCATCAAATTTTGATAGAGAGTGGTAGAGAACATGGAAATGAATAACCCAACAATCACAAAGCCATAGATTTGTGATGATCTAAGGTACCGTATGATTCATCAGATATAAGGTCACTAGGACAACATTTTTGTTTTTCAAGATCATTTCCCTAAAGTTGATGAATTAAAAGAAATACTTTACATGATTTTGGTATAATCTCACTATTGTTCATGAATTGAACAATTTCCACTTCATCCCTTAAAGAAATGAAGTTGAATTTGTTATTCGTGATGTGTTAGCAGATCATGTGATATAATGATGGGTCATTCCATATGTTTCAAACAAAAGGTTAGAAAAAGTTATAAGTCCATCAAATGGTTAGGTTAATCATATATGGTTCCAAAAATGACCTTATACTTCATATATCATACCACTTAATAAAATAAAACTAGTTTCTACTAACCAGGGATATCCTGTAGGCTAGTGGTATGCGATAAAGGCCAGTTGCACTTCGGTTGTGGGTTGGATTCCCACAGCCTTGTCTGACGCGATGGGCTGTCGCAAATCCTGTAGGTTGTCCTTTTTCTAAAACTACATTACTATAACATCCCATAAATAATATCGAAAAAAGTTCTACCCTTAAACAATACTAACTTATGTCCAACATGATCCATTCCAATCTTTAGGCTTATCTAAAATACTTCGGTCCAAGATCATAGTATAAAGAAAATGATTACTTGAAAAGTCACATAACAATCACTTGAATTCATTCATTTATCCATCATATATCTTGTTGGTCACATTCCAGTCATGTGAATACCTTAATCATGTATTCTCTTGAAAAATGAATACCAATTGAATCTTAGTGAAAACATGAGTGTTGTCAAAAGTTAACTCTTTCCACATACCAAAATCCTCAAAATTCTATATACTCAAACCATGATATCACTTAGTCTTTATATCAATTATTAGCTCATGAATACTATCAAACATTTCATTTTCTCCTTATCCCATCATTATGCGCATATCATCTTCTTTCCAAAATATTTGAATCACTTTTCATCGTTACCGGTACAATAAAATTATTGAAAAACACAATAGACTAATACAAAAATTTTCTAATACACCATAAAAGTACCTCAACAATATTATTCGTGAATACCAATACATAAAAACATAAATCCATCCTCTTCAATGATTGTCCTGGAATATGTCCTTCCTTGATTTTAGAAGATACTTTTTAGGTCCGGGCATTGAGTTGGGAAATGACCATGTTCTCTATAAATAAGACATTGAACACCATAACAGTCTGTCACTCTATGACCCTTTTCTCCACAAAGATAACATATGTCCCTCCATTTGAGGTATTCTTCAAGGTTTTTCTTCCCTTCTTTAGAAATCTCAATCTTCCTTTCTGTATGCTCCTCAACATGCGAACATGCATAAAAGTCTATCTTCATATTTTTTGATGAATTAAACATACCACTAAATTTAAACTTGTTAATAATATATCGCGATGACTGATTCGGCATAACCACAATATCTTTCTCTCTAGGCATTACACGCTTTATTTTCTCATAGCCACCAATTTGTCCATTGTATTCAATGTTAACCGAATTCCATTTCTTTCCCTCCACTGACTAAAACACAAAAAGAATTCTGCGAGAGGCAAAAATCATACAAGGAAAATAACATAATCAAGGGGGAGTACCTTAAATATCTAACATCTTAGGATAAATTCTATGATCGTTACCGTAGTTCTAGGAATATATCCTATACGTATACTTATCCTTAGGGACATCCCTAGACATACCTTAGAAATACCTCTAGGGATCCCACAAACGTTTTCACATCCTAGTTTTCAAAGGTGGACTAAACCTTTCCTCTGATACCAACTGTAGATACATGAAGCTTGACGTACATGGAAGTTACATTACTTTAGCGGAATACTTAATACAAAACAAAAAGAGAAACACAAGGATCGTAATAGTTTAGTGTCTTTGGAAACTCAGAATATAATCTTCTAATCGTGGTGAATGATCTTCAACATCTCCCATAAGATCTTACCCTTTTTGTTTTCATACCTAAAACCTTTCTTTAAATCCCGGGGAAAAGAAAACATATAAAGGTTGAGCTCAAATTCTCAGTAAGGGTATTCGTGGATAAAATAAAACAAATCATATACATTTGAACTTTAAAACATGAACATAATATTTAAACATCAGAATCTTGAGCAATGACATAAATCATGGCAGTACGTAAGGCATAGATCATAAAGAAACATTAATCCTGATAAAATTTAATGGTAATTAAACATGTCATTGTGGCAACCCTTAAGCACATGATATGATTTCCATATTAGCAAAGGCATTGCTGCCAAGACCATCTTAGTGGGGAAAGTCCCTTTCTGAATCGAGTTCACTCCTCGTTCCAGTCCTGTAGTACTGAACTGATTTAACTTGTCGTTCCAGCTATGTATATATCATGAGATATAAATATTTACCCAATGAATTGGAGGGAGATATAGGTCCCACAAATATCATAATGAAATCATTCTTACTTGTGCCACAAAATAAACTTCAAACATTCATCATAACCCAAAGAAAAAAAATGGGTTTCATAAACATCATCTGATCATCAAATAATCCATATAAAAGAAATGGATATCATTTCATAATAAGAAAAGTCAATCCATGTAAATCATAGAGACATTATACATGAAACATACACATGTGAAATAATGTCATCTTGGATGGAAAATTGTTTTGATAAAACATTTGAAATGAATTCTTGAGGAAAATATCCTTTCTTCCTCAAAATCATTTTCTTTTCAAAAATTGCCATGCACTTTTAAAATAACAGTATTTTGTTGAAAATAGTCATAAAATCATGTAGAGTAAGTTTCATGAAAATGAGGCATTATGAAACTGTAAAAATCCATTCACGTCTTATAAGTTAAAAATAACATTCTCCTCGTACTTTTGTCGGAAAAGTCAAAAAAGTACCTCCTAACGTAAAAAAAATAATGATTCCTTACATACCATGTAGTAAAAGTAAAAAATGGGTAAAAGGGACTTTAAACATACATTAATACACTTTTATAAAACATGTACATGGATGATAGCAATAACCCCAGCAAATACTTACGAATAATCAATCTCGGATAAAAATGAGATTTGCAAAATTATCCCTTACCTTAGGTCTAATATGCTTCGTACGTATCCGAAACCCCTGTATAATGATTTAAATAATGTAATTGACTAATTAAAGAATCATATTGATTGTTATGATATCATATATGGTTCACTTATGTCTTTATTTTACCCGTTCTCTTGTAAATTCCATGTTAAAGAGCGTTTTGGGTATAATCGTTTCATTTGTCATCCGTGTTTTGACTTGTAATTATTCATATGATTACTTAGATCATGTTTACATACATCCAGAATGTAAAACATGATTTATATATAATATATATTCAGAATATACATATATATAATAGATCGATAAATGGAAAGAAATACACCGTTCACAGAGATGGTAGGTCGTACGTACACATGAATGCTATTTTCATTTCCTTATTGAATTGAATGGAATTAAGGAGATGACATAAATATATATATATACATAAATCCAGTATCATTATTATGTCATATATTTCATGAATACTTATTATATATACTTTATAATCATTCATGAATGGTTAATCATTGAGAATGAATCTCATCGCGTTATTGAGACGGTAGTCCGTACGTACGCACGAGCGATGATATCATTCCCATGAACTTGGAATTGTATTAAAGTTTATGTATAATATTTCAGAATCAATATAACTCTACAATAATCATATATAATCATTATTTATACCGTTATAACCATCCAAGTAAGGTGGTGGTGGAAAATAGATTACACCACGGTGTGGAGACGGTATTCCGTACGTACGCATACGCGGTGATTTCATTTTCCGTAGGATGGATAGATGGTGAAATAGTGTTGTTTCATACATATAATAACATATCAGTATATTATTGATACTTTTGTTATTACTTCATAATGAAAGAACTAATTAAGAAGAGTTATAAGAGGAAATGAAGTTGAACGAATCGGTAACGGACATTACCTCTTCTTTGAAGCACCTCTTTGAGACCTCCTCTTAGGGCACTAAAATAGGTCGTTGAAGAAGAAAAGGACCTCTAGGATGTTTCTAGGGAAGTGGAGAAGAGAATTTGTCAGGGGTTTGCCGAGATTGAAGGCTCAAATTTGTGTGATGAAGGGAGGGAGGAGGTGCCCTTTTATAAGGGAGGAGAGGGGCACCTTTGGAAATCTTAAAAATATTAATTTATAATAAATCTTTCCACAATTAAAAACATCCAAAAATGACTCATATTCGAATATTTTAAGATATAGGGTTTTAATCTCAACATCCAATCAAATTTAGACATGTTTTGATTTTACTTTAAACCTTATCATTTTGATTTATCCTTGTTTAATCTATTTAATTTTATTTGTGGTAATAAAATTATAAATTTGAAATTATAACAAATAATTACTTATTTGTTGTGAATTTTCCATAATTGGATACTTTATAACATGTTTTACCATATAAATTTTAATTTATAATTTTTAAATATTTTTGTGATTTTTAAACAATTTTATAATATGTTATTTTTATAACATAACAATAGTGTCAATTTTGACACTATTCATTTATTTGAATTTAAATAAAATATATACAGAAGATATGTTAAAAATATAAGCTTTAATATATTCATAAAAGTTCACATGTATCTAGAAAATTATTGGAGCATATTAAAAAATTCATATAATCTTTATTTTATTATTTTTAAAACCATTTATTTGGTTTATCTCTTAATAAAATAATTACTACAATAATTTTGTATAATTATTTAATATAATTATTTGTTGCATAAAAATTCAAAAATAAAATCCTATAATTTAGATAAATATATTAACTTTAATAATAATACTTTTAATCGAATTTATCATCTTAAAATCACAATATTTAAAATGTTATATTTATTAAATTATGAAGGTGACAACTTTGGAATCATTTAAAATAAAATAATATAAGTGACATAATCGCTTTTATAAGGCCCCAAATGGTCCAATATTCGACCATTGGATGATTAAGTTCTACATTTACATGACCAATAAGTTTTGGTCAGGGTTTTGGGCCTTTTATAGTCACTATTAATTTAATAAAAACTATATTCTTGATTTTTCACTAGATAAACAATTTTCTGCATCACTATTGTGTCCCAACTAATGATAATTATTTAATCCCTAAAAATTATAAATAAATTCATATGATGTAGATATTTTCATTATCTTTCTGGAGACTATTCATGTTCGACGTTTCATAAATTTTATCGCTAAATTCAAAATAATATACTTATATGATTTAAGAGAGTGACATGTTGTCACTTTCTTTGGTTTTAACAATAATTAATTTATTTTCATGGACAAAATCCATTAAATGATTATAATACTACCCATAGGTGATATGGGTCAACTTTTAGTCATCCAATAGGATTTTTGCAGGTGTTATGGTAGTTTTATAATCTTATATTTACCCTTAATTACCCGATTTAACTTTAATTGTGGTAAATAAAATTTATCTTAGTTACTATTCATAATGCCCAAAAATAAAAAGCAAATTATTAACATAATTTTGACACACTGATTCAAAATAAGGAATCCATTTTTCAAAATTCAAAACACATAAGTTGCAGTAATTAATTTAAAATTAATCCCCTTGTCGAAAGAAAACGGGTTTTTGTTTAAAACATTGCAAAAGATTGAATTGATTTAACCTACGAATTCAAGGTAAAATCAATGCTAATGACATAAATTGTATTAAATGGTAACGATATATTCTATTTATACTTTAAACCCATTCAATATTATAATTAAACCACATAAATTATTATGTTGAAAAAAGTTGTTTTTAATTAAAATATAGGATGTTTTTACTATTCATTAAAATATGAAAGGTATCAGAAAAATATAAAAACATTATCCAATGTGATGTTTTGTATCCTGATTCAAAATAAGAAGTTTATTTTGTAAAATTTATCTTATAAACATGTCAAAAACTAGATTTAACGTGAGTGCGACCTCAAAAGGCGGCAAAACTGCATTTTTTTAAAAATACTTATTTTACCCAAAAAATTTATTTTGTTCTTATACCTTGTTCTAAAAAATGTGTAATATGAATAATAATGTAATAAAATTAAAATTTTAGTAAATACTATTCATGACGGCTAGTTCATAATAATATTATAATAATATATCGTTGTTTAGTATAACCCGGTATTGCGTACAACACACGCTATCGAGGAAGGTCGCGATTGCTTGTAATGCAAGACAATTTAGGGTTGTGTATAGTGCATGACTCTTTTGTTGTTGCGTATAAAAAAATACATTGAATATATATATATATATATACTCAATGTTTCGTATAATAACTACTATCAAACAAACATGAAATTGTGTGTAACACGATCCAAGAATAGTATTGCGTATACTGCAAGATAATAAGGTGTTGCGTATAGTGCAAGATAATCTTGGTGTAGCATACAACATATGATATGAAAGAAATTAAAACGAATATATCTTATAAAATCCTAGGTTTCTACAAGCATGGAAGGTGAAAATTTTGTTTTCCATGATATTTAATTGTGATATTGCATTTATGGTTCATTTCTAAGAGATATGGGTTTTTGTTTCACACTCGATTCATTATTGTGAACCTTATTTGAGTTTTTTAATTGTGATTGTGATTTGAAGAATGTTATAAAATTGTTTTATATGACTAGGATTTTCAAATGGTCTTTTCCATGTATGTGGTTGGAATTCATATTGCGCACATGTTTTTATGTTAACAAATTATTTTGGTGTCCGTGTAATATAATATGTTGGTATTTATGTAACAATATTGGTTTCCATGTGAGTTTTGATCTTTGGTTTTGTGTGAAATGTGATTGTGGTGATTTCGATGTGTTCTTGAGATTCGGGAAATGTGTATGTGAATGGGAAGATTCATGTGATTTGTGAAGTGAGTTTTGAGAATAGAGGGAATCTCGAGTATCATGGGGGGAGAAATAGAATGAGTACGGTAGTTTATTTGAAGTGTAAGAGGCTCGTATTCTTTTAGAGTTTTTGAAACTAAACACTAACTAAACATTTGATATGATCAGAGACCACTAGACCATGGGATGAATTCCCCTCTAGTGGCTCATGCATGATAACACTGCTAGTTTTGTCTTACGATATCGATACCATTAGAACATTGGAATAGATCCCCTATAATGTCAAGTTCATAAGAATCCTTTTGGTAGTTTTGTTGGAGTATTTTGATCTCTGAGGGATGTAGTTCATGGAGTCACGCTTTTTACAGTAAACTATGGTGTTTTACTATGGTTCTCTATTTTGATATGATTTTTATGAGATATTGTTCTAGAATTCATTGTACATTGGTCCATGTGTAGGTTTATGTTCAATGAATTCTTTTTTTAGAAATTTTTTCCCTAAATGTCTTTTCCAAAAAAAATTGTAATAATTTACCAAGTGTTCTTGTGAAAAATTTCATAATATTTTATCTTCTAATGTTATATCGTGTAAACTTTATGTGGGTGGAATGCTATTTGGATTTGTATCATACACAGCATAAACATATGGGTGTATGTAGAATATGTTTCGTATAAACCAAGTTTTGAAATGATGCTTCATGGTGGTGTTAATGGATCTTATTTCTTATGATCCACTAATTGCATGTGTTGATATTGGTGGATTCTGGAAGATGTTCCTCTTGTTTCATGGTGTTCATTTATATATTTTTATTCTAAAAAAACCATTTTAGTACCTTTTAATTTTATTAATGTTGTAAATCATTGACTCTAAAAAAATTATTACTCAATTTTTTATGATTATTAAATATGTGATGCTTATTATAGTTGGTTGTTTGAGACTATATAAATGGGGGAAGTCATTTATAATGTGTTTTTTTGATACCCAAGAATTAGTTTCCCACACTTGGAGATCATGAAAATTCTTCATAACTTATCTCTATCAAGGTCGGCAGTTGAGATTGATGGAATACCTACATTATTATTGATCGTCCTAGTCATGTGAGGGAGAGTCGGTCTAGAGATGAAGCAAAGTGGTATGAGAGGTATTTGTTTTAAATCATAGAAAACTATTTTATAATCTTATATAGTTGAACTGAATATATTTGGGAATTGTGATGTCCTTATGGAAGGTAGTATCAAACCCATGTGTGGGGAAAACCCAATGTATATGTGGATGGAAATTATGTTTTTATGATAAATTTGTTATAGTTGTGATGTTATATGACATTTGGTGACTCACTTGTTATACGCTATTAATAATTTCATAGATTTTCCTCATGGGATGAGATGAAATAAGATGTGTATTATTGCATCATACTAGTAATGTTGATTAATATATTAACAAAAATTTATTATTTGAGGTGCATATTTACATAATATGATTTTTATGACTACATTAATTCTAAAATAATTACCCATGAAAATATATTAAAAAAATGAATGAATATTTTAAAAAATGATATTTCACATGTTAATAAAATATAAAAGTCACCATTTATCCTTGGATCTAATTGTCATCATATCGTTCTGTGTTTTATTTTATTATGTAAAGACAAATCATAGGAGTGTATTGAAAGTTATAGAAAAAAAATATCTCTACTTCATCATTCTATTGAGCACTTGGAGGGTGGTAAATATAACACACCTCACAATGATGAGTGGGGACATAATGTGTCTCTAGGGATTCTGTTGCAATATCACCTCTATGAGAATTTCCTATGGGTAATTTGATCCATGGTGAGAATTAAAATTGACACCATTCCAACTATGTCTAATATGGAAATATGGATTCAACAACATAACCCACACACATTTTTTGGGAGAAGTAAGCCACCATGAAGAATAATTCAAGTTGCTGTGAATCTAGAAGATCATCAATCATCTGGAGACACCGATGGAGATTATGGTGAATCATACTATATTCAATTTTTAGGGATCATCTATGAACTAATGGTACATGTGTTCATTAAAATCTTCTAGGTGGAGTAACTTGTGATATTTTCAATAAATTTTCTTTTATAATTTTGACCTAAATTTGTTATGTGAATAGATAGATAGGGAATTCATTCAAACGTTTCAAGGGAGGATGTTATTGATGGATTATGTTATCTATTTCATAGGTATAAAGTATTTTACACTAACATTGGGAAGAGATAAGGTATCGTGGAAACCATTATTCGTATAAGATCATTGAAATGAGATAAAATATCATGGGATTTCATTTAATTTGATCAATATAATATAAATCATGAATCACAATGTAATTTATAAAAGCAACCTAGTAGAATCATTGGGTGGAAGGCTTGCAATTTCATCTTGGTGGCCTGGTATTACATTTTTCTATAGCAATAAGAATCATATTTAGTGTCACCCTTTTGAAAATATGATGTATTTAAGTCAAGATAGTGGTTTATATTACCTTGGTGGTGACTAGGTGTGCGATTTATTGTGTGGAAGGTTGGAAAATAAGAAATATCGTTGTGTTCAATTATCGGTGGAGTTTCCTTCTTTAAGTATGATGATATGTCTATAGTTGATATACAATGGATCTTAGTAATCGAGTTCTTGATGAGTCATAAGGAGAGGACCATAGAGAAGGGGAGACTCAATTTTCCTCAACAGATAGGTATACAGAGTTATACCATCTACTTATTTGGTTGTATGGTATGTGCTTCTATTACATATAAGTGGTAGTATCAGTATGAAAGACAGTTATAGGAGGGTCTGAATGGATCCTAGATTATAAGTTAATGTTTGATGAAAATTATATAGACTACTCATACAAGTGTGTATAAAGAACATTCCAAAATTATATATATATGTGAGTGTGTTTTTATTTTTCTTCTGTCAGATACCCCAACATGTTCCCTATTAAATGTTAGGTAAGTAAAAAATTTCATATCCAGTCAGTTTTTTTCTGGTTAGGGTTTGGAGACAGAATATATATTTAAAATTTGGGAAATGCACCAGCAATTGGAAATGTTATCAGAGGGTATGAGGAATCATAATAGGTGTACTCTTGAAATTGGTGTATTTTTTTTTGGGATTATTCAATAGTAGAATTTTTTGTATTCAAGATTATTATAGGTATGTATTTCATAGTCCATTGTTAGGATCATAACAACAATTACCAAAATAAATTTACTTTCATATCTTCATAAGGGGGATGTTCTAATCATATTTTTGAATGAGAACATCAGGTTTTTCATGTATGGATAATTCATATCCAATTATATTTCATCATGTCCCATGACTCAATCCCTATTTTGGATGATAGTTAGTCAATATAGGATAACTTCATCCAGTAATAGACCACCATTAAAATTAGTTCCCATCAGATTTCTCTACATTAACACTAGAGTGGGATATTGAGTTAACAATCATGTTGGTGTATAGAGATAAAACAATTTTTATACTAACATACTTGATAGATCATGGATAGATTATAGTTATAAAATTGTAGTCAAGAGATATGGAAGCTAATATATTCTTATAGAATAATACAACACTACAAGGATCTTTTGAGATATATTCCTGAAGGATGATGAATCACTATTCGTTTAGTTATTTTACAAGATAACAAACTGGATGAATTGAAAGAACCAATATCATCTTCCTTGTATCAATGAAATCTACAATCTAGTTAGCGTTTCTTAATTTTCTCCACAATTGATCTGTGGCCAGGGTTCCATCAATTTATGGTAAGGCCATATCACATACCTTGTATGTTATTCAAGAGTATGTATGTATTATATGAGTATTTGGTAGTGTATCTTAATCTTTTGAGACACTAATGATATTTTTTCACTTGATGAACTTGGTATTCCCTCTGTAGATCGATAATATTATAGTGGTTATTATCAGTGACATAGTTCTACACTCAATGACTATATATGAACATTTGTAATCACATGAAATAATCCTTTGTAAAGAAAATATATTCTACTCTATATAAATATTTTTAATATTCATTTCTATATTTCAAATGTAATATTATTGGGACAAAATATCTTAGAGAATGAAGTTCATGTATTCTGTAAGAATGATTCATCCATGTTATCATGGGAATGGCACAAGAATGTCATCTGTAATCTTATATTTATGATTTTAGATTTCTATTAGAAATATTTCATACTGTAGTTCTCCAATTTAGAATCATTTATTGAAACTCTCAAAAAATGTGTGATGTTTGATTAGTACGATGTATGTGATTATCCTTTTCCAGTATTTTATGCTTTGGATGAACATAGCATCAATCATCATTCTTCATGATCCATTTAAGAATACTATCATATATTATGACACATCAGGAGTTGTAATTTTAGTGGTTTCGAAGTTGGTGGATCGAGGATTCAATTATGGATTTTGATAGTTTTGATCACTTGATTTTAATTATCCAATTCACTATTTGGAATTAGCAATAGTGATACCTTCTATATTATATTGGAATCATTTGTTTGATAACAAGATGATTTTCTATTTTACACATGCCATAATATGTTGAAGTATTCTATAACATATTGTAAATAGATCCATCTAAAATGTATGTTTGTTTAGTACCTATTGTATTCTGAAATGAAGTTTTCATATTCACTGAGAATGGTTAGTTTCATCATCAAAACATTTAGAATTACTGTGTAGTCATAAGTAGTGCTAAAATAATGTGATGAATGATTGTTGATAAAAATATTCAATAAATTGTATCTTGATGTTCTGTAATAATTGTGGAATGAAAATGAGACATAAGTATCTATTTTCTCTAAATTTTATATCAGATCAATAAGAGTATGTATTTTAATATGAATGGTGTAGTCTAGAGGGACAAAAAATATGATGGGGTTCTAATATTAGCGTTGTTCCTTGATAGTAATATGGTTTATAACATCCATGGTCACAAATGGGTTCATATATTCATGCACGAGGGGATAATGAGGTAATTTTAATCATTTAAATTAGTGTTATATACATGATTATCTGAAATTTATTTTGATCTCCATAGGCATACTGGTGTCCATGGAGAATGTAAGGGACACCAAGCATAATGGGAAGAAGGTTCACTTGTTTGATGGTGAAGACTGAGGATCAAATCCTACATGTTTGTTTTGGCCTTATTCAATTATTGAGTTCTATTTGGATGATATCACCATGTACTTCTGTAAGTGTTTACATAGGAAGACTTAAGAGAATTATGCATTATGGGTGAATGTGGATTGACTGATGCAGCTAGACCCCTATATCAAAATTGGAAAACATTCAACATCGATTTTATATGTAATTTTTATATTTGGGATATGGTTTGATAACATGTTGATCCATATAGTATAATTTTTGATAAAAATTTCCATTTTATATAATATTTTTGGGAAGGCCTTTAGAAGGAATCAAGTTCCCATGTTATTATATATAATCATCCATAATCATATTTACTAAACACGTTGGTGAATAATTTATACTCTAGAGGAAATAATGAGATCTTATTTTATAGGATTCTGTTTTTTTGAAGCATTATCTTGGTCTCATGGAGCTCATTTAAAATGATAGGATCTATACATTGACCCAAATGGATCAATTAGAGTCTATATATTGAAGGCCCTATCATTACAAACCATTGATGGATAGTGGTGGGATAGTCAACTCTAGTGGGACCTAGTATCATGCAATAGATATTTGAGTGGTTTTATTTGTACTGAAAGTTGTTTTAAATAAAATAGATCAGTAATAAATTCAACTAAATCCATCAATGGTGTGATCTAGAGTTTGATGTTTTTCACCATTACTTTTGTGATAGTGTTTTAGGGTGGTAAAATTTTTCTTCAAGAGTGATGTAAAATTATTACCAAAGTTTGTTTGAACATTAGAAATATTTGAGAGATCTAGTCTAGTGGAATATCAATTGGATCATCCATAGTTCTATTGTTCCATGTATGACATGTTTCTTGAGTTTTCAAATCAATGATATCATCTAGATCCATCTCACATGATAGATATTAATGTTGTAGAACATGATGTCGATTCTCTCTATGGAAAATATGATACATATCATAGACTATATAAAGACAGATCATTGAGGAATGGTTTTTCCTCTATTGTGAGTGCAGTGCCAACATGGGAAAGTTTAGGGGAATAAATGGGTGAGATGGTATGATATGTGGGAGTACTATCCCAATTTATTTACCTATCACTCTATATGATGTATGGAAGCACATCTCAGGGTTGATATATTATAATGTGGGAATTTTTAGGTTTCCAGCTTTTATTACCAATTATATTAAATATTTAATATTTTTAAACCATTGAGAACATCAAAAATCACCCTCATTGTATCTTCTTTCCCATGATTCAACTCAGTTGGGCCACATGACAGTAGAAACAAGACCTCAAGCGCTCATCTCTAAACACTAGTGTTTTCCTACTAATAGAAAGGAAATATGGTATGTTCATGGGGATACTATAACATCATTAATAATAGTTTAGAACATCTATATATATGGAACAATAAATATCATAGGAAGATTCAATAAGACCAATTCAATAACCCATCGTAGAGGAAGAAATATCAAAAGATAGAAAATAGTGAAACAAATTTTAATAACACGTATGAGAATAAAAAAAGTGGATATTGAAGATGATGAAGAATAAAAATAAGATGATGATCATGTTAATGTAGCTATATAAAAAATTAATATACACAGTGTAAGGGATACATGAATTTACTAAAATTAAAAAATAAAAATTATTTAAAAAAATTTATTTTTCTACCATATCAAGCATTGGATCAATCATCCACTCCCAATATACATCCAAGAAATAGAAATTATGTGTTGAAAGATATATTATTCCATTTATTTGTACATGAAACCATAAAGTCTACTTGGGTACCAATGTCATCCTATGTCATGTGTGAAACAAAATCTCAGTAGGTCGCCACCCATGGGGAATAGGGCAATCGATTTTTTGAAATATAAAATGATTATTGTTCTATTAATAATAAATTCCATAACAATGTAAATAAGTAAGATCCTTTGACTAGGTTCTAATTGTAAACCCATCGAATTTACCTTATCTATCAAAAGCTAGTGATTTTTGACCAAAATATATTTCTAAGGTAAATTGAGTGAGGATTATATGAGAAGGTAGACCACCCCCATGCATTTGATTGGGCATGGAGAACATGTCACTAAATTTCAAAAACCAAAGGAATTTTTATTATTTTCAAATTTTCACATCCATATTTATCCCTATTTAAAACCTTTCTATAAAATAGAGAGATTCCCCCTAAGACCATACAAGGAAATTCAAAGTGAATTTTCATGTTTTGTTGGAGGGTCCTGA
The DNA here is from genome assembly GCA_963277665.1 of Viscum album. Taxonomy (NCBI): domain Eukaryota; kingdom Viridiplantae; phylum Streptophyta; class Magnoliopsida; order Santalales; family Viscaceae; genus Viscum; species Viscum album. The sequence continues at coordinate 840,852,719 of OY728123.1, forward strand.
AAAATGGACAAAACCAAGAGATTATATGTAATGAAACCCTCAGAATAAAGTCCCAAGATTCATATAATAATAGTATTATTATTGTTAAGAACTCACATTTGAGTCTATACACAGTATCATCTGTAGGGCCATGATTATCTTATATAATGGTACAACCATCATTTAGTTGAGTCCATCCTGGAGTCTCCTATAGGGAACTAGTGTCACTCTACTTTAGGTAAAAAGATATAATGCTCGGAGAGCCTATCCTAGGCAGAAAAAAGATTCCACCAAGAATGATTACAATGAAATTACATGTCTATAAAAATGAATAACAGTCTTTCCACACAGTCCTTAAGTCAGAACCCTAATATCACCCCAACAATTAAGGTGAAATCATTTAAAACGAATTTATTTCATAATTAAACAATGTTCTCATTGTATTTGATCAACAAACCATTTATCATACATGGGGTAAAAGAATTATCATCTACATAAATCACTTAATCCACCCAATTATTAATGGAAATAAATTCTAGGTCCTAGCTCATGGAAAACCCTTCCAAAAAATTTGATTTAATATTTCATAGAAATGTTAATATGAAAGTCCAATTTAGAGAGATCAATACTATATGTAAAATTGGGAAACTAATCCATAAATGTGAGGCGCTCCCATTTGGGTTCAAATAGTGAAGGTGATCAACATATGGGGATGATTTTAATCTAGAATTATCCTCAATTAGAATAGTATGCCATTCATTTAAATTTAATTTAATAAATTAGAAGTGATGCTAGAAGGGTTTTTCATTAGGGAAAACAATTAATATTATTTGATGCAATGGAATGATTGGAAATCACATAGACCACATTATATTGCTTCTTAGAGCTTCCCTCGTCCACTGTATATCGTTTATTCCATATAGAACACAATAAATCCAAGAAACCATCAAATTCCATGAAATTTAGGAAAATGGTATTTCAATGAGATAATGAAATAGATTTGAAAAATAACATGAAATATAAATTGTATGATTGTAGATCATAACTATATCATTATAATTGATTATATGTGTTGTGAAATGGAATTCTAATGGAGGATTTATCAAAAACCCTATGAATGGTGGAGGAGGATCACCATGCATGGGAGAAATAAAATGCCACTTGATAAAGTGGAGAAAAGAATAAAAAAGTGTTTCAAAACATTAAATTAGTGATAATGGTAAATTTACAAAACAAATTGTGGATTGTTTCGGCCATACGGTTGGCCAAAATATACACCAACCATGTGCTAGGAAATTACCTCAAAGGGGAACCCTGCACGGATATGTGCACAGTTTGTCTAACTGGGCAGAATCCATGAAAAACTGCTCTTTCCTGTGCCTCTTCCACACTATATATCCATGTACATGGGGTCAGATAGTGGTATACTAATTGTGCGGCCCCCGACACCCCACTATTTGCAACCACATGGTTTTGGTGAACAAAATGTGCTTGGTGGATTGGTTTATAGTAAATAGTCATCCTAGTTTAACTCTTTATTATTTAGTGATTAGGGCTTGAAATTTTCTTCTAACAAACAAAATAACTCCATGAAATCATTAGGAGTCAATATTTGGGGAAAAAAGAAATTTCAAAAAAATGAAAATAATTCATACCATTGGAAAAAGATGGGATGTTACAACATTCCCTCCATAGGAAAACTCATCCTTGTGTTTCCCTTCTTAAGGTGGGAGAATATTATTTTAGAAAATATCCAACCATTGTTATCATTCATCATACTACCACTCTAAGGTCTGATATTGCATGTTGTTGTGCTACCATCACACCCGAACCAAATGAACTAAACATTCTAAGAGAGCCTTCATACTCCAATCGACGATATGTATCTGATCCTCCTCGATGGATTCATGCACTTCCATATCAATATCCTCAGGGTCAATTAATTGGTATGGGTAATAATGATACTAATGAACATATGATATGTTGAAGATATCGTTAATGGAATGATACCTCTATGGAAAAAATTACGTATAGCTATCATACCAACTATCTCCACTATCTCTAATGGTATGACATATCGAGGAAATGAATTTACCTATCGAAATATTTGTTTATGAAACAGTATATGATATACATATAGAAATACTTTATGTCTCCTCATGAGCTCTAGTGGTCTACAATGGTTATCGGTATAAGTATTTTGTCCAGAATAAGCTATATCCAAATTCCTATGAATCAGTTGGACTTGTTATGAAATCTCTTGAATAAGATGGGGACCCAATAGGCTTGCCTCACACATTTCAATTAAGAACAAGGATTATTGAAACAACGTACCATAATGGGATTCACATATATCCATCGAAATTGTTTCTTGAAATCCGTTGTTTAACGATAACCTAACTAGAAGTATAATATTTTCCAAGGAAAATACAAAATCAAGGATACATGATCAATGCATATCCTTTAACTCCTGTATCATACACTCGTACTTTCTGGAAGTCCGATGGTGATATTCTATACTCAAAATAACCTGTGAGAATAATTTTGTTTGAAAACCATCTCAATCATTGATGATTCAGTTGGTGTCTCAGTCTAAAATTATAGAATAGGTATCACCATGAAATTATACTATATATTTGATATATAGCCTTCCATGATCATCTATAGAGCATGTCTTCATGAACTTTATGAAGTGTGAAATCATTGTTTACCAGTCGAGGATCAACTAGACACCATCGATGCCTTGAAAGGATCTCAGAAATTATATCCTGAAATCCATGGTGATTTCATTCCATTTCCCATCAGGAAAATTGAGAAGTTGTAGAATTCTAGAAAGTCAATGTTTTTTTCATCACCTTCTAAAAGGTGGATCACTGAGTGATGAATCCAACTGTCTGCCTCTTCATACCTGGCCACCTATATTTATTCCATATGTCTCAATATATCTTTAAAATACTAGGTTTATCTTCCCAAAAATAGAAATGTGATTCCCTCATAAACTCTTCATGTATATCAAAGTGGACCCATACACATCCCCTAAATAGTAAGGTATCATTCATGTGAAATCCCAAATAAGAAGTGGGTTGAACTATGTTATGTTATCCCTTATAACATGGCCCTCAAAATCTGATAACTACACTATATATACCCACTCTATAAGGAATGATGTCACATCACTAGCTACTATATATGGTTTCCCATGTTGGTCCTAAACATCATAATGCATATTATATAATAGATTAATAAACTTCAACTCATACCTGACCACCTTAACAGCTTCTGTATGAGTATTCATACTCAAGGAATCTTCCACATAATTTCTCATTCTGGGTGTCTAGGATATCTCAAAATCAAATGATTGTGGCTATTCAAAGAACCAATTACGCCTGAAACTAATGTATTACATTGTGGATATATATTTGAGAAATTAATGATATTTGAAAATAATGAATCACACACAAAATATATATTTACTCCTATAAAAATGATCATGAACTGTGACTAATAGATAATGGTCACACAAAGGATTATTATTCTCATGGGGACATAGCTAAAGGGACCCGTATGATACAATTTGATCACCATATATCAACACATTCCACAACCTACCTTTTGAACTATAATAATAAATGTTATATCTTATTCCTAGATCTAGAAGATGTTGTATTAGAGATAAATTCAGTAATCCCACTAACTACAGAAATACTATCTCAAAAGACACATTCTAGTATAATTTATCACCGTTTTTGGTCAATCATAGACGTGACACTGCTAGGTGTTAGAAGTCATTGACGAATCTCAAGTAATATACAACCATCCCAAAGAATATGAGTGTGTCAAATATGTTCATAGGATACTCCTAGGAAACCAAAAATATCACCTTCACTTTTAAAATATATATTCATTCTTTATATATGATATGACCTATTATGTGAAACTCATAGATCAAAAAGTGGTATTTAATTAGAATCACATATAGTTCATGTTATATCACTTTACTATACACATTCTCAAGATGGTTGGATTTATTATGACTTTGGAGAGAGAACAATAATATTTTCTTCTATATATACTAACAAAAAAGATTCAGTATATGGGTAGAAAACCAAATTCATCAGGGACATGAAGGGTACCAAAATTTTCACTAACCTAGATTATATAACCAGATACTTGTATAATCCATACCATCATCAAGACAGTATAACCGGTATTTATTATGCCCTAACATGTAATTTATGGTCACTCGACCTCAAATAAATCACAGAGAAAATAATTTCCCCATATATTTGGTCAAAAATATCATATATACAAGGAAGTGGATACATGTTCATTACCCTAACCTTGTTTAGTCAGAGGAAGTCCACTAACTACCTAATGGAATCATCCTCATTAGAAAAAATTATAGGTGAACCCCAATGTGATGTGAGGGATTGAATAAAACACATAGAAGCCTAGTATTCATGATTCCGATTTATTTCATAGTGATATGTTGTTGAAATCATATAAAGATGAATAGACACTATTGATGCACCTAGAATAAGAGAGATAATGAACTTGTCCAATTTATCATGAGTTAATCCTAATGTAACTTTTGGGAAGTTGTTTCTGAAATAGCATGAAATAGGGGGGGGGGGACTCTACTAACTTCATTTCTGGATTACTCATAAAGAGACCGACTGTCTGGGTTTTCACTCCTCCTATCCCAGTATGATTTTGTCTCTATCGAATGGCCACACGATCCCATTTTCCGATACAAAAATATGTGCTTCACTTGGTTGATGTTAAATATAATATATTGTGATACAAATCACTTATTTGTATACAAGGCATAATTCATCCCATACCGAGAATTTAAACAAAGCCAGAAATCATCAGCATGATGAAACTCCAAAAAAAAATGCATCCAACTAATTTCAATGGGAATCCATTTCCACTTGCGGATTCCCATGGGTAGAAATTCTATCAATGTTTCAAGGGTCATAATATAATTGGATTTCTCAATCACCAGGCCCAAACATCACTTAGTTGTAGTAGATAAAAATTTTTGAGATGTACCTGTATCAAATAAGGAATATACTAAAGTAAGAGATAATAGAATACTACATCTAACAAAAAATAAAATATGATATTCTCCTCTGGAAAATGATAAACTACATATCCATGGCATAAACTATATCCTAGAGATAGGGCTTCAGGCACTTGAGAAGGTATACTTTACTGACGTTGAAACTCTGAGGCCTAAATTACTCAACCATGAACACCTGCTCGGACCAAATAAATTACTGATGACCATCTCTTAGATGATAATGGTTTCATAGACCCTAAACTTGATGGTAATGCTGGCATAGAACCCCATTATCTATTAATTTCTGTAAGGGATTTGTAGAAGTGTTGGAGGTGACACATACTACCACAATATCGACACCTGATTGGTTTCCTCATGCAGATGGGATTTTTGTGGCATGGAAATCCTCACTAGTGACACACCACATTACCATCAATGTGTTCCACCTGGATGGTAACTCCCACATATGCACCCATTAGTTATTTCTTCCTTCTACTAGTTAAACCACCACTATTAATGGAATCCAAAATTCCATATTTCTCATTTCATGATTCCTTCATCTTTTTTCAAATGAAAGGGTACTTCTTCACTACCTCACAAATGATTGTTAATTGAAATATGTTCACATATGAGCGAATGGATTATGCAAGCCAATCATTGAATTTCTTTGTAGTATACAAATTTTCAAATGACAATATTGGCGTGTGTCAACAAATTTTTTGTTAAGAGAACTGAATATTCTGTAAAAAAACATGTCATCTTACTGAATGTGCATGAACTCCCATGTTTGCTAAATAGTCAAATTCTGATGAAAGATACAGTCAAAGAATGATTTTCATAATTCTTCCCAAACCATACCATAATGTTGACCATCTTGAACAAAAATTTCCTCAATCTTGTTGTTGGTGTCCCGTAGCATAATTGTCATGAGTTGTCCCCTCCATTCAATATGTGTCTCAATATTCATGAAGATAGAATGCATGCAATTTTTCCATGAATCTACACCCTATGGTCCCCTATTCCCAAAAGGGTGGAAGGGTGCTGCTACTGGATCTCCCTGGTCATCTATTTTTTGGTAGGGTTAGGTTGGGGAGCACCTTGAATTTTAGTTCTGAAATGAAGAAATCTATCATCGATTTCAGAATCCATACCCAGTAGAAAGTTTGTAGGAGGAGCCTCATGTAGAACTATAGGAGGCACTATGGATGGTTCAGTGCCGACGACCTCTAGATTATTATCATATACACTTTCTTGGCTTACAAAAATAGGTCATCATAGTGGAATATCACTATATTTGAAATGAATCTTCCTAATATAATATTTATAATAGATATAGACTTTGATAATGAAGGTATAGGTACAATCCTCCCTATAGGATCCCTAGAAACGATAACATACTCCATAGGCCAGGTCTGGGTGATATGAATGACTCATATATGAAACATAAGAGACACGACCTACAACACTCCACTAAGATGATTCAGGGTCAAGGTCTAATATAAGGTAACCATTATACATTAAAGGTTTGATTATTATTTTTTCTTTAATAATGAAATTAAATTTCCATTAAATGTTTTCTCTAGTTAGATCACTAATTCCAACATATAAGCTCCCATACACCTTATAAATATTAATATGGTGTCCATTTAATCCAAACCATAACGTGTTACAACCCATGAGGCCATTGTTCCAGGGTCAATGTTTATTAATTGGCTATATACAACATCTGATTTAATATATACTAGAAAAGGTTGTAAGATATGGGGTGAAAAATTAAGTGAAAATAGTTTTTTCTAAGTCCTGAAATTGAATTTCAGTGTATTTCTATATGTAATAAAAAATTTACAATTAGTCCAAATAAAAAATCAGATATAGAAAACACATGGTGAACAAGAAATTCATGATGAAAGGTAAATATGCAATTGAATAATTCGTGGAATTAAAATACTATATGTGCCAGTTATGATGAATGATATTTATTAAATAATATCATTAGTATGATGATATTTGTTTTACAATAACATCAAAATCCAAAATAGTAAAAAATAGGTGTTTCGCATAATGATAAAATATATAAAATCATAACAAGCCAAGGAATAAAATATTTTTCCCATCATAGGAATTTTTTTATTTACACTATACAAGGAATAAATACTCTTAGGATGAAGCTCAGGACCAAATTACAATATCCCAGTCTCTAACTAATCTAAAAATGGTAAGAGAAAATGAAAACCTCCACATATACAACATAGCTCGTCCCTGAGATGGTGGTCAAAATAGCTCTACTGTGCCCCCCCAAATTCCAGAGGCTTACGACTAGAAATAAGGGCCAAGGCTACATCAATTGGGAGACTATTTCATCATTGATATGTGTGGGTAGCATCAATATAAATAATACATGAAAATAAATAATCATAATCTATAATATCAAACTATTAACCCACCTTAGTAAAAGTAGTATCAGCAAAAAAAAACAAAAAGAAATACGTATAAAATATACATGAATAAAAAAATGCTGGGAAGATTAATAATAAAAATAAAAATATAATAATGATCAATTTGAGGTATATATACATAAAATTAATATACAAGGGGTGCGAGATACATTAATATCCCACATGTCACCAAAATATACAAACAAGAAAGAGATGCTATGTCTAGAATCTCGAGCGTTGTGTTGTTTCTTTCCAGCTAAAGTCCATCCTGGAACTACAAATCAAGCTTTAGATGTTGGATGAATCCAATTATCTATACCTATATAAATAATTTCATCATGGGTACCAATGATTTCCATGTACGGTGTGATATACAATCTCTATATGTAGCCTCCCATGATGTATAGGAAAATGCATTTTATGAAATCTTAAATCAATAGTGTACCATTAAAAATACATTAACTAACAAAATAAATAAATTAGTACCTTGTAAAGGGTTCCATATGGAAATCTGTTCAATTTACTTTATTCATCCTAATGTGGTGAGTAAGAACAAAATTAGCATGTAAAGTTAAAGTGGATGAGATAATATATGAGGTGGTGGTCTTCCCCCAAGCTTGTGATTGGGCTTAGAGGACACATCCCTATTTTTAAAAAACCTAAGGTAGTTTTCCTATTTTAGAAAATTTATTTACATTTCTAATTCAATGGAAAACCCCTTTATAAAATTTGAGAGAGTCCCCTTGAGATTTACATATAAATTCATAGGGAATTGTGGAGTATTACTAGAGGGTCGTGGCGTGTTGAAAATAACTTGGGAGTGCATCCATGGAGACCGATGAATGATGTACCATGTTTCACTCTATGTATGGTGTGATATATTTCAAGAACTATCATCTGATTTCATCCTTTGTTTTTCAATTAGGGGCATGAGTCTCTCTCGTTCCTTGGTAAAACTATCAATCCATTGATCCTATCCAAGGGGTCTCTCCTAAGGAACCAATGTCAATCATGTTGATGTAAAACTAAATAACACATTCAAATCCCATTCTAAGAATTTCTAGGATATCACTCATCCGGATTAGAATAACATCATGACTTGACATAATAGTATGATGGTATCAATATATATGGGTCACATGGACTGAAGCACATCTCCGCATATGCTATAAAATTCCTACTAGCAGTGAGAGTATATGGTGTTGATAGTGGGGAAACTATAACCTCATTTAAGCGTAAAAAACATGTTCAATAAATCATGAATCAAAATAAAATAGTGGAATAAGTATCCAAAAGAAAAAAATAAGTGGAAGTATAAGATTACTTAATATTATAATAATTATATTTCCAACACCAATATACAGTTCATGTTAAGAAGATACATAACTAACAATGTAGACATTAAAAATGATAAAATATACAAGATATAACAAGAAAGAAAATAATAGAAAATTAAATTACTAAGGATTGTATACATAAGGATAATTATCTCTATCTGGGTCTTGAAATCTTTACTCCTAGGTTTTATCTAATCAACACAATCATTCTATCATGGTCCTAAAAATATTATGTAAACTCGAGTACACATGTGTAATGGTAAAACAAGCATGGTGTGAGATAATAATTCCATTATGCTCCCACCAATAGTGTATATGACTCAATCCAATCCATAAATGTAAATGATCAATGCCTGGGTAATAGGAATAAATTAATAGATTGAATAAATAAACAATAACCCACCTAGGTTCCCAAAGGACCCCAAATGGATATACCTCCTTCATCTTATAGCTGGAATGTTACTTTTAAATGACTATATAAATAGTTTTAATACATGTATATATGTAGTTTAGTTATATATTGAATTAACCTATATGAACCAAGTGTGTGAGAACTCCTAATGGCCATATACAAGGAAAAATTGTTCCTCGATGCACTGGGGAATATCATAGGCATCTATAACAAGTTTAAACCAGCCTATAAATCCTAAAATATGGTCAATACCATAAATCCTTATAGGGTGAATGATTTCAAACATAATCCCTTAGGATGGTGGGTAATCATACGTGGGTGTACTCTAATCATGGTACATATTTCCTCAGCCCAGCACTCATATAATATCACTAGTGTGAGATACCATACTTAACACCGACTGTTAGAGACTGTGATCCTTCCTACCCAACAGAAACCATTCCATCATTCCAATTCCTATGTATAAGGCGTAATCAAATTTATTGTCATTGTGAATGATGTAATACCACTAATTTCATTACATTTACCAATCCCATATAAATTAATCATCATATTAGAAATGAACACTATGAGGCAGTACCTCTCCTGGTTTTCATATATATAACCCACTATAATCATGGGAATTCTATTAATAAAATTCATTTATGTTGTGAATATTAAATTATAGAATGATGTGCGTTCATACCACAAAATTCAAATCCATTTTTTGTGAAAAAAAAATAAATACTATGAAGAATGCAATTCATCACGAATCATTCCATTCATTGTGATCAAGACATTACATTTAAAACTTTTAGGTAAGTTGACCATCACACACACATACCATATCATTTTAAACATTCCATAAAATTTAAAAAAATATGGAATTTAATTTTACATAATTTTATAGGAACATAGAAGATATCAAAGACAATTATGAAATTCCCTACATGAGCAATTCCACGTACTATGAATGATAATAACATAGGAGGTTCATGGTTCAAAATATACATTTCTCAAAGGATGGACTCTCATTTTATAACTCCAGAATTTCCACGTACAAATCTATCCATATACAATCTATGATATCAATTCAAAGAAGAAGAACCAAATAATCGAGACAATAACAATTTATGGCACTTTATTTGGTTTAAAAGACAATACCCCTCCGTCGAGGTGTTTCTTTACAAAACAATAACATTTTTCATAATATAATTATTTATCACCACAAAAAAGATCAGTCCCATGAGTAATAACTCAATTTACATTAATTAGTATTTAAGGAAAACAATTAAAAATGGAAATTAAATTCGTAATGGTTAAAATAGAATTTTGATGGTTCCATTATCATTTTCACACATACATGTAAGGGTAAACCCATTATCAATCTAAGAAAATTATTTATAAGTAATTCATATCATCTATAACATTTAAGAAAAATTTAAAACCATGCCAATATACCCTTGGGGTGCCTAGGGTTGAGGTTGACAACCTACAATTTCTGAAAAATTCTTAAAGGGTGTAATAGAATCCAGAAAGATAATATAATTATAAAGGAATGAATTAAAAGGATATTATTGAAAATTTGAGGCATGAAGAACAACATCTCTCTTTATTAATAGATGAAAAAATATGGAAGAATCCACAGACCACCTACCTAGTCATTGGAAGACAGAATTATCCAATATCAAAGCTTGATTCTATCCGTTTTGGAAGAGATATGAGAAATAGACATTCACCATGAAAATTGGGAAATTGATATCTCACCAAAATATAATAGCTGATACCAAACTAAAAAATTAAAGTTATTAAATGGAAAGAGATATTACAGTTGTGGAACCATAGGGATTGACAGATCTTGAATCAGTCTATGGATGGAAGTGTTTTTGTAAATCATAGAGGAGGCTTGAGGAGGAAACCATGGTGCCAAATGAGGGATCTCATCCACCAGAGGAATAATAATTTAAAAGTAAATTAGTATTTCACCTTCATTAATGGAAAAATATTATTTTCACCCCAAAACAAAGGTCTCATAGTTTGGTCACATGTATTGGCTAAACGGTGCACTAATTATGCAGCACTGTTTGCTTAAGAAACTACCCCGAAAATTTGTACATCATATTTACCAAAAATATATTCACACCATTTGGGAAACGGTCATATTTACTACTTAATAAGAAATAATCGTGTAGTACAAGAGCTCGGTTTTGAATAAACAAAAACATCCCATGTGGGGAACTTATGCACCTCTTATAAAGGTCTCATGGTTTTCTATTGGAGGCCACACGATTTTAAAAAAAATCATGTGGCTCTATCAGACCAACCAAACCATGATATTTTAGAGGATTACACAATCAAAAATTAATAGATAATTTGAATTACCAATTGGTATTTTACCAATTTTCAAAAGAAAAACACAGTCAAGTTTTCATACTTTCAGAATTACGTTTCAATGATATGTGTTGAAAATTAAACATCCAGTAATCACCAAGGTTCTAATTCCTATATATTTCCATAAGGTACATTATCATGGGGAATTACAACATCCCCATAAATTAATATCTCATCCATGATAAGAGTTTGGGAATAATAAAAACATCACTTGACCTCTGAGGGTTGTGAAGTTTCATTAAAACAATCGGGAGTCAATTTCCAAATTCCCAAAACACCTTCATGCATAATCTAAGAATAAAAAACATAAGCCATAAAGCTCAATAATATGGTCATTTATGAACATAAAACATAAACAACACATTCCAAATCCCCTTAGATAGAGACATGATCACTTTATCATCTATTTAAACAACATAACAGAGGTGCTCCCCACCTTAGTTAATTTACATCAGAATGGACCAACTCAGAACTATGACATATCCCACCTATAGAATCGGGATTCAAATATGATTCTGTGCAATATAAGAGTGCTCCATGTGTGATTTTGAAATAGTCAAATGACCAATTTACACAGAACTCACCAAGAAAGGTCATGGTAGATTTTACTGAAGTTCTCAGCTAGAAACATACTACAATTGACTCCACCCGATATAATCATATAAAATGTTATATCACAAACCATATTCAATGAACAATAGGAAATATAGAAGGTGCCTCATCCAATTGACCATTCTCAAGAGTCTCAATTTTTAAGTCTTGAATATTACTACCAAAACGTCAATTCGTTCTTCCATGTAATTTTTTGTTTACAACAAACACATGCACCAATTTACATACCCGAATTCCTATGAAAATCCTTGGTCAATCCAATACCTAACCATTTATACTATCATGCCTCCACATGGAAAATGGAGTAATATAGTTATAGCCTATATAATTTCCACCATTTCGAAAACATCACCTCAAATCCAAACAACATGTCTGGGGTAACCTTAGATTCAATGATCCTGAGTCTTAGAACTAACCAGGGTAGTCTGCAGTCCAGTTTTACAAGTGCGACATTGGATAATTAAACAATGTCTACATTAGGTCCTTGAATGATACATGTAAAATATCCACCCATACTTTAATTCAAAAAATAATTGTTGGTATCCAATAGTTTATCCATGCATTTCATACATTGTAACACAAGAAATACTCATGACTAATAAATCTTCAATAAGAACCATGTATCCCACATGGATCACTATCAAACCCACCAAACAATCACAAAATATATTAAATATTTAGTGCAGCATAAGAATGAAACATACTTATTTCATCAAATATTAATAAAATATAAGTGAAATTATATTCTCTTTAAAAATAGTATAGTAATAGGAAATAGTAATGGAGAAGGAAAAAAGAATGATCAGGACACTATCATTCAACTTTCATTTATGGAATATCAGAATCTCATGATAGATTACCACCATTAACTGAACTGAAATTACTTAACCATCCAAGTAATATCATGATCATTCCATATTATCCACTTAATTCATCCATGAAAAAAATATTTCTAATAGGTTTCATACATATCCAACCACCATAACATAATGCTTCAGAGCAAGAAAAACAACAATTTCAACTCCAAAATATCAAAGGCATTATTGAAAATCCAAAAATTTAAAAATAATTCTTCATTGTTTTGTTCCTTTTTTAATTAAATACACCTTACCAACATGACACTCATCACCTTAGGAATCTCAATGTTAACAAATTAATAGAGATACAAGACAATTTTAAAAATGCTAAATCAAAACCATCTTAAATGTAAGTGTATAAATAGTGTGAGTCATGATCACCATGTCAAGGAATTTTACCAAAAAACGAAAACCTAATAGACCAGCATGACAAAAAACCTGTGTTTCAAAGAAGTCCTCTTGAGAATTTAGAAAAACTCATTTCTTAATAGACTAGATAAATCTAGTATGGATATGACGCTAGATTATTCTATGTAGCACCATGCTCAATGATTTCACCGAACTCAACTGGTTCCTTTCAACATTTGACCATCAATAAGAACCATTTATGAAAACACAAACTACCTCAAGGGTTTAGATTCAAGAAATGACATCATGAATACCATCAATATGTTTCCTCGCATTGGAATTCAAGTATCTAAGGGACTATACCAAATTTTTTGTCCAACGTAATACCTCCCCATATGAACATTATCTTAAAAAATGGCATACAAATTCATCCATCCATGATGAATAATTAAGGGTGAAGAGACCATTGATGAAACCGGTCATGCCCAATGAATGACTTACTAGCTAAATGCAAGAATTACTCATGTTTGAGGCACATACAAACGGCCAAGAAAACTTAAACCCTCGTTTAAACATGGGTATTATTCAAAATATATGCATCCTACCAATGAAAAAGAAACATTAACGACATAAAACATTAGAAACTCATGGAATGTAGAAAGGCATTGTAGTATAAGGACACTAACTACCACTTGCTAGCCCCTTCAGAATAAAAAATGTAGCACCACAAAAATATTATGGTATGTTTCTCTTAAATACATTTGTGTCATAGTCTATATTTTCTAAAGCACAGATTTTCTTAGAAATAACACTTGCTTATTTAAGAGATAGTCATATCCTATCCATTGAACATAAATTTTCCCCTTTTGGGTGTTGAATTTTGAAAATATGTCATACACGAATGTGTGTAGGATGACATTTAGAGTCTGCGAGAATTAACTAAATTTTTTTTGAATAGTAACATACCCATATAAATAGTATCCTACACTTATGAATAGTAACTTACCATAGTGAATATTAATATGAGTCATATAAATGTTATCCACACCCAAGAATGTATAAATAAATTTAGGAAACATAAAAATGAAGTTGAATAATTTAAGTGTTTAAATTTATCGATTAAATAATGATTTTAATTAAATATTAAAATAATCATATATAGATTTTTTTGGAAAATGGAATTCATTTATATATTCAACATGTCAAAAAATGGTTAGGGTGCTTTTTTGGGATTTTTCTAAAATACTTGAATTTTTTATGAATAGTAAAATGAAATAATTTATGATAAATGCTAAATAAGGGAATTGTTGATTAATTGATGATTATATGTTGGGGTTATCCCAATTGGTTTGAATTAACAATCCACTTTTTCTATAATACATCAATGAATACTCACATTTACTTTTCTTGAGATTAAATAATAATTTAATGATTATGATATTAAGAAAACTCTTCTCCCCACCATTATAAACCCCCTTCACTCACTCCTCCCTTCACTCACCTCACGCTTTGTACCTTTCCAATATGAATCCAAAATCTCAATCCAAGCTGCTCTCCCACATCCAAAATCCCCCATCCTCTTAAAAAAACCAAAACCTCTCCCTTTTAGAGGTTCTCAAAGGAGGAAGTCTCAAGAGGTAAATTCATCATTCCAATTCCTTGTTTTCTTTTATGTTTTTGTGTTTTTTCGTTCCTCAACTCCCTTCATCCATATAATATGATAACTCCAGTAACATAAATGATGTTTAATGTTTTTATGCTAATGGGATATTTCATTATCTTCTCCCCTTTCCCCACTTTTTATTTTAATGAAATGAAAGAACCGTTTGAGATGTACCAATTTAGCACATTCATGGACTACAATTTATCAATTTGTATTATTATATATAATTCTAGCCATGAAACCATTTTTTTTATGGTTAAACTATATTATTATATATGTAATATATCTTATTTTTGGTTCTATAATCCTTTTTTATAAATGGTATTACGTTATAAAGCAGAACATGTTCTTTGTAATCAAACCCACTCATTAATGAAAAAAGTTGTCATTATGGTTTTATATCACAATTCGACATCCAATAAGTATAAAAATTTAATTTAAGACCATTTAATCTCCTGGATATTCAATAATTGAATATAAATTCAATTCTGGAAAACCACTTTCATCTTACATGTTTACCCAAACCGGAATATAAACGAACTGGTCATTAAAACCACGTAAACTAACGAGCTCAAACAATGAAATTGAACCTCATGACCAATCAAACGGTTATAAATAAACATAAAATGATTATAATAAACCAATTAAATATATAGCATGTTCTGGAATTAGTAATTAATAATCCTAATTTGTTTATTCATGTCATCAAAAACATGTGAAGAGCACTAATGGGTTTAAGGTAAGGGATCCTCTCTCTCACTTTTGTTCAAAAATATCCTTTATGTTGTGCACTTTTATTTTCAATACCTAATGATGGGGTATGTTTCCACAACTCTCCCATAATTACCTTATGATATATAAATAATGGGATCCCACTACCTATCATTAAGACCTAACAAGAACACTCGTTACCATGTCAAAATGTTTGTAAGGGGTTTTCTCATATCACTTTGAAATATGTGGGATTTCTATTGTTCGCCACTTATTTCTTATATATGGTAAAGTTGAAATGAAATTTGATATATATAATCATGTTTGAATTTATATTCATGATATTTTTTTATTCATATGACTGCTATTAACAGTTGGTCTTACAACTCAATTGATTACAACATGGTAACGAGTTGTGTCTCAAATATCACTTCATTGTGACCTGCTTAGTATTGTGCTCCTACTCATTATTACATGGTGTACCTACAGCCCATTTGATATCAGTTTTAATATGATATTATAATATATTTAAATTTCCATATTATCATATCATGGATATGATTATTGGATAAGTCATATTCCACTTTACATATGGTATTTAATTTGAATGTTGTTTTGACTATGAAAAAAATGATGAATCTTTATCCTATATTATAAATAGATAATGTAAATGCATATTACTCATGTGTTTAATATATGTATAAATAATTCATTAGATAGGTAGTCGTAGGTGGGGCCCACTACAACCCCTTGATGGATCGTTAGTTCTCATGAGAATAATCAGTTGGTAACAAACCCTTCGAGTTTGTCTTAATAAATCAGATGGGTTTCTACCCACAGAACAAAACTATTTTTACCGTATTAGGGTACCATGGGCTAGATACATTATTTCCAATCAATACTGATTTTATTTGTTAATCATCAATTATTACTATCTATGAGTTATTCACTATAGAAAAATATATGGATGCAGATTCACTTTTGGTTTATTAATGGCATGTGTTTTTCATTTATTCACCATTACATTTTGATTTTGATTTTTTTTACAATTCATTTATTATTGACTCATGCATAAACTATTTTTAACCCTTACTGAGCGTTTGAGCTCACTCCTTTCATTTTTTATCTTCAACATTTGATGAAGAGAAGATAATTTATATAGTTCATGTGGTTGATGTTTTTAGTTTTTTTATATATTGTATTTTATAACCTTTAAAATATAATGTGAGTGTCATTTATATATCTATTTTCATCAAGACTACTATAATTATTGTTCCTTTTGGATTTTCATTCCATCTATCCATGCCAATATAACAATTAATGCACTAGATTTGTTTTAATGGGGTCAGGGCATTACATTTTGTATCAGAGGAAGTTTAGTAGTAAACACGAAATCTAGATTAGAAAACATAGATTAGTTAACAAATCCCTAAGGTAGTATTTGAGGACAAAAATTCAAGAACATCCCAGTATCTTGGTAAGGAAATGATTATGTGTAATGGCACAGACCTCTCCGGCCCATTCCATTGTCAAAAAGAGGGTCATGAAGTATTCTGAAGGGTAAAATAGACTTTTCCCACACTTTTTCAGAATTTTGAAACTACACGCCGTGTAGTGTGAGTACATGCCATGTACCCAATCACCGGGTATACCCCGTGTTGAAGTTTGTGCCCTTGCCATGTGAAATAAATGGGTACAAGCCGTGTACCCCATACAACACGCCATGTAGTCCCTCCCCACGTACGCGTTACCTTCAAACTGTGTGTTGACCAGTCAACGGCCATGTGCCGTGTTGGAGTCGTGCCCTTATCGTGTGAAATAAATGAGTACACGCCATGTAGCAAATACTACACGTCGTGTAGCCTCTCCCCGCATATGCGTTACCTTCAAACACTGTGTTGACCAGTCAACGGATTCGTGCCACATTGAAGGCCGTGCTGGAAGCCAAGTGGTGACCGTGTGAAATGGATGAGTACAGCCATGTACCATAATGTACACGACGTGTACTTTTGTTTTTCACGCCTATAAAATGAGGGTTCCATTCCTCCTTTTCAACTCACCCCTCTCCTCCCCATTCCTCTGAGCAGAGCTCTCCCATGAGATTAGAAGGCTCTTTTTCTTCCATAACATCTTCGTCCGAGCTCCGATTTACGATCAGTCAGCGTCCACGGGATCGTAACAATGAGGCAGAACTTTTGAGATTGGATCCATTTTTTTTCATTCGGCCTGTACTTTCCAACATCCACCCGAGGAGGATTTGCTGGGATTTGACATAAGTGATGGACACCGACATATATCTTCTAAAGTTGATCCGAGGGAGCATTGTGATCAGAACCTGTTGAGGTAGGGATCTGACCTTCATCTCTCTAAATTGTGCATCATGCGGGGTGGGTATCCTGTTATTTTCATGAGAACCAGTTGTACTATTAAATGAAGATAATAACTGGTTAAAGAATGGGGATGGAGAATTTGTTATGTTATCTTTTTATCCTGTGATATTATGTTGTGAATTGAATATGCTTATGCCTACTGAAACTCACGGTTGTTGGGGGCCTTTTCTTGCGCAATTAAATGTTTCATTATCTTTCTAGACTATTTTTGTGAATGGATCTTTGTTGAATGAGAAATTTCATTAATCACATCATGTTGGCTGATTAAAATCTGGAACCCTTGTGTGATCACCCCGAATGAACAATATGGAATAACGAACATGTGGGTTTTGTCTTGGTTACGTGGTGTATGAAAGGGGGGTGAATCCTGTGTTGTTACGAATGGGATGGGAAGAGGGGCTGTGGTAAATGATGTTAAAGGGGCGATGATGTGGCACAAACCCGGTTTTGTGGGTTGCTATGGATCGGGTGAGCAGCGGGTCTACAGTTGGCTTGGTTGTGGGGTGGTGTGAATGCTATGTTAGTGATGGGAAACGGGGCTACGATAAATGGTATCAAGGTGTGATGTTTTTTGGTGTGTGTGGTTACGGTGGTTGGAAGCGGAGTAGCAGGGATGGGTTTGAATGTGAATGAGATTTGGGTTGTGAATAATAAATAAAAATTGGAAGAGTTAATAAATGGTGGGGCTTGGAAAAGAAATGGGATTAATAATAAATGGGTTGGTTGGTTAATAAGAAAGGACTTGTTGTGTTGCTTTTGTTTTCCTAACTTGATTTGTGGATTGCATGGATATCTTTTACGAAGAATTTATATGGTTGGTTGTGGATAGTTTCCTAGTAGTTAAGGAACTAATAAGCTGATTCTGTTGAAACATGAAAACCTAAATGGGGTTTGGGGTTGTTTGTTGTATGCATGCTTCGTAGTAGCAGTGTCGAGGCACATGCTTAGTTCTCTGATTAGAAGCCATAGGTTGGGATGATTTTTTGGTATATATATATATATCTGTATCTTTGTGTTTTATCGCACCCCACCCATGTTGAGCACTTTGTGCCGAACACTCCCATTTCATGGAAGAGGGTGTTTTCCCCCTTAGTTACTAGCTTATTCCTGCTTCTTATTACCTAGGCTATGATTTCTTGAGGCAACCTTACACCGAAGACCCTTTAGGTAGGTTTCGATTAGGGTGGTTTTGGCCGAAGACTCTTTGGGCAGGTTTGTTTCCAAAGAATCTTCGGGATGAGGCCGAGGTGTGTGCAGATGGTATACGTGGTTGTGAGGCCCAGGTGTGTGCGGCCGTGATACGTGGTTTTGAGTCCCCGGTGTGTGTTGGCGGGATACATGGTTGTGAGGCCCAGGTGTGTGCGGGTGGGATCTGTGGTTTGTGAGGCCCAGGTGTGTGCGGGCGGGAAGAGTGTGTCAGCGTCAGGACATTCTCCATTTGGAAGAGAAGCTAACTAGTGGGAAAGGGTGCGGGGTACCCAATACTATTGTTCTTATATAATACTACCTATTGTGATTGTGTTTTTCGTGAATGTGTCTGGTGAGGATTGGGTGGATATAATTCCTTGTTATGTTTCTTCTGTTGTTCTCACGGGACATTAGGATGTATCCCCACTTCTACATGATAGCTTTAGGTTTCCCTACTGAGTATACTTTTATGCTCACCCTACGTTTACTTTCAGGTTTCTAGGAGGACTACCAGGGCCGTGCGAGACCCTACTAGTCGGGATAGTTGGAGTTGTTGTAGTTGTTGTGCTATTGTTTCTTTTGGGAATTGTACTTTTGAGATTTCTTTTACTTATACCTTGTTCTAGAACTATTTAAACATGCATGTGGGATTGGTATGGGTTTTTTTCTATACACTTCTTCTTTTCCTTTTTTGGTGGTTCACTTGTCTTATTTACCAATCATAGATAATAAAAAGGTTAATGCCTCCCATACTTGTGAAAACTCATACCCTTGGTGCTTGTTGCCACCCCGGGGCCTACAGGAGGCGGGACTCAGGGTTCATTATCTCCCTTCCACCATTGTCAGCTCAGGAGGGCCATCTTTGGTGGGAGGGGGTCGTGACAGAATGGTATCATAGGTGATGGCTGAGAGATAGGATGGATTTTGGAGTTAGGAACAGTGAGGATTTCAAGGGATGGTAGGGAAATAGTGTTGGTTAATCTTTGTGCATGTCATAGGCCAGGGAAGACCGACTAGGACATGTGATTTTAGGGCCCCCAATGATCTAATGCAAGGACTCTGTGTCTACCGAATGACCATGTGAGACTACGTTGATTGCAGGGTAGAGACCCTAGGGAAGGTACATGCATCATCATGATTGTGTTTTACATGATTTGGGTGTTCTGGGATAGAAATTGAATCGAATGATAAAAAGAAACCCTGAAAAATTTCCTTACTACATGGGATTATGTGACCTTTGTTTACCATACAGCTATGGCACCTGGACGTCATCCCCGGGTGGCTTAGATAGTCAAGGCCCAGCAGATTCAGGCGGTTGTTCAGTTTAGGATTTACCGAGAGGAGGAAGATAACCAGTGGTAGAAGACTCTACATTCTTTCCAGCAGAAAACCCTCATGAAGTATGAGGTTAGTACTTTGGATATGGAGACAGAGGGGTGGATTGAGGATCTAGGGATCTCTTTTACATTAATCCATGCTCCTAGGGAGTACTGGGTTCCCCTAGTAGTTAGTCAGCTGAGAGGTGCGGCGCGATAGTGGTGGACGCTCTACCTCGTAGAGAGGATACAGGCAGAGGTTATATGGGCTGGCGATGTGACCACATCGATCTAGTGGGGACATTCTTATATTACAGATGCAACCATACGATGTCATCCTAGGAATCAACTGGTTGTTTTCTCTTAGTTCCGTTATCGACTTCTTCCGATGAAGAGTCGTTTTCTCCGATCTGGACGGACAGCGTGTAGCTTTTGTTGGTGAGAGGAGCTATCAGGTGGGAAGCCGGCGTGTGGAGCCTCTCCTTTCTTTGTTAGGTGGGTTATCAGTGGTTCCAGATGATGCAGAGATGATGAATGTCCCAGAGGTTTTTCGGGAGTTCCTCGATGTTTTTCCCAAGGAGGTAGTGACTCTACCCCCCCCCCCCCCCCCGACGCGACGTTGAGTTCAGGATAAACATATAGCCTGGTGCCCGTACGATTTCAATGGCCCGTTATCGGATGGAACATTCGATGTTGTGGGATTTGAGGATCCATATAGATGACCTGATGGATAAGGGGTTTGTTCGACCCAGCGTGTCGCCATGGGGAGCTTTAGTTTTGTTAGTGAAGAAAGTAGATAGTGGACTCAGGTTATTGATAGACTACAGAAGGTTGAATCAGGTAACGGTCAAGGACTGTTACCCCCTTCCAAGGATAGATGATCTCTTCAACCAACTGAGGGGAGAAGGTTGGTTTTCTAAGATCGACCTATGATCAGGATATCATCAGCTGAGGGTGAAGGACAATGACACCTCAAAGATTAATTTTAGGTGTAGGTACGTGCACTTCGAGTTTGTAGTGATACCTTTTGGATTTACAAATGCACGCGCTGTGTTCATGGGACGTATTAACTTTGTCTTTCGAGAGTTTCTAGATTCGTACGTCGTTGTGTTTATTGATGACATCCTGATCTACTCAAGATTAGAGGATGAGAATGTTGAGCATCTCAGGGCAGTCTTGGAATTCCTTTGACATCACCATCTTTATGGGAAATTGTTGAAGTGTAAGATCATGACACAAGAAGTACACTTACATAGGCACATAGTGTCTCAGCATGGAGTGTCAGTGGATCCATTGAAGGTGGTGGCAGTTGTTTCTTAGGCGGCACCCAAGAGCGAGGAAGAAGTTCATAGTTTATTAGGATGAGTAGGTTACTATCGTAGGTTCGTTTCAGACTTCTCTCAAGTTGCTGATCCATTGACAACTTTGACTTGGATAAACCAGGTATCCTTATGGAGTGAGGAGTTCCAGAAATCTTTCGACTACCTGATGGAGATGTTGGTCAATGCTCTAGTTCTCAGGTTCCCAGAGGAAGGTTTGTTGTATGAGGTGTTTTGAGATTCTTATGGCCATGGTTTGGGGTGTGCACTGATGCAGAAGAAGGGTGTGAGCTGTTATGGGTCTAGGCAGTTGTGCCCTCACAAGCGTAACTATACCACCCATGACCTGGAGCTTGCAGCAGTAGTGTTTTCACTGAAATTTTGGTTACATTACCTCTTTGGGGAGCACTTTGTGGTCTTCACAGATCACAAGAGCCTGCATTATATCTTCTCTCAGCATGACCTGAACTTACGGCAGCGGAGATGGGTCGAGTTCCTCCAAGACTATGACATTGAGATCTCCTAAATTGAAGGTAAGGGCAACGTTGTGGCTGATGCCCTGTGCAGGAAGTTGCATAAGAAAGTGGTTCGGGAATCCACTGGCGCTTGGAAAGCGATGGGAGAGTAGGCCACCTAACACTTGGATGCAAAGGTGGAAGGTGTTAGAGACTGTTTCTTTCAGATGATGGTGCATTCCTCCTTATTGCAGTAGGTGGAAGAGTCTCAGTGGTGGGACTCTGAGGTGGAAGTAATGCAGGATCGTGTCGTTCAGGGGAACGGTCCAGATGGATAGTCAGAGGACAACCGACATCAGATGATTTTTCATGGAAGTTTGTTAGTTTCAGAGGCGATGCATGAGGGAGTTCTCCATGAGTTCCATAGATCAGCCTTGGTGGTACATCCGAGAGTTTCAAAAATGAACCAAGGCATGAGGGAACAGTTTTGGAGGGCCAGGGTGAAATGGGAAGTGGCAAAGTTTGTGTCTAAATGCCTAGTGTTGCAACAAGGGAAGGCTGAACACCGTGTTCCCAATGGTTTTTTGTATCCTTTAGATATCCCCGAGTGGATGTGGGATGACATCTCAATGGACTTCATCACAGGACTACCCAGAGCTCAGGGTGGTTTTGATCCGATCTGGGTAGTGGTGGATCTTCTGATGAAATCAACTCACTTCTTGGCAATTAAGGAGTCTAGCCTGGTGATTACCTTAGCACAGAGGTACATAGACGAGGTGGTGTGTTTGCAAGGAGTTCCAAAGACTATCATCTCAGACTGGGATACTCGGTTTACCTCATGAGTCTGGAGGGGGTTATAGCATGCTTTTGGCACCCAACTACGCCTTAGCACTGCTTTCCACCCCTAGAACTATGGGCAGACAGAGTGGACTATCGAGTCATTGGAGGACATGCTATGAACATGCATTCTAGATTTCGGAGGATGATGGGTACGACAGTTGCCTTTAGTAGAGTTTTCCTACAACAACAGCTTCCACTATACTGTTGGAATGGAACCGTTTGAGTCATTGTATGGAAGACCATGTCGTTCACCAATTAGGTGGGCAGAGGTTGGTGAGACAGGTGCTCTTGGGCCAGAGGTAGTGTAGATCCCCACATAGAAAGTCCAGCTTGTACGTGAGAGGATGAAAGCGGCTCAGGACCGACAAAAGTCTTATGCTGATTGTAGGAGGAGTCCATTGGAGTTAAAGGTGGGAGAAGATGTGTTATTAAAAGTTTCCCCTCGACGAGGGAAGTGGAGGTTCGGGAAGGGGAGGAATCTCTCACCAAGGTTCATCGGACCTTTTGAGGTGCTGAGGCGAGTCAGCGAGATGGCATATCAGCTAGCCCTGCCACCTCAGTTGGAGAAGGTTCATGACATCTTCCACATCTCCCAACTATGTCGATACATACATGACAACTCTCAATTTATCGACTGGGGAGAGTTAAATATAGGAGACAACAGGACCTTTGAGGAATGACCATTCAGAATCGAGGATCGTAAAGAGAAGGTGCTCCGTGGATGAACCATTCCCTTGGTTCGTGTGTTGTGGAGGCATGGCGGCCTCGAGGAGAGCACTTGGGAGAGAGAGGCTCGGATTCACGCTCAGTACCAGGAGTTGTTTTGCCTTGTGTTTTCTTTGTTCTTCTGAGCTTTGTTTTGATTTTATACTCTGTACCTTTATTATATGGAATGATTGGCTTGTCGGTTATGATACCTTTAGTTTCCTTGTTATCTAGAAGTGTGTAGCATGTCCGGATGTGTGGGGAAAGGGAAAACCTGACCCTTAATCGAGACGCATTAATGCAGAAGTGATTGATCCAGTGCGGGCGAGTCAGTGCCACATGAAGCGGATAATATCTGGACATAGGAGAAGGAATTTCCCCAAACCACATGTTTGGGTAGTGTGTTGGTTGTGTAGTAAAAAAATCCTAATGTATGAAAGTGGGAAGACCCAATTCTTAATCGAGACGCATTAATGAGGATGCGATTAATCCCGTGCAGGAGAGTCAGTGCCGCCTAAAGCAGATAATATCTCGATATAGGAGAAGTAATTCCTAACACATATGACTAGGGTTGTTGGATGAGTTCCTGTTATAATGAGGGACCTAAGAGATATCTTTATGGGCTCCTATGGGTTGGCTTTTGAATTCTCTGGGATGATAATGTTTTAAGAGGTATCTGATGTAACGGCCCATACCTCTCTGGCCCATTCCTTTGTCAAAAAGAGAGTCATGATGTGTTCTGGAGGGTAAAATGGACTTTTCCCACACTTTTCAGAATTTTGAAACTACACGCCATGTAGTGTGAGTACACACCGTGTAACCCATTAATTGGTATACACTGTGTTGAAGGACGTGTCTTTGCCATGATAAATAAATGGGTACACACCGTGTACCCCATACTACACGTCGTGTAGTCCCTCCCCGCATACACGTTACCTTCACCCCGTATGTTGACCAGTCAACGGTCGTGTTCCGTGTGGGACCCGTGTCCTTACTTTGAGAAATAAATGAGTACATGTCATGTATCCAATACTACACTCCGTGTAGTCCCTCCCCGCGTATGCATGCCTTTAAACCATGTGTTGACCAGTCAATGGCCGCATACTGCATTGAAGGCCATGATGGAAGCCACGTGGTGACCGTGTGAAATGGCCGAGTACACAACGTGTACCATAAATTACACAGCGTTTACTTTTGTTTTTCACATCTATAAAAGGAGGGGTACCCTCCTCCTTTTCAACTCACCCCTCTCCTCCCCATTCCTCTGAGCAGAGCTCTCCCAAGAGACTCGAATGCACTTTTTCTTCCATAACTTCTTCGTCTGAGCTCCGAGTTATGATCCATCGGTGGCCATGGGATCATAACAACGAGGAAAAACTTTTGATATTGGATCCATCATTTTTCCTTTCGCCTATAGATTCTAACTTCCACACGAGGAGGTTTTTCCGGGATTAGATAAAAGTGACGGACGCCGACAGACACCTTCTAAAGTAGATCTGGGGGGAGCGTTGTGATCAGAACCTGTTGAGGTAGTGATCTTACCTTCGTCTCTATAAATTGTGCATCACGAGGGGTGGGTATCCTCTTATTTTCATTAGAGCCGGTTGAACCATTAAACGAAGATAATAACTGGTTAAAGAATGGGAATGGGGAAGTTGTTATGTTATCTTTATATCATGTGATATTATGTTGGGAATTGAATAGGCTTATGCCTACTAAAAATCATGGACGTTGGGGGCCTTTGCTTGCACAATTAAATGTTTCCCTCTCATTCTTGACTGTTTTTGTTAATGGAACATTTTTGAATGAAGAATTTGGTCAATCACGTAAAGTTGGCTGATTAAAATCTGGAACCCTTATGTGATCATCCCAGTTGAACAATATGGAATAATGAACTTGTGGGTTTTCACTTGGTTACGTGGTGTATGAATGGGGGGTGAATCCTGGGTTTTTATGAATGGGATAGGCAGTGGGGCTATGGTAAATGATGTTAAAGCGGTGATGACGTGGCACGAACCTTGTTTTGTGGGTCGTTGTGGATCGGGTGAGCAGCGGGGCTGCGGTTGGCTTGGTTGTGTGGTGGTGTGAATGCTATGTTAATGATGGGCAGCAGGGCTGCGATAAATGTTATCAAGGGGTGATGTTTTTTGGTGTGTGTGGTTATGGTGGTTGGAAGCGGGGCTGTAGGGATGGGTTTGAATGTGAACGAGCTTTGAGTTGTGAATAATAAATAGAAATTGGAAGAGTTAATAAATGGTGGGGCATGGAAATGAAACGAGATTAATAATCAATGGGTTGGTTGGTTAATAAGAAAGGACTTGTTGTGTTGCTTGTGTTTTTCTAACTTGATTTATGGATGGTAGGGATATGTTTTATGAAAAATTGTTATGGTTGGTTGTGGATAGTTTCCCAGTAGTTAAAAAACTAATAAGATGATTGTGTTGAAAAATGAAAACCTATGTGGGATTGGGGTTGTTTTTTGTATGCATGCTTCGTAGTAGCAGTTCCGAGGAACGTGATCAGTTCTCTAATTAGAATCCATAGGTTGGGATGAGTATTTGGTGTATATATATATATATATGTATCTTTGTGTTTTTTCTCACCCCACCCATGTTGAGAACTTAGTGCCGAACACTCCCATTTAATGGGAGAGGGTATTTTTCCCCTTAGTTACTAGCTCCTTCCTGCTCCTTCTTCCCTAGGATGTTATGGCTTGAGGTTACCTTACACCAAAGTCCCTTCAGGTAGGTTTCTATTGGGGTGGTTTTGGCCCAAGACTCTTCAGGTATGTTTGATTCCCAAGAATCGTTGGGATGAGGCACAGCTGTGTGCGGGCGGGATACGTGGTTGTGATGCCCCGTTGTGTGTGGGCGGGATACATGGTTGTGAGGCGCAGGTGTGTGCGGGGAGGGATATATGGTTGTGAGGCCTAGGTGTGTGCGGGTGGGATGCGTGGTTTTTGAGGCCCAGGTGTGTGCGGGTGAGAAGAGTGTGGCAGCGTCAAGACATTCGTCGTTAGGAAGAGAAGCTAATAAGTGGGAAGGGGTGTGGGGTACCCAATACTCTTGTTATTATATACTCCTACCTGTTGTGATTATGTTTTTGGTGAGTGTGGATAGTGAGGATTGTGTGGATAGAATTCCTTGCTAGGTTTCTTCTATTGTTCTCACGGGACATTAGGATGTCTCCCCTCTTGTGCATGATAGCTTTAGGTTTCCCTGCTGATTATACTTGTAATCTCACCCTACATATACTTTTAGGTTTCTAGGAGGACAACCAGGGCCGTGCGGGATCCTACTAGTCGGGACAATTGGAGTTGTTGTAGTTGTTGTACTCTTGTTTCTTTTTGGTATTGAACTTTTGAGCTTTATTTTACTTGTACATTGTTTTATAACTATTTAAACATGCATGTGGGATTTTTTTGGGTTTATTTCTATACACTTGTTCTTTTCCTTATTTGGTTGTTGACTTGTCCTATTTTCCGATCTTAAATAATAAAAAGGTTAATGCCTCCCATACTTGTGAAAACTCATACCCTTTGTGCTAGTCACCACCCCAGGGCATACTGGAGGCTGGACTCGGGTGTCATTATCTCCCTTTAACCATTTCATCTCTGGAGGGCATATTTTGAGGGAGGGGTTGTTACATTATGTGAATATTTTGAGAAATAAAACCTTGTGTGGATACGATCTGGTAGCAGTTTCTCGGGCACAAATGTACCAAAGAGTGGAAGCTCTGTAAAGGAGTTTTGGACTTTACTCAAGGTTTCATGGTACATGAATATGTGCCTTGCTGCACTCTTGGTTATGAAACTCTTATGTTCTATGCTTAGGATAATTCATATATTCTTTACAAGCCATTATTAATGATTGAAATGTAAATTATTCCTCAAAGAACCCATTTTTTCAAATTATGGGATTATCCATGCATAGAATCTCAATTTAAGGCATTAATTTTGCTATGATAAGATTATACATTATGATTCATCCCCTAATCTAGTGTGTGTATATATTTAGAAATGATGTCTAATAGAAGACGGGGAATCAATACTTGTGGAAAATTTCGGGATCTCCCCACTGAGTAAGTTAACATAGTCAATGATGAGGTAGATTAGATCAAGACCATATTGGGAAAACATACTTAGGTTGTGAGGAATAACCATTACGCACCTGTATTGGATAATTTCATGCGGTATAATCCCCCATATTTCAGTGGGACTACTAATCTGAAGGTAGCTGAGTAGTGGATGAAGCCACATGAAGATATATTCATGGCATTAAAATGCAATGAAATTTAGAATATAGTGTTTTAAGTATATTGTCTCAATGGGGATGCTGATCAATGGTGGTATTTGATTCAGAATACTAAGAAGAAATAATTAATAAAATATATGGAATAGAATACTTTTAATGAAATATTCTTCGAAAAATATTTCCCTTGTGAATAATGAACTGATGTGAAGAGCAAATTCCTTAGCATAAAACAAAAGGAATATGATAGTGTTGTTGTGTGAGAGTCCACCTTCACAAGGATATATATGTATGCCATAGATTACATACATGACTTAGCTTAAAATATTTTTCATTTCATGGAAGGGTTTAAGCCATGTATTCGAAGGGCAATGGTTTCTCAAATATTTTAATAATATGATGAAATTGTTTTCAGTGCCATCAAAACCAATAAAGAATTTTTTAGATCAATTTTTTTGAAGGGAAACAACGATGAAAATTAGTACTCTGATAACCATGGGAAAGGTGAAGTGAAAAAGAATAACAAGGGAATGATGAAATTCCAACTATGTGAGAACTGTAGAAAGAATCATCTCAAGTACTTCTTGAATGGGATGGATTCTACTATAAGTGTGGAGAGAAGAAGAATATATCAAATTAATGCAAGGGTAAGAAACAATTTTATGATGTTCAATGCAAAAATTATATAGATATGGGTCATTATGAAAATTAGTGTCCTAATCTCCAAGGGAATTTTCCTCCGAAATGGCCCTGAGATAAAGGGAGAGATCGGGTAATAACAACTATGGAAAATTATGTTCATAGTGATGTGGTGGAAGGTACATTAATTGTTTCCCAATCTTATCCAATACTTTATTTGATTCTAGATCAACACATTCATTTATATCATCATAGTTGTCCACAAAAAGTAGACATTTCCAATTTGACTTAATAAAGAGGTTATCAGTAAAAACTCCAACGGGATGCATCATTGCAGTAATGGCATGTCAACTAGTCCCCATGGTGACACATAAATGTGCTTTTGATTCTAAGATTATAGTCATACCAATGACTGACTATGATATAATTCTCGATATTAATTGGTTTTCAAACTATGATGCGATGATTTTTTGAAAGGAAAAGGAAGTTACAATTTTTAAAAATGGTGTAGAATCTCTTATCTTTAGAGGAGAGACCTCTCCATCAAATTGTTATCTTGACCCATCCCCTATAGCTCTATTGAATTAAATTCCTGGAGAGGAATATAATCCAAAACCTATGGGTGAGGAAAGAAATATTAAAATATAATATGTGCATATAGTGAATGAATTCATTGTTGTATTTCTAGAGGATTCACGTAGACACCCATGAGAGTGGGAAATTGAGCTTTACATTGACTTAATTCCTGGTACGAGACCTTTACCAAAGTTCCCACTATATAATGTCAACTATGGAGTTAGTTGATCTAAATAAATATCTAGAGGATTTGAGTGAAAAAGGATTTATTAGACCTAGTATATCTCCAGGGGGATCCCTAGTCCTAATTGTCATGAGAAAATATGAATCTTTGGTGTTATGCATTGATTACATGGAAATAAATGATATTAAAATAAAGAATATGTATCCTCTACCTCAGATTTATGATTTATTTGATCAAATTAATGGAGATCAATACTTTTTAAAAATTTAAATTTGGTCTAGATATCATCAGCATCACATGAAAAATGAATATATTCCTAAGACATCATTTCGAACTAGGTATGGGCATAACATGTTTAAAATGATGCCTTTTGGATAGACTAATGAACCCTCTATTTTTGTGGATTTAATTAATTGGGTTTTCAATAAATCTGTTGATAACTTTTTGGTGGTATTCATTGATGTTATCTTAGTATACACAAAAATCTCTGAATTCCATGAGGATAACATGAGGATTATTCTAAAAAAAGTTAGATGAAATGAATTATATGGGAAGTTTAGTAGTTAAGAATTCTAGTTCAATATATTTCTTTTCTATGCCATATTGTCTCCATAGAAGGAATCCCAGTTGATCCTGAAATGTTATGGAAAATCCATGATTGGCCCAAACCAACAAACATAACCAAGTTACACTGTTTTATTAGCTTAGCAGGTTACTATTGGTATTTCATTTATAATTTTTCACGAATGGGTAACATGATAACTAAGCTCGCACATAATGGAATTAAGTTTGTATGGAAAAAAGAGTGTAAAAAATGCTTCGATGAATTGAAAAGAAGACCAGTCAATGCTCCAATTTTTACTCTTCTATTTGGAAGTGATGGATTTGTAATATAAAATGACGCATCAATGAATAGACTGGGTTGAGTCGTTATGAAAAATGATAATATTATTACTTATGCATCATGACAGTTGAAGTCTCATGAGAAAAATTACATAAATCTATATCTTCAATTAGTAGATGTAATAATTTCTCTGAAAATATAGCGACATTATTTATATAAAGAATGATGTGTAATTTATACAGTCCACAAGAGTTTGAAATACATTTTCACACAAAAATAACTCAATATACGGAAAAGGAGATAGATATAGCTACTCAATGAATACGATTGATCAATAAACTACCACCTAGGAAAGTCATATAAGTTGGAACATTCATTAAGCAAGAATGATCATGGAATCCTGACCCAAGTGAGGATTGAAAGAGATTATGTAATCATGGATCTATAGAAGAAGGATATGATAATTTTTAAGGAATTGGAAACAGATTTCCTCTTTCAAATGATTCCTAAACCATCACTATTCGATAAGATAAAAAACACTCTATCTGATGATAAGAATCTACACAAGAAAATTAATGCTATCCGGGATGGGAGATTGGCAGAAAGCGTGAATGAATAAGGAGTTTTGAAATTTGGGAAGAGGTTATGTGTTCTATTAGTACCTGAGCTAAAAAGGGAACTATTATACAATTCTCATAGCTCGAATTTCTCTATACACCCGTGTATAACAAATATGTATAGAGAACTAAATGAATATTTTTGGTGGGATTATATAAGATGTAAATTGTTGAATACGTGTAATGGTGTCTAATTTTTCAACAAATGAAGGAATAAAGACAACATCCTAGAGGAGTGATGAAACCTATACCTCTTCCTATGTGTAAGTGGGATAACATTACTATATATTTTTTCACCAAACTAAAAAGGACACAAAGAAAGAATGATTCAATTTGGGTCATTATTGACTCTCTCACAAAAGTAGATAATATTTTTTATAATAGATGAGTTAACTCTTCAGCACCAAGTAAGACTTTATATTAATGTAGTTTTAAGACTTCATGGTGATCCTCTATCAATTGTGTCTGATCGAGATCCCCAATTTACATCAATATTCTATAAAATTACCCAGAAGGCATTGAATAAAGAGCATTGTATGAGTACTGATAATCACCCCCAAACTGATGGAGAGTTTTGAAGGACTATTCAAACTCTGGAAGACATACTAAGATAAACATTCATGACATTCATGGTTCGAGGGATCAATACTTTCCTTTGGTGGAATGCTATTACACTAATAGTTTCCACTCTAGTATTCAAATGGCTCTATTTGAAGTATTATATGGAAATAGATTTTGAACTCCCACATGTTGGGACAAAGTTAGTGAGAGGAATCATATAGGCCCAAAACATAATGATGAGAACACAAAAAAGGTGAATTCAATTGAAGAAAATATTAAAGTAAACCAATGTAAAAAAATATACATGATTAAAACCATAGAATGGATTTGGAATTCCAAGTGGGAGATCGTGTCTTTCTAAAAGTATCTCTATATAAGAATATCATACGACTTGGTAAGAAATGAAAATTGAGCCCAAGGTACATCTGACCTTTTCAAATTTTGGAATGAATCAGAGCTGCAGCTTACCATTTTGTAGTTCCTCAATGTCTCTCCAATGTTCATGATGTGTTTAATGTGTCATTGTTGAAGAAATATATTCATGACCCAATGCATTTAATAACCAATGAAAAATTTGAATTGGAACCTTATTTATCATATTGTGAAGAGCCTATCAGGATTCTGGAAACAAGGGAGTAGGTATGAAGAAATCAGAAAACTCATATAGTGAATGTTCTTTGAAAAAACAAGAATATGGATGAAGAAATATGGGAACCTGAGCATGTTATGAAGAAGAACCACACACAACATTTTTGTGGGATTTATAAATGAAAATTTTCGAGGAGTTAATTTCTGAAGGAGGGAATATTTTAGCACCCCAAACATTTTTTGGATTCTTTCTCTTAAAAAAGTTAAAATCATAGTCTATATTTCATAAATCACTGAGTTTCCTTGAAACAACACTTATTTATTTATGAGATAGTTATATCCTAGCAATTGAACGTAAGTTTTCAACTTATGTGTTTTGAATTTTGTAGATCTGACATACACATTGGTGTTTAGTATGATATTTAGAGTCTGGTAGAATAAACATTATTTTTGATGAATATTATCCCACCCTTATGAATAGTAACTTGCCCTTATGAATTGTAATATGATTATTATGAATGGTATCCAAACCCATGAATGTATAAATTAATTTAGGCACCATAAAAATGAATATGAAAACATTTATTGTTTATATGTTTTGATTAAATAATGCTTATAATTAAATATTAAAAAAAATCATATATAGATTTTTTTTTGAAAAATGGACTTCATTTTTGGAATCTACACATTGAAAAATATTTAGGGTTACTTTTTGGTAATTTCATGCAATACATGAATTTTTGATTAATAGTAAAATTTGTTAATTTATGATTAATGCTAAATAAGGGATTTCTTGACTCATTGGTGATGATATGCTGATGTAATCTCAATTGGTTCGAATTAACATGTCTTTTTTACAATTATAAGTCAATAAATACTCATTATTTCTTGTCGTGAGAAGGAATAATACATTAATGATTAAAATATTAAGAAAACTTATCTCCCACCACTATAACCCCTGTCACGCCATCTTCTCTTCACTCCTCTCAAGCCTTATTCCTTTCCAATATTCTTCCCAAATATCTCCCCAATCTCCTCCCCCACGTACAAAATCACATAGCCTCCTCAAAATACCAAAAACTCTCAACTTAAAAAGTTATCAAATGAGGATGTCTCAAAATGTAAATTCCTCTTTCCAATAACTTTTTTTCTTTTATGTTATTTTATTTTTTGTTTCTGTCCTCACCTCCCTTCAACCATATATAATTATAAATCTAGTAATATACATGTAATTTAATTTTTTTATTAAAATGATATATTTCATTAAATTACCTCCTTTACCCACCATTTATTTGAAAGAATTGAAAGCATCGTTTGATATGTTCTAATTTAAAACATTAAAGGACAACAATTTATCAATTTATATAATTATATTTAATTATGGTCAAAAAACCATTTGTGTTGTTGTTGAAACAGATTATTATATATGTAATATATCCTATTCTTTGTTCCTTAATCCTTTTTTACAAATGGTATTATGTTATATATCAAAACATGTTCTTTGTAATCAAACCCACCTATTAACAAAAAAGGTTGTCACTATGGTTTTATATAATGATTCAACTACACTCCAAGTAACCAAATTAAAATTAAAACCATGTAATATCTTGGACGTTCAGTAATAGAACATAACATCAATTCTTGACAACCAATTTCATTTTATATGTTTATCCAAACATGAATATAAGTGAACTCGTTATTAAAACCATGTAAACAAACGAGCTCGAACAAAGAAATTGAACCTCATAACCAATCAAAAATGTTTTAAATGAACATAAAATGATTATAGTAAACTAATTAAATATAGAATATGTTCTTGAATTATTAATTATTAATCCTAATTTGTTATTTTATGTCTTTAATATCAAGTGGAGAACATCAATGGAATAAATTTAAGGGATCCTCTCTCTCACTTTTGTTTATGAATATCACCTATGTTGTGTTATTTTATTTTTAATACATAATGATGGGATAGGATTCCTCACCTCCCCACACTGTACTTATGATATATAAATAATGGTATATCCCTTTATCTCTCATAAATCCCGTGCAAGAACACTTGTTACTATATGGAAATGCTTGGAAGGGTTTTCTCATCTAACATTCAATTCTGTTGGCTTTCCATTATTAGAATCTTATTTATTATATGTGGAATAGCTGTACATAAATTTGATATATATTATCAATATTCCCTTTAGATTCATTTTATTTTGTTATACATTTTTTGGTCATTATGTTTTGTTCATACGATTTAATTGATTACAACTTGGTAATAAGCTCTGTCTCAATTTTCACTTCATTATGACATGCTTTGTACTGTGCACCAGCTCTTTCATATGTAGTGTAACTACATCCCACTTGAGATCAATTTTCAATTGAAATTATATTCTATTTAAATTTCCCTATTCTCAAATAATGGATATGATTATTGGTTAAGACTTATACCATTTTACATTTGTTATTTATTTTGAATGTTGTTTTGACTGTGGAAATATTGATGAATATGTATCCTCTATTTTATATAGAGAATGTAAAGACATATTTCTGTTGTGTTGAATCATTGGATAAAAGATTATTTTGACATGAAGTGGTCGGCGGGGCCTGCAACATCCCCTCAATTCATCTATAGGTCGCATGAGACAAATCAGTTGGCAACAACCCCTTCAAGTTTGTTTCAAAAAGTCAAACTAGTTTCTATCCAGATAACTAAACTATTTTTTCGGTATTATGTAATCATGATCTAGATACATGAAGTCCAATAAATAGGAATTTTCATTATTCATTATCAGTTATTACTATCCCAGAAAAATTCACCATGACAAAATCTATGGATGTAATTTCATTCTCAGTTTATTAATTGAGTGATTTTTTCATTTATTAACCATGTCATAGTGATTATGACAAATTATTTATTATTCAGTTATTAGTGATTCATGATTCATCTATTTGAAACATTTACTGAGAATTTTATCCCACCCCTTTTATTATATACCTTCAGTTGGTGATGAATATGAGATCATTTATTGAGTTCATGTTTTTTTAGTTCTTAGTTTTTGTTATGTATTGTATTTTGTAACCTTTTTAATGTAATATGAGTTACATCTAGATATCTAGTTTCTCCAATACTACTAAACTAATCATTTATATTAGATTTTCATTCTTTCTAACCATTCCAAATTATAAGTAATGAACTGGCTCCAGTCTAGAGGGGTCGGAGTGTTAAAAAAAACCCAACCCTATGACAAGGTTATCCAATAGAAGTCACCTGATTTGGATACTATCATTTAATACATTGATAAAAAGAATAAAAAATTCCTATAGAATGTTCTCAAATTTCTAATAAAATTTTATATAATGGGATATTAAAATATCCCTTAAAAATGGAATTTTATAAAGGAATAAACTATAGGTTCCATTATATGCCATTACATTAATTCATCGTTGATATTTAAACATTATAATATTTCATATAGAACACCATTCAACCATTATATAACCACTAGTTACATTATTAAACCAATTACCCAATAAAAAAATATTTTATATCACAAATACATTTTAAACATTAAAAATTTATTGACATCCCATCATTATTTGAAATTTTTTCATCAAATATGTTTTTTAATAGATAAGGCATCCCAAAAAGGCCCCACCAATCCATCATTTGTTGTTTTGAAGTAAACCGAACAACATTTTATTAATTATTATGATTTCAAACACCGAAATTGGACATCTCATAAAAATAATTGCTAATAAAACATACATTGGTCCAATTTTTTTTAGAAAGTAAAAAACTATTACAATGACATATAAAATCATTCAATAATATTACACCGTCACATAAAAAATCGTTCGACTACTTGGGTTTCCTCATGCTGATTCATAAAGAGCACATACACTGCATAAATTAAAAATTGGATACCATTAATTAAAAAAATCATTTTAGCATTTAAAAATCTGTATTCTTTACAATTTTAACAGTATATTTATAAAATATTTTAAAAAACAAAGAGATGGTTTGAGTATATAGGTTA
This sequence comes from Viscum album, assembly GCA_963277665.1. Lineage (NCBI taxonomy): Eukaryota > Viridiplantae > Streptophyta > Magnoliopsida > Santalales > Viscaceae > Viscum > Viscum album. The sequence continues at coordinate 840,889,014 of OY728123.1, forward strand.
CCTTTTCCCTATATTATGGTTCCCATAAACCGTATAAAGGAAAAATCACACTTGTTTAACTACAACTAATACACACTATTGATGAAAAATTTTATGTTTATCACACAAAACTTGCATGCATTCATAATTATTAAACAAATAGTAACACTCCATAAACTAATAAGTTGGAATTATTGAGGTGGAATGCTAAATAAATCAGGTATCACTACATATATACAAACATGTAATTCTATGAAAACAAAATCTATTTATAAAAAAAAATCCTAAAATGACATACTGGTTCTCAAAAGATTGACATAACAAAAATGGAATGAAATTCACAATTTTCGGAAACAAAAAAATCAATTATATAAAATACCATATGCTTGGAATGTGAATTTTATATGTGCCTATAATGATTCTTGAAATTGGTTTACCATTCCAAAGCTGGATATGGAAAAAAATACCACAGGTTCATTAATCAATATGGAGTGGAATTTTAACTATCCACTCAATGTGAAATCCTAGTCAATTGTAAAACCAAACCACATGAAAAACAATTTCCCTCCCAGAATTTATGGTCATTTCCCTATGGGTGGGGTCAGAATCTCATTGCACATCTATTTTCCATGAACTGAAACATTCCTAGTCTCATTTCTACCATCCCAAAACCATTATTACGAGGTAATATTTACCACTTATACCAATATGTAACTTCCTAAACCTAATGACCAATAATATGGTAGCTAGACTGGTTAGTTACATTTCCTCATACACATAACCAAATATTTCATAGGTTGTCGACTAGCTGCGAGGGTTTATGGAGGTGAATGTGGGGAGACAATAACCTCATTTCATAGTTTCTTATGGAAAAAATAAAAAATAAAACATCATAAAGACCCAATATCTAAAATAATTAAAATTATAAAATTTATAATAAAACTCTCTAGTAATTGGATTATATGGACAATGCTAATATTCAATTCATGTTCTGATGACACATAATGTAAACATCAAACATACAACATTCTAAATGATACATTACATAAAAATAATGAAAAGTAAATTGAATTAATGGAATAAGGGAAATATCAATGAGTATCTAAATCTCCAACTAGGTACTAGGATCCTAACACCATAGTAGTTGATGAACAATAGAATCATTAATCCTTGGTCCGTGAAATATAAGGTCTACTCAGGTACCCCTATGCAGTGGAGTCCCGAGCAGGGTGCGAGATAATAATTCCAGCATGTTCCCACCCATGGGTTCTATTACTAAATCATGTCTATATATTTAAATGAGCATTGTGTTGGTAATATGAATAAATTAATTGACTGAATAACTATACTATAACCCAACCATGTTCCTAAAGGACACATGGGGGTTATACCTACTCCATCTCATAGTTAGAATTTTTCTAAATAGTGACTTTATATATATTATATATATATAATTAAGTTATATGTTGAATCTTCCTATATAATCTATTTGTGTAAGAAATATAAGTGTCCATATACATGGAATACTAGTTGCGGGATGGACCTGTGCATTACAAAGAAATCCATAACCAGTCTGAATGATCCTATAAGCTTGTGAAATATTTTGTATTCTATAAATCCCTATATAGTGGTAGATGTCATACTAAATCAAATAGTATAGAGATTGAGGCCCCATGTAAACAATATAATTATGGTACGTGTTGCCTTATCCCATCATCCATATATGATTACTAGTTTGAGATTCCATACACAACACCCAATCAATGGGAGTGTGATTTATCATGGTCTATTGGACCCTTAAATTCATTCCATAGCCTATGTATAAGGTGTAATAGCAATTATAATAAATGTCTATGAGCAAATAACTATATTGAAATTACATTTATCATTCCCATATATAAGAATCATCATATTTGAAATACATGAAATGATGAAATACTTCTCAATCATTTCATTTAAAGAAGACATTATAATCAATGGAATTTTATTAATACAATTCATAAAAGTAATCATAATTTAATTAAAGAAATAATTGTGGTCATACAATCCTATTCAATTATATTTCAAATAATACATTTAATACTATGAACTTCAGTAATCCAAAATGAAATATTCCATTCATTGAGATCAATACATAATATTTAAAACATTCAAGGATGAATTTCGTCATCGATATACAAATTACATATAAGAATTCATTCAAATTAAAAAATATGTAATATAATTTTACATGGTCCAAGAGGAACTTAGATGTTATCAAGGTCAACTGGGATATTAACTACTTGGGTAATCCCATATACAATATATGTCAATAGCTTAAATGGTTCTTGGTTCAAAATAAACATTTTTCAAAGTAGGGAATGTAATTTTATAACTTATATAAAGGAAAAATGAAATAAATTCCGTTTATAAACCATTATATTAAATCATAGAATAAAAAAAGCATAAATGTAAGAACGAATAATAAATTTTTTTGGTTTATATGTTAGCACAAATTCATTAGGGGTTTTTTATTTCAAAACCCTGGCATTATTCATAAGAAGTTATTTTATCCCAATTATAAAAATATGTGTCATGATTTCTAATTTAATTATCATTAATGAACATTTATGGAATGCTACCCAATATGGAAATTAAATCTACTAAGGTTCAAATGACATTTAGAATTATCCATTACTGTTAAGACATATATTCAAGGGGAAAACATTATCAAACAACGACAAATGTGTCAATGGTTATAATGTCATTTAATGAACATAATAACGAATGGAAACCCCTCATGATACACCCATTGGGTTCCAATGGTCATGGAAAACAACCTCTAATTTCTCAACAATTCACGAAGGGTGTAAAAAAATGCATTGTGGTCATTTTAATATGAACGAACAAATTAAAATGAGACCCTACAAAAAGTTTGGCATGCTGAGAAAAATAATATATTTATAAATCAATAGAATGCTGAGAAATAAGCCATATACCACCTACCTAATACATATGATAGTATACTTGGCCAATATAAAATTCTCAAATGATCTAGTTTGTAAGTGATATGAAAAACAAACATTCTATCTAAAAATAAGGAAAATGAGCTCAGACAAATAGAGTGAAGACTATACCAAACTAAATTATGAAATATTCAAAAGGACTCAAGTGCTTACTAATGTGGATCCATAGTGACCGATTGAACAAGAATCAAATGATGGACAAGAGGGATATGACAATTCTATTTAGATACTTGATAAAGAAGACAAGGTTCCTAAGGGGATTTCATTTTATAGAGGAAGAAGAAATAAAAACTGAAGGAATTACGTGAACATAATTAACTGTAAATGAGTCATTTCACCCCTAAAACTGGGTCTCGTTGTTTATCTGCACTGCTTGGCCAAACCATGGAACAACCGTGCGACACACCCTACATAAGAAAACACCCAATGTGGTTTGAGCCACATTGTTACCCTAATCATCTATGAACCTTGTGTTGAATTTTTATTACATACTCCCTAAGTTGAAATACACATTTAGGCTATGCACAAGGTTTGGTCGTATTGTGTACATCTCCGGTAGGGTACATTATAACCTCTAATAAATCCCACAATGTTTGCTACTCGAGGCCACATTGTTTCAAAAAAATTACACATCTGTCAGACCACCAATGACTTAATATTTTATTGCTGGAATACCTAAATCTCATTGGATAATTTGAGGATCCTTTTTACATTTACCCAAGTCAAAAAAACCCATTTATGTATTTGAAATCATTGAAATATATTTTAATTCTCAATTTTAAGAACGGACCATCCATTATTCTCCAAAGATCAATTTGTTTTTGGATTTTAGTGTAGTTCATAACCACATGTAATACAAATACATATCCTTTAATATTAAAATAAGATAGAAGACTATTATTTTCTATGGGTCCTTATATTGGAAAAATTTTAATCATTCACGTCACTTTGTTGAAATCTTTAAAACAATAATTTATATACTAATTAAAAATGTTTTCCACAAAATATAAAAAAAAATACATTTATGCAATAATGGAAGAATAAAAATAATTACCCAATTCAATTAGTCTAACAATTCTTTAATAAAAATGGATTTATGTTCCTTAATCACGACACAACCTTCTATGAAAATTTACTTAGTAGTTCATGGTAATTATATTAGTCAATATCCCTTGATGGTGAAAAAAAAAATCAAAGACCAAAATGGAAATTAAGAAATTAAGGTGAGTCACACCCCTTTTGGTGGAAAGGGTCAAGTAGATCTACTCAAGGAGTATATTCTCCACTAGAATGTTTCACTATTTGGATGGTATGAAATTCATCTCAATATATTTTTACAAATTAGATGTGATGACAAATGTGTCTAGATCATGACACAATAATTAATAGTATTAGATGTAATTAATTGAATAGAATTAAAATGGAACACATTCCAAATTTTTGTACATAATCCATCATTCAATGTCAACATTGTCTTTGTCCAAGAATGGAAAAAATATTAGAATCCATAAAATGCAATGAAAATGGGGAAAATGAGTTTGAACTGATATAGTAAAATCGTGGGATATAATAACATGAAAAATATGGGAGAGGATTCTAGTTAATTCTTATTGAATTTTAATGGATCATAATACAGTAAAAAGATAGTTTTAATGGTGGAGTTATCTGCAATTATATGAAAATGTGTGAGAAGAGCATCATACATGGGATAAAGAAGACCCTATAAGAGAATGAGGAGAAAAGAATGAAAAATGGGTTGAAATAATTAAAATAGATGAAATGAAAAATTAACCATAAAAACAAGGGGGGTCATTTGGATGCACTACTGGACAAATCATGCGCCAACCATATACTGATACACTACTTCAAAAGGAAGCCTCACACCGTTAGTTGCATGGTTTGTCTAACCTTGTGAGCACTATGAAAACCATCTTAATCCCAAACCTATGAATAACTACCCAAATGTTATCACAGGTTCTCACGATTTTATAGTATCCAAACATCACCCAACTCCCAACCATATATAACCATACAATTTTGGAATGAATTACGGGATGAGCTATATAATTTTTACTCACCATGTTTCCAGGTTTACCTCTTCCAAATTCAGTGCGTCGAGATCTGATAGAGAAATAGACACACTTGAAACCTCCATAACATCAATAACCATTATTGTTATGGGAAACAGATGAATTTAAACAAGAAACAAAAATTCCTCACATTTTAGAAAATCTACGAATTTACACACATTCATATAAAAAAATAATATTTTCATAGAATCACAAGGGATTAGTGGATGTTGGATAGTGTGTGTTGTGTTTTAATTCTATTATGGGGTTGATTAAATTGAATTAGTCTTATGGTGTAATCATCATGAATTCCGGTGGCAGAATGTGTCATAGAAAAGATGTAGGAAGCCTACTACCCAGCTAGTGGGGTGCACACCCCTATTATGGTTCTACATAACACCACCAGCTAGAAGGTGGTAAATAGTAATATGCTTATAGATTCAGGGTGTGTCAGGACATTGAGAGGAAGAATTGTATTTTACATGAAACATAAATTTATGATTCATAATCCCTTATTTCAATGGTAACGGAATATATTTTATTGTGAATTATTCTACATGATTACTTATATTCTCCAATACATTTCCTAGAATCCAATATCCATTTATTGATTTGGGAGACATTGATTCGTGGGTTATTACATATTTTAGTGAAATACACTTTAATTCAATTTTGGTCATAATCTTCTATCCATTTTGCGGTGGATCTGACACTGACTACATGAGAATATAATGTTTCACAATAATCTCGATGTTCTGTCTCATTGATTATTTTAATCCAATTAAGGTAAGTGGAATATGAATAAAAAATTAGGTCATATTTATTTCTATGGTATTTTAGTTATGTATAATCACAATATAAAAAATGTGGGTAACCTGTTTTAAATCAAAATTCAATGCTAAGGATTGATTATTTTTCTTACACCTCTAATGGTTATTTAAGGGATCAACTGCGATTGACGTTTGGTTGTATGACCACTCAAGCAATCATCCTACACTTGACCATTAATTAGAACATTGAAATTATCTCCCTATAATTTGATAACAAAACTATATTATTGGATACGAACTTATATTAACTCATAATTTCTTTTTCATGGATGAAAATTATTTTAAATGGAGAAATTATATTGAATAAAAAATAGAATAATATAATGATGTTATAATGAATTATTATTTGTTAATTTGATCTATTTTTTAATTGGGATTTAATTTATCATATTTATTATGCGTATTGGGAACTAAATTATTGGATAAATATAATTCAATATTTTATTCAAAGATAACTAGTATTCGTAATGAAATAATAAATATTATGTACTTAAAATGATTATAATTTCTGGTTATATAATATACAGTGGTTCATTATTGGTTCATGAGGGAGATACACATGTTTTCATGATTATTGAGGGTATTATTTTTGGTTTCATGGAAAAAGAGGGTGATTTTAACCAATATATTATTCCAAATTGTATTATTCATGCATACATGGTTACTAATGGTTATATTCATGGATCCTAGATGACTGACATTGAGATTTATGATTACATGTTTCCATTAGGAATTATTTTTAATTACATTATAACTGAGGGAAGGATATAATGTAATACATGTGAAATGAGGGAGATAAAAGAAAAAGTGAAAGGAGATATATGTTTTTTATTTTCATAGTGTCATGAAGAAAGTGGAATCTTACTCCTTGTCGAGGAATTCTTGTGAGGACCCTGGGTGTCATTCTAGTGCTCAAGGGTCAGAAAATTATATATGACATTTCTATAAATTTTTTAATTCCAACTCAATTTTATAATTTTATTTAATTCACCATTTTAAAGACAATGTTATATATATATTTTAATGGTGGCCTATTAATTTGACTCACTCTCTACTCAAGCCACTGTTTTGTATCTCTGGAAATTTTAGTGATGAAATCCTAAATAAGGGAATATGGACCTATGATTGATTGATATATCTCATGATAAAACTAGATATATGAGATTGGACAGCGTAAGGGGTGCATGACTAGTCTTAGGAATCCTTATTTTGATTATTTATTTTAGTTTTTTTCATTTATGGTTTTGAACATGAAATTTAGTTTTTCATACTATTAGGAATTACATGGTTGATTATTTTTGGATTGATTTCCATTTTTTATATTTATTTTTAATTGAATAATTTTATTATATTTTTATTTCATTTATTATTGTTGTATTATTTTATACATGGGGGTATAGTCTGCTTGATATACAATTTGGATTCTCATTGCTAGTTATCATCCACTAGCATAATATATGATATTATTACATTCTATAGGTTTCGTATTAAAATATTTTTCAATTAGCTATACAATGATATCATACACCACGATTGCAATATCCCTATTTAAACTTATTTTCAAATTGTTTCATATTCGTATTTTAATTTTTTTAATACTTAAAATGAAGTATATTAAATTCTTCAACTACTCTCATTGTCATCAACTAATTCCCAAATTATTAATAATATACACTTTCAGTAATTATATTTTACCCAGATGATATGGGATAAACAAATAGTGTAACATTAGACATAACATTGTGCGTAAAATTTTATACCCAACTAAAATATCCTTATTCTTATTTATGTCACAATAAACCATAATATTGACCAAAAAATTAATAACCAATAAGTGGATCCCAATGTAATTATTTCATTGATATTTGTTGACATAACATGTAGTTATCCATCATTATAGAACTATATATTCCGGGAACATACTTCTATTTAAAAAATGAACTATTTTTTCATTTGTATATTTTCATAACACCCTTTTTTATATTTAGTCATTGATAGGGAAAAGCTTGTATTATCTAATTTAACATCTCCAAATTTTCATTGAATTTACTAGAATAATTTTTCTATTTAATTACCTTGAAATTTCCAACACCCTTTATACAATATGAAATATAATTTTTTTGATGTGAGAAACTTCATACATATTATCATTTAAAAATTTTACATAATTTAAAATAATTATTTTTACCACACAACTATATGGAAAAAAAAATTCATATAAATGAAGCATCAGTATCTTATGTGTTTTTAAAAATCATATGCATGATCAATCACATTAGGTCTTCATTAAATTACAATTTGTATATGCCTGGTTCTTATTAAATTTATGTGTCAATGAAAAATATTTTATTATGTATGAGTTTCAAATTTCGTACATGTCATCTTCTAAAAAAAATCATAGCCCAAAATCACTGAAAAAGATTTTCTTATATAAAATATTATAAATATTCCATTCCATTCAAATATTTTTGAACATAGGAATAAGAAATATATTATGTGTCATGGAATATAAAAATAAAAAAAAATCTATGTTTATTCCTATAAAATTACTCAAGAAAACCATAAGATTTATCATAGAGAATATATTACATATAATTAAATAAATTTTCGAATTATAGAACTCAAAATATTTAACTCTAAAAAACATATGAAAATACCAAAACAAATTACTACAAAAAAATTTATACATATACACAACTATATAAACACTCTAAAATTAAAATTTTATTTGAGTTTTAATAAGATATAGATATAGTGAAAAAAATCCAACAAATTAAACATATCTACCCCATAAAATTTTACTCCTCTTATCATTGAAAATTAACATATTGTACATAAAAATAGTTAAACACTAACTCTTGTAAACATCAATGTGGGTATAACAAATATATAAAAAATTCAATATATTTTGATCCATATCATTGTATCTTTACAAACAATAATAGATTAGTAGAACTAAATTGGTTAGAAAGTTTAATGTTTTAATCTTTTAAAATAAATATTTAATACATTTTAATTTATAATATGTATTGATCACATGATTACTAAATCCCATATATGGGAGTTATATTTCAAACCAAATATATAAGACAACAAAAATTATTATAAAATCATAATCTTTTATGTCTATGTATATGTCATTCTAGAAGTCAATATTAAAATAATATCATGTATGTATCCCTTTTGAAACAAAATAAAAATGTAAATAAAATAACCAGAAAAAAAAATATTATTGCCTATTATGAATAACCCCATCACAAACCAATTGGTCTATATTGAGATAACAACCAACATCATGTGCACCACCTCATACCCAAGAGGTTATCAATGAGTGGAGAGGGATACAAAAACATCAAGGAGAGACTATTCCCCTAGAACTCGGTAAAACTTGTAGTTTAATAATGGGAATGATAATAATATTCAACATACAAGGAATAAATATTAAACTATCATATTAGAAATATATATAAATAAAAGAAACCCCTGATGTATCAAAACATTATGTTAGATAAGAAACCTAAAACTAATAATGTATCCAAACAATGCGATAATTATAAAAAATAAATACAACACAAAACATCATTCCATGACTACATTTAAAACCATAAGAATTCTCTAGTTACCATGTTGAACCAAACACCATATTTCCCAAACCCTTCACAAGGTCCCTATCCAGAAAACCTATAAGAAAATCATAGATCCTCTAGAAGGGTGATAGTAAAAGAATCATTATAAACCACCAATGTCACTTAAAAATATTGTGATATATATAGTAGTCGATATAATAAAATTAAATATAACAGACATAAAATCTAGTATATCACACCGGAATAAATCATATTTTGGTCATTAATGATTTACTCTACCTTTATGAGCACCAAGTCGTAACTAACGTCGCCACGTTTCTTGACACATCCCCCTAAATAGTTTTTTCCAGAACATTGATAACTCATACACCATGAGGGGATTTTTTTATAAATGATGACATATTTTTTTACATATCCATATTGTAGTATATTAAAATTGTCACAACATTAATGGTCAAACACATCAGAAAAATTAAAAACACATACATATAGTAGGGGAAAAAATGATCTATCAATCAGCACATCTTATCAAGAAGGCATCCTTATCAAAAAATAAACATGAAATTAACACAAGTACACGTCGAAGATCTTGTGATCCAGAATAAAAATAGGTATCATAGGTCAATACACTCATTAAAACAATCATTCCATGTACCCATACAATTAAAATTCTACATTCAATGGATTCATTTATTATGTAAAATAGTTATTGATTTGTGGGGTCACATACTAATTATAAAAGGACCATACAATCATGGAACCAAAAAATTTATCATTAAAATTTTAAAATATAGGATCACATTCAATAATGAATATCAATATAATGGTAGTTAAATTTCAAACATATTACATAAAATAGTCTTCCAATAAGAATATTTTATTGATAAATTCATAGATGCCAAATCCTTGAATTATGTTTTGGATTCTTTCAGTGATGAATTAATCCCTAATTAGACCATACCAATAACACTATATCCAATAAAAATATCTATGTATAATTTTATTTCTATCAAAGTTTATATAAAAAATAATTTTATAATATTTATTGTATCACTAGAGTGGAAGCTAAAGATTGATTTTTTTTTTGCATCGAATATAGTTTTTCAATTAGAAGGAGAGTCCAACAATATTAAATGATAGGATCGTCATGGTAAATTTAATCAACAGATAAAGTGATAATTATAAAAAGGAAGTATGTATAGGGTATTAATAAAAATTTGTTTAAAATGGGTTTCCTATTTAGGATCCACTGAAAGCTAATGAATATTGGTTTCCCCCTTTTTTTATTTGTTTCTAAATTGGAAAACCAATGGATGGTCCATTATCTATACCAATGGTTTGGTGTTATCCACTTGTACAATTTTGGATTTAAAGTAGATTTAATTATACCCCTATACCAACAAGTTGGTCAGTGTCCCCCAAAAAAATTGTATATGTGAATACTATAACATCTCTTGTTACACAACATCCGCCATCCCTACCCTAGCATATTCTTTAACTAAAAAATCCATGTATTTTTCCAATAAAATCAAATAATCGGGCTAAAAATATTTAAATTGAAAGGATTCATAGCTATAATTTTGGTATCTCAAATATCTAGCTCTTATTACTTCTCATTATCAAGAAGAATCCCTCTAGTTATGATAAAAAAATATTGGGTACTATGACCAAAAGTTAAATTCCCACTACTACGTCACTTCATAAAAACAATAGTCCTACTATAAAACAATAATAAAAGAATAGTTATTATGTTTCAACCAATTATTTTATCATTAAACATTTCAAATATCTCTCTATAGAAAATATGCATTTGTCTCCATCTCAACAACAATACAACCAATAAAACTCCAATGCGACAACATGTACTTTCAATCAATATAATTCTGAAACACAGTGTTCATAAAATGATATTTAGTTGGAAGATCTTATCAATAATAAAAAATTATGTTGACTTCGATAAAATCAATTGACCCTACATACTATAGTGCAAACATTCTCCTCTTCCTCAAACTCATATGCTGAAACCAAGGGGCACCCGTAAGAAAAAGTTATTGATGAAATTTAATTACAAGAGGCATCTCCTTTTGTAACCATAATACTTATAACTATTTAGTTTTTTAAATATCCCTTACCAAATAAATTACAATAGATATGAGGTCTACTATAAAATACTTCGGATCATAAGAGAAGATTAAACTACCTCATACCATCACAGATTTTAAAAACATTGCCACTCGTACAAATCCTCAAATAACATAATCTGAATATATGGATGAATTATATTATTATATTTGAACTACACTAGATCTATGAAACTATATAAAGTATCATAAAAAAATAAAAGATTGATGATTATCCACTATAGTCTATATTTTTCACTTTGACATCCCATTAGTCTGAGGATGAATGGTTGCACTCATATTCAACTATGTACCTCTATCTTTTTGAATGCCATTCCAATACCACGATGTAAACCAAATGTCCCTTTTAGATTCGAAATGAAATTTAAATCCATAATGCAATATGATATACTAAACAATTAACTTTCATTACTCATCAATAAATTTTATCTTATATATTAGTATGAAATAAAACCAATTAATCAATAGATCCACTACCAGAAAAATGGTGGCTTCTCCTATTGGGGTCTGGGGTAACCCTATCATAAATTATTTAACAAACCCATATCAATTCCACATTGGAACTATATCTTTATTTAGAAACCTTCAATGTCATTAATTATTGGACATAATTTTTATGTGTGTTAGAAAATGGGTGAAAAAATAAATATTGTGTCTCTTCGTACAGGGGTACCATAACTATAATATATCCTCACGATAAATTATGGCTGAACCTATGTGCACTAATCCTTATGAAACATGATACCCTATCATTAGATCCTCCATCATAGCATATCAATCCATCATCCTAATATAAACTTTAATCACTCCATGTCTGGGTAATGCCTATCCAAAAATGGATTCATTTTCATTAAACCTTTCAGTAATCACAAAACACTTTGGTTAATGTTCCTAACTAGAGTACACTAATTCCAATAATGAGGATATCATCATTGATATTTCCCCAGACAGTTCCCCTTAATATTTAGGTATACTAACATTCTAGTTTTCTAACAAGTTAATGAGTTTATATTCAATATCTAACATTTAATCTATAACCTCAAAAATATTTATGATTAATTCATCTAAAAAAATTTTATTTCATGGTAGAATACTCATTATCCATATAAAATGTCTATTAGTACATGAACCAAAACCTATGATTAATAATCCCATCACAATAGGAAAAGATATTCTATAGACTCTTATGGTCTTTATATAAGTCAAATATCATTCCAAATAGGTAGTGTTGACATAATTTCAGCTAATAAATCACAACCACCAAATCAATTTCATTTGTTACGTTAGTTATAATAATTTTGTAAAATCTAGGGAGACTTATAAGAATCTACATTATCACCCGAAATCATATAATCACCCATTAAAATTAAAGACACATCCCAATAAACCAAATACCTAAGTACATAATCTAGAATAATCATGAGTGTGGCCGACATAAATCTGTAGTTCATCTATAATGTGACATATTCATATTATTATATCAATTAAAAATTTACTACCCTTAATTATAATAACATTCAATGTAGTTTCTATGAGTTAAATTTAATGAATGAGCCTCTTATAATACCCATCCTACCTGAGAAAAATATAAATTACTAACACATTCTTTGTAAATCCAAAAAGATTAATTGAATTCTCCATAATTTTATAAATTGATATTTCTTCTTCAGAAACCATTTCTCATGAAAGAACTCATCCTATATCCGAAATTAAAACATTGGGTACTTCTCATAATCTTATGTTACTCAATTTATGACCACTAAAATATATATCTTTCGTTCATGTAATTATAACATAATAAATTATATTAGTAAACCATTGATGGAAAAAACTAAAAATAGATAAACACATAGATTATAATCATTGTTCATGAGCGAAATTAATTCTATTAACGAATTTTTTAGTTATAATTGTAATGAGATACTAATAAAACCATTAGATACTCATAAAAACTTTTTTAATTTTGTCATATTCTCAAAACCATGTCTAATAGTAGTCAAAACATATATCAATATTTGTAAACCACTAGTCTCTAGTAAATTGATCAAATTAATCATCAATTCATGGAAACTGGTACCTATTATTCACTATTATTCGACCTTAATTTTGGTATTATACACAAATTTTAAAAAAAATTGAAACTACATGCATAAAATTGTCATATAATTGGAGGGATTTTTCTTGTTCTGATGAATCCATTACCATCAAGACCATCAAGATATATCGTGAAGAATTTAAACTTAAATGGTGTTATGTGATATGGTGTAATTGAATTGGTTCATATATTTTTCAAAATATAATTTGAATCCCATGTGTAGAGTTATCCTCAACAATTCGTCTAGAAAGACATCATTCTATTGTTTCACCACCTGGGAGAAATAGAAGGTGGTCAATGTATGATCCACAAAATGGGTCCTTCCAAATACATATGATAATAATACTTTTCTATAATGGATACCAATAACAACCCCTCATTCTAGAATCTCCCATTAATTTGGGAGCACAATATTTTTTACCATATATGATGAAATGTTAACTCATCTCTGATAAAAATATATATTTTCATGTTAAAACACCAACAAACCCATCCCTATGATCATGTCGAAACCTGTCATCTATAAAATTATAGGGTTCCAAAAATTATCAATGAAATAAAACATGATAATATTGTGTTTGATGACAAATATATAAACCAAGATCATTTCAAAGGGTGTATATATATACAAAATTTAACAACACACTTATTTAGAGAATGTTTTTTTATTAGAAATCTTGAGTGATACTGTAGTTCTTAAAATAATAAATTTTATGATAGTTTTTTTTGAAAAAAAAATTTCATATCATAATTTTAATTCGGAAAAAATAATTCCATATTTTATTTCATCATGATGAATTTATCCTGGGATGATGGTTTCAGAATTTTGAAAAAATGTGTAATTCTTAGTGAATAAAAAAATATAGTTTTTAGAATACTTATTTTTATGAAGTCATGAATATATAATTGCGATATAAAATTTATAAATTTTATATAAATATAAAAGAATGATATAATTTGTATAATATTATACATAAATAACATAGAACAAGGAAACTATATTATATTCATGATAAGTATAAAAATTATTGTCAATGTTGATTCAGTGTATACGCTGCACTAACAATGTTAAATTTAATTTTTTATCAATAATAATTTTGTGAAATTTGTTTTTTTCAAGTAAATTTTATTAATTATTATCTAATATTGATTTTTCAGCTGTTAATTTTTAATTTTCTAGTTATATAACATTAATATAATTGAAATTCATGTGCAATAGTTTTGCAGGGAAGTAAAAGGAAAAAAACAAATTTAGAAGTTTTCATAAAATATATAGTGGTAATTATAAATTTGAAAAAATATAGAAATTTATATGGAATATAATTAACATAATTTTTTTGTATAATTTTTAAAAAAATTTATATTAAATTATTAACATTAAAACATGTGAAATGTGAATGTAGTTTCTATGAAATAATAATAAAAATAAATAAAATGATTTCATTAAAATAAGTAGAATTGTTAAATGACTCAAGCTCCAGGTAAAACATTTTCTATAATAAATAGTAAATAAATATAATATTTTTATTCTTATTGGGACTATTTGTGAAACACCTTAATAACATTATTATATTTATAATAAGTTAATTTAAAAGTAATTCATGTTTTCACATTATAGTTTTTAATTTGTATAATATTTTAATGTATGATTTTCTAGTAGATTTTATTGAAAATATATAGTTCATTGAAATATATAAAGTTATATTCATCAATTATTTATATATTTAATTTTTATGAAAAACATAAATGCATAATGTATTGAACAATTATGATGTAGTGATTATTTAATTAATGAGTAAATCAAGTAAATGATATTAAAAGTAACAAAAAATTTTAATTTGAGTTTTTGAAGATAATTAATGTTTCTTATAGACTACTAAGATACATATATGATGTAATAAAAAAATTATTTGAGTTTTAAACTTTTTTTCATGTGTATAAAGTCTTAATTATGAATAGGGTTTAATTTATAGAATTATTATTCTAAAAAAATATTTTATTAAAATATATTATCACTAAAAAATCTATATTAAGGAAATACAATATGATATTCTGTAAAAAATTTAATAAAAATTATTTTTTAGTAATTTTGGAATTTTTACATCATATAATAAATTTATTACATTTTAATAACGTATTTAATTTATACGTTAAACCTCATGTCAATTATAAAAAAATAGATCCTTCATTCACTAATTTTATAACCTTAATATGTATTATTCATTAAAAATCTAAAAACATCTCCATACTATTACCTTACTACGTTACAATGATTTTTATATAAAAAAAATACTACATCAAATATCCTTAAAAGGTTCTCAAGATGAATTTGTAATAAGTGGATTATTTTTTTTACTTTTAAAATATTTCATCACTTGTATTTTATCCCAAACCATAATAGAGTGCCTCCTAAAAACTAAAAATATCACATATATATTATAATTTTGTTTTTTCATTGTATAAGAATCTCAAAATATCTCATATTCTTATTTTATTATTTGATAACAAAATCCTCACATGTGGTGCGCCAATTCATCACCTTCATCGATGATGATTTTTCATTTCCCTTTTTCCCAAATTAGGGATAGTTTAAATTAAAATATAATTTTTGAAAATTAACTATTTATATTTATATGTCATCACTTCTAGATTTTTATTTTATTTTTATGAGGAATATCATAATTAAAATGACCATAGAAATCATTAAAATAACACACCCGAAACTATAAAAATAAAAAAAATATTATTAATAAATTGGTGTAAAATGTTATTAGAAGATAATGTATGGTATTATAAACATTAATTTTTCTCTTAAATATATTAATATCACTATTAGAACCACAATAATTTATTTTTAACTCATTTTAATGTTGTCTATCCTGAGGTAAGTGACTTATTAACTAAAACATTGGTGTAATTGTTTTAAAGACTTATTTTGCTAAATATTTCTATTTTTTGTTCATGTCTTCAAAATGATTTTTGTGAATTTATCTATATGGTTATTAATGTTTTAATTTCACTTATTTTTTTATAATTGATAATTTTAATATGTTATATTTGTGGCTTTCCTTTTATAATCGTTTTAAATATATCTTTTATGATATTTAAAAACATTGTTATTTTAATTGTACAAGGAATTAGCAGTTTATCTCGTAGCATGAAACATTATTAATTTTTTTTACATTATATGCTTTCATAGTTTGTTTTGAAGAACATTATTTCATTATTATGTGCATTGTTTTTATATTTCAGAAATAATTTTTAATATTAAAGGGTATTATCATATCTGAATGTGTATTTCTTATGCATTTAAATGTGTTATCGTGGATTTTATTTATGAAATGCCCCTTGAAAGTTTTTGGTTGGGTTGACACCATTATAGGTCATGATATGATATATTTATCCCCATTAAACTAAATATATGTTGAGTTGAGATGATTATAGCAGAAGATATGTTCTGTTGATCCCATTATATTTCAATATATGAAAGGTTAGCCCCATTATAACTCTCCAATGCATTTTGTATGTAAAATTTGGAAGTATACTGAAAGGTTATTCCACTTGTAAGGATTACTATTAGAGTGATATGGTAAATATGTCCCAAGTCAACTTCATGATGTTTCTATGAAAGAATATGATTTTTTATTAAAAGGGTTTTAACAGGATTTCTGTTTCCACTTGACTAATGATTTCTATCTTTTAAAACAATTCTATGATTTTGTTGATCATCTGAATAATTTAAAATGTTTTTCATAGGTAGTAATGATTCATGAGATAAATAAGTAATTAATTATGAATTTCATGAATATATGTGTCAAATAAATAATGTTTTGTATTTATATATTTAATATTTTGGAAGAAATTGATACTATTTTAGTATTACCAACTTTTAATGGATATGGAATGTTTTTTAATTATGTCCTAATTATGAAAAAAATTAACCCTTAAAAGGTCTCAACTGTTAAAGATTGTATATTATGGAATAAAATTGAGGATTATATAATGTTTTAAGGATTGTTATTTACACAGAAACTCAGATGGAAATTTAACCATTAAATATAACCGTGTTAAAAAATGAGTTGATATGATCAAATAAGATGATAAAATATAGAAACAATTAGCAAATATTGTAGAATAAATCTTGAACATACCATGAATTATGTAAATCCCCCATCCACCACCAGTTTCATCCAGATCAATGACATCATCCCTCACATACATCACTATATTATTCCATATAGGCTCATGATAAAACTATTTTTCAACCCATTTTTGGGTCATAACTACTAATATAGTATTCTTTATACCCACATTTATTTAATTATGTAATTAATATCGTAAAAGAAAACCGAATTATGTATATATTTTCATACAGGAGATCATTCAAGAGAGAAATGTAATAATATATAGGTATGTATCCCATAAACCTAGAGTTATAGAAATCAGAAGAGTCATCTCACATAGTGGGAGTATAGGAACATTTTATATAATATAAATAATTGAAAATAAATAATAATCCATCCACTAGTATCCCCTTATTATTCCCCTAATATGTTTCTTGTTCTGTAATAGAGAAAATCCCATTTATCATAATGGTAGTCGGAAGGAATTCCTACTATTAATTATACCTCAAATAGCTTCATGATCATCATCTACTTAGGAATATTGTTTTCATAGGTTGTCATATATATGTTCGTGAACTATCATTGATGCTCTAGGTTAGTAAAAATTTCAATCATTTTTTACCTTTGATCCTCATTCACCACCCTGGTAGGGGGAAATAGAATATTCACTGTGATAAATTATCAATGGGTGAATGTAGTCATTATCCCATGATAGTGATTTATGGGCTCACGAGCATGGCCATACATTATTTATTCTTGAAATAACCCCAATATGTTGATATCAATTCATGTAACACATGTAATACCTTCACATTAAACCTCGTCCAACATGATATCCCACCATCTTCAAACTAATCCAATAAGAATAATAGTCACCAATATAACCATTTGATCATCTTGGGTCTCAACCTAGTCGAAAATCATCTCAATGGAAAAAAATATTCTCTTCCACATTTGGAGGCCCCCAAATTCCTTCGATAGAAAGGGGTGCTGGATATGGAAGTCACCAACATAATCAATGGTCATTAGCCAGCCCATGCATTATCCTCTACCCTGAATAGAAACTATGTGAATGTGTCCTAGTGGTACATGTTCTTTTTTCTTGACATACTTTAAAAAACATGGGTGCATGTGTAGCTTATTTATACAATATAAATTGTGGTGGAATATGATTTCTAAAGTATATCTTGGGATGTATTTCATAAAATTATATAAAAATCATTAGAGAAGCAAATAACTTAAACAATAATTCCATCTATAGAACACAGACACACATACAATATGTAATAATACGATTAATCAATATATGATACCCATAAAATTAATAAATAACCACGTAATCACTACCATAACAGAATAAAATCCTTTAGCACCTGAAAATAACACAAAACCACATATATACACTAATGAATAGATTATAATAGGTTCAAATGAATCAATATTACAAATAATTCAATAAAGAAATTATAAATATTTTTATAGTTGTATTTATTGTATGGGATCTATCTGAGGAAATACACATGTACATGGAATGTGATCCTATATATATAGCTATGATGAATGAAATAATTAAAAATCACATTGTGGTTTTTATCAAGATCATTTAGAAAACAAGAAATTAATTTTAATAAAAATTTTCATGCAATAGAAATAATATAAAATCCTACATTATAGAAACTCAGAGGTCTAATATACAGTGTTTCTCAGTCATTGTCATAGTTACCATGCCAGAGTGCCAATAATCAATTGAAATGAATAAACATTCAAAAATAAATGAGAAAAATATGAAATAAGTTTGTTAACATTGAACTCAAATACAATTTTTTCACACCCAACCCAATCCACCAGGCCTGATCTTAGAATCAACATGACTTCATGCATGTCACCCTATACATTAGAAAATTCCAACATGATTCAAGGCATTTAAGGACATAATTTTCATACTAAACTCGTAATACATGTTATACATCAATATAAAATAATGGAATTGTTGAGAATTTTAATCATTTAATGAAAAATATATATCAATAATAGAATAAAACATTAAAATGAAATGATGCCCATGTAGAGTCAATATGGCATGTCAGTTACGTAACATAGATCAAATAAATTCATACTATATATGAGGAAAATCATGAAAATAAAAACAATATTACACATCAAGACAAATAACCATGTAGAAATGTTTTCATTCTATTTCTATGATACTCAAATATCCACAACATAACCCTTTTCCCTCACCATATCCTTTGATATGAAAACTATAAGTAAACTAAAATTATAAGGAATTAATTGAGAATAAGACATATTTGGAAACAACCAGTGAAACTTAATAAGTTTCATAATATATGTATTGGTTTAAGAAATTATATGTAATATAAATTATATAAATAGTATGTATATTACTAATGAAAAATATATATATATATATAAGACCCTCTAAAACTATATCTACCTACTTTAGAACTATGACCAAATGAAAGTTGATCATATTTCTAACACATTCCCCTTGATGGTATTGTCCAAAAAACATGGCAAAAAAAGTCACATATACGGTATCGTTCAATAAATGCTGACCAATGGTCTAACACATTCAATTACTGATATAGTCAACTATTATCCTATTACTTTCTCAAATATAGTAGACACAAAAATATTACATATAGAAGGTTCATGATATAAATGGTAGATGAATAATTACATAAAATCAACAGTGTATCATAATTGTCACAATCCACACATAAAAAACACAATTATAATTCAATAATCATTACATAATGCATAGAAAAATGTCTCATGGGGGAATAAACATGCTAAATAAAATTTCAAAATCTAGTTAAAAAAATTGTTATAAGGTCAAGGTCCTCATACATTAATTATAATGATTATCAAAGGGTACGGTCCCCATCTCATTCATAAAGAACCACCAAATACTAGTACCAAACCAGATTCAAAATAATATTGAAATATATGATCATAAAAAAGACGAAACAACGCCCAAATGGTTGGTCAATGTCAAACAATCACCAGAATATCCCTTATAAAAATGTATCTCCGTCTAAATGATGAATAAATTCCAAATCCTCTATTATATGGGATACTCTATCAATGATCAATAAAAAGGTCATTATTAAATTTGAAAAACCTATAAATATAATCATTTATTATATTATATAATAATTTTTTATGAGGCAGAATATAGTGAGATTGTTTTAATGCAAGTAAAAAATCACCCAATTGTAAGAATGGGATTGATTCCATGAGACATCATAAAATGGCGGTGTTATAAGGGATAGTGTGCACCCGAAAATTTTGTGATATGATACCAAGTGAAATGGTAGATTTATAAGCAAAAAAGATAATGACAAATGTAGGTAGGTTTAGTTTTTAAAGACACACATAACCAATGAATCCAAACTATGTTTTGGTAAATTCCACCACACAGTTGTTCACCTCCAATGGATACCCCAAGGAAGTTGGGAATATCTAGTTCTACCCTAAAGAACCATTAGTATTTTGGTTCATTTTTGATACGATGAAATTAAATCCGGAGCCTCATTAGTGGTCTAGTGTGTCCTCATAGGATGTGTTATGGGGAAGATATAACTTTTCACGTTATAGAACATCAATCAACCCTACCTCAACAAATTTACGACCTCATGAACACCACTATAACACCTATGTAAAACTAAAAATGACCCCAAAAGATAATATAAGTTATATAATATTGGAATAGATAAAATAGTGGTGTTAAATGTTATTATATACACAATTAAATAGAACCCAAAAATTTATTTATCCATTTTCAATGAGAAAACCCAATTATGAAATCAATTTAAATGGGTATATGAAATTATATTATATACACAGATTTATACACTATGAAATTAATTTGTTACATTTAATGGAATATGAGAACATGATTTCATATAATTAATTATATACCTCTATCATGTAATAAAATATTATTATGATATACATTCATGGAATATTACACATCTCTTTAATTGATCCTCATAAATTAGAAATAATCGATTTGATTTTTAATTATATATATTGATATAATAATATTTGAAATGTACAATGATTATTAATTCAAAATTTACATATATTGATATTACATTTGTTGGATGCATTGTTATAAAAACCACTATTCAACTCCCATCATAGAATGATGAGTACCTTTAACTAGGATATGTTATTCCTTTTATAAGGTAGGAAATTTCATTATAATATGATAATACTAAACTAATTATCTTACTCCATTTATGCAAACAATTCTTCATCAAAATGAATGTGTTATCTATCATTTGGTGTTTCGAGGTCCCTCTTAGAATAAAATGACACTAGTCAATGTCCAAATCCCTATAGGTTCAAGGGATTGAAGACTAATCTTTAATTATCTATTCAATGAAATATACTATAAGTAAAATAAATATGGTCATTCAAAAACTACATACACTCTTCTATAAATTTTATATTCATTATTCAGTTCGATGATTTTTTTGGAGATATATTTTTAATATTTAATGGGTTTCATTAATTTTGAAAAATTATGTGACGATCCTTAAGAATAATTTATTTTTGATACAATTGTCAATAAACATATTTTAAATTTATTTAATTAATTTTATGAATAACATACAAATATTAATATAAATTAGCATATGTCATTGAAAATGATATTTCGTGGTTTAATTTAATATATTGAAGGTGCCTGTTTTGTGAAATTTGATATACCTATTCTATTTTTAGCTTAATAATATGGTGTGAACTACCTATTAGAATATGGTTTGATATAAAAAATACCATCATTTTTTTCCCATTTAGTATTCTATGATATTTGATATCGTATGATTTAGTTTAAATCTAGGTTGCATGAAATCAATGCATTGTGTCATAATTTTGATATAACATATATCACTCAGTTAAATATTCCAATACATAATTGATGATACAATTTCTAATTAAATTTTTCATATGATTTATATTTTTTATTACCACATAAGTAGAAATATAGTGGTATGTGAGAGTAGTTCTATAGATAAAGGATTCTAAAAACGTAACTTATTATCCATTTTTATAAATGTAAAAAAAATTCTTGATATGTATGGTCTATTAATCAAGATGTTGGGGTTTTTACTTTTTAAGAAAATTATTACCATATGTGTCAATTGTGTAACATATTCTGATACATTTTTCACCTCTTCATCTATAATATATATATTTAAAAGATTACTGAAATATATTTTTTGTCCAAAATGATTATTCAATGAAAAGTTTTGGCAATGGATATTTTTTGAATTAGTAAGAGGATATTTGAATTCCTAAATTCAATAAGAAATGTTCATTTATATTTTTAATTTCTATAAAAATGAAAATTAATTGTTTGTTTCCTTATAACATATAACTATTTATTTATATATAAAGATTAATTATATTATTATGAATGGATTAATATAATTTATTATTTTATTATTTTAATCTATAATTATTTAATAGAGGAATAAAATAAGTTTCATAAATTACTAGATGGGATGTAATAGTTATGGGATTAATATATGTCACATGTATATTAAAAAAGTGAAACTTATATAGAATTTAACATAGTCTATATGAAGTATTTTCAATGATCTTAAAAGAGAGATTGATAATGATATTATAAATTAAAAAATGAGGCTGAATATAAAAAGATATTATATTTTAAATTTTGAATTTCTCATAGTTGTTAAATTTAAATGACTTAATTACATTAAATATTTGAGGAAATTATTTAACACACATCAAAATTTGGTTTATATATAGATTTCAACAAGGATTCTGTAATAAATTTCCTTCGGTATTTATATTATTTAAGTAGATTTTATAATGTAAATTGAAATACAACATGATAAAATTTCATATAATATAATATATTTTAGAAATTGATATATAACTAAAAATATAGAATTGTTTTATTTATTAAATTAATGTAATGTTTCTATAATGTAATTTTTGGAATGTTCATATGTATTTCGAAATTATGATGTGTTTTCTCATTACTGAATAATTTAATCCCATAAAATTTATATCATAAATAAATATTTAAATATTTAAATTATTTTAATGTTATTCCCAGATTTATTCATTGATGAAATTATGTTGTATGAGTTTTTATAAATGAAATATTTTCATGTCATTAAAATGATTATTTTGATTATAATACGTGTATCTATTGAGTTACATTCTTGTAATGATAATGAATTTAAATTTTATCAACATTAACTTTGGAGTATATTGAGTTATGATCTCAAATTTAGTATTTATTTATTATTTAAAATAGTGGTGTCTAAAAATATTATGGAATGTATATCTATATTATTTAAATTATCCCAATTTAGTGGGGAATCGTTATGAACACCTCACAATCATTGAGACTAATTAAATTGTCTATAATGGTTTATGATTTATATTTTTAGATCATATATTACATATAATTAAAATTTTAATTTTAATAAATATATGAATTTTGATGAATAAGATCCATGTTCCTTACAATCATGATTTATTTGGATATGTTTGAATATAAATAGCATGAAATTTTATTTTTTAATATAATAATTGAGTAGTATAAAAGGATACATGTTAATATTTTTTAAACATGATAGATTGGTTGAGTAAATAGGATTATAAACTAAATACATAGAAATATATATATATAAATGAATGGAATTACATATAATTGTATGACATGTATATGAAAATCCCTCAAATATTCAGCGTGATATTCCTTATAATGAATCACATATTAATACCTTGATCAAATAATATGGGTGACTAAATTGGTTTATTATGAGTGTGTAATATTGTATGTGTAATGAAAGTAATAATGTTACCCTAATGGTTAGGAACCTTATAAATGAATTATCTTTTTCTTAAATTTAGTCATGAAACCAAAATAGTTTAAATAATCAAGGAATACAATGGATTGAATCTACATTATAGTTTTTGATAATGAGTAATCCAGTCATTTGTCAATGAATCATATATACGATATTAATAATAAATTTAAATAATATATATTCATTGATTATTTACATTCTCAAAATTATGTAAATGAGGAAAACAATTTCGTTTAGGCTGCTAAAGGTAATGTAATACCAATTCATCTATTTTGTGTGGTTATATTAAAAAATTACTTTAATGAAATTAAAAATTACATAATAATTATATGATTAAAAAATTCCATTTAAAAGAAATAATATCATTACCATAACACATAACTATTATTATAATTCCTTAAATGAATATTAATAATATATGACACTCTTATGATGGAATATAATGAAAATATCATATCGAACTAAAATTTAATGTGTTAGTGAAATATATTATAAGGAAAATAAAATATTTACATTTTTCAACAAATGATACATGATATTTATTAGAATAATTGAACGATTTATAAATTAATTCATTACAATTAGATATCAAATGACAAAATGGATTTTGTTTTTCTTCTGATATAAGTATTGTTACTGTCTTTGTAAATATATTGGTGACATTATTATTTTCTTTAAATATTGATTTTTTATTTTTTTAGTAAATTAAAATATTAATAAAATATAAAATATTTCATGAATATTTTAGCTGATATTATCAAATTTCATATAATTGACAAACAAGGTATGCCATTTGTATGTTTAGGTAATATTTGTAGAGCATATGTTGGTGAAGGTTTTAATCAAAAGATGAAAAGTTAGGAATAAATTAAATAATGATTATTTGAGTATATAATTTTGGTTTATGAAGTCAAATATTAATTTTGGGAGGGATATGTAATACTAAAAATTTATAGAGTTGTCTTCAATACCTAAAGCTGTGTGAGAAACATCCAGAAAATTTCATTTCTAGTATTATTTTCATAGAAATAATTCTTCTATTTAAAAGTTATATGATACCATATGTATAATTAATATATTGCTTTATTATATGGATGTCCAATGTAATGTGTATAATTTATAGAGTATACAATTTTTATTCATGTGTTGAATTAAACCTATAATGAAGAAACTATTTGAATACATATGTATATATAAAACTCACATGGATATACGTAATGGGACTGTATTTTAATCTAATTCACCACATATGGTGAGGGAATTGTTTTTCTAAAAAATATTTGATATAATAAATATATTATGAAATAACTCTTTTTTATGGATTAGATAATATGACCAACATCAAATGGGTACTAGTATAAAAAATTATTTGGTTAGAGTATGCATAGAAATGTCATTTTAAAAGTTGTGAAATTAATCATGGGGAAATAAATATAATTTTATGTTACATTATATATTTAATGGAATATATTATTTTGATATATTATTAATAAATAAAGTTAATATATTATATAAGTTATTTTATGCAATATATTGGTAGAAATATCTACAAATGAATATGATAAGGATCGTAGAAAGTTTCTACAAACATAATAAATGTTTTTGACAACATAATAATATATATTATGAAGATAATTAATTATATAAATTTATTGTTATTTATTAATTTAAATACTATAAGAAATAATACTATTTAATAGTCTATCAATAATATTAATTTTTACTCATAAATGCGTGTTGTTGGGGATGGGGTTATTGGGAGGTCAAATAGAAATTTGGAAAGAATTTTCTATAGTTGAAATTGGATAAACTAAAATCATGAATGAGTAATTAATATTAATTTTATAGGTAATTATATTTTGTATTAAATGTTATGATTATGATTATTTATGTTTTTACATAATAATAAAAAATTACAATTGTATAGAATATTTTTTTATACAAATAAGATATATCTATATTATAATATTTTCATGTTTTATGCGTATTTTTGTGTGTTGTGGAATGATAATTATCCCCACAAAAAAGTATCATTGAGTTTCCCCTAATCAATGATAGACACTATTTAATATGGATTTTGATGATATATTATAAAAAATATTACTATAATCATTTAATAAATATAATGACTAGTCTGTGGTATATATATAATAGACAAGTGTTGTAATATGTAAATTTTTTTTCAGGACATACATATCAAATTATATACTATAGAATGTCATAATGAAATTGGTATACAGAGTGTGGTTAGATTACTATTATTTCAAATTTCATGATACTTTTGAAATTTTAATCACGTGAGGATTCATAATATTAAACTATTCTTATGAAATATTGGAGGAATATATATACAAGTGAATATTATGTATCTTTAATAACTTTTCATTGGTTTGAGATAAAAATATGTTTGAATTTATCCACTCATGTGATTATTCATAATATCTATAATATTAATTGAATTTGAATGAAGAAATTATGGTTTATAAATGGATATTTAACCATTGAATTTTTCAACAACCATTATGTGTTACAAGTGTTTTTACTGTATTCTGTATGAATTTCATATTATATATTGATTGAAATTATCATTAATTGTTTGAGAATCCTTAATCTATGAGTGGAAATATTATAGATTGACTTATTCCAGGACTTTTGGTCCCTCAATGTCAGTAATGAATAGATTATATATGTATACAAATGATGTATATAATATGTTTTCTGTTGAAAAGTTCATATGAGGATATTTGTTTGTTTGATCGTGATGAAAGTAGATCTCATTATATCTTGAGTGTAATTGATGTTTTTAAAATTTAAAAACTCAATTTGAATGCGTAAAAAATAGATTTCCACTTTACATCCAGTTAATCAATTATTATAGATTTACATAGTAACACCCTATCAAAAAGAACATGTTTTCACAATTTCTTTTTTCCTATAATGAATGGATTTTGACAGAACATATATAATAATGTATTTATTGATTCATAATGAATATTGAATAATTTCAAAATGTACATATGAAATTTTAGTTAAAGTGAGAATTAATAGAAAATTAACTATAAAGGATATATCATATTATATAAAAACCATTATAAATTGGTTTCATTATGTATTTGAGTCATGTAACAAATTATGATATTGTCGTATCAATTATTGAATGAGAATATTATACAAATGAATTTGATGGTATTTTTAAATGAGTAAATAGATTCTTCAATTAAAAAATTATGACTTAAATTTCATAATGAGTCAAAAATATTATTCATTTATGGTTACAAAATAATGAAATAATCATCTATTTGTTACATGATTATTAAACTTCAATAGGATGACACTTCAATTAATTATGTTATCTTCTATGCAATGGAATCTCATATCTATCTCCATTGATTTAATGAATGGATAACACATAAATTATATTATCCTACCATTTTCATTTATTAGTATGAATTATCAATATAATGGGTCATAGAGAAAACACTCCCTTCAACATTATTTTCCATTTATATTTATACGTGAGGTTATAGGTCTCCATTGATTTTTAGGAGTCCTCTCATAGATTATAAATATCTTAATAGATGGTGTCTGTCCTCTAGATCAATGATCAATTTTGTTTTTTATAATTTACAAAATCAATAATACAATATGTTTGATAGAGACATTGATTTCTAGATTACAAGTTAACTAATATCTTTATTATTTATAATGCATATTGATTCATATAGATCTATTCAGAACTAAAATGGTTTTGTTATATTTTCAATATTTGGTGATGATGCTCTAAAAACAATCAAAAATAATATAATAGAACATAAACAAAATCAATCTAACAATAAAGACATTTAGCTGAACTCACTGCCCCTATGGTTGTATATTATTTAAGGGAGTACCTGGCTCTACTAAGAGGGGTCCAGAATCTCAATAAATCATATTCTAAATGAATTTATATATCATATAAGTTAATATTTACTTATCAAAGAAAATTATCTACATAAGAGGATGTAATTTATTTTATTTATATAATGCTCATACACTATGAATTATAGTGTTATTTATGTGATTACTCATCGTCATTCCCTACTCAGATGAACCATTATACTTTATTAATTTGGTAAATTGATCAGATTACAAAAACATATATTTCACAATGAATCCTAAATCATGGAAATGGTGTCCCATTAATTAGTTTTATTGATAGGTAAATAATTAATATATAAATATTTATTCCACATTAATAATAAATTTGAAATAAAAAAAACCATATAGAATTTTACTCAGACCCATTTTCAATTTAAAAAAAAGAGAATTAAATTAATAAATCCTCATCAATTATCTATATTATTAAAAATTAGTCACATAATAACTCGTTTTTAAACATAAAAAACATGTCCACTGAAAACTAAACAAAGGTAATATAGTAGACTTTTCATTCATCTTATCATTGATAAATGTTGAACAAGATATTATTTACAATATTTCACAGATAATTAATTAATCATTTAATTAAAATAAACATTTTGAAATATAATTCTCATGATAGATTTATAAATACAATATCTGTAGAATACAAGAACGAGTCAAACCATTTTTAAAAATAAATATGTACCACACAAACAAATTATATAAATGAAAAATATTTATATGAATTTTTTAATAAATATTTATTGTATAAAATTACATTCTGACTAACTATACATCACACATAATCATGTTTTATATCAAAAATGATGATATAGTAATTACATATAAGTTTAGACTATAAAAATGATCTCTAACTAGTAAAACCACTAGATAATCACAAAATGTCATAATTATCGATAATGTTATATAAAAATTAATTATATTTAAAATTTAACTCCTATTAAATTTTACTACTCATATACACAACTTTAGATCGCATAGAAATAAACTAATGTATTGTAGAAATTAGAAAAACCATTAATATTTTCCATTATGTTCGTTGAAATATTATTAGTCCAATACTTATCTTAGGAACTTTATTAAATAGAACAAAAGGAATTATTATGTTCTACATGAAAATTATTTTGATATAGTAATCAATGAATTATTAATGGCCTTGACATAATAAATTTATTAGTTTAAAAATTATAAATGAACAAAATTTACAAAAAAATATATATCGGCCTAAAAACTACATCTTCACTATTAATGGTGAAACTATACATAATGAACTATTTTATAACTAAAGAAATCATATGAAACAATTAAATTTATATTTATTTTTAATTTGAAATGGCTATATGGAAGGCCTAGAGACCATGAAAAAATTAGAATTATACAACACATATGGAGATCAAAAATATGTCGAGATGTTATTAAATGAATAAATTCAAATAGACATGGGTCATCCGTCTACTATATATTTTCATGAAATGTCCAGCCTACATGTTTTATAGCAATATAGTCAGTAATTGATTTATTTAATTTTAAAAAAATTGTAATAATTTATAGTGTATTAGATCCTTCATGATTCATTTGTTACATCCTAGTCGAATACCTATACTAATCATTTTTATTCCATTTATTCTTACAATATTCCCTTTTTAATACCATATTAAAAAGTAATAAACTCTATGACACCTTGGATTACATTATGGAAACTTTTGATAAGTCCATTATATCAGGTAGATAATATTTCACCCTGAATATTTAATACATTTTTATGGAAGATTCCATCATCATTTATATCAATTGTCTACTTAATATTAATTACAATTTAATTTATATAATTTAATATGGATGTTAGTAGTGCAATACCATATACATCTCATCAATACCATGATATATGAGGAATATTTTTTTATAAAATTGATTCCATGTAAATCATATATGTGTGTATATATATATATTTGAACCCTATATATGGGATCATACATGTTATAAAGGTTATCAAAATCACATTATATGTAAATTAATTTTTTTTTTGAAAATCATATCCTTGGTTAAATTGTAAAGTCCAATTTACTATACCTATCTATGAGGGGATGAGAATCAAATAAATTATTTCTTCCCACATTGTTATGATTTTTTTTGTTTTTATTTAAATAAAAAAACTTCAACTTTTTAATTAGTTCTTCACTTCCATTATGTATTCATTTTTTTAAAGAGATCAGGATAAAATGAAAGTCTGAATTTTTTTTAAAATGATGGGTTAAAATTCAGTCTAAAAACCACAAGTCAATAAAATTTATTATCTAATTTTCCAAAGGATACCATGAAATTAAGCATAAGATTGAAAAATGAAATATATCTAAAAAATAAATTGTTCATTTATTCATTAAAATGAAAAATATTTTTTTTCTCACAATTGGTGTTTCATGAATCACATGCTCAAAGATAGGAATCCTATAGAGCATAAAAAATTTAATGACTATATATCAGTCATTGAACCTCTACTCCTGGGTGATAAATTTTTAAATATATGTTCATTACAATAGTAGTTCTATCACTTGAACAACAGATACATGGTCGAGAAAGCAGGATCGATCAAAAAATGTTATTTTTTCATATTCTCTCTCTAAAATATTAGTTGAGGTGTGGTGAGAGATTAAAATTATAAATTATTATAAATGTGGAGCTCATAGTTCTATATTCAGAAATGAGATTTTATACACTTTTTATAACATCCAAAAGTTTACTGTAGTCCCTGGAATGTCCATTCATATATGTCACATTAAAAAACATAGGAAATAAAAAAATATTGCATCAATGTCAAAAAAATCTCACTCTCTTATAACATACGATGTAATAACATGAATACCATTTACATGGGCTATAATCTTCCAAGGTAATTTGATAATCCTTGAAAATGTTATCTTCATTTGAAAAAAGATATTTTCACATATTCAGTTTCTTTATAAATCAACTAATGAATACCTTGAGAGACAAGTTCAACCATGTTAATTATACTCTTTAATATTATAATTGAATTATTTTTAATTGTGATCATCCATATTGTAATTTCTATCACCCCTTGTCTATGACCCCCACTTCATCCAAAAATCATATTCATGTTAATAGTGGAACTTATGGATACATTAAGTGTGTGACCCTCTTGGTCCTTATATACACCACTATGAGTCCAACACATAAAACACGCGGAGAGTCTAGAAAATCAACAGATCCACTAAAATGATATGAAATTCTATAGCTATGAATACCTATTTAAAACTCACTCTATATTATATAATTTCATTGTCTTATATTATCTTATAAATATGGATGCATGGTTGTGTAGTCATCCTTTTGGTGATATATAAATTTCATATCATTTCTATAAAGATAAAACATATTATACCATGGCCACGGTTTGGTGATAGTACTACCATACTAGTCTACTAGGTCCCCTGAGGTGTCTCTTTCTCTACTAAGAAGCAACAATCACATTATTTCCCATTATTCTAATGACAGACCATCAAGAATCTACCCAAAAAATATATCTCACCTTGGATTCAATTTCAGGTAATTCACTAGAATAAAATTTAATTATTAGATGATAAATATTAATAATTATATCATTTTCCTTGATAAATAGACATGTTCAAATGTAGGAACAACCGAAGACACCAGAAACATGTTGTGTTCCTATATGCCGGACAATAATCAGGATCTCATCTATAGAATATCGCTATGTATAAACATCATGAGTTGAAGTATCAATGATTATGATCCGCTAACACCTAATGGAAAAAAACCATCTATGACTAGTATGTATGATTCATCTATATCATATGATATATATATTTATGTTTATTATCACAGTATATTATGGTTCTTATTATATTTATTAACTATAATAACATTTTTATACAATAAGTTACAATAGGAAATTACCTTTAATGCAAGTAATATATAATTATAAAAACCATTATTTTAAGAATAAAAATATATATTTAAAAAATTGTATGCATGTAATGGTAATAAACATACATGAAGAATTTAGTTACTGACTCCAAAAATAACACCCCCGCATTCACTAGTGCAATAATCTACCAATTCTGATGCCACTAGAACTCAACTAAGCATCTAGCATCTGCAATGATATGGAATTGTTATGGGGTACTTCAAAATTATAACATATGGTTTCACAACAATCCATGGCTATACCACACTTAATAAAATCCCATAAGGGATGAAAATATAGAAAGTAATTTTTTTGTCATTGATTTGAAATGGGAACCTTGGAGAGAACCCCTACAACAATATTTTCCTAGTATACCATAATATAATCTATACTTTGGGGAATAATGTGAGGCTCAAAAAAATATAGGTATCAAAAAATATTCTATTTCTATATCATAATCTATTATATAATCAAATTATTCTATAAAATCAGGGAACATACCTTAATTCGAGCTTCACAAGCTTACTTCACCTCCATTTCATTAAAATACATATCTTGACTAAATTTTCCTATCATTATTATACATTTATAACCTATAATTATTTATTTAACTTATTACTAGTTCCTTACCACCTTTTCACCCCTAGAATATATAATCTGTTTATTTAAAATAAAAAATGGATTTTTTTAGAAAAAATATGCATCTCTTCTAGATTATCATGATATTTAAAACAATTATTAATGAAAATAAATATCAAACCATTAAATAGTGTCAAATAAATGTTTAAGCCTAAAGATGAAGAATAATAAAATCTACTAATTCCATCAGCATCCACATGGCTCTATGGAAACATGTTCTTGGATAGAACAATGATTTGTGATATTAGAAACAAAAATATTTTGGATTGTTCCATATTTTATGTTTTAATATCATTGTAATTATTTGAACTTTTACATATCCCACAAAACCTCTTAAATATATTTCAAAATATCATGATCTCGGGAATATATTCATCATCACCACCATATTATTATAATAGGCATTTATTTAATGTATTCAATGATTATAATACATGCACTTTATTTCCCATTGACACTATACCATCAACGTCTAATACTTGGAAAAAATGAAAATATCACTAATCTTATTATAAACACATGGAAAAATTAATTCATAATGAAACACAATTCGGTTATAGACTCATAAAAATAAACAATCCATTGATATAATGTGTTTAATAATCCATAATTGGAACACTACATGTTTTATTTTTTTTAAAATATTTTATTTAATGAAAATATCTAGTTGTTTAAAAAAATAGATCAACCAAAAACCCATTTAAAAAAGATATTTTTTAGCTATTTTCAAAATTTTATAATCATTGATGGATTTTTTGGATAGTAATATTCTAAGGTATTTTATTATAAGTATTAGTGATAATGATTCATCAAAATCGATGCCTCGATGTTTTTATAAACCCTTTTCTACTAGTCTCTACATATATGTGATCAATTTTCCATCAATCTAAAATATTTTATTGAATATAAATTTACAAAAAATAAGTTGTAAATCATTTTTGGGTTCTAAAAAAACATGATTCTCATACATTATTTCCATTGATAAATTAATGGATTCTTTATATTTAGAAGCATCCTTAAAATCCTCTACATTCATTAAGGTTAAAGTATAATCATTATCTAAATGTAACGTGAAACTTATATCAGTAATAAGAGAAATATTTATCTAATTTTACATGTATATTCTTGTATAACAATACAGTATTGTGTATTGTGAACATTATTCTGTACTGCTCTCATTTATGGAGATTATTCCCATTCCAACTCTTGTCCATCTGGAACATCAACGTCATGAAATAAAATATTACTCCAACTTCTTCTATTGAAAATTTTATCACATTATAGAAATATATTATGTATATATACAAAAAAAATTATATGATGGTTTATGGAGGTAATTTTATATTGTATTTGTTGGATATCCTATAAAGACACACATTGTTCTCCAAGATTATATTTTTTCACAATTTATAATCCAAAGAAAAGCATAGCATCCCCATTCTAGTATCCTTGGTAGTCTATATATCATTCCATACTATAGATCTTATAGAGTCCAATATATTGAATTATTTGGTATTTTGTTAAGTGTATAAGTCACAGTCTATAATGCATATCCCCAAACGGATAACGCTTGAGTTTCAGGACTCATCATCAATTTGACCCCTGATATATACTGTTTGATTACTACATTCACTAACAACCATAAAAAATTGTTTTTATGGAGGGGTGAGTTGGGAAAATATCCTACATATATTTATATGCTTGATGAATAACATAATAAATATATTATCCACCATGGTTTGACTGGATTTTAATTATTATCATACAAGGATTATTTTATACGTCATTATAATATTCCATAAAAATGATAATAGATTATAATTTAATCCTCACTAACCAAATATATCCATATATACTATATTCATCGATAAACCTATTAAAGTAATAATCACTACAACTTCCTTATATTGGAAATACTTTACATGCATTAGTTCGATTGAATTCCAATGGTATATTGGCTCTTTATCATTTTACAGTAAATAGTGCTTTATATATTTTAACATGGAAACAATAAAAACAATCAAACAATGGTTTTAAATAAATGGAGTCTAAAAAAACACCATATTTTAATTTAATAAACACATTTATTTTAACTAAAAATTCATGATGTTCTGTAGCCGGGTGGGATATGAGGCATTGTTGTTTTATTTCTCTTTATTTCTAAAACATGATTTTATAGTTCAAGTACATATAACCCATTTCTAAGATCTGTTGTAGCATACCATATTTTTACCTTATGAATAATTTTTTTTGTTCAGAGCTAAAATAAAATCATATTGTATATTAAAAATTCAATAATATTAATTTTATGGTAATAGAGGGTACATTATAATAATTATTAAGTATAAGAACCATTCCACAAGGAAATTTATAATGATAATATCCTATAAATAATGATACATGTGTAGTTGTATGTCAACATGGTGATACACAACATATTATGAAATTGTTATGAATATTCAAGGTTCTTTTATTTTAATAAAAATGTAAGATGATCATGTACTATATTTCACCTTGTATATTGAAATAGAGATATTACATTGAATAAAAAATATACAGTATGTATATGTTTAACCATGAATCTTCATTACATGTGTGACATTATTTCTAATGTGTCCTTTCATACATAATTTAATGAATAGTTCCACTATTCTATTAATCTCCCTATATATTTTTACTTTATAAAAAGAATGTGCATCAGAGTCATTATATATGACTTATCATTTCACAATTTCTGATTTCCATTATTCTTCTAGTTTAGTATATGAAACCATGATATATAATTAATCATATCCTTTTTAATATTTTTAACTGAATATAATAAATCCATTATTTACTATTTTATTTTATTCCTATTTGTATTAACTATTAACATTAAGAAGTCATATGGTACTGAATAATGAATGGGATCAGTTGGTAGTTATTTATTATGTTTGAACCCAACAAACACTAGTATATCAACGTACTCAGTCATTTTTATTATATGAAGTCCCTCCTTATACCCCTATATTAGCCTTAATATCTTTAAATATATGGATATATAAATTATTTATTTATGATATCTATCCTAGTATAGATCATGGATACTAGACAACATTTGGAAAGCATCGTTGTCCTCATGAATTTTCTTGAGCTCACTGAACATGGATGAAAACACGAATCACATACCATCTATAACATAATTTATATTCTTCTTGTATTTATATTTTCCCTCATTTATATTTTTTAGTGTCTAGATGATAAAATTTATTATTTTATTAAT
This sequence comes from Viscum album, assembly GCA_963277665.1. Taxonomy (NCBI): domain Eukaryota; kingdom Viridiplantae; phylum Streptophyta; class Magnoliopsida; order Santalales; family Viscaceae; genus Viscum; species Viscum album. Next base: position 840,925,490 of record OY728123.1, read on the forward strand.
AAAATAAACACATTTTTATTTCACATAAGAGCCTTAATAATTTCTATAATCTATTTAATAAATTATGATTAATCATGATTTGATCATAAGGATTATATTAAAAATTGTATTTTAAAATAATTTTTTGGTTCTTATTTTGATGTTATTAATGTTTTATAATGAGTTATAAAGAAAAATTAAGAATTTGGTACTTGAATAAACCATTTATATAGGTTTTTACTTCTCACATGTATACAATTAACATATCCAAATCTCCCATGTATCCATTTTATTATTCACCAGGTAGATGTTTTTATATAATCGTTTTTTCTTTTAAATGCCAACTATAATATGTGATACAAGAGAAAGAACTGATATATAATTCATAATTTGAAATGATAATGACATTATAAACATTTACATAGAATAAATTACATTCTAATCAGGTTACTATCATGTATTAAATTAGGTTTTAATTCACACCATATTTTTATTCTAAATAATATAGTTTTATTGAGTAGGTTTTATACATTATTTTGATTAAAAATTATGGTATAGATGTAATATTAATTTCACTATTTATTATTTTGGAAGTTAATTAAATAATACAAATATAATCCAATAAGAATAATGTTGGTTTATCATTTTAACAGATTTTTTTAGTCTGAAATATTATATTTCTATATATTTACAAATTTTAAGAAATGAGTATGAGAGAGTAAATATGTGAAAATATTATTTGAATTCTCATAGATGAATTCCATTTTGTGAATTTATTCTATAAATTTAGTGATGTAAATCTCTTTATGTGAAACTTCTATATAGATTTGGCTATCTTGATTCTCTTACATAGAGAAAAAAACTACATGAAAATATCCTACCTAGATCTTGTTATATAGTTTTTTATTGAATTTTTAATTACAATATTTATTTTATTTATAATGATTATTTATTTATCCTCATTATCGTGAGTATATTTCCTTTGGATTTGGATTGGAATTTGCGGTTGGAAACAGAAAATGAATCCTGTTGTAATGTTTTCTAGCATCGCTTGATGAAACATGTAGATGTTTATAACTTGATTCTAGACAAGATTGAGGAATTATTAAATGATTTCAATTTCCCCATCAGTATTTTTTCCATATCATGAATTCTTTCATATCCAATTATAATTTTATATTTAGAGTACCTTGGGTGACACTGTTTGATGGGTTGTACCAGTGAATGTATCCAAATTTGATAATTATTTGTATGATATTTTGTTCTTATTTTTCATTGTTGGGATTTTGGGAATAAATATGAAATGGAAATTATGATTGGATGAAATAAATAAAGAATAAAAATATTTTGATTTAGGGGTATTATAAACATGATAATGATTTTATAAATTGGTTGGAAAGGATAATTTGGGGAATTGTTTAATAAATTCTAAATTTTATTTGGAAATCTCGAATTTGTTTTAACATTTAAATTGGATACAGAAATATTAGGAAAATAATTTCTGTTTGAAATGTTTTAAAATGTTTATGATTTTTAAAAATGGGGTTGAAAAAAATTAATAAATGGAATTTAGGATTTATTTTTTAAAAACATGTGTTTGAAATTCTTTAAAAAAGTAATTTTCTAGTTGATGATGTCTTTTAAATGGAGATTTTCAAATCATTGTCTTTTTAAAAGATTTATTTTTCCATTGTATTTTTTTGGATTTTCATTGATATTTGGAGATATGAAAATACCGGTACTATATTTCATTGTATTTGGATTCATCAACCTAGTGAAATAAGAAAAATTATTGATAGGGTGGTTCTATGGAAAACCCTTAAGGTGATTCTTTAATTCTATTACATGTTGTCCCTCAAGATAGTGTCTATACCTAGACATAGAATCTATTGATAAATACTGATTATTTAATACTCATAGAAATTTCTTTTGGATTCTTGAATCATTCCCAAATATATCTATAAGGCCCCAGACTTAAACATTACTTAATCTTGAGTTATTACAACATTACACCTTGAGGATCTATTCAGGTTTAGTGTTTTAGAAAATTAGATTAGAAAACATGCATTACATTCCACATATAAACAATGTGGTTACATAAAGATAGTATTCATTTTTCACGTCAATAGAATCATTTTTAAAATAAATCACGGATTAATTATTGACACTTCCTTGATACTATCATCATATCATGTATCTTTCCCTTGACCTGTGAAAAACATTTCAAAAAACTTGGGATGAGCATAAAAAGCTCAGTATAGATTGTAAAAATATGGAAAGGAAACATGGGTACATATATACATAAGAATTAAATCATACTATACCCATAAAACATAATCACTTTAACATACCTCATCAAATCATGAATAAATAATAGAAATCATAAGACATAAAGGTATCTTTAGGGATTCATAACATTCTTACGTAGGGAGTAACCCTCTTGGTTTCATTTGGAATACCCATCATAGTATATTCCCTAAATCTCTTCGGAGAAACCTTAACGTTTCACTCCATCGCTTTACCCAATGCATTGGAGAGCTATATAGGGCTCACCCGCCCATAGTTTATCACGGAACCACCCGTCTTCATAATAATGCCCAAGAACCTCAACATAATCGTATCACATAAAACATGCATAAATGAAACATAACATTTCCACCATTCAATAACAATATATCAATACAACACATTGATATTAAAACATTATGAAAAACATTTTCAATACCAAAATAAAATAAAAGTAAAACATTGTATTTATTTTTCATTTAAAAAAAGGTATAGCTTGTAGAGGAAGCCGAAACTCAAATAATGGTCACGGCGGCAGAGAAGTCGTTGTCGCCACATACGTATGAAAAAAACATTCCCTTTTGTTGTTTAGTAAAACGATTTATATAAAAAATATTCCTTTTGGATAAATGTAAATGTCAAAGGGGTTTATACACCGTATAAAATAAAGTTGTGTATAAAACAAAATATGCCTCAATGAAAGGAGATTGAGACGAAGTCCCATACCTCAGATCTAACTTGACTCGGTCGTTCTTTAATCTCATGAATAATAAAATTGAGTTAATTTCTACTTGTTTAAGAACCTTTTTCAAGTTCATTATTCCTTTTATATCACTTATTTCCATGTCATGAACACTATGTAATTATTAAAGTTAATAACGGTCATTTTAACGATTATTGGTACTTGAGTCAAAAATAAACCCTTTATAATTACAAGTTGTTCATGTATCCATTATATCCAGAATGGTATTCATGATTTAGGTATCATATATATCATATATATCCAGTACATGAAAGCATTTATAATATTACATAACATTTAGAGGTAAGAAATGAAATGCACCGTTCATGGAGACAGTAAGCCATACGTACGCATGAACGCTACTTTCAATTCTATTGCGTATTTTATAGAATGTAATCATAGTGATATAAAGGTGTATTATAATTCCAGTATAATATCATATATAATACCATTTATTACATCCTTTATACGTCCCACATATGGCATTAACGAATCAAATCACTTTGAGGGGGCGGTAGTCCGCAGTTCTTTAAATGAAGATATCACCTTTACCCATAATGGAAACCATAAAGGTATGCCCAAAATGAAAAATACAGAAGATTGAGGAAAACATAAACATATTATATATCATATATAAATATAGTGTCATCTTAATGGCCACCTTTGAAGGTGTTAAAAGAATGTTGAACAATCATCGTTTTGGGAGGACAAAATTCACCATCCACGGAAACAGTATGTTCCTTAACCATTAGATGTAGGTGTGTGTAAGTGTAGCTCCAATAATTCTTATAAAAACATCCTACTATATTGAAGATACTGGATTTGTTACAAAATAAATAAATAAAAAGAGTTTAGGGGGTTGGAGAAGTAAAATAAAACAAAAGGACTAAAGTGAAGACATTACCTTAAAATCGGGTAACTCGCTTTGGTTTGAGCTCAAAGGATTCCTTGGGAAGACTTCTGCCCAAAGTGGGGCTTCAAGGTGTAAGAAAGGGATGTGGAGAGACAAAATGGGCAGGGTTGGCCGGGCCAATGGCTTTGTAAGTGTGGGTAAGGAGGTAGAGGTGGGGGCCTTTTATAAGAGGAGAGGAGGGGCATTCTTTGAAAGTAAAGAAATGTTACTTTATTTTAAAATGAGTTTCTGATTCAAAAGGTACTACATTAATATTATTCTAGGGTATGGTGATAAGGGTTCAAAATCCACTCATCCAATAGGTTTTGAACATGTGTAGGTCATAGATTTTACATTATCATTTGATTTTATTTTAATCCTTTATTAATGAGGTAATCGATGTATCATCATGATGTCATAAATAATTTAATTTATTTAAAATATAAAAATTATAAAAAAAATACTATAATGTAGGAAATCTTTTTAGATTTCCAATTACTATTTATAATCAAAAATCTGACTTGTATAACCCCATGTAAATTTTTTTTAGTAAAATAACTCATGTTTGCGTCATTTTTTACTTTAACATTAAATAAAAAGTTATTTATGTCATTTCCCAACCAAAGTGGCTCCATCGGGTCCCCAAGTTGACCCATGGATTGTCTGGGTATTCCATGACACATCCAATAAGGGTTGGACATGTGTCAATCTCATCTCATATTATTATAACATTATTTTTACCTTAAACGACACTAATTACCTCTAATCGCGATTAAAAACACAAAAGTTACTTTTCACCAAAAAATTATTTTAATCTCATTGAACCACATTTTACTTCTTAACGACAACCATGTATGTCGGATTTTTGAAAATCAAATCTAAGAAGTGGAAATGTTTCATTTAAATGAAAAATTAGTTTCTTTAACTACCACATAGTGGTTTCACTATTCATCAAAAATTGAAGTTTTTCAGAATAATACCAAAACATCACCCTAAGATATATTTGATATTCTGAATTCAAAAATGAGGTCTATTTTACAAAATTCAAAACATATAAGTTTCATTAATTAATTTAATAATTATTTCCCGCTTTTAGAGAAAATAGCGTGTTTTTATGAAACAATAAGTATCAAAAGATTGACACCATTTTAAGTCCAATTTCAAAGTTAAATTTATTCCAATGACCACTATTGGATTAAATGGTAAAAATATATTCTAATTTCACTTTAAAACCAATTAAAAAGATAATATAATCATATAAATAAATTATATTAAAAAGCAGTTTTGATGTAAAATGCAGTATTTTTCACTATTCATTATAAATGAACATTGTTAGAAAAATACCAAAAATTCACACAAAGTAAATTTTGATGTCCCAATCATAAATAATAAGTTTATTATGAAAAACATAGATTATAAAATTTTCAAAATATATATTTAAAAATGGTTTTCCATCAAAAGGCAGTAAAACAATCTTTTAAAAATATTAGTGTATTCCATGCTAAAGATTGAATTTATTTTAATTTTAAGACTCTAAAACACTATATAATTCATTAATAAAAATAGATAAAAATATATATTATTCATTACTTACATGGGATGTTACATCATTCCCCCATTTAGAAAATTGTTTCCCCGTAATTTATTTACTTATCGTATAAATGGGGGTACTTATCCCTCATTGCATTTTCAGATTCCCATGTTGCCTCTTCCATCATGTGGTTTTCCAAAAAAACTTTACTTGATTAATCACCTTATTCCGTAACACTGGCTCCCTATGGTCAAGAATCTGGACCCGTTGTTCCTCATAATATTGGTTCTCTTCCAGCTGAACTACCTCTGGACTCAAAACATGATATGGATCTGGCATGTACTTTCTCAGCATCGAAACATGAAAAACATTGTGTACCTGAGATAAACTCGGAGGTAAAGCCACCCGGTATGCAACTGATCCAACTTTCTCCAGAATTTCATATGGTCTAATGAAACTTGGACTCATCTTTTCTTTCTTACCAAATCACATCACACTTTTCCATGGTGAGACTTTGAGAAAAACATGATCACCTACCTCAAAAGAGAGATCCTTCCTCATGTTGTCCGCATAACTCTTCTTCCCACTCTGAGCTGTTATCATGTGTTTCTGAATCAACTGAACTTTTTCTACCATCTCTTCTACCAATTCCGGTCCCATCAACTTCATTCACCCACTTCATCCCAGAAATCTAGAGATCGACACCGCTTCCCATATAACGCCTCAAATGGTGCCATCTGTATACTGGAATGAAAATTGTTATTATATGAAAATTCAACTAAAAAAATATGTTGGTCCCAACTTCCCTGATAATCCATAGAGAAAAAACGTATCATATCCTCCAATGTCTGAATTGTTCGGTCTGACTACCCATCTGATTGAGGATGAAAAGTTATACTAAAATTTAATTCATTACCCAACGACTTCTGAAGGCCTTTCTATAAGTTAGAAGTAAACCTGGGATCACTATCGGATACAATGGATAGAGGAACTCCATGCAACCTGAATATCTCTTCAAGGTACAATCGATAAAGTTGATCTAGAGAGAAAGTATCTCGAATAGGAAGGAAATGACCAGATATAGTAAAGCGATCAACAATAACCCAGATTGCATTATTACCTTGAGATGTCTTCGGTAATCCCGCAACAAAGTCAATGGATATATTCTCCCATTTACACTCTGGCACTGCTAGAGGCTGAAGCATCCCTTTCAGTAACTGCCACTCTGTTTTAACCTATTGACAAGTCAAACACTTCACAATAAAATCAGCAATATCCTTTTTCATTCCATCCCACCAGTAATACTCCCGCAGATCACTGTACATCTTAGTACTGCCGGGATAAACTGAAAATAGAGAACTATGAGCTTCACATAACAACTATATCTTCAACTGTGAATCACAAGGCACACACAATGTATTCCCAAATCTCAAAACACAATCCTAATCAATGTTGAATTCAGGCAACTTACCCTTCTAAACCAGCTCTACCTTTTTCTGCAACTCACTGTCTTGCTTCTGTGCTTGCTTAATTCTGTATGATAGAGAAGATTTCACTGATACCTAAACCAAAACAGAAGAACATCCTGCACCAACAACTTCTATGCCAAAGTTCATCAAATCCTTAACCAAAGGATCACATTCCAAATGCAACATTGTTAATGATGCATTATTTTTTCGACTCAAAGCACCATCCACTTTATTTGCCTTTCCCGGATGGTAATGAATTGTAAAATCATAATCCTTGATTAATTATAGCCATCTCCTTTGTCTCATGTTCAATTCTTCCTGAGTGAATATATAATTTAAACTTTTTTGATCGGTATATATTTCACAATTTACTCCATACAAATGATGCCTCCAAAATTTTAAAGCAAAAACAACATCAGCTAATTCCAAATCATCTGTAGGGTAATTTACCTCATGAGTTTTCAACGGTCGTGAAACATAAGCAATTACCTGATCATTCTGCATTAGGACACAACCAAGTACTTTCAATGAAGCATCACTGTAGATAACAAACTCCCCATTCCTGGATGGTAGTGCCAAAACTGGAGCATTCACTAATCTTCTTTTCAATTCCTGAAAACAATCATCACATTCTTTTGTCCAGATAAACATAACACCCTTCCGAGTTAGCTTAGTCATTGGACTAGATAACCGTGAAACATTTCTAACAAACCTTCGACAATAGCCTGCCAAACCAAGGAAACTACGAATCTCTATTACATATGTGGGTTTTGGCCATTCTTCAACAACCTTTTTTTTTAGGATCAATAGTTATCCCGTCTTTAGAAACAATGTGACCAAGGAAATAAATTTGTTGCAACCAAAACTCACACTTGCTGAATTTCCCATACAATTTCTTTTCTTTTAAGGTTCGTAAAATAACCCTTAAATGTCTTTCATTCTCCTCTTTACATTTAGAAAACACGAAAATATCATCAAAAAAACAACCAACATTTTCCCTCAGATTCAACTTATCCATCACTACAACAAACAGTTTAGTTCTGATTCTGACCATCTCAGGATACTGATTTGAAAGGACAATTCCCTCTATATGCCTTCCCAGAAAAGCTTCTCTGTTTCCTCTATGGGAATCCATTCTGAACAAACTTGTCTTATATGAAGCAACATGGTAGTCTTCAAATGCTATATCATTTCAATTTGACCATAAAAAATATATTTTTGGATAATCGTTTAATATAATTCTAACTCCTAAAGTTATCTAAACCGAACTATGATACCAACTATAAGGCCCTAGCCTTAAACATTACTTAATCTTGAGTTATTACAAGATTACACCTTGAGGATCTTTTCAGGTTTAGAGTTTTAGAGAATTAGATCATAAAACATGCATTACATTCCACATATTAACAAAGTGGTTACATAAATATAGTATTAATTTTTCCCATCAATGGAAAAATATTTAAAATAAAACATGGATTCATTCTTGACACTTTCTTGACACTATCATCATACCATGTACCTTTCCCTTGACCTGTAAAAAAAATTTCAAAAAACGTGGGATGAGCATAAAAACCTCAGTATAGGTTATAAAAATATGTCAAGGAAACATGGGTACATATATACATAAGAAAGAAATCATACTTTACCCATAAAACATAAGCACCTTAACATACCTCATCAAATCATTAATAAATCATAGAAATCATAAGACCTAAAGGTAACTTGAGGCATTCATAACATTCTTACGTAGGGAGTAACCCTCTTGGTTACATTTGGAATACCCATCACAGTATATTCCCCAAATCTCTTCGGAGAATCCTTAACGTTTCACTCCTTCACGTTTCCCAATGTATTGGACAACTATATCGGGCTCACCTGCCCTTAGTTTATCACAGAACCACCTGTCTTCATAATAATTCCCAAGAACCTCAACATAATCGTATCACATTAAACATGCATAAAGGAAACATAACATTTCCACCTTTCAATCACAAGATATCAATACAACACATTGATATAAAAAAAATTTGAAAAAAAATTTCAATTCCAAATTAAAAGAAAAGTAAAATATGGTATTTATTTTTCTTTTAAAAAAAGGTATGGCTTGTAGAGGAAGCTGAAACTCAAATAATGGTCACGGCAGCGGAGAAGTCGTTGTCGCCGCATACGTACGACAAAAAAATTCCCTTTTGTCGTTTAGTAAAACGATTCGTATAAAAAAGATTCATTTTCGATAAACATAAAAGTCAAAGGGGTTTATACACCATATAAAAGAAATTTGTTTATAAAACAAAATATGACTCAATGAAAGGAGATTGAGATGAAGTCCCATACCTCGGGTCCGACTTGAATCGGTAGTTATTTAATCTCCTGAATAATAAAATTGGGTTAATTTCTACTTGTTTAAGAACCTTTTTCAAGTTCATTATTCCATTTATATCACTTATTTCCATGTCATGAACACTATGTAATTATTTAATTTAATAATGGTCGTTTTAACGATCATTGGTACTTGAGTCAAAAATAAACCCTTTATAATTACAAGTTGTTCATGTATCCATTATATCTAGAATGGTATTAATGATGTAGGTATCATATATATCATATATATCCAGTACATTCATACATTTATAATATTACATAACATTTAGAGGTATGAAATGAAATGCACTGTTCATGGAGACGGTAAGCCGTACATACTCATGAACGCTACTTTCATTTATATTTCATATTTTATTGAATGGAATCATAATGATATAAAGGTATATTATAATTCCAGTATAATATCATATATAATACCATTAATTACATCCTTTATACGTCCCACATATGGCATTAACGAATCAAATCACTTTGTGGGGGCGGTAGTCCGCACTACCTTAAATGAAGATATCGCGTTTACCCATAATGGAAACGATAAAGGAATTCCAAAAATGAAAAATACAGAAGATTAAGGAAAATATAAACATATTATATATCATATATAAATATAGTGTCATCTTAATGGCCACCTTCGAAGGTATTAAATGAATTTTGAACAATCATCGTTTCGGGAGGCCGAAATTCGCCATCCACAGAAAGAGTATGTTCTTTAACCATTAGATGTAGGTGTGTGTAATTGTAGCTCAAATCCTTCTTTTAAAAACATACTAGTATATTTAAGATACTGTATTTGTTACAAAATAAATGAATAAAAAGAGTTTAGGGGGTTGGAGAAGTAAAATAAAACAAAAGGACTCATGTGAAGACATTACCTTAAAATCGGGTAACTCCCTTTGGTTTGAGCTCAAAGGCTTCCTTGGGAAGACTTCTGCCCAAAGTGAGGCTTAAAGGAGTAATAGATGGATGTGTAGAGACAAAATGGGCTGGGTTTGGCCGAGCCAAAAGCTTTGTATGTGTGGGTAAAGAGGTAGAGGTGGGGGCCTTTTATAAGAGTAGAGGAGGGGCACTCTTGGAAAGTAAAGAAATGTTACTTTATTTTAAAATGAGTTTTAGATTCAAAAGGTCACAAATTGATATAATTAGAGTGTAAGGTGATAAGGGTTATAAATCCATCCATCCAATAGGTTTTGGACATGTGTTGGTCATATATTTTACAATATCATTTCATTTTATTTAAATCCTTTATTAATGAGATAATCGCTGCATCATCATGATGTCATAAATAATTTAATTTATTTAAAGTATAAATATTATAAAATAATTACTATGATGTATGAAATATTTTTATCATTATAATTACTATTTATAATAAAAAATCTGACTTTGTATAACCCCATATAAATTTTTTTTAGTAAAATAACTCATGTTTGTGTCATTTTTACATTAACATTAAATAAAAAGTAATTTATGTAATTTCCCAACCAAAGTGGCTCCATGGGGTCCCCAAGTTGACCCATGGACTTTCTTGGTCGGACATGACACATCAAATAAGGGTAGGACATGTATCAAGCTCATCTCATATTATTATAACATTATTTTTACCATAAACTACACTAATTACCTCTAATCGCGATTAAAAACATAAAAGTTACTATTCACCAAAAAATTATTTTATTATTATTGAACCACATTTTACTTCTTAATGAAAACCATGTATGTAGGATTTTTAAAAATCAAATCACAGAAATGGCACAGTTTCCTTTAAAGAAAAACTCAGTTTCTTTATCTACCACTTAGTGGTTTCACTATTCATCAAAAATTGATGTTTTTCAGAAAAATAACAAAACATCACCCTAAGCTATATATGATATTCTGAATTAAAAAATGATGTCTATTTTACATAATTAAAAAAATATAATTTGAAATAATTAATTTAATAATTAATTCCCGCTGTCAGAGCAAATAGCGTGTTTTTATGAGACAATAAGTATCAAAAGATTGACTCCAGTTTAAGTCCAATTTCAAAGTGAAATTAATTCCAATGAACACTATTGGATTAAATGGTAAAAATATATTCTAATTTAACTTTAAAACCAATTCAAATGATAATATAATCATATAATTAAATTAGATTAAAAAGAAGTTTTGATGTAAAATGCAGTATTTTTCACTATTCATTAAAAAATGAACATAGTCAGAAAAATACCAAAAATTCACACAAAGTAAATATTGATGTCCCAATCATAAAGAATAAGTTTATTTTGACAAACATAGCTTATAAAATTGTCAAATGATATATTTAATAATGGTTTTCCATCAAAAGGAAGTAAAACAATCTTTTAAAAATATTAGTGTATTCCATGCTTATGATTGGATTTATTTTCATTTTAAGTCTCTAAAACACTATATAATTCATTAATAGACATAGATAAAAATATCTATTATTAATTAATTACTTGGGATGTTAAAATATCATTAGTGAACTTGGTACTTCATAGAAAATGGTGGATTGTTTATTATTGAAATGGTTTTTATTTTATTGTTTGAGTAGTTTTAATATTAGGAGTTTGGAATTAGTAATAGAATTTTTTTTATTTTGATCTCTTTGTAATATGCATGGTTATATATGGATGTTTATCTGATTTAATTTGTTTTTTGTGTTATTATAAATCATTTATAATCAATTTAATATGAATATGAATTAATAATAATAAAATTAGGTATTTTTGTAACACCCCGATATTTTGTGATAAGTATTCTTTTTAATTTATTTGATGTCTTGTGTTGTACGCTAAAGTAAAAGGAGATTTCATTACACACATCCCTTAATTGTATTGCATTACATGCAAATACGACCTTCAACGATAGTATGTGTTGTACGCAATACCGAATTTCACTAAACAACGATATGTTATTAAAATATTATATAAAATAGCCATTATGAATAGTAATAAATAATTTTTGAAATTTTATAAATTTTATCATTCTAAATTTACATCATCTTTGGATTCAGAATATCGAAATTAGCCTAGGGTGAATTTTTGGTATTTTTATGAAGACATTCAAATTTTGATGAATAGTGAAAACACATGGTTACTATTTAAAAACAAACATTTTTTTAAATAATTATTTATTTTATTTATATTTATTTTAGGTCAAAATTGATATATAGTACCTATATATGTTCAATGTAATTCATCGTATTCATTTTATAATAATTATAGATATATAAAAAGTTTATTGAACTTTTGACTGTCTTTTACCAACCTCCTAGGAGAATTTACAAATTTACATAAAACATAATTTTACCACTTATGTGAGTGGGATTTCAAAAATCCGAGAGACACGGTTGATATCAATAAGTAAAATGTGGTTCAATAAGATAAAAATAATTTTTGGTGAATAGTAACTATTTACTTTAATTTACCACTCTTAAAAGTAAATAGGGTAATTAAGGGTAAAAATTATATTATTATTACACTAACACATATCCTAATTCTATTTTATAAGCGTAATTCAACCAAAAACAATCTTAGTAATATAATATTATCATTTAGTTCCACTTGGATTTGATTTGGACATTTATTATTATTTTATTTAAACAAGAGTTAAAATAGTTAAAATCCATGTTTAATAACTAAAATATATTTAATATTGGGTTATACATAAGATAAATTTGACTATAAATATTAATTAGAAATTTAAAAATATTTAATACATAATGGTATTTTATTTATAATTTTAAGACATTAAGTAATTAAATTTATTTATGACACAATGATAATGAATTAATTACCCTATTAATGAAATATTAACATAATTGATGTTATAAATACCCAAATAAATGTAATTTTATACTTTTTGTAAATTATACTAATTTTAAAGGTTACTATGACATGTTAGTATTGATTTAATTATCTCTTTTCAAACTAATAATATAAGGCCCCAGCCTTAAACCTTACTTAATCTTGAGTTATTACAAGATTACACGTTGAGGATCTTTTCAGGTTTAGAGTTTTAGAGAATTAGATCATAAAACATGCATTACATTCCACATATAAACAAAGAGGTTACATAAAGATAGTATTCTTCATTCCCATCAATGGAAACACATTTAAAATAAAACATGGATTATTTCTTGACACATCCTTGACTCTATCATCTTATCATGTACCTTTCCCTTGACCTGTGAAAAACATTTCAAAAACTTGGGATGAGCATAAAAACTCAGTATGGGTTATAAAAAAAAACATGGAAAGGAAACATGAGTTCATATATACATAAGAATGAAATCATACTTTACCCATAAAACATAGGCACTTTAACATACCTCATAAAATCATGAATAAATCATATAAATCATAAGACATAAAGGTAACTTGAGGCATTCATAACATTCTTACGTAGGGGGTAACCCTCTTGGTTACGTTTGGAATACCCATCACAGTATATTCCCTAAAATCTCTTCGGAGAAACCTTAACGTTTCACTCCTTCGTGTTACCCAATGCATTGGAGAGCTATAACGGGCTCACCCGCCCTTAGTTTATCACGGAACCACCCGTCTTCATAATAATGCCCAAGAACCATAACATAATCATATCACATAAAACATGCATAAAGGAAACATAACATTTCCGCATTTCAATCACGAGATATCAATACAACACATTGATATAATAAAAACATTATGAAAACCATTTTCAATACCAAAGTAAAACATGGTATTTATTTTTCTTTTTAAAAAAAAGGTATGGCTTGTAGAGGAAGCCGAAACTCAAATAACGGTTACGACGGCGGAGAAGTCGTTGTCGCCGCATACGTACGACAAAAACATTCCCTTTTGTCGTTTAGTAAACGCTTCGTATAAAAAAGATTCCTTTTGAATAAATGTAAAAGTCAAAGGGGTTTATACCCCGTATAAAAGAAAGTTGTGTATAAAATAAAATATGCCTCAACGAAAGGAGATTGAGACGAAGTCCCATACAAAGATAATTTTTAAAATAAAATAGATACATTATGTGTATTCACTATAAGTACACATAAATAAAGTACAAATACAAGATACGACATAATAATATAATGACATAATTTGAAAGTAGGAGATTAACCCAAAGAATGGAAATTGGGTTAAGAAGTTCCCATACCTCGTATCTGACTTGACCCGACCGTTCTTTAAACTCCTGAATAATAAACTTGAGTTAATCTCTACTTGCTTATGAATCTTTTTCAAGTTCATTATTCCTTTTATACCATGTTATGAACATCATGTAATTATTTAAGTTAATAATGTTTATTTTGTCGGTATTTGGTTCTTAAGTCAAAAATAGACTTCTTACACTTACATGTTGTTAATTTGGTCAATGTTTCATTATATCCAGAATGGTATTCATGATGTAGATATCATATATGTCATATATATCCAGTACATACATGTATTTAAAATATTACATCACATTTAGAGGTAAGAAATGAAATGCATCGTTCATGGGAGACGGTAAGCCGTACGTACGCATGAACGCTACTTCCATTTCTATTTCATATTTTCTGGAATGGAATCATAATGATATAAAAGTATATTATAATTCCAGTATAACAACATATATAATATCATTAACTTTATCCTTTACACATCCCACATATGGTATTAACGAATCAAATCACTTTTAGGGGGCGGTATCCGCACTTCCTAAAATGAAGATATCGTGTTTTACCCATAATGGAAACCATAAAGGTATGCCCAAAATGAAAAAAACAGAAGCTTAAGGAAAACATAAACATATAATATATCATATATAAAAAATAGTGACATCATAATGGCCACCTTTGAAGGTGTTAAATGAGTATTGAACAATCATCGTTTCGGGAGGCAGAATTTCGCCATCCACGGAAACCGTATGTTCTTTAACCATTTGATGTAGTTGTGTGAGAGTGTAGCTCAAATATATCTTATAACAACATCCTAGTATATTGAATATACTGGTGTTGTTACAAAAGAAGTAAATAAAAAGAGTTTAGGGGGGTTGGAGAAGCAAAATAAAACAAATGAACTTGAGAGAATGAATTACCTTTAAAAAGTGTAACTTCTTTTGGTTTGAGCCTAAAGGCTTCCTTTGAAAGGATTCTGCCCAACGGGAATCCTCTAGGATGAGGAGAGGGATGTGGAGAGAGCAAATGGGCAGGGGTTGGCCGAGCCAATGGCTTGAAGAGTGTGTGAAATGAGGTAGAGGTGGGGGCCTTTTATAAGGGGAGAGGAGGGGCACTTTTGGAAAGTAAAGAAACATTACATTATTTGAAAATGTGTTTCGGTTTTAAAAGGTCCCACATTGATGGAATTCATGGATAAGGTGATAAGGCATCGAAATCCATTCATCCAATTGGTTTTGGACATGTGTAGTTCATAGATTTTATTTTATCTTTCCATTTTATTTAAATCGTCAAATAATGATGTCATCGCTGCATCATTATTATGTCATAAATAATTTAATTTATTTAATGTCTAAAAATTATAAAACAAATACTATGATGTAGGAAATATTTTTATCTTTCCATTGAATATTTATAATCAAAATTTGGACTTGTATAACCCCACTTAAAAATTGTTTTCGTAAAACATATTATGTTTGTGTCATTTTCACTTTAACATTTAATAAAAAGTAATTTATGTTATTTCCCAACAAAAGTGGATACATGGGGTCCCCAAGTTAGGCCATGGCTTGTCTTGGTCGGCCATGACACAACCAATGAGGTTGGGACATGTGTCTAAGTCATTTTATATTATTAAAGCATTATTTATACATTAAACTACCCTAATTACCACTAATCGCGATTAAGAACTTAATAAGTTACTATTCACCAAAAAATTATTTTAATCTCATTGAACCACATTTTACTTCTTAATGACAACCATGTATGTCGGATTTTCAAAATTCAATACACATTAGTGGTAAACTTTAATTTAACTGAAAAAAACAGTTTGCTTGATTACCACTTAGTGGTTTCACTATTCATCAAAATTGAAGTTTTTCAGAAAATTACCAAAAATTCACTCTAAGCTATATTTGATATTACGAATTCAAAAATGAAGTCTATTTTACAAAATTCAAATCATATAAGTCACATTAATTAATTTAATAATTAATTCCCGCTGCCAGAGCAAATAGCGTGTTTTTACAAAACAATAAGTATCAAAAGATTGACACCAGTTTAAGTCTAATTTCAAATCGAAATTGATTCCAATGACCACCATTGGATAAAATGGTAAAAATATATTCTAATTTCACTTCAAAACCAATTCAAAACATAATCTAATCATATAAATAAATTAGATTAAAAAGTAGTTTTGATGTAAAATGCAGTATTTTTCACTATTCATTTAAAAATGAACATTGTCGGAAAATTACCAAAAATTCACACAAGGTAAATTTTGATGTCCCAATCATAAAGGATAATTTTATTTTGACAAACATAGTTTCTAAAATTGTCAAAATATAGATTCAAAAATGGTTTTCCATCAAAAGGCACTAAAACAATCCTTTAAGAATATTAGTGTATTCCATGCATAAGATTGTATTTATTTTCATTTTAAGCCTCTAAAACACTATCTTTATCATTAATAGACATAGATAAAAATATCTATTATTCATTACTTACTTGGGATGTTACATCCTTCCCCCCTTTAGAAAATTGCGTCCCCGCAATTTATTTACTTATCAAATAAATTGGGGTACTTATCCCTCATTGTATTTTCGGATTCCCATGTTGCCTCTTCAATCATGTGGTTTTTCCACAAAACCTTTACCTGCTTAATCACCTTATTCCGTAACACTTGCTCCCTGTGGTCAAGAATCTGGACCGGTTGTTCCTCATAAGATAGGTTTTCTTCCAGCTGAACTACCTCTGGACTCAAAACATGAGATGGATCTGGCATATACTTTCTCAACATCGAAACGTGAAAAACATTGTGTACCTGAGATAAACTCGGAGGTAAAGCCACTCGGTATGCAACTTATCCAACTCTCTCTAGAACTTCGTATGGTCCAATGAACCTTGGACTCAACTTTCCTTTCTTACCAAATCTCACCACACTTTTCCAAGGAGAAACCTTGAGAAAAACATGATCACCTACCTCGAAAGATAGATCCTTCCTCCGGTTATCCGCATAACTCTTCTGCCTGCTCTGAGCTGTTCTCATGTGTTTCTGAATCAGCTGAACTTTTTCTGCCATCTCTTCTACCAATTCTGGTCCCATCAACTTTCTTTCACCCACTTCATCCCAGAAAGCTGGAGTTCGACACCGCTTCCCATATAATGCCTGAAATGGTGCCATCTGTATACTGGAATGAAAACTGTTATTATATGAAAACTCAACCAAAGAAAGATGCTGGTCCCAACTCCCCTGATAATCCATAGAACAAGCTCGTAGCATATCCTCCAATGTCTGAATTGTTCGTTCTGACTGCCCATCTGATTGAGGATGAAAAGCTGTACTAAAATTTAATTCAGTACCCAACGACTTCTGAAGGCCTTTCCAAAAGTTAGAGGTAAACCTGGGATCACGATCCGATACAATGGAGAGAGGAACTCCATGTAACCTGACTATCTCTTTAAGATACAAACGGGAAAGTTGATCTAGATAGAAAGTATCTCGTATAGAAAGGAAATGAGCAGATTTAGTCAAGCGATCAACAATAACCCAGATTGCATTATTACCTCGAGATGTCTTCGGTAATCCAACAACAAAGTCCATGGATATATTCTCTCATTCCCACTCTGGAACTGGTAAAGGCTGAAGCATCCCTTTCTGTAACTGCCGCTCTGCTTTAACCTGTTGACAAGTCAAACACTTCACAGTAAAATCAGCAATATCTCTTTTCATTCCATCCCACCAGTAATACTCCCGCAGATCTCTATACATCTTAGTACTGCCCGGATGAACTGAAAACGGAGAACTATGAGCTTCACATAACAACTCTCTCTTCAACTGTGAATCACAAGGCACACATAACCTCTTCACAAACCTCAAAACACAAACACAAACTTATCCAAGAACTCATGGAAAATTTTATTCATAAGGTCCATGAATACAGCAGGTGCATTGGTTAACCCAAAAGGCATAACTACAAATTCATAATGGCCATATCTAGTACGGAACGCAGTCGTCTGCTTCTTTTACTTTCAACTGATGGTACCCTGACCTCTAGTCAATCTTCGAAAAATACTGAGCTCCCTGGAGCTGATACCACTTCATTCGATGGCCCAACATCTGCTGAAGTTGTTGCAAATGATTTTACCACCCCTTTCTGCTTGTAGTCTAGCTGCTTCCCATCACTCAAGCTCCTTGTCGGACACTAGTTTGCATAGTGACCCATCTCATTGCACTTATAACATTTCACTAACTGTAAATCAAATTTATTCTTACCTTCACCTTGATCCTTTTCAGTGCAATCACGAGCCTTATGTCCCATCTTACCACATCGGTAGCACTTTCCAGAATTCAGAAGACATTCCCCAGCATGACTTTTTCCACATTTATCACAAACTGGAAACTTAGTTCTCTTACCATCAGACTTTTTTGAAGAATTCTTACCTTTCTCCTGCCACCTCGGTCTCTTCTTCTGCTGGTTGTTATAGAACACTTGGTCATCGGCAAACTCCATTTCCACCTTCTCAGCACATCGAACAAGCTTTTCATAACTTTTAAACTCACGAGAAGCTAATGCCCTTCGATATTTTGGCTTTAATCCTGAGTAAAAACGATTGATTTTACTATCAAGGTCCCGGATAAAATTTGGAGCATACCTTGCCAATCGAGTGAACCTTTCTTCATAGGCAGCCACTGAGTCTTCCTCTTGCCTCAATTCCAAGAATTGCTTTTCCATCCTAAGTCGAACAGCCTTAGGAAAATACTTCTCAAGAAACATACCTTTGAATTCATCCCAGTCAAGAGCATCAATCTCATCGGCGTCCCTGATATTTTTAACCATAGACCACCACTGATCTGCTTCACCCTCCAAACGGTAAATAGCAAGACTAACCTTTTGATTGTCTGAACACCCCATGACATCAAAAATCTTCTCCAGTGCTTTAATCCACCCTTCAGCTTGCACAGGGTCAGATGATCCTCTGAATGATGGGGGATGTGGCCTCATGAAATGTTCCACCACTGACATGTTCCTCTGCGGCTGATCTGGCTGATCTCGTGCATGGATACCACCACCATTTATCGCCTGAGTCAACTGCGCCATTACTGCAACAAACTGTTCAGTTCCAATTCCGACCATTTCTGGATGCTGATTCGGAAGGTTATTTCCTTCTGTATGCCTTCCTAGCACTGCTTCCCTGTTTCCTCTGCGGAAAACCATTCTGAACAAACATGTCTTAGATGAAGCAACATGGTAATCTGTAAATGCTATATCATTTCAATCATATTATAATTTAACACTTTTCTAACTCCTAAAGTTGTCTAAACCGACCTTTGATACCAACTATAAGGCCCCATCCTTAAACCTTACTTAATCTTGAGTTATTACAAGATTACACGTTGAGGATCTTTTCAGGTTTAGAGTTTTTGAGAATTAGATCATAAAACTTGCATTACATTCCACATATAAACAAAGAGGTTACATACAGATAGTATTCTTCATTCCCATCAATGGAAACACATTTAAAATAAAACATGGATTATTTCTTGACACATCCTTGACTCTATCATCTTATCATGTACCTTTCCCTTGACCTGTGAAAAACATTTCAAAAACTTGGGATGAGCATAAAAACTCAGTATGGGTTATAAAAAAAAACATGGAAAGGAAACATGAGTTCATATATACATAAGAATGAAATCATACTTTACCCATAAAACATAGGCACTTTAACATACCTCATAAAATCATGAATAAATCATATAAATCATAAGACATAAAGGTAACTTGAGGCATTCATAACATTCTTACGTAGGGGGTAACCCTCTTGGTTACGTCTGGAATACCCATCACAGTATATTCCCTAAAATCTCTTCGGAGAAACCTTAACGTTTCACTCCTTCGCGTTACCCAATGCATTGGAGAGCTATAACGGGCTCACCCGCCCTTAGTTTATCACGGAACCACCCGTCTTCATAATAATGCCCAAGAACCATAACATAATCATATCACATAAAACATGCATAAAGGAAACATACCATTTCCGCATTTCAATCACGAGATATCAATAAAACACATTGATATAATAAAAACATTATGAAAACCATTTTCAATACCAAAGTAAAACATGGTATTTATTTTTCTTTTTAAAAAAAAGGTATGGCTTGTAGAGGAAGCCGAAACTCAAATAACGGTTACGACGGCGGAGAAGTCGTTGTCGCCGCATACGTACGACAAAAACATTCCCTTTTGTCGTTTAGTAAACGCTTCGTATAAAAAAGATTCCTTTTGAATAAATGTAAAAGTCAAAGGGGTTTATACCCCGTATAAAAGAAAGTTGTGTATAAAATAAAATATGCCTCAACGAAAGGAGATTGAGACGAAGTCCCATACAAAGATAATTTTTAAAATAAAATAGATACATTATGTGTATTCACTATAAGTACACATAAATAATGTACAAATACAAGATACGACATAATAATATAATGACATAATTTGAAAGTAGGAGATTAACCCAAAGAATGGAAATTGGGTTAAGAAGTTCCAATACCTCGTATCTGACTTGACCCGACCGTTCTTTAAACTCCTGAATAATAAACTTGAGTTAATCTCTACTTGCTTATGAATCTTTTTCAAGTTCATTATTCCTTTTATACCATGTTATGAACATCATGTAATTATTTAAGTTAATAATGTTTATTTTGTCGGTATTTGGTTCTTAAGTCAAAAATAGACTTCTTACACTTACATGTTGTTAATTTGGTCAATGTTTCATTATATCCAGAATGGTATTCATGATGTAGATATCATATATGTCATATATATCCAGTACATACATGTATTTAAAATATTACATCACATTTAGAGGTAAGAAATGAAATGCATCGTTCATGGAGACGGTAAGCCGTACGTACGCATGAACGCTACTTCCATTTCTATTTCATATTTTCTGGAATGGAATCATAATGATATAAAAGTATATTATAATTCCAGTATAACAACATATATAATATCATTAACTTTATCCTTTACACATCCCACATATGGTATTAACGAATCAAATCACTTTTAGGGGGCGGTAGTCCGCACTTCCTAAAATGAAGATATCGTGTTTTACCCATAATGGAAACCATAAAGGTATGCCCAAAATGAAAAAAACAGAAGCTTAAGGAAAACATAAACATATAATATATCATATATAAAAATAGTGACATCATAATGGCCACCTTTGAAGGTGTTAAATGAGTATTGAACAGTCATCGTTTCAGGAGGCAGAATTTCGCCATCCACGGAAACCGTATGTTCTTTAACCATTTGATGTAGTTGTGTGAGAGTGTAGCTCAAATATATCTTATAACAACATCCTAGTATATTGAAGATACTTGTGTTGTTACAAAAGAAGTAAATAAAAAGAGTTTAGGGGGTTGGAGAAGCAAAATAAAACAAATGAACTTGAGAGAATGAATTACCTTTAAAAAGTGTAACTTCTTTTGGTTTGAGCCTAAATGCTTCCTTTGAAAGGATTCTGCCCAAAGGGAATCCTCTAGGATGAGGAGAGGGATGTGGAGAGAGCAAATGGGCAGGGGTTGGCCGAGCCAATGGCTTGAAGAGTGTGTGAAATGAGGTAGAGGTGGGGGCCTTTTATAAGGGGAGAGGAGGGGCACTTTTGGAAAGTAAAGAAACATTACATTATTTGAAAATGTGTTTCGGTTTTAAAAGGTCCCACATTGATGGAATTCGTCGATAAGGTGATAAGGCATCGAAATCCATTCATCCAATTGGTTTTGGACATGTGTAGTTCATAGATTTTATTTTATCTTTCCATTTTATTTAAATCGTCAAATAATGATGTCATCGCTGCATCATTATTATGTCATAAATAATTTAATTTATTTAATGTCTAAAAATTATAAAACAAATACTATGATGTAGGAAATCTTTTTATCTTTCCATTTAATATTTATAATCAAAATTTGGACTTTTATAACCCCACTTAAAAATTGTTTTCGTAAAACATATTATGTTTGTGTCATTTTCACTTTAACATTTAATAAAAAGTAATTTATGTTATTTCCCAACAAAAGTGGATACATGGGGTCCCCAAGTTAGGCCATGGCTTGTCTTGGTCGGCCATGACACAACCAATGAGGTTGGGACATGTGTCTAAGTCATTTTATATTATTAAAGCATTATTTATACATTAAACTACCCTAATTACCACTAATCGCGATTAAGAACTTAATAAGTTACTATTCACCAAAAAATTATTTTAATCTCATTGAACCACATTTTACTTCTTAATGACAACCATGTATGTCGGATTTTCAAAATTCAATACACATTAGTGGTAAACTTTAATTTAACTGAAAAAAACAGTTTGCTTGATTACCACTTAGTGGTTTCACTATTCATCAAAATTGATGTTTTTCAGAAAATTACCAAAAATTCACTCTAAGCTATATTTGATATTACGAATTCAAAAATGAAGTCTATTTTACAAAATTCAAATCATATAAGTCACATTAATTAATTTAATAATTAATTCCCGCTGCCAGAGCAAATAGCGTGTTTTTACAAAACAATAAGTATCAAAAGATTGACACCAGTTTAAGTCTAATTTCAAATCGAAATTGATTCCAATGACCACCATTGGATAAAATGGTAAAAATATATTCTAATTTCACTTCAAAACCAATTCAAAACATAATCTAATCATATAAATAAATTAGATTAAAAAGTAGTTTTGATGTAAAATGCAGTATTTTTCACTATTCATTTAAAAATGAACATTGTCGGAAAATTACCAAAAATTCACACAAGGTAAATTTTGATGTCCCAATCATAAAGGATAATTTTATTTTGACAAACATAGTTTCTAAAATTTACAAAATATAGATTCAAAAATGGTTTTCCATCAAAAGGCACTAAAACAATCCTTTAAGAATATTAGTGTATTCCATGCATAAGATTGTATTTATTTTCATTTTAAGCCTCTAAAACACTATCTTTATCATTAATAGACATAGATAAAAATATCTATTATTCATTACTTACTTGGGATGTTACAAATAATGCTACTATGATTTTCACAAAAATCACGTACCAAATAGTGTCAAAATTGACAAGAAATAGTTATTAAAACAAATATTATATTATTAATTGTTATTATTTTCCAAAAAATCAATGGTTTGGCAAAATGACATAGATAAGGTTATATATATTAATAATTAACCAATTGGAGTTTGTTTTGCTTGTTATAGTAAGTTTATTAACCATATAGTGTAAGAAAATGAAAAAGACATGGTAAAAGTTAAATTATTTTACTTAGAGATAAATCTAAATGATAATGATATAATAGTAACATAAACTTGTATAAAAGAAATTGGAGGAGATTATTTCGACCCATCCTCGCATTAGCTTCAAAATAAATCAATTTATAGCTATTAAAAACCGAATATGTCATTATTATAAAATAATATTTTTCCTAAGGTGCTCCTCTCCTCCCTTATAAAAATGGCACCCCTTCCCTCTTCTCTTCACACCCTTTTCAGCCATGATGCTCAAATAATACCTACCAATTATTCTTCAAAACCTCTCTAATTATGTCATTGAGGTTCTTTTCTTCTCAAAATACCAACTCTATTTCCCTAAGAAGAAGTTTAAAGGAGGTGCGTCGAAGAAGAGGAAATCTCTTCTACCGATTATTTCAAGTTTCCTTCTTCTTCAACATCTTCTTATTTAGTTGTTTAATTATAAATTAATAACATAAGAATTACTTATATACATACATATTATTATAAATATTAAACAACCCTATTTCACCTTCTATCCGTCCTACGGAAAACAAAATCACCTCCCATGCGTACGTACGGAATATCGTCTCCACGCCGGGGTGTAATCTGTTTTTCCACCACCACCTTACTTGGATGGGTATAATGGTGTAAATAATAAAAATATATGGTTATTATAAAATCATACTGATTCTACGATATTATATCATCCACTCCAATTCCATTCAATAAATATGGTAATGATATCACCCCTCGTGCGTACGTACGGATTACCGTATCCACGGCGCGATGAGATTCATTTTCCATGATAACAATTAAAGAATGATTATAAAGTATATATAATAAGTAATAATATAAAATATGACATAATAATGATATGGGAATTATGTATATATATATGTATGTCATCTACTTAATTTCATTCAATTCAATAAGGAAACGAAATCAGCGTTCATGCATACGTACGGACCACCGTCTCCATGAACGGTGTATTTCATTCCATTTATCAATCTATTATATATATGTATATTATGAATATATAATATATTTAAATCATGTTTTATATGTTGGAATTATTTAATCATGATCTATGTAGTCTTATTAAAAATTACAAGTCAAAACACGGACGATAAATGAAACGATTTAACGCAAAACACTGCTTTAACATAGAATTTACAAAAGAACGGGTAATATAAAGTTGTAATTGAATCATAAATGATATCATAAATATTATTATGGTTCTTTTACAAGTTAATAATATTTTTAAACCCATTATACAAGAGTCTCATAAACATATGGAAGAAATTGGACATAAGTTAAGGGATAATTTTTCAAGCTCATTCTTTTCTGAGATTGCTTATACGAAAGTATTCACTGGGGTTATATTTTTCATCCATGACCATTAAATTTTTTTCATAAATTGTTTAATATTCTTCCATGTATGTTTAAATTCATTTTTACCCATCTTGACTTTTACTTTGTGTTATGGAAGGAATCTTCCTTTTGTTTACCATACATGGTACTTTTTTAACTTTTCCTTTAAAAGTGCGAGGAGAATGTTTTCTTAAACATATATGACATTAATAGATTTTTACTATCTTATTTAGTGTTATTTTCATGAATTTTAATCTACAATATTTCATTACTATTTTCAACACAATCCTTTTCTTTTAAAATTTCATGGAATTTTGTGAAAATAACATAATTTTGAAGAAGAAAGGTTAATTTTCTCAATAATACATTTTAAGTGTTTTATCAAAAACATTTTCCATCTAAGATGTCATTATTTCATATGTGTATTTTTCAAGTATAATTTCACTATGATTTACATGGTTTCACTTTTCTTATGATGAAATGATATCCAATGTTTTATATGGATTATGTTATGATGGGATGATGATAATGAAACCGCTTTTATTCGTTGGGTTATAATGAATGGTTTAGGTTTATGTTGTGGAACAAGTAATAATGATTTCATTATGAGATGGGTGGAACCTATATCTCCATCCAATTATTTTTTAAAAGATTTATATCTCATGAGATAGACATGGCTAGAAGTTTATGTTAATCCAGTTCAGTGTTACAGGACTGGAAGGAGGAGTGAACTCGATTTAGAAAGGGACTTTGTCCACTAAGATAGTCTTGGCAGCAATGCCTTGGCTACTATAGAAATCATAAAATGTGAATAATATTTTTCCACAATTACATGTTTTATTCCCATGATATTTTATCATGATTAATGTTTTTTATGATCTATGCCTTACGTACTGCCATGTTTTATGTCATTGCTCAAGATTTTGATGTTTAAATATTATGTTCATGTTTTGATGTTCAAATGTATATGGTTTGTTTTATTTTCTCCATTATTACCCTTACTGAGCATTTTTCCCCTCCCTTTATTTGTTTTCTTTTCCCCAATATATAAATAAATGTTTTTGGGTAACATATAAAGGGAAGATATTTATTGGAGATGTTGAAGATCTGTCACCAAGATTATGAGATTATATTTCGAGTTTCCAAAGACACTAAATTATTACGGTCCAATGGTGTCTGGTTTTGTTTTGTAATAGATATTCCTCAAAAGTAATGTAATGTCTATGTAAATCACACTTTGGGTCTCTAGATTTGGTATTAGAGGTTCGATTTAGTCAAACTTTGGAAACTAGGATGCAAGAACATTAGTGAGATCTATAGAGATATTTCTAAAGTATGTCTAGGGATGTCCCTAAGGTTAAGTAAAAGTATAGGTTATAGTCCTATAATTACTATAATGATATTAGAATTAAACCTAACATATTAGATATTGCAGTTAATCCCCCTTGATTATGATTTGACTTCTCACACTATTCTTTTTTGGTTTTAGAAAATGGATGAAAACAGGAAGATCCATGATAATGGAGGATATTATGGACAATGGAATCAAATTCTTCATGAGAAACCAAATGAAATTGGATCTGGAAGTCCACTTTTCGTTATTATGCCAAATCCACAATCTCAAAATATGATCAATAATCTCAACCCTGGTATATTTCATGACTCATCCAATAAGAGAAATATGGAGTTTCATGATGATCATATAGGAAAGAAAGTTCAATTTCCCGCATGTAAATCATATTTGAAGAGGCATAAAGGAGAATGTTTCAAAGGAACTGGAAGATACTTTGGGTGTGGAAAAGATGGAAACAAATCCAGTAAGTGAAAAGAAAAAGGTTAAGTTAACACTATGGACAAGGATAATGGCATTTCTACGACATAAAAAATGATTAAATGTTTTAAATGTGGAATGTATAGGAATTATGCAAACCAATGCCCTAAGGGAAAGTCTCATGAATAGAATCAGCATAGTCGTATGGGTAGTATTTATGTTGATGATGATGAAGAGACTACAAATTATATGTGAGATGAAATAATTGTTGAAGCTCAGTCAATGGTTTAAGAAGGTAGTGGAATGATTTATGTTTATCAAGAGTTGTGTTGAATAGGTAATGGTACTATGGAATAAAGACACATCTAAGGATTGTTGCACTATTGGTTTTCTTAAATTATTTGAATATATATGTTTAATGGTACCGGTAACCATGAAAGGTTGTTCAGATATTTTTGGAAAGTAGATAATATGTGAATAAATAAGGGATAAAGAGATAATGAAATGTTTGACGGTATTAATTAGCTCAGGACTAATATAAGGAGAATGTGATATCATGGCTTGAGTTTCTAGAAATTTTGGGATTTTTGTATGTGGGAACAGTAAACTTTTGATAGATTTCTTGTTTTCACTAAGTTTATATGGTAATTCATGTTTCAAAAGAATACATGATTAAGGTATTCACATGTTTGGAATGTTATCAACATGATATATCTTATGATATATGTCGGATAAATGATGGTATTCACATGCTCGGTAGATGGAATTTCTAGTAATTGTTTTCTTTATACTACGAGGTTGGACAGAAGTATTTTGGATAAGCCTAAATATTTGAATGAATTAAGTTATACATAAGATAGTATTGTTTAAGGCTAGAACTGTTTTGGATTTTATTGCAAGAATGTTATTATAATGTAGTTTTTGAAGAATGGATAACCTGCAGGACGGGCGACAACCCATCGCGTCAGACAAGGATGTGGGAATCGAACCCACAAATGAAGTGTGACATGCCTTCATCTCCTACCACTGGCCTACAAGAAGTCCCTGGTTAGTAGAAACTAGTTTTATTAAGAAGTATGATAGATGAAGTATAAGTCCTTTTTTGGAATCATATACGATTAACCTCACTATAGATGGACTTTTTTATATTTGATAACTTTTGCTATCCTTTTGTATGAGACATATGGAATGACCCATCATTCTATCACATGATCTGCTAGCACTTCCCGAATGAAAATTTCAACTTAATTTCTTTAAGAGATGAAGTGGAAATTGTTCAAGGCACGAACAACAGTGAGATTATTCCGAAATAAGTATTTCTTCTAATTCAAATTCTTCAAATTTAGGGGAATCATCCTGAAAACCAAAAATGTTGTCCTAATGCCCTTATATCCGAGGAATCAGATGGTACCTTAGATCATCCCAAATTTATGCTTTTGTGATTTTTGGATTTTTCATAGCCATGTTCTCTACCACTCTCCATCAGAACTTGATGGTTATATTTCTCTTCCAAGTCCATATTTTCACCTATGATCTCTTATGTGGAAACCCAGTTATTAGTTAATTTGGGTAACCGTTATGAATCATAATTTAGTTTTTAAACATAATTTTTGGTATTTTTTTAAAATTTGGGTTTCTATTAAAACATTAGAGTTCTAAACCATTTATAACCATGATGAATTTCATGGGTGAAATTAATTTTAAGGGGGGTAGAATGTAACACCCTGAGATTTTATGAGAAGTATTCTTTTTAATTTATTTGATATCTTGTGTTTTATACTAGACCAAAAGGATCTTGAACTACATGCATCCCTGACATGGCTTACAATAGAAACAATCATGACCTTCCACGATAGAGTGTTTCATACGCAATACCAAGTTTCACTAAATAATGATAGGTTATTATAATATTATATAAACTAGTCGTTATGAATAGTAGTACCCACTTTTTGAAATTTTATATATTTTATCATTCTAAATGGACTTCATTTTTGGATTTGGAATATAGAAATTATCCTAGGGTGAATTTTTGGTATTTTTCTAAAAACATTCAATTTTTGATTAATATTGATAACAGTGGGTTACTATTTAAAAACCGACATTTTATTTAAATAATTATTTTTTTAATTTAAATTAATTTTATGTAAAATTTGATACAGAATACCTATATATGTTCAATGAAATTAATCGGAGTCATTTTATAATAATTTTTGATATATAAAATTTTTATTGAACTTTTGACCGTCTTTTACCCACCTCCTAGGAGAATTTTCAAATTTACATAAAAATAATTTTACCGCTTCTGTGAGTGGAATTTCAAAAATCCAAGAGACACGGTTGATATTAGTAAGTGAAATTTGGTTCAATAAGATAAAACTAATTTTTTTTCAATAGTAACTTTTTACTTTTATTTACCACTTTTAAAAGTAAATAGGGTAATTAAGGGTAAAATTGATATTACTTTTACCATAACACATGTCATAATTCTATTGGATAAGTTTAATTCGACCAAAAAAAATCATCGGAATATAATATTATAATTTAGGTCCACTTTGATTATATTAGGACATTTATTATTATTTTATTTAAAAAAGAGTTAAAATAGTTAAAATCAATGTTTAATAACTAAAACATTTTTAATATAGGGTTATTCCTAAGATAAATTCGACAATAAATATTCATTAGAAGGATAAAAATATTTTCTACATAAGGGAATTATATTTATAATTTTTAGACATTAAATAATTTAATTTATTTAGGACATAATGATGATGCACTAATTACCTTATTAATGAAATATTAACATAATTGATGTTAGAAATACCCAAATAAATGTAATTTTAGACTTTTTTAATTAAAATAATTTTATGGGTTATTATGACATGTTATTATTGATTTAATTAACTCTTTCTTCATACTAATCATGATGTTATGATTTTCACAAAAATCAAGTACCAAATAGTGTCAAAATTGACATAAAATAGTTTTTAAAACAAATATTATATTATTAATTATTATTCTATTCCTAAAAATATATGGTTCGGCCAGCTGACTTAGATAAGGTTATATATATTAATAATTAACCACTTGGAGTTCGTTTGTCTTATTATAGTAAGTAAATTAACCATATAGTGTAAGAAACAAAAAAGACATGGTAAATGTTAAATTATTTAACTTATAGGTAAATCTAAATGACAAGGATAAAATAATGACCTAAACATCTCTAAAACCTATTGGTTGAGAGGATTGCGAACCATGCCTACCTTAGATTCGAAATAAATCAATTTGGAGCTATTAATAACTAAATATGACTTTATTTTAAATTAATATTTTATGTTTTCCTAGGGTACCCCTATCCTCCATTATAAAAAGGGCACCCCTTCCCTCTTATCTTCACACCATTTTGAGCCTTGAAGCTTGGAAAAACCCGGCCAATTCCTCTTCTCAACCTCTATAGTTATATCATAGAGGTTCTGGTCTTCTCAAAAGACCAACTGTAGTGCCCTAAGAAGATGTTTAAAGGAGGTGCGTCAAAGAAGAGGTAATCTCTTATACTGATTCTTCCAAGTTTCCTTCTTTTTAATTTTTTCTTTAGTTGTTTCATTATAAAGTAATAACATCAGGGTTAATTATATACTGATATGTTATTATAAATATGTAACAAACCTATTTCACCTTCTATCTGTCCTACGGAAAACGAAATCACCACGTGTGTGTACTTATGGAATACCATCTCCACGTCTAGGTGTAATCTGTTTTTCCACCACCACCATACTTGGATGGGTATAATGGTGTAATGAATAAATATATATAGTTATTATAACATCATACTGATTCTAAAATATTATATCATCCACTCCAATTCCATTCAATAAATATGGGAACGATATCATCGCTCGTTCGTACGTACGGATTACCGTCTCCACGACGCAATGAGATTCATTTTCCATTTTAACAATTCAAGAATGATTATAAATTATATATAATAAGTAATCAAGAAATATATGACACAATAGTTCTAGTAGATTTATTTATATATATATATATATATGTATTTCATATACTTAATTTCATTCAACTCAATAAGGAAACGAAAACAACGTTCATGAGTACGTACGGCATACTGTCTCCATGAACGGTGTATTGATTTCCATTTATAGATCTATTATATATATATATGTATATTATGAATATATAATATATAAAAATCATGTTTTATATTCTGGAATTAAGTAATCATGATCTATGTAATCATATCAATAACTACAAGTCAAAACACGGACGATAAATGAAACGATATTACCCAAAACGCTGCTTTAACATGGAATTTACAAAAGAACGGGTAATATAAAGTCGTAATTGAATCATATATGATATCATAAATATTATTATGGTTGTCTTACAAGTTAATAATATGTTTAAAACCACTATACAGGAGTCTCGGACTCATACAGATGAAATTGGAGATAAGTTAAGGGATAATTTTTCAATCTCATTATTATCTGAGATTGCTTATTCGTATGTATTCACTGGGGTTATATTTTTCATCCATGCCCATTAAATTTTTTTCATAAATTGTTTAATATTCTTCCATGTAATTTTAAAGTAATTTTTACCCAATTTGACTTATACATTTTTTATGGAAGGAATCGTGCTTTTGTTTACCATATGTGGTACTTTTTGACTTTTCCATTAAAAGTACGAGGAGAATGTATTCTTTAACATATATGGAATGAAAATATTTTTATAGTTTTAAAACGTCTTATTTTCAGGAAGTTTAATCTACATAATTTCATGACTATTTTCAAAAAAATCCTTTTCTTTTTAAATTTAATGGAATTTTGTGAAAACAAAATGATTTTTAAGAAGAAAGGATATTTTTCTCAAGAATACATTTTAAGTGTTCCACAAAAACCATTTTCCATCTTAGATGTCATTATATCATATGTTTATGTTTCAAGTATAATTTCACTATGATTTACATGGCTTCACTTTTCTTCTGATGATATATATCCATTGGTTTTATATGGATTATGTTATGAATGAATGATGTTTATGAAACCCATTTTATTCTTTGGGTTATAATGAATGATTCATGTTTTTGTTGTGGAAAAAGAAAAAATGATTTCATTATGAGATGGTGGGACCTATATCTCCCTCTAATGCATTGGGTAAAGATTTATATCTCATGAGATATACATGGCTGACACGGTAAGTCAGTCTAGTTCAGAGTTACAGGACTAGAATGAGGATTGAACTCGATTCAGAAAGGGACTTTGTTCACTAAGATCGTATTCACAGCAATGACTTGGCTATAATGAAATCATATCATATGCTTAATGTTTTCCACAATTACAAGTTTTATTCTCATTATATTTTATCATGATTAATATTTATTTATAATCTATGCCTTACGTAATTCCATGTTTTATGTCATTGATCAAGATTTTGATGTTTAAATATTATGTTCATGTTTTAATGTTCAAATGTATATGATTTGTTTTATTTTCACCATTCTTAGCCTTTTTGAGCATTTGATCTCACCCTTTATATGTTTTCTTTTCCCCATGATATATAGAAAAGTTTTATGTAAGAAAAAATGGATGATCCTTATGGGAGATGTTGAAGATCTTTCACCAAGATTAGAAGATTATATTCTGAGCATCTAAAGACACTAAACTATTATGGTTCTTTGGTTTCTATTTTTGTTATTTTTTAAATATTCCACAAAATTAATTAAATGTCTATGTACATCACGCTTTGGGTCTCTACAATTTTTATGTGTGGTATGTGAATGGGTGATTTTGGGTCTGTCCTTGTGTGATTGTGATAAATAGCCATTAGGAAGTTATGTGACTAACAATGTTGAATCTTTTATGGTTCTCTATCAGATGGTGTTTTATAGTTTATGTCCTAGATTACCCATTTTATTATCATGACCCACACTTGAGGCCCATGTATGTTCATTTTTTAGATTTATTGAAATTTATTTTTCATCATCAGTTATTATGTATTGTTGTTTAATTAGATGTATTAAATAACATTGTGAGTGTGTCTAATTACCCACATCTATAGAAAATGTCCAAAATTGTGGAGAGCCCCATATAAGCCTTGGAGTTTGCTAAAAATAATGTAAGTTTTTATATTTGGTTAACACATTGATTTTCTCAAGTGTTTCTTGGAGATGTGCCTTATTCATTAGGACTAATCCCTCTTATTGTTGTTTTATTGTCATCATCCATCCTTGTGCAATGGTTTCGTCGGGTAGTATGATTTATAGTGGGGATAATGACCACACCCTAACTTTTATTTATGAAATTATTTAGTATTATTTAATATAATATAATGTATTTGAGAGATTTTTATAATTTTGATCAAGTATTATCTGTATTTTTTATCTTCTCAAGGGGAATATTTTTATCTAGCATAGTTTTAAAAATGTGTGGAAACCATGTTGTATATTATGTATTGGTATATTGTCATTTATCACTATTAATAAATGGTTTAATAAAAATTTTAGGATGCAATGAGTGAAAATTAATGTTTCTCTGTTCTTAGTATAGTCGATATAGTAACAACACTTTTTATTAAACTGTAGGGGAAAATCATGCCTGAAACAAAATTTTAAATAATTTAAATTTTATATTTTATATTATTATTTTTCTTCTTTTTTTGTTATTCTTTTTTCTATATATTTTCTTCCACCCTATACCTACATATCCTTCTACCCCATTCCTTTTGCTATTCTACCTCAATCATCCCCTTCATGACAATATTACCACATGCTTTCTCATCTATAACACCACCCGAGTCAAATCTGAGGGCACTCTCACCCCCAATATAGTGTTTTCTGTATATTCCCCTATTTCATGACCAGTTCCTCCAATGTATAGACCCATATCCTATATTTCATCCTTATTATATTTATTTTACATTTTCCCATCTTGTTATTAAATTAGATGAACTATATGGGTTCTCGTAGGGATGATTTTTGAAGTTATAATTATTGTTAGATTTTGTGTAGGTTCATTATGCCCCATTAGGGAGTTTTCAATCAATTATGACACTTACATTATCTTTATAACATATTTCCACTCCAATGGAGTTATTATTCCCCATTATATTGTTTCATATTCTTAAAAATTATATTCTTTATTTTTTTATTATTTATATTTTCGTAATATAGCCTTTATATAGTTTTGAAAATTGATTTTTAATGGTTTCACAGTGTTCATCCATTTGAAAAAATCCATTTATTCATAAATTATCAAAATATATTTTCAATTGAATTGATATATTTGGAAAGGATTAACCTTGTTTTGGTCTAGAAAAAATTAGGACTGTTGATTGGCCCTATATCATCATTAGTTACTATTTAAATTGATATTTAAATGGGTATATTAATATATTAAAAATATATTTATTATATATATGGTAACTAATTTATAAATGGATCATAAAACTTCTAATATCAAACAATAATTTTGAAAATGGGTTTAAATGAAAATTAGTGTTTAATAAAATGTATCCCTATATATGTCTATATAACTACACACTCAATTCTTCATTGTATATACATGGGTACACATATATATGTGATTCAGTATGTTTATGTGTACAAATTCAATTTTTAATTTTTTAATTTTTGAAATAATAGAAATAAGTATATATCTCTATATGATTATATATATTTATAATACAAAATGGAATTTTTCAATCTGTTTCATAATATAATATAAATTGTATGTTTGGAAACATTATGTGATTTTCCAAAGTATTGTGTTTGTGATTTATTCTCCCAAACTGCTTTTGGTATTTAGTGAAATGTATTTTGGCCCTTGGGGATTTCCTTGGACATCATGTTGTGAGATAGATATTTAACCCGGGTTGATTCTGATGAGGGTGGTATAGGTGTGGGTTAGTTATTTGATATGATGTGTGATGAATTTATTACTCATTATTTTTTAAGTATTTAATAATTTATGGACTTTATTTTATTACTCACCCTTGATTTAATTGATCATAGTATCTCGATTATCTATGTGGGATTCTAGTCTTATGGTATACTAGATATCCATAGACTACTATGATCCCCTCTAGTTAGTGATAGAGAATGTTTGGGGGATCAATTCTGAATTAAAATTATCTGGGTCTATTCTAGTGGATTTTTTTTGTATATATCAAAATAAAGTAGTTTGGTATATTTGGTAAGCTATATATTTATATCACTTTTGGGATTAGGGTAGACCCTATGACACTTATTCCATTGGTTAGTGGATTCAAGTAGTCATACGTCATTAGATTCAATAATATTTCCCTACATATTGATTTTTTTAACACCAAGATCTATTCTCTATTATAACATATATATTTTCTTTTTTGGTGATATTCCATATTATTTATCCTTTAATGATATATATGTAAGAGGGGTTTAATATAAATTTATGTTATTTTGGTCAACAATGATTATTTTATTTACCTTTCATGTTTAGAAAAATTATTATTTAATTTCTGTAATATATCATTATATGGTATAAAATTGTTTTCGAATTTTCTTGGTTTTTTGTTTAATAAAATTACTCTATTAATAAGTATTATTTTTTAAATAAGAATTATGTAGATCCTCATAGTAAATTAAATAATTGGGGTGTTTTTTCGTATTGAAATTTTTAGGGAGATTTATCTCACACCTCACTATCATTTCAATTTATGACGTTTATTCTACTTTTTATAGTTCTAAAGATCCTTGATTCAACTAAGTTGGTATTTGGATTTAATTTTATTTTTTCAGTGGATCATATTACCTAATTTAATAGGATTTTCATTTAGTTTTGTATACTTTCTTTCATGGGGACCATTATATTAATTACCATTCATAATTATTAAATTTATTACATTATAAATATGGATGGTCTCTCTAACTATGGGACGTATGGAGGTAACTGGTCGTAGAATTTAAATTCTAAACAGACGAAGGAGACTATGAGATTGAATAGTTATTATTGCAGTAAATTTTATTACTTCTATAATGAATATTTATGCATATTTTATTTGGAATGTTTGTATGATATATGGTTGGTTTATGCTATTTTTTTTATATTTGATTTGTTATTTTGATTTTACATTGATTTAATAGATGAATCCTTTGAATTTGTTGTTCCCTTATTTTATAGAAACATCTAATGGATTATTGGGATTGTGACACCCATTGGGCCAAAACTAAACATGATTATGGAGTCTTATGGATCTACAATTCATATGTTCTCCTTACAGTTATCCAATGAATTTTTACCCATTCTAATATATCAAGAGTGGATGAAAATTTTATAGGAGGTCATGTTGCTGAGGGTTATATCAAATTCTCTATTCATAATGGTATTGCTGACATGGATTTTTTAAGGGATTTAGCCATGATATCCTCCAATGTCTTGAAGGCCTTCATTTTTTATTAATTTTTGGAAATACACCTTTCAAGGGGTGAGGTGGAACCCTTACAAGGCCCGTAGTTGTATGTATTACTTAGATTGAAGGCCTTAGAGGAATTAATTTCCCACAAGCGTGTAACATTACATACAACATAGACTAACTACTTTTAACTACTCTTCCCCACCATCTTCATAGTGAAATCCACTCTCCACCTTCACCTGGTTGTTTATATAGGCTTTCCCGTGCATGCACAGTCTTGTCCTAGTGGCAGGTGCCATACCCCTCATTCTTAAAATCCATTATGCTTCTTCTATAGTGAATGTTATTTTCTCATCCTCCTTCTGGAGCTTGATCATTATAGTTTTTCTGGTTTTCATCTGCACTTATAGTGGCCCAAAGGCCATAAGGTGGCGTGATGGCCTTACTGACCCAAAGGCCTGGGTGGACCAAAGGCCTTAAAGGACTCGAGGACCAATTTGATGGCCCGAAGGCCCAAACAGTGGAATACCCTCGACTTCTATAGTTCCAAACAGTTCCGGCTACAGTTCCTGCTAAATTACCCACTACAATAATAATATAGTACCTTTACAGTACCTACTACAGTAACCCAGAAATAGGCCTTCTATTAGGATTGATCCCGTGTCACATTGATGGACTTATGGAATCCACCACAACTGGGTTGAGTCTCATGTGCGATTTAACTCAGATATCATCTCTAGTTTATATATATGTATGAAAATTATATTTTAATATATTATAGGTTCACAAACATAACCTAGGAACATTGGTTATCATGGATTTTACTTTTATCACTATGAAATTGGATTATATGTTAATTTACCAGCGAATATTCATATTTGGGTGGCCTAAAAAGACTCAATAACAAAATCTCCATTCCCAATATAATATGAATTTGTTTCACCAAATACCTTGGTCCCAATTGGATTCAGAAGACTGAACCGTCAAAATTTTGTCTTGGAAAAAAATTCATTTAAGGAATCGCATTCATGTAAAAGGATGAAAATGTTTTTTGAGGAGATATAGTTGGTCACATGAATATATGGGTGTACATTAGTGCACTACAGATATTTAATTGAAAAAAATTAATGTATATAGTATATATTGATGAAACAACATACACATCTTCTTAAAAATAAGAAATCTATACATGTATATGATTACATTAACCCTTTGAGGAAAATTGGGGGAAATTGCATGATTAAAGGATTTCACCACTTGTTTCTTTAGTAAAATTAATCAAGGAATCAGAAGTTAAATTATATATTTCCTAATGAATTGTGGAACTGGTCAATTAGAAAAACGGTTGTAGTGTGGGTCTTGATTTTAATCAGTAATATGATAACAATGGTGACTACTCAATGATGCTGGGTATAACATTTGAAGGTTATTAACGTACACCAAAGGATGATCAAACAAATATTACATATTTTGTTACAATTTACGGTCATGGACTCCAGGGTATTATTGTTTTAATAGATTATAGGTCGAATTAGTAGATCATTAGGGGGAATTATCTATAGAAATAGTACAATAATTGTGTTGGAATATTTTTTTTCACCACATATTTCAAAAAAAATATTAAATTAAAAATCTTTGACACAAAAAAAAACACATACGTTTAAATTATTTCTATAATTTAACACTTATTTACATATTCATTTATTTTGTATGAGTAGCGGGATGAGAAGTTTTTTTGAAATATGGAATTGGTGTACTTAATTCATTATTATTAGTCATTGTGCCCCTAACAATGTGATAGTGGATTTGGGACATTGTGGTGGTTTCCCTATCTTGATATTGGAATATCTATTTTTGTGGTGATAATCCTAGAGCATGGTAAATTATTTTTTAGAGAAAATGGATTTTTTACGGTTGGAAGATGTTTTTCCCAACTCTGCGGTACAACAATACGTATTTTTTCAGTCACTAAATATATTAATTTTTACTCTTTTTCCATTTCATATTCTTACTATATTATTCCAATATTCTGTCCCATTAATGTGATTCCTTCAACCATTTTCCTATGAGATCTTCCACATTGTTTCTTATTGATATTATTTTTATCCATTGAATAATTACATCATTTTTTGGTATCTCGTAGTTTCTTCATTAGTACCCCTCATTGTTAGTTGTTTTTTATTTCTATGTTATATGGAAACATAATATTTTTATTTTGTTGATACTAAACATGTTATGTATATACTTTTTCTTCTATTTTATATTATATTTATGAGGACCCATATCCTTATATTCCATTGATTATTAATGAAGGTAATGTGTTTCCATATAGTTTCTAAAAGGTGTCCATATTTATTAGTATTTTTCAACTTATAAAAATTTATTTTCTTCATTACAATTGATTTAGATGAACAAATTTCCTTCTTTTTGGGCGAACAGCAATAAATTATCCATTATTTATGTGATTCAGATTTTGTACTGGGAAATTTGTGGTGTAACACGAATTCTCTAAATGGATGTGATTAAAATTCCTAATTTTTGATTGAAAAATTTATTTTGGGGGGGATTATTTAATTTTGGTTTTCGAAATTTATTTTTAGGTGAATTGGTATTTTTATAAATTTATATCTTATAATAAGAATTTTATGTTAATGAAATTCTATTTTATAATTAATTATGTCGAAATGATTGTTGTTTTAATGAAAATAAGTGAACATTGGATAGAGTGGGTGTTTAAGAGACTTATGAAACTGAAAACATAGCCTATGTATTGGACATAAAGTGAGTGTTATCCAGTGGTAGAAAGCATCTTATTAAAATAGAATATGGGAGCTTCTAAAATATTTCCATGTGGACTGAGAGTTCTAATGGAAATATCATTGGTCCTGAGGAAGAATAAGAGATTTAAAATTTTTTATTACATAACCATCTATCAAAAAATCTATATGGCTACCTTACATGAGACACCATTAGTTGGAGACCATAATTTATATATATTGTTTTTAGTTTTATAGATTTTCATTTCTTCTATTATTTATTCCCACGATTTCTATTTTATAGACAAATAATTATTCTTATTATTGTTATTAAAATTTTGACATCATTTTGTGATTGGAACATTTGAATTTCATGTGGGACTATATCGATGTTAATTGGGAATTTTAAATTCATTTTTATTCAAATATATATGGTTATTATAAAATATATTTGAACCAATTAAAATAAATTTCCTCAATTTAATTGTTTTCAAGGTGAATGTATTTTAAAATCTATTTCCAAACTAGTGTTACTGGTTTTCATGGTCAAAGTCCATATTTAGATTGGATTTCATATCCAACTACGATTTCTTCCCACACCATATATATTAAATTTATAATATGTATATGTTTTAATTTCAAATGAAATTGTAATACAACTATACCATTATATAGCTCTTCTTGATTACTAATGATTTTATTTCTCATTGGATGGTCAAGATATAGTTTCACTAGGTTTATCAATTTAGGATTTCATTTGTAATTTTATATATTTGTGATGTTATACATTGCTCTTTTGGATATTGATCACTAATTTAGGTTTTGAGTTTTCTTCTATAGAATTAAATATATATATATATAAATTATTTTTTTGTTGTATTTACTATGATATATTTTTATATTAAATGAAATAGATTATTTGTTTAGAAATATATTTGTATAAATTTCAATTTTTTTGGATTTATTTTATATTTAATCAATGAATCATGATTCATTTTTTCCAAGTGATACCATTCCAAACCGGTTATGTGTGATTCCTAGGTTTTTGTTTCTAGCCTATTCTGATCATGAATTCCCCTAATAACTTCTGACGAGTTGATTTAGGTGAAATGTTTGGTCAACACCAGCTACTTCATTAAAAAGGGTATTATATCTATCTTGTTATTTGTGGGCAAGATTTAGATAAACATTATGATTGTGTTAACTTGATAGGTAGGGATATAAGAGTGTTTAATTAGCTATATACCATTAAAATCCTCAAATGTTTATGGAGTTTTGGGAGAATTATTCTAATTTTAATCCCGTTAGGAGATTTTTTCAATAATATAATTATTTATAATATATTTTATGTCTTTTATGACTGAAACATGCATGATTTTTAGAAATTAATAGTTTTTGGGAGAATGTGATAAATTAAAGAGTCATGCTTTATAGAAATACAGTTAGTAGAATCTATGTTGGGACCATGTGTCCATGTCCACAATCCACCCAATATTGATTTATATGTTTTTCCACAATATGAAAAATTTTTCACCATAACAATTCATAATGGAAAATTATTTGAATTTAATTATTTTCAGCCTATTTAGTTTTATGGAATTGTTTATATTGATTATTATTTATTTATACCTATTATATTCCATTACTATGTTTTAAATGATGCCTATTGAGATTCAACTACGTATTTAATGATTTCGGTCATGTTCGTATCATATAATTCCACCCAAAAGAGAATCTTCTATACTGAGGAAGGGAGATGGGGTGTATAATCCATATATAACCCCACCAATTTTTCCAAATTAAGAGAAATCCGGGATATAAAAGAATTTTTTATTAGGGTAGGTTGTTGAAATAGTTTCAGTGTATTCAATGAATTATTCACAATATATTACCAAGATAAACCAAAACAGTTCCTATAATTTAAAATATACATATGAGCCTTAGGAATGAATCAAATTGTTCAAGTATATTACTGATTTTGTAAAACACCCATGGTACCTTGAAAGAGTGATTTTCATCCAATATGTTGGAAGTACATAATTGTAAGATGTGGGAATACATTTTGAAATTTAATAATAATAAATACATAATATAAACTACAATTAATATGTATTTTCATTTTAAGTTTTTATCTTATTATATTTTTGGTGGTGAAGGGTCATGAGTACAAAATTATAGAGTAGGGAATCCATTTAGTGATGTAATATGCTATTTTTTTTAACAATATTGATATTGTTTATTTTAATCCCCTATTTGATGATTATATAATGTAGATGAAGTTTGATATTGGTGTAATGGAAATGATAATGTCAATTCATATCTCTTTTTCATATTTAATAAAGTTTAGGAGGTCTAAAAGGACATTATTTCTATTGTATATATAGCTTGGATGAAAGTAACAACCCAAAATTTTTTCAATGGAATTTTCCACTTCTTATATAAATTACATATAGTATAAATCAAATTATATCACATAGAGACCATAATAAAAATATTACAATATAAAAATTAATGAAAAAAGTATATCAAGATGTTAAATAATATATACTGATGAAGTAGTAAATTGGCCATAATAATAGTATTATTACCCCTATAAATATTAATATATCCAAATGAATATTAAAAAAACCCATTAATGTATAAAAAAAATTTATTCATATGTTAAATAAATGTGTGATATCACTATATCATATTTTTAATAAATAAATGCTTAAAAATTCTTAATTATATGTCGGTAATTTGGTTAGTCATAAATATTTAATTTATATATTATGATTAAATTAATAATTTAAATGAAATTTTATTATCCTAATATGAATTAATAAATTAATATTTTGATTTCCTAATATTTTTTTGATAATTTTATGAGATTTATGTTCTTTTTCATTGTGTTATAAAATCAGTTATTATTTTAAAATTTAAATTTCTAAACTAAATGATGATATTAATTAAAAATTAAATTAGTCATATTTAGAAATATATTTTCATAAAATACAGTACATTTTTTAATTTTTCATGTCGTAAAATAGTTGTGGTGTCATTTTGGCATTTTTCTAAAAAAATAATTTTTTTTGTAGAAAAATACGAAAAAACATTATAACTGCTAAATAAATGAATTATGGAGTCATATATGATGTATGGATGATGTAAGCACAAACTATAGAAATATAATTATTTATAATAATAAATTTAATAATTATTTTATAAATATTCAAATTCTTGAGGCAGAATAATAAACTATAGAATATTATAATGAGAAAAAACCCATATCCTCAACTATAAATACCACCCATCACAACCTATTTCCTCACACCTTCCATGATTCTAAAATTTCTCAAATTTGAACCAGGAATCTTCCCTAGACCCATCCCCACGTCTAAGATCTCTTTTCCTCATTTAATGTCTCGAATACATTCCCTAAGGAGGTTCTCAAGGAGGATAAACTAAGAGTTAAATTCCTCTTTCTCTTAATTTAATTTATTTAATTTCTTTTAATTTTCATGTTCTATCTTCACCTCCTATCATTCAAATATAATTATATATCCATTAACATAAATATAAAATAATTATATCTTATTAATGGAATATAAATCATTAAACTCCTCCATCAATCACTTTTATTGTTAAAATTAAATCGTAATATATGATATGTCAATTTACCGACATTATGGGAGATGTACATTCATTTTCCATTTAAACCGTAAAATATGTTAATAAAAAAATTATAATGGCTTCTACATGAATAAAAATTTATTTAATTTCCCACTTTTAATTATGAAATTAACATATATATATAATACTAAATTATAAACCTAAACTAGTTCGTTGTGATAAAAAAACAAACAAAATTAAGCTAAAAAGGATCATAATTAACATTTATATATTGATTCATACTCATAACATATTATAAATTCGTTATATGGCCATTTATACTTCTAAAATATCAATAATAACATATAATAACAATTCTCAATATTTATCTCAATTTTACAAGATCTTCCATTCATGTAAACAAGTTAATTGATCATGAAAACTATGAAGATAAACACTCCCAAACAATTAAATTAAAATCGATAATTAATTGAAAATATAAAAAAAATTAAAAAAAATATAATGAATCAAATTCATATATAAATTTTTATTTATTTATTAATTAATTAATATAATAATATTATATATGATATTAAATAGATGAAATCATTTAGAATTAAGGTATGAAGAATTATCAAACATAACTCTCTTTCTTTGGGTTTTCCCCTTTTCACCACATTTTTAGTATGGATATTCTACTTATGTGCCTTAAATAAATTTTATTCATAAATATCAAATTTTTTATAGCATATAATTGTTTTCCATATATGTTTATGAAAAAAAGAAATATTTCTGAAAGAACTTGTATTTCAAAAAATAGACCTTTTACTTCTCTTGACATTATTTCTTCTTCACTCAAGATTGTCGATTCCTATTCCAATATTGATATTCCATTTTTATTTCCAAAACTTTATTAAAGAATTTTGGATTTGTTAATATAAACCCATACCTTTTCATGAGTTATTTAATGTTCAATATTGGTATACATTTTATGTGGAATTCTTGATAATGTAAATGTTATGATGTAAATGGTGCACCGGGAATTATATAGCGATAGAAAAGTACACATATATTACATGTGTTCTAGGAATTATCTAATGCTCTAATTGATATGTTAATGTGATATAACTCAAGATTAAAATTGATATATATGTGCACAAGATTTTATTATTGTTTAAAACTATATGTTTTCATTGACCACTATGACATGATCTTTCATTTTTATTTATTTCCACATTCCATGACTTTATATAAAAAATATTCTATTAATTATGATGATGATTATATGATTAAAATTTGATGATTCATATTATTCTATGCTATATTATACTGTCTCATGTTCTAATATATATTCTTATTGAGCTTTAATCTCACCCATTTCATTGATGTATTTCCTTAGGTTTCTATTTTTACTATAGAGAATATAATGCCCAATAAGAAGCTAAGGTAGAATGAATTAAATACTTTTTATGTTTTTTATGTAAATGTTATATATGGTCTTAATTTTCCCAAGTCAATAGACATATGTATCCTAGTCATGTATCACTATATGTTTTTTTATCATTTCAATTAT
Source organism: Viscum album (assembly GCA_963277665.1). NCBI lineage: Eukaryota > Viridiplantae > Streptophyta > Magnoliopsida > Santalales > Viscaceae > Viscum > Viscum album. The sequence goes on from OY728123.1 coordinate 840,969,676, forward strand.
ATGATAGTAATTCATGAAAACTAGGATCTCTATAGTTGGAATCAAATGAATGGTTTAGTTAATTTGTGAATTGGGATTTTAGAACCTTAGTGAAAACCTTTAGTTTGAGGCTATGTTTATGTAAGAATTATAAATGATTTTCTAAACATATGGATACAATAAAATACTAATTTAGAGTCATTTTCAAAAATGGATAAATTATTTATGACATGTGGGCTTTTGATTTGTTTTAACCATTTCTGTTATAGAATTTGGTGGGAACCAGGAGAAAGTAGGGCAATAACCCATGTGGGGTACAATTAATTGATTTCACGAATAATATTCCAAATGTCATTGGAAGTGGAGTTTAAATTTTTATGGTGTTTCTTACCCATCAATATCAGGTTATGAACAATAAACTAATTATCATAGAACATATACAATCACCTAAGAGGGAGAAACTCGAAATTGAATAATTGATGTGGCAATGACCACAATTGTTTTGTGGATCTTCCAATCCACACATCATGGAAGAGTGGGTATACTAAATGGATAAGATCTTTTTTTGCATCGCTATTCTGATATGGAGATGGAGACTCTAGCAATTTACTATTTATTTGGGGAGTCCAATAAATAGTGGGATTCAATTAAAATCACCATGAAATTGGAGAAACATTTTGAGATGTAGCGGGAGGAAATTATGATAATTTTTTTAACATGTATTTCCCTTAAAATCTCCAAAAAAAATTATATGAGAAAATTCATAGAGTTGAAGAAAAATAAAGTTGAATCTGTCACGAACAACGATAAAAAATACAATTTTCTTTTATGGTATTCTTGGGTATTGTAATGAATAATTATATAAAAATGACTAATTATTTAATCTATTAAAAACAATTCTTTGAATAGATCATTAAATTAGAGACATTGGAAGTTATAAATAAGTTTTTTGATGTGCTCACAAATTGGATACATCGATTGGGTAACAGACACATGGGTATAGTGATATGAAAATAAAGATGAAGATTCAAAATGGTGGATCAAATGAGAAAGGTGTAAATCAATCTAAACCACCCACATGTCAAAAATGTGGGATGAAGAATTATGGGAACTGACCTAAAGGGATTGGAAAATGATTCAAATTTTGAATAGAAGGCCCCCAAACAAATGATTTTTGAATATCCAAGATGAATCCGGCAAATTCTGTAGAATAGTTGAGAGAACCACCCATATTTCAATTCTTCAACTAATGGGTGGAATAGAACTATGCTTCCCAGTTCACTAAACCATGAGTTCTTAACGGTAATCAGCATCATCAGCCACAAAAGGAAAAGTATTATGGAAAGGGATATGTTATCACTACTATGGAAGTGGAGAAACAAAATGAATTTGTACAAGGTATACTTAATATTCATTCAATATTTTCTATATTATTATTTGGAACTAGCTCTAAAAATTCATTTATATCATGGAATTTTCTAGAACTATAGAATTGAATCCCCTGAACCATGAAGTAAGGATATCTGTAAAACCACTTATTTGTGAAATTGTTGCAGGCCAACAATTATAATTTTTTTTCTTATTGGTTTATCTAGGAATATTATTCCAGTGAAGATCATGATATATCCCTATGTGAAAGATTATGCTATATTGGGAATGATATGGCCCTCATTATATAGCTCATACATCAACTGTTGGGACAAGTAAATATCATTTTATATTATTTATCATCCTATAGTCCAATAAAAAGTCAATTAATATAAAGAATCTCATTCAGAAAATCCTCTAAAGATGTCAGTTTTGATCTCATATGAATAATCATGCCTCACTCAAATGGATGTGTCAAACAAAGGTTTCATCCTATAGGAAATTCCAATTTTGGGGGAATACTATGAATTATTTCTCAAAGAGTTTCCTAGGCTACCCCCATATTGTGACGCATAATTCTTAATATAACACATTCCTATAGCTACTCCTATCTCAAAATTCCTTTAAAGGATGGACCCTTTTGAATATAAGTAATTTAAGAAGAAGAAATAAGATAATTTTTACAAAAGGTTCATGTGATGTATTGAATCACCTTGAGTTTTGCCGGTTCTCATTTCCATGAAAAAATATGGATCATTGTATATGTATAACAATTATTAGTAATTCCAAAAGCTCACCATGAAGAACAAATATCCTCTTACAACAATTGATTAATTTTTATATTATTTACAGGGATCCCAATACTTCACAGAAGTATATGATTATTTTGGATATGAAAAGCTACTGGTGAAGAAGGAAGATTTTCATAATTTTTCTTTCCTTACAAGGGAAGGGAACTATGAGTTTATTGCGATTCTATTCAGAAATACTAATGACTCTACAATATTCATGGATTTTATGAATACAATATTTATATATTATATAGACAAATTTTTTGAAGTGTTTAATGATAATAATCTAATCTAATTCAAGATAAAGGTTTAACGTGAAGAACATCTAAGGATTCTTCTACAAATAATGATGAATGAGATATTTTAAACCATTATTAGAAAATGTTTACTTTTATATCTGATGAGTCACATTATTGGTACATTTGATCCTATGTAATGGAATTTCTAAGGAGTCTTCAAAAAACAAATCAATCAGGAACCTCCCAAACCCACTACATTCATTAAAATAGGTAGCTTTTTGGATTAATAGTGTATTGCGGTAACATTGAAAAAAAACTCATGATTTTATAGACTGATAACTATGTTAAAAAGGAATGTGTTAATGTATATTAGGAAAGAATAATGTTGGGAAGGCTTCATGGAGCTATGGAATAGGATGATCCCTGTACATTTACTCACATTAGAGAAAAGGTGGAGAATGTTTTGTGATATAAAGTGATGCTTAAAAATGCATAGGGTTGTGTAGTCACATAAAATGATAATTTGATAGCCTAAAAATCATAGTATATGAATATACATGAAAATAACTATCTAATGCATCATTTGGAGCATGAAGGTGTGATTATTTCCATAAAATAGTGAAGCACTACCTCTTAGAGAGAACTGGGACATTTATATCGATCAAAATATCTTATTGTATATATTGAAACAATAGGAGGTCAACATTAGTTTTTGGAGATAGTTGAAGCTAATCTAGATAATGGATATTCTATTCAATATTATCCATGCATGGTGAACAAGTTATCTGATGCAATTATCAGAAAATAACCATCTTTTCAATTCATGTTGTGTGTTTAGATATAACATAAATTCATGGATAAGTAAAGGATAAATTTTGAATTCATAAGAATGTGAATAAATTCTATATTTTCTAGATGTTTTAAAAACCATTAATTCAAGAAAATATTAAGGAGGCACAAAGGTCTGATCTGGTGTTCCAAAAAGAATGGGAATATAGAAAAGGAAGGGAAGATGCATGACATCCATATGGATCATAATTGTTTGATTTGATATGGAACAATGATTTTTGTACCATCGTCACTTGAGAAAAAAATGGTGTTGTTTGATAATTCACACATCTCACTATTATGAATTTATCCTATTTTCAAAAAGATTTATAGTGATCCCTAAGAACAATTTTTGTGGGACAACATGGAGAAGGATATTTATGGGAATATTTTAAGGTTCTTGAAATGTCACAATTAAAATCATGGAAAAAACGTTCAAAGGGATGATGAAACCATTTCAAATACCCTTTTGTTAATGGGAGAATTCCACCACGTACTCCTTCATAAGTGTCCAGAAGATATCCAATGAAAACTATGTGATATGGGTTACTATGGACCGAATAACCAAGAATACCCACTTTATTGTTATTCATGAATATCTCTCTCTTGAAATACATTCTATGATATATGTGAAGGATGTGGTGAGACATCATGGGGTATAGTCACTATTGTCTCTAATCATGATCCTAGGAATATATCTATCTTCTAGAGGAGTCTTACACATGTATTGAGTACTAAATTGAATTCCAACAAAGCCAATCACCCCCAAAATTATGGCCAATCTAAGTGGGATATCCAAGTGAGTGAAGATATGAAAATATACTTTAAAATGAAATTCAATGGTTAATGGTGTTATCTATTGAGAAAGTGTTTTTTCAACAATACTCTGTCTCTTTATGATGATTTTGATGTTCAAAAATACCCTTTGTTTTTATTGTAATTTTTTTTACTTTGAGTGTATTTAAAAAATTTAATATTACTTATATTCCTATTTTGAATTAATATATAAGCGTTTTAATCAGTGGGGAATATTTGACGATGTGTTCGGAAGCTATTCTGGAAACACTATTCAAACTCAACATGTTTGGAAATCACTTTAGAATTTCTGGAAACAATATCCATACTGAACATTGAAGAGGGTAACGTAAGGATGAGAATTGTCACTTACATTATCAGTAACGTATTGTTAAGCAACCATACGTTTTTGAAACAGTATGGAAGACGAATCCTATGTTGGGAAGGAACCATACGTTTGGAATATTAGAAAAGAATGGAAGAATAACCCTAAGTAAGTATGAAATGTCATGTTTGTTTATCAAATTTATGGTTCATAAACCTTACTTTTGAAAACAACCATATGTTGGATCATTTACCTTTCATTTAGAAGCAGATAAAAGTATGGATTATATACAATACATTTTAAAGTTTAAGAGAAATGTAATTGTGATCAACCTTACATTTGTGATCAACCTTAAATATGTGATCATCCTTACGTTTGTGATCATCCTTACGTTTGAGATCATCCTTTCATTTTGAACCTTACGTTCAGAGAATTTATGTTGTGAAGTTCAACCCTACATTTGGAATCAGAGATTTAAATTAAAGCATTATTAAAGAAACGGTCTTTATGCGAATTATCTGGCTGATTTCAAGCCATATTAAATGCCCAAATATATGTGGATTTTTTATATATTCCAAGATGTTTATTTATGATTCAAAAGATCAATTTATGTGGATCATTTCTTGGATAATTTTAAGAGGAGTTACAACTGCTCTATTTTACAAATATTTGAATATCATGATTCTAAAGGAGAATTTTTGTGGATCTGAATTTAAAATGAGAAGGCTCGTCTTTATTCTTTATATAGCTCTAAAATTTTGTATTATAGATAAGGAGATGAATAATCGAAAAAGAAAAAAAAATATAACAATCTCTTGGGTTCTTCACAGCTACGGTTTAGAGAGACAACCGGGACTTAAAAATCTTTTATTACGAATATCGAAAAAGCACTGTTATCTAAAGAATAAGAAACCCAATTGATGATTCAACGATTCTACATCGAATATCATTTCTGAATATACTATTGATAAATTTTTGAATTATATTTCATGATATACTACAATTAGATCGACTCATAACTATTTTACCTGAAGATAATTATTTCTGAAGATGATGATCCATCGAATGTATATTCTGTGTTATTGCAATTATGAAGAACAACTAGAATGTTTTTCAATGAAAAAATACACTTTTATTTTGAGTGATTGGATTATCAAACTATGTTTTGTGTTTTGTACTGTTTATAAACCCGATAGCTTTGTTTTTCCTTAATGTTGTGAAGGTTTCAACGTCCAGCACTCAGTTGTGGGAAGATCTGTTGATAAGAGGACAAAATAGTGAAAATCACTATGCTCATAGAGTAAAGCGTTGGTGGAGTGGAATGCGTGAATTATATTCCCTAAAACACTATACATAGTGTGTTCTTTTATATTTATTTTCCACTTCTTAATCATTATGATAATGTTAAAAGGACCAATTATGATCTTGTGAAGAAATTTTAATATACCCAATTCACCCCCCTATTATGTATATTTGGTATAACCTGTTCAAATAATTGGTATTAGAGGTGGTTATTTTGATTAATCTATATTAAGACGACTCTTTATGGATTATATAAATCCAATGGCTGATACATGAGAGAGAATGTTAACGGTTTGAGCTCCATGCTTCAACTTTGTAAATTATGGATGTTGGAAATCAAGGATGATCATTTATTTAATGAACCTTGGATATAGAGGCTGCTAAAAAATTCCAACTTCTTATGTGATTCTAGAGAAACCTGAAACATGGAGGGATAATATTGAAGTAGAGTTTGAACTAAACTAGAAAGCTATGAATGAAATCATCAATGGTCATGGACCAGATGAATTCAACAGAGTATCTTAGTGCCTGACGGCTTATAAAATGTTGTTGACAATTGCAGTTTCTTATGAAAGAAGATAAAATGTCATAAAAATGAGTTATTCCACAGCTAAATAAAAAATCGACAGATTCAGAATGTTACAAGGAGAAATCATCACCTAGATGAATGGAAGGATTATTGAAATTGTTAATAACATCACTGCCTTGGGATATCCTGTCAAACTAGCAGATCTAGCCCTAAATGTTCTAAGAGTACTACCACTAAGATGGAATTGAATTTCTGCTACCATTAGAAAATCATCACCAGTCAAAACTCAAACAATGAAAGTGTTAATTGGAACTATTATGATTTATGAAGATGAGATGGAATTTGAAGAAAATGATCATAATGTATTGATCAAGAGAGAAAATACTGACCTAAATGTATCATAGCAATGTAAGAATATAAAATTAAAGAATGTAATCGATGTGAAATCAGAAAATTCTAATTTATCAAATTCTGATGTGGATCTAGTTATAATAGAAATTTTTTTTTATTAAATTACAAAAAATGAGGAAAGTATTTAGAAATTCCATAAAAAATGATGAAAAATAACAAAAAAATCTCTGATGCTATAAATGCCAACTGACGGGTCACATCTGACCTGGCATTCCATAATTAAATGAAAATATGAAAATGAAATTATTCACGAGAAATGACTATGAGAAAAAAGAAAATAATGCAATGAAAGATACATAGAATGTTTCTGAAGACTCTAGTTTCTCATCAAAGTCTTACTCGAAAAAAGAAGAATCAAATCTGAACAAAAATATCTGATTTATTGTATAATCTAATAAAGAAGTAGGTCATAGAAGAAAAAATAAAATATGGAATGTGGAGAGTGGCTACACTGGGAATATTAGTGGAAACTCATCTAATTTCAGAACTCTAACTCAAATGTACAGTGGTATAGTCACATTTGCTGATAATGCCAAAGTTGTGATTATTGGAATTGGAATAGTTGGAGGTCTAGAAGTAGTCATAATAAATAAATTACATTATGTATAAGTATTGAATCACAAACTAATATGTATCTCCCAAATCAATGATGCTGTTTTTTATTTTTATTTTTTTTAATAAATTCATTTCTATTGTCAGTGGTAAATTACATTAATCTAGAGCTCCCGGAAAGGATAATGATTACACCCTGGACTAAAATTCCTTGTGTAAACAAAAAGTAAACTGAGTAACTACTAAGATAAATGAATCTTGGATCAGGCATAAAAGACTTAGACATTAAAATATATATGCTTTACAAAAGTCATCTAATAAATAATTATTTTTTGATTTTCCTAGTGTCAAATTTGAAAGTGATAGATTCTATGATACATGTCAACTGGGAAAGTATCACAAATCATCCTTTAAATCTGTTTACAAAATTTCTATATCCAATCCTCTAGATCTTATCTATATGGATCAGTTTGGACTATAAAAGGTAGAATGCTTGGATGGTAAATTATATATGTATGTTTTGGTAGATATCTATTCTAGATTTAATTGGACATATTTTCTAATATCTAAAAATGAAGATTTTACAATATTTGAATGTTTTATTAAAGTTGTGCAAAATGAAAAATATTCTAAAATAATTTCATTAAGAAGTGATAGTGGTGGTGAATTTTAGAATCTGGATTTTAATTCCTTATGCTCAAATATGGGTATTAAACACACCATCTCTTCCCCAAGAACACCTTAACAAAATGGAATTGCTGAAAGAAGAAATAGTTCTTTTCAAAAAAATTCTAGAACTATGCTAAATGAATATAGCCATCCTACATTTTTTGGGTAGAAGCTGTATAAATTACCTGTTATATAATGAATAGATATTCAATAAGACCAAATTTTAATGACACCCTATGAACTTTGGAATGACAAAAAACCTAAAGTATATTACTTTAACGTTTATGGAAGTAGGTTTTACACATTAAAAAATGGAAAATATAGGTAAGTTTGATCCAATATCTGATAAAGGCATTTTCATTGGATATTATGTTACTTACAAAGCATACATAGTTTTTAATAGAAAGTTGTGGATTTCCGATGAATCAGTTCATGTGAAATCTGATGAATTTAATCCCTTTGAGAAAAGAAAAGAAATAATTGATGAATCAGATTCTAAAGATTACACGAACCATGAGAAAATAAAATATGATTTTGAAAATGACTTAATTTAAATCCAGTCTAGTTTAGAAGAACATGACATTGAAGAAAAAAATAGTGTCCTACCTAGAAAATCTATAACCCTAAAGACCCGTCCATTAAAAACATTTATTGAAGACCAAGACACTGGAACAAACCACTTCCCACTACAAGGATATATTCTTAGAATTTCTAATCACTAAAATTAAATTAGATGTTATTTTTCATAAACCAATTCCCTCTATAAGATGTGATTTTTAGGGGGGGGGCTAGGTTTTTTTCAAATGATTTATTTTAATTCCTATTTTATCTTATTTTACATATTTTAATTATTTTAAAAATATCTCCAGTCCTATTTAAAACTTTTTCCGCATATGTTTTAACATTTAAAATAATTTAATAATTACTATGTTTGTAATGACATGGGAATAAAGGATGTTAGAAACCATTTCTTATTCCAAAACCATTCATTTTCTCAAAACCCTTCGAAACACCGAGAACATCTACCTCTCTTCTCTATCCAAACATGAACCATTCAAACCCTATCATTTCAAACATTAAAAAATAAGTGAAAGCAATGGAAAAAACCAAAAGGGTTGTTGAGCCAAAAATAATCAATGCCAAGCGAAAACAGTCGACATGAAGAAATATTTTTCAATGAAATTTGATCGATATGGAATGGTTGTACCAGACGAATCTGAGGCTAAGGAAAGCACTTGCATTTCAAAAACATGAAAAAACCTTTAATGGGTACTACACAGAATTTATATATGAGGTATAACTTTTCCACATTTATAAATTGGTTTATTTTATTCACTAAGAAAATTAATATTCAATATTAGCTAGGATCAAGAATATATATTTTTCGATCCCTTATGTAGAGATAGACAAAATTCTTCACTGCCATCATGAGGGAGTTTTCCATTTTGATTTCATGAATATTGGTGATAATGTCTATATTTCTGAGGAAATTATGTCTTTTTTATTTAGATCAACAAATATAAGGACAATGATAGTGATATATTTAGAGCCTGACTAGAATATTTTTGTTAAATTTGTGCAAACAAGTATAACACCTAGAATTTCATAGATGGATAAAATATTGTACACTGATATGAATATAATGTTTCTATTTATGAGTGATATAAAGTTGAATTTTTTGAGATTTATGATCAATGATCTCAACTACTGCTACCAAATAGAATCAGGGAAGAACTTTTATCACTTTGGAGGTTCATTTGAAAGATCTTATTTAAGAATGATATGATAAGGCTACTCGATGACCGAGTTAAATATCCCCATAACATCATTTTCAATGCTGGAACACTAGGGAAGATTAGTTAATGTTGGAGCATAATAAAAGGAAAAATCATGCATGTTAGAGAAGAATAAGAATAATAGAGTGCTTAGGAGCTACCTACATATACGATAGATGGTGTAGCTGAATCCTGAACAGGTGGAGTATCAAAGAGTATATGGTTTGAGGCAGTTGATACAACTACTGATGAGGAATGTTAATAAGGACTTCAAAAGAGAAGGTAAAGAGTATCTCAAGCTAATAAAGAACCTATTCATGAAAATGATTGAAAAATCGAACCTCTTATAAGGTACCACTTTATTAGAGAATCAACAGTACATAAAATGTCACAACCAATATTTTCTCATATTGAGGTGACTCCTCATGTAGAAAAATAAATTGTACATCCTACTATTGAAAATCCTAGAGATGTTGAAGTGGCTAGATCTAAAAATGTATAGCCTACTAAAATTGGGAATGAAGATTTAGCTCATGAAGAACCTATATTAGAGGAAACTATATTTGAGGAACCTATATTAGATGAACATATATTAGAGGAAATAAATGAAGCTGATGCTCATGACGAGAAAGAACCAAACCTAGAAGAGAACCTTTCTGAAATTCACACTAAAATTATAGGTGATGATTTTTTTATGGATGAGTCAAGAAAGGACACGAAGGAAAAATATGTGGAGAAGCCAGTATATAAGAACAATGAAGAGAAGTCAGATGTTGACTCTCTGCCTCTAGCACTGATAAATCCAGTGGAAGATCATATTATGTATTATGTAAAATGTAACATTGATTCTGATACTGATCTTGTGGAGGAGTTTGTCTGAAAATTTAATAAAGTTCGAGATGAAAATAATTCATTAATAATATCATTAGAAAAAGAGAATATGATATTTAAATGACTGAAATCCAGTTCTTTTTCTGAGTAAGAATTTGAGAATTTCAAGATGGAAATGTTGGATGTTGTTGAAAATCTCAAATATCAAATTGTGATGATGTCATATTTACTATAGTTTAAATCATACATGGAGTAGCCATTCATTAATGTTAGAAATAGTGATTCCAGTGCATCAGGTACTTCAACTGATCCGGTCAGAAAATTTCAGGCCTTTACATTAGTTATGAGCAACATGAATGACAAACTGTTGGACCTTAAATACAATAGTGCACCTTTATCTATGTTTTTGGACATTGAAATGTTCCTTATTGGCTAGTTGACATCAAATAAACCTGGTATTATAGTTTTTCTAAATCAGTTCACTGATAAGTTAAATCTTTTATGGAAAAGGAAGTGAGGTTACATGAGTTTTTTAGAGTCAAATTGATTGATGATGTTCATATGACTTAGGAATAAAGTGATCTCATAGTCTAGTTAGGTGATGGAATGATGGAAATGTTGATAGTATAGATGTCTGAGATCAATGAAATTAGTTAGAGGTGCTGAAACTTATTTTACAAACCTTTATAGCCCAAACTTGATTTTCATTTTCCATAATGTACTTTTAATTATATTTTCAATAACAAATATCTGAATCACATTTTTATATGTCATTAAATTCTTTTGATGTACTGTTTATGTTATAATACACGTAATCGAGATTCAAATATTGATAACTAGTTTATCATAACATTTACTTATGTTCAGTGATACATTAAAATGTGATATATTCCCTCTTCTATCATTCTTTTTTATATAAAAAATAGGGGTGAAATATGTCTAAAAACAATATAATTTTTTGGAGAAATTTTTGTATAAAAAAATTCAATATTTATAAAAGAAGAGATATTATTTTTTACTTCGTAAATAGGGAGAAAATGAGAAAATCATGAAATAATTTTGTCAAAATATAATATCATTTTATCTTTTCAAAATTATAATTTATTTGTAATTAATTTTTTAAGATCATTTTATAGTTTATTTTATGGTTTTTGTGATCATCAAAAAAGGGAGATTGTTGATCATGTGTTGTTTTCAACGATACATTTTCTTTTTATAAGGATGTAAATGTTCACAAATACCATTATTTGATATTCTAATGATTTTAATTTTAGTATATTTTAGGAAATTAGTATTATTTTTTTCCCTTTTTTGAATGAATATTTATGCATTTTAATCTGCATAGAATATTTTACAACGTGTTCAAAAGTGTGTTTTAGAAAAACTGTTCATACTCAACGTGTTCTAAAATCACATTAGAGTGTTCTATAAACATATCGTATTGTAAGGATGAGAACCGCCACTTATGTTATCAGTAATGGATTTAAAGAAACCCTACATTATTAGAAATGAATTGATAAAGAACCCTACATTGGGAAGGAACCATACGTTTCGAATATCAGAAATGCATGAAATAAGAACCCTATGTGACTATGGAATGTCATGTTTGTTTGTCAAATGTATGGTTCAGTAACCTTAATTTTTGTAAACCACCTGACATTGGATCATTTACCATTCATTTAGAAGCTGATAAAAGTATGGATTATATACAATACATTTGAACGTTGAGGATAAAAGTATTTGTGATCATTCTTACATTTGTGATCAACCCTAGGTTTGTGATTAACCTTACGTTTCTGATCAACCTTACATTTTAGATCAAACTTTTGTTGTGAACCTTATGTTTACAGAATGAATGATGTTTATTTCAACCCTACGTTAGGCATTAGAGATTTAAAAAATGAATTTATTAAAGCAACGATCTTTATGTGGATTATCAGGCTGATTTCATGCCAGATTAAGAGCCCGAATCTATATTGATTCATTGAATGATTCAATGACATTTGTTTATTTATCAAAGGGTCCATTTATGTTTGTATTTTCATTGTGAATATTAAGGGGAGTTATGAATGATCTGTTATTAATAAATTTGAATATCACGATTCTAAAGGTGACTTTTATAGATCTGATTTTAAATAGAGAATGATCATCATTATTATTTATATAATGGTATTATTTTCTGTTACAGATATAGAGATGAATCATTGCAAAGGATAAAAATATATATGTAGATCTAGGGTGTTTCACTGATGATGTTTACAGATACAATTGATACATATAGGTCTTCTATTACGAAGATAGACAAAGATCAGTTTTCCAATGAATAAGAATCATGATTGAAGATTCATTGATTTTACATCGAATATCTTCTGTGAATCGACTATTGTTAATGTTGCGAATTATATTTAATGATATTCTACAACTGGATTGACTCAAAACTCTTTTACATGAATTTCAACATTTCTGAAGATGATGACCCATTGATTGTCAATTATGTTATGTTGCAATTATGATGAACAACAGTAATGTATTTGAAATAAAATATACTCTTTTACTTTGAGTGAAAAAATGATTTTACTATTTAATGTGTTCAATTCTTTGTCTAAACTAGAAGGATATGTCTTTCCTTAAAGTTGTAAAGGTGTCAACTGCCTAGACTCAATTGTGGAATATTCTGTTGAAAAGTGGACCAGATTTTGAAAATCACCATGCTCGTGGGGTAGAGCATTGGAGGAGTGGAAAAGGGGCATTCAACTGCATGAACCACTATACATCATGTGTCTTTTTCTATTTATTTTCCACTGCTTAATATTTTTTATAAAGTTAAAATTATAGATTACGATCATGTAAAGAAATTTTAATACACAAAATTCACCCCCACCCACTCATCTGTATATTTGGTATAACCTGGTCAAATATCATCATCACAGAATAGTTAATATCTCATATAAGAATAACATCCACTAGAGTATTCAGATGGCTCTATCTAAATCTCTGCATGGAAAGCAGTGTATAACTCCATTCTATTGGGATTATGTTGGGGAATGAAAGCTACATAAACCAGATCATGTGAAATATTAGAAGAGAAGGATCAATCCATCCATCAAAATATCAAAGCTTCTATGATTCCTTAAACGATCTATTTTGAGAATCAAATATGGTACAATGAGTTTGATGTGCGAGATAAAGTATTCCTTAGTATATAACCTTGGATGTCAGTCATGGGGATTGGAAAATAAGGGAAGCTACAGAAAAGGTACATTGGAAACATTGATATCCTTGATTGCATAGGATCTATGGGCTATCGTCTTTCACATCTACATAATATGGGTCATATTCATGATGCGCTCTAGGTATCACTCCCGAGAATGTGAATACCAGATCTCCCACATGTATTAAACTGATAGGTGGTGTAATAGGAAGATGATATCTCTTGTTAGGAGAATCCAGTAATGATTCACGACAGAAGAGATAAGGTTCTAGAAAATAAGAAAACCCACCTTATCAATGTGCTTTGGGGGAACCAGAATTATGAATAAGAATTTTGGGAACTCTAGGTGGAAATTATGGAGACATACCATCACCTATTTAGGTAAAACAATATTACGAGTGTGGAATTTTAAAAGGGGTAATAATTTTAAAACCCCTAATTTCATCAATGAAATTTATCTATTCATATATTAATTTCATATATTACAAATCCCATAAAATAACATATAGACCATAATAAAAATATTATAAATGAATGATTAATGAAATAAGAAGTAGTAGTAGATGTTATAGAACAAATATCGATGAAATAGTAATTGGACCATATGAATAGTAATATGAACCATATGATAAGTAAACCTGAAAAATGAATATTCACCACACCCATTAATATATAAATAAGATTTTTCAATATTATAAATGAATTGATGCTATAAATTTTTCATATTCAATGTTAATAAATTTTCAATAAATTATTAATGAAGTGTTGTTATTTTTTGTATGTCATAAATAATTAATTGGAATTTTATTTAATACATTAATCATTTAGAAGGAAAATTATTTTCATAAAAAAATTTCATAAATAAATATTTTGATGAATTATTACTTTAACATTATTTTAAGAGACCTTATGTAATTTTTTAATGTATTAAAAAATAAATTATAATGTTTAAAAATTAATTTTCCTTGAAAATGATTATTCTAATTGAAAATTAATCTATTCATATTTAGAAATTTATTTTCCAAAAAGTGAGTTAAATTTTTAAATATACATGTTGAAAAATGTTTATGGTAAATTTTAGGGATTTATTAAGATATTTGATTTTTGGTGAATAGTTTTATATGATAATTCCCCATTAATACTAGATACACAAGTTACGAATTCAAAGATTATATATAGCTAATTAAAACCCAATATATATAAATATATGTCGATATTATAATATATTTACTAATAATTCAAAATACTCTTAACTGTTTTAATCCAAAATATTAAACTATTGAATATAATAATGATAAAACACCCCTATCATCCACTATAAATACCACCCCTCATCACCTCTTCTCCTCACTCCATTTATGATTAGATATTTTTAAAATTTAATACCAATTATATTATATATCCCATACCCAACATCTAAGTGGATTGGGTCCCATAAAACGAAAGAATTCTTTTTTCCCAAGGTTGTTATCATGGAGGCCAAATTCAAGAGGTAAATTCCTCCTTCTTTTATTTTAATTTCATTTCATGTTATTTTATTTTCATATTCTATCCTCACCTCCCCTCATCTAAATAGAATGATATATCTAGTATATTATTTATACTAGAATTTTTTCATGTTAATTCCATATACATCTTTTAAATACTCACCCTCAATGTCTCACTATTTTATTATAAAAATGAAATCATCTCCCCTAATGTTTCAATTTATCTACATCCTGGGAGATGAATATTTATTTTCCACTAAAATAAAATAATGTTAATAAAATAATTATAGTGGCTGAAATTAATATTAGAATTTATTTTTTAACCCTATTTTTTATTTTGAAATAGAATATATAAAAAATATTAAATGATAAAACAAAATGAGTTTATTATGAATAAAAATATCAAAAATAACCTAAATAAATCATAATTAACTTTTATTTAATGATTCATAAATTTAACAAAGAAAAATTTGTTATTAGATAATTTATTCTTCTTAATGATAAATATTAACATATAATAACACTTATATATACTTATATTCATTTTACATGAATTTACAGTCATGTACACAGGTGAATTGATCATGAATGCTATGAAAATGAACACTCTTGAATGATGAAATTGAAATCTATAAATCATAAAAAATACCAGAAATGAACATAATAAAACCAAAATAAATCAAATTAATGTAATAATGTTTATTTACATTCAATTTTACATATAAAATGTTATTATATAGGATATTAAGGTGAATAAATCATTCAAACATAAGGTTAGGGGAATTCTTCAACCCAACTCTCTTTCTTAAGGCTTTCCCTTTTCAGTCCATTTTCAGAATGGATATTCATTTAATGTTACGTAAATATAAATTTGCCTTCATTATATTATATTTTCTGGGATATATATGATTTATACTGGAGTTTATGACTAAATTTTTTTTTCGAATATAACTCTTCATTCAAAAAAATAGTCATTTTATTTATCTAGAGATTGTTTCCTCATCACACTTGATTGATGAATCAAATATGAAAATTGATATTCCCTTTTTCTTTCCTAATTATTATTCATGAATTTATGTATTTTTAAAATTAAAACCATTGTAACGCCCCAACCCCAGTTACCCAGAGTCGGTGCATTAATTACATAACATTGGCATGATCACAAGAAAGATCAAATCTCGAAAGACCGATTGGTTTAGTAGCCTTGGAAACACTAGATATATTCATAAGTTTTACATTACATCATAAAATGAAAAATAACTACAACAAAATAATGTCTCCATAATCCACACTCATATCCCCACATAATATCCCTGTGGGTCATTCATAATTTACTTCTTCACTTCCTGGGAAAAATAAAAATAGAAAAGGGGTGAGCTCAAATGCCCAGTAAGGATAACAATATAGCGGAAACTTTCATAAATAAGAATAAACATTTAAGGCAATCTATAACTAAAACAAAATCCTTTTAAACATGAACATTCAACATAGTATGGCATAAATAAAATGAAATAATGCCATTTACTTATTCACATGGATATTCTACTAATCGAATAATCACATGCAATATCAATAACCACTTTCATAATGTTGGAATGCATAATGCTAAACTTTAATTTCTTTTCAAGGCCTCGTCCCAAGACCTTGGGGCTAACTGTAACCGGAACCCAACCCGGAGTGCCTCTAATAACCGGACACGAACCCAGAGTGCCTCTAATAATCGGACACCAACCCGGAGTGCCTCTAATAACCGGAGACAAAACTGGAGGGCTTACATTTACCAGTCCCTAACCTGGAGGGCTTATTTTTACTAGTCCCCAACCTGGAGGGCTTACTTTACCAGTCCCCAACCTGGAACATACTTGTCCAACACATTCATATGAAATAAAGGTTGAAATATAACATAAACATTCTTATTGGAACTAGCATACGAAATGTCAATACTTTACTCATAAACCATGAATGCTATATAAATGACACATCTACAGTCAAACATATCACAAAACTTCATTACAATATGGAAGTTTTATATCATAATAAATCAACTTCAAATAATCTTAAAATCCATCAAAGGATGTTGACATAGATGAAAATGTTTTTTTTTTAAATTATTGAGAGAAATAACCTTTTTTCATGAAAACATTTTAATGTTACACAATTTAGAAAGTAAGTCATTTAAATACATTTTTTAATCAAAGTGTCCCATACCACTTTGAAACTTTTTAATGGAATTAACACTTTTAAAACATTCATTTTCATATAAATAAATCGTTACAAACCATTTTGAAAACGTGGACATAAATGAGGATGATTTAGAAGAATAAATTTTTAAAACATTTAAAATGATGTTTTAGTAAAAGTTCCCTTATAAATAATCCCTTTGAAAACTCTTTTATGAAATATGGACATGGATAGTAAATATGTCCCTGTAGATACTTACGTAAAGACAACCTCGGATATTAAAGAGATTGTGAAGTAAACCCTTATCAATTTGGTAACTTATGAAACATACAACCCATGAAAGAGGTATCATACAATGAAAATGCAAATACACATAAGGTAAAGTGTATTACACAAAGAATACAATTATGGGCAGTACATACACCACACAAAAGATAATAGTGGAAATATGGCATGAATCTCACAGAAATAAAGAGTGAGATGAAAACCCCTTACCACGTTAATCAACTGAGTCGTATGGCCAAAAGTTAATAACCACCAAATTATTTACAGAATAACATGAATATAAAGATAATCATGATAATATATATCAAATTCCAGTACACAATACACCACTTTCAATAATTTAGTGGCGAATAATGGAAATCTCACGGAATTGAATGTGAGATAAGAAAATCCCTTACCTTGTACTTTTCCTTGGTTGGGGTAGGTTAACATCCTGTATAATGGTGAAATAATTGTTATTAAATTATACAAGAATCATATACATTAATATGATATCATATATGAACTTTTAATATTGATTTGATAATAATATCTTAGTATTATCGTTGTTTCGGGTGTGAACTTACTTGTTTTCTTTTGTATGTTTTGTTACGTAAGAAATGTTTGTAAAGGATAGGTTGTATATTATTCATATCCAGAATGATATCAAGTCCTTAAACATCATTTTTAAATCATCAAATGATAATTATACTTGGATGGATACGATGGACAATGAATCTCATCGCGTTCGTGGAGACGGTAGTCCGTACGTACGCACGAGCGACAATATCATTCTTTTGATATTAAAATAATATATAAATGGATGGTATATCATATATACAGAATCATTACCATGTTATATTTATTATTTACACGAGTTACATATCATTATTATACCCATCCAAAATAATAATATATTGAATAACAATTACACCACGACGTGGAGACGGTAAGCCGTACGTACGCACGTATGGTGACATGTTATTCAAAGGGTGGATAGAATACTGAATATGGTTATACCATATTTATAATAACATCACAGTATATATATGATACTGGAGTTATTATTTTAGAATGGTAACAACAAAGGAAGAAGAAGTGGAAGAAGAAAGGAACTTGAAAAGTGGTGGTGAAAACATTACCTCTTCTTCGGGTTCTTCCTTTTGATGTGATCAAAAGGGATCCTTAGGATTGCTTTCTGATCAAACTAAAGCCTCTAGGTTGTAGTGATGGATATTGGGAGAGTATTTTGGCAGAGTTTGGACGAGCCAAGTGGCTTGAGAGGTGTGAGGAATGAGTAGAAGTGGTCTCCTTTTATGAGGGAGAGGAGGGGCTCTTTAAGAAAGAGTGAAAGTATTACTTTATAATATAATTAAATTCGGTTTATAATGGTCCAGAAATAATTGAGGTCGAAGATAAGATGACTCATATTCTAAATAACATCAACCAATAAGAATTGGATAGGTTTTAGATAATATTTTAATCATTATAATCTTATTTATTTAAATGATTTATTAATGAGGTAAACATTGCATCATTATTGTGTCATTAATAATTTAAATTATTTGATGTCTAAAAATTATAAATAAAATATCATTATGTAGGAAATCTTTTTAGATTTCTAATGAATATTTATAATCGAAAATCCAACATGTATAACCCTATGTAAAAATTGTTCTTCTAAAAGATGTAAGCTTATGGCATTTTCATTTTTATTTTAACTTTATTAATATATTGTGTCCCTACCACATACAAGTGGCTCTAAGGGGTCCCCAAATCGACCCAAGGATGCCCATGGTCGGGTATGTGTCCACCAATAAGGTTAGGACATGTTTTAGGGTAATTTTTTATTATTATAATATTATTTTTTAACCTTTATTTTCCGGATTTACCCTTTAACCATGGTAAATAAAATATTTACCGCAGTAATTATTCAAAATGTGTAAAAATAAAAGTTACCTATTTACACAATTTGAACATCCTGATTCCAAATATGGAATCCATTTTCCTAAATTCAAAACACAGAAGTGGCAGAAATTAATTTAAAATTAATTCCCGCTGTCAAAACAAAAAGCGTGTTTTTAAGAGATAATAACTATCAAAAGATTGACACTTGTTTATGTTCGGTTTAATTGTAAAATTATGTCCAATGACCAACATTATTTTAAATGGTAAAAATATATTCTAAATATAATTTAAAACCACTAAAATTTATAATTTATCACTATTAATTATTTTGATTAAAAAAGATGTTTTTAATTAAAATTTAGTAATTTTTACTATTCATCAAAATATGAAAGTTATCCGAAAAGTACCAAAATTTCACCTTAGGCTAAATTCGTTATTCCGAATCCAAAAATGAAGTCCATTTTAAAATATAAAATATATATAATTTCGAAAAGTAGGTATTACTATTCATAATGGCTAGTTTGATCGGTTGTGTTGTGTGTTAAAACTCGAAGGTGCGTACAACACACGCTACTGTATTATTCAAAGGAAAGCGGACCTTGGAAGCTTGGGATGTTTCATTTTAAATTTTTTGATGTCCCTATTTAGTCCAAAGGTTTAAAATATTGTATTTAAAAAGGGTTCACTATTAGAAGTTGATAAAAGTGCAATACTAAAAATGAATTTGTTCTTGCATTATATCTAAGAAACTCATAATATGGATTCAAAAATTATAAGGATTATATAAAGTTTAAAATTTAGGTAATACTATTCATAACCTATTTTGAATGGATTTTTTTTGTAAGTCATGGTGTGATTGAACTCAGTTTTGCGTGTAGTGCAAGTTATTGAATTATTTTGAAGAAATAACACTCTATGAAATCTTGGGGTGTTACATTCTCAGCTCCTTCAATAAATTGCGTCCTCGCAATTTGAAATTGTTCTTCGAAAATAAAAGGTTGAAAATAGAAAATATATTTGTGGGAAAACCCACATCGGAAATTGGGTTTCTGAAATTTAGTCTTAATATGAGGAAAAGAGAAATGAAAGGGTCACCACCAAATTATGATCTCGATTAGGAGAACATTGGTGGCAATTAGAGACATATAATTGGAGGAAAAACGTAAATATATATAGGTAGTGATTGAGGTCATCAATCACAAACAAGTATAAAATTGAGGTCCTTAAACTCATCAATCTATGATGATTTGAAATACCATCGGTTCAACAACACATAGGGTATTGGGATAACACATTTTTGACGTTTCAAAATATCTTAGTTGAAATCCCACATCGAAAAATGAATTAATGTGGCCTCTATTTAAAACAAAGAGTGGAAAGTATGAAGATTACCGAAAATAAAACATACTAGGGTTCCATGTTGGAAAATATGGATATGGAGGAGAAATCTAACCATCAATTATCTGATGGAGAGTGGTAGAGAACATGGCTATGAAAAGGCCAAAAATACCAAAGCCATAAATTAGTGATGATTTAAGGTACCATCTAGGACAAACTCATCCATTAATAAATTCCAACCACAAACTCATCTTTCACTCTAAAAGATAATAGAATGTAATTTTTTTTCTATTTATACTATTTGTACAGGGTTCCAAAATAAATGAATTTATAATTCATCTACCAGATCATTTAAAAAAACTACATTATTTAATCCAGGACATCTCGTGGGCCAGTGGTAGGTGTTACACCCTTGTCGCCCTTCGGTTGCGGGTTCAAGTCTCGCAGCCTTGCCGGACGCGACGGGTTGCCGCCCGACCTCCGGGTTGTCCTTTTATGGCAATCCAAAATAATCCAAACTAGAACTATCCAAAATACTTCTGTCCAAACTCACAGTCCAACATTTATAAGGAAGGTAAACATAATGTAGATCCTTTTTACCCCGTAATACCATATGAATACCTTCATCATGTATTCTTTTAATACACTGAAACATCCTGAATTACCATATTTTTTATTGATTACATTCATGCTCCCTTATTCCATATAGAATGCTGAATATACTTCATCAATCCAAAAAAAAAATTTAAACCCCAACAATGATGGAATATACAAATCATTAATCAGTTCCAAGGTAGTCAAGAATATCCAATATAATTTTTCCAAAATAATCATGTATTATTCGAAAATCACTACCTCGGTATCAGAACTATATTATGGTTTATCATTCTCTCAACCATATATTTTCCAAAAATTTATCCTGATATTGAGTCACTTTTTTTTGTTCCACACAATCTCAAGTCCTTAATGAAATAGTACTACAGTACAATCCTTATATACTCCATAATCATTATAACAAGTACATTGTTGATACAACACTCAATTGACATAATCAACATAAGAACTCTAATCATTCCTCTTCATCTGTGGTAGTATCATAACATGATTATTATCCAATAACATCATTTGCGGCATAGTCTGATGACTGGGACATAGGTTCGTGTAGTGTCCAAACTCCTTGCAAATGAAGCATTGTACATTTGAAACCATTTTCTTACCCTTGCAGTCACGTACTTTGTGCCCTTTACCTCCACACTTATAACAAACTCTCATTCCTTTCAGGAAAGTTCCATGGTTTTTCATTCCACAGTTACCACATATGGGAAAATTCTTCTTTTCCCTCTCCCCTTTATCCATCATTCTCTCTTCCATCCTTTTCTTCTCTTTCTTCTCTTCAAAGACATAGGACTCAGTAAACTCTTTACTTATCTTATCAAGACATTATATTATTTCTTCATATGATGATAATACATGGGAGACTATTTCTCTTATAAATTCTAGCTTAAGACCATGAAAGATATGACCCTTCCTTCTCTTTGGATCATGTGCATTTCTGGAGTTCTCATTCCTTCTACTGGGCGCCATTTCTAGACAATGGAATACACTAGATCAGTTTATGAATCAAAATACATAATCCCATACTTATAAAACACTTAACATAAATTGAAATATTTATGGATATAATCCATAATCATAAAAATGTTTTCTTTGAGGAAGTATATACTCATAAACCCTTCATAATGATTTGTAAAGAAAATGAGAGTTATCCTAAGCAAATCCCCCGGGAGTGTCGTAACCAAGAGTGCAGCAAGGCTCGTTGTCGTGCACCAGTTCCCGTTTGAGTCTAGCTCAAAGCGGTGTTTTCGGGTTTTACCCCTAGGTACATCTGTGCCAGAGCCGCCTCTACCTGCTCGTATCCAGACAGGGATGTATTGCTCGGAAAACTCACAAAATCTCTACAATACCAAAATTCTAGGAAGTTCTTCTATATTAATCCTCAAAGTTTATCTTAGGTCTACGTTCTCTAATCAGAGTTTATCTAAATCTAGCTTCCAAGGTTTGTACTAAATCTCCTCTGATACCAACTGTAACGCCCCGACCCCAGTTACCCAGAGTCGGTGCATTAATTACATAACATTGGCATGATCACAAGAAAGATCAAATCTCGAAAGACCGATTGGTTTAGTAGCCTTGGAAACACTAGATATATTCATAAGTTTTACATTACATCATAAAATGAAAAAGAACTACAACAACATAATTTCTCCATAATACACACTCATATCCCCACATAATATCCCTGTAGGTCATTCATAATTTACTTCTTCACTTCCTGGGAAAAATAAAAATAGAAAAGGGGTGAGCTCAAATGCCCAGTAAGGAAAACAATATAGCGGAAACTTTCATAAATAAGAATAAACATTTAAGGCAATGTATAACTAAAACAAAAGCCTTTTAAACATGAACTTTCAACATAGTATGGCATAAATAAAATTAAATAATTCCATTTACTTATTCACATGGATATTCTACTAATCGAATAATCACATGCAATATCAATAACCACTTTCATAATGTTGGAATGCATAATGCTAAACTTTAATTTCTTTTCAAGGCCTCGTCCCAAGACCTTGGGGCTAACTGTAACCGGAACCCAACCCGGAGTGCCTCTAATAACCGGACACCAACCCGGAGTGCCTCTAATAACCGGACACCAACCCGGAGTGCCTCTAATAACCGGAGACCAAACCAGAGGGCTTACTTCTACCAGTCCCTAACCTGGAGGGCTTATTTTTACCAGTCCCCAACCTGGAGGGCTTACTTTAACCAGTCCCCAACCTGGAACATACTTGTCCAACACATTCATATGAAGTAAAGGTTGAAATATAACATAAACATTCTTATTGGAACTAGCATACGAAATGTCAATACTTTACTCATAAAACATGAATGTTATATAAATGACACATCTACAGTCAAACATATCAC
This sequence comes from Viscum album, assembly GCA_963277665.1. Classification (NCBI taxonomy): domain Eukaryota; kingdom Viridiplantae; phylum Streptophyta; class Magnoliopsida; order Santalales; family Viscaceae; genus Viscum; species Viscum album. Next base: position 840,993,447 of record OY728123.1, read on the forward strand.
AAAACTTCATTACAATATGGAAGTTTTATATCATAATAAATCAACTTCAAATAATCTTAAAATCCATCAAAGGATGTTGACATAGATGAAAATGTTTTTTTAAAAATTATTGAGAGAAATATCCTTTTTTCATGAAAACATTTTAATGTTACACAATTTAGAAAGTAAGGCATTTAAATACATTTTTGAATCAAAGTTTCCCATACCACTTTGAAACTTTTGAATGGAATTAACACTTTTAAAACATTCATTTTCATATAAATAAATCCTTACAACCCATTTTGAAAACGTGGACATAAATGAGGATGATTTAGAAGAATACATATTTAAAACATTTAAAATGATGTTTTAGTAAAAGTTCCCTTAGAAATAATCCCTTTGAAAACTCTTTTATGAAATATGGACATGGATAGTAAATATGTCCCTGTAGATACTTACGTAAAGACAACCTCGGATATTAAAGAGATTGTGAAGTAAACCCTTATCAATTTGGTAACTTATGAAACATACAACCCATGAAAGAGGTATCATACAATGAAAATGTAAATACACATAAGGTAAAGTGTATTACACAAAGAATACAATTATGGGCAGTACATACACCACACAAAAGATAATAGTGGAAATATGGCATGAATTTCACGGAAATAAAGAGTGAGATTAAAACCCCTTACCACGTTAATCAACTGAGTCGTATGGCCAAAAGTTAATAACCACCAAATTATTTACAGAATAACATGAATATAAAGATAATCATGATAATATATATCAAATTCCAGTACACAATACACCACTTTCAATAATTTAGTGGCGAATAATGGAAATCTCACGGAATTGAATGTGAGATAAGAAAATCCCTTACCTTGTACGTTTCCTTGGTTGGGGTAGGTTAACCTCCTGTATAATGGTGAAATAGTTGTTATTAAATTATACAAGAATCATATACATTAATATGATATCATATATGATCTTTTAATATTGATTTGATAATAATATCTTAGTATTATCGTTGTTTCGGGTGTGAACTTACATGTTTTCTTTTTATGTTTTGTTACGTAAGACATGTTTGTAAAGGATAGGTTGTATATTATTCATATACAGAATGATATCAAGTCTTTAAACATAATTCTTAAATCATCAAAAGATAATTATACTTGAATGGATACGATGGAGAATGAATCTCATCGCGTTCGTGGAGACGGTAGTCCGTACGTACGCGCGAGTGATAATATCATTCTTTTGATATTAAAATAATATATAAATGGATGGTATATCATATATACAGAATCATTAACATGTTATATTTATTATTTACATGAGTTACATATCATTATTATACCCATCCAAAATAATAATATATTGAATAACAATTACACCACGACATGGAGACGGTAAGCCGTACGTACGCACGTATGGTGACATGTTATTTAAAGGGTGGATAGAATACTGAATATGGTTGTACCATTTTTATAATAACATCACAGTATATATATGATACTGGAGTTATTATTTTAGAATGGTAACAACAAAGGAAGAAGAAGTGGAAGAAGAAAGGAACTTGAAAAGTGGTGGTGAAAACATTACCTCTTCTTCGGGTTCTTCCTTTTGATGTGATCAAAAGGGATCCTTAGGTTTGCTTTCTAATCAAACTAAAGACTCTAGGTTGTAGTGAGGGATGTTGGGAGAGTATTTTTGGCAGAGTTTGGACGAGCCAAGTGGCTTGAGAGGTGTGAGGAATGAGTAGAAGTGGTCTCCTTTTATAAGGGAGAGGAGGGGCTCTTTAGGAAAGAGTGAAAGTATTACTTTATAATATAATTAAATTCGGTTTATAATGGTCCAAAAATAATTGAGGTCGAATATAAGATGACTCATATTCTAAATAACATCAACCAATAAGAATTGGACAGGTTTTAGATAATATTTTAATCATTATAATCTTATTTATTTAAATGATTTATTAATGATGTAAACATTTCATCATTATTGTGTCATTAATAATTTAAATTATTTGATGTCTAAAAATTATAAATAAAATATCATTATGTAGGAAATCTTTTTATCTTTCTAATGAAAATTTATAATTGAAAATACAACATGCATAACTTTATGTAAAAATTGTTCTTCTAAAAGATGTAAGCTTATGCCATTTTCATTTTTATTTTAACTTTATTAATATAATGCGTCCCTACCACATACAAATGGCTCTAAGGGGTCCCCAAATCGACCCAAGGATTCCCATGGTCGGGCATGTGTCCACCAATAAGGTTAGGAAACGTTTTAGGGTAATTTTTTATTATTATAATATTTTTTTTAACCTTTATTTACCGGATTTACCCTTTAACCATGGTAAATAAAATATTTACCGCAGTAATTATTCAAAATGTGTAAAAATAAAAGTTACCTATTTACACAATTTGAACTTCCTGATTCCAAATATGGAATCCATTTTCCTAAATTCAAAATACATAAGTGGCAGAAATTAATTTAAAATTAATTCCCGCTGTCAAAACAAAAAGCGTGTTTTTAAGAGATACTAACTATCAAAAGATTGACACTTGTTTATGTTCGGTTTAATTGTAAAATTATGTCCAATGACCAAAATTATTTTAAATGGTAAAAATATATTCTAAATATACTTCAAAACCACTCAAATTCATAATTTATCACTATTAATTATTTTGATTAAAAAAGTTGTTTATAATTAAAATTTAGTAATTTTTACTATTCATCAAAATAAGAAAGTTATCCGAAAAGTACCAAAATTTCACCTTAGGCTAAATTCGTTATTCCGAATCCAAAAATGAAGTCCATTTTAAAATATAAAATATATATAATTTCGAAAAGTAGGTATTACTATTCATAATGGCTAGTTTGATCGGTTGTGTTGTGTGTTAAAACTCGAAGGTGCGTACAACACACGCTACTGTATTATTCAAAGGAAAGCGTACCGTAGAAGCTTGGGATGTTTCATTTTAAATTTTTTGATGTCCCTATTTAGTCAAAAGGTTTAAAATATTGTATTTAAAAAGGGTTCACAATTAAAAGTTGATAAAAGTGCAATACTGAAAATGAATTTGTTCTTGCATTATATCTAAGAAACTCATAATATGGATTCAAAAATTATAAGGATTATATAAAGTTTAAAATTTAGGTAATACTATTCATAACATCTTTTGAATGGATTTTTATTGTAAGTCATGGTGTGATTGAACTCAGTGTTGCGTGTAGTGCAAGTTATTGAATTATTTTGATGAAATAACACTCTATGAAATCGTGGGGTGTTACAACCATTCTATTCTATGTCTTATTTTATTTCCATGATTGATAAATGTTCTACGTGTCATGTATCAGTATATAAATTTTATGATGTCATAGGTGAGATGATATTTATATAGCGCATGAAAATGTAATGATGTGATGGGTGCACAAATAATTACACTCATTTTAATTGGGTAATTTCATTTATCTCATGAGTAAATGTGAAATTTTCATGAAAATTAGCAAACAATTTTCAAAATATTATCTGGTAATTAACCACTATGATATAATGATTCATCATTATGAATTTTCATATTCCATGCCTTTATATAATACATCATATCTTAATTATAATTTTGATCCTGTAATTATGTTTTTGTGATGATTGTTATCCAAAATCATATTATATTTGTTCATGTTCTTATCAATCATCTTACTAGGACTTCATCTTATCTCAATGTTTGATGAATTACCTCAGGTGACTATTTGTAATAAGAATAACTCACAGTCCAATATGAAACATGAGAAGAAGGAAAAAATATATTTTTTATGATTTTTTTATGTAAATGTTATGTATGTTCTTAATTTCCCATGACACTAAAACTTTTTATCCCATTTTTGTATCAATATTATGAATTTTTTAATTAAAATTATATAACAGTAATGTATGAAGAGAAGAAGGGTCACAATAATGAATGGTATAAATGGTGTTTCATTAGTAGTGGATGGTTTTTAGAAAATTTTCTCTATTAAAAAGAGTGAATGGGATGATCCTCGTTAGGTTCATGGAAAACACTCACAAAATTCATATGGATCGACACAAGTAGATTCTTTTGGGTGAATGTAAGTGGCTTGTTACGACTGTGGTATGACTTTACATAACTAATCTGCTTTTATAGAGGCTCTAATGACATGACATTATTATGGGAATATGATACTGCCATATTTATTCAGTTATAAATAACTTCAAGGGGATGTAATGTTTTTTCTTATTATTATAAGATACGAATTTTTTTATCCAGTGATTCATAGAGAATTTGATACGACCTAAAGACTCACCTAGTGTTTCAACCATATAATATGGTAGAAGGTAGAACATATTTTTCATATATTGTTTTTATGATTTATCACCTGAACACATAGAATTCAGGTCAACCATCATGAGAGATATAATTTTTACTACCAAAATATTTATTTACCGTTGTTTGAAATTGGTGTTTTTAATTCATTTATATCCTTAAAAATAATATATGTGTTGGGTATGTAAATGGATTTCATTACATTTGTCATGGTTCTACAAACCACAATATTATGGAATAAGGATAAAATATTTATCTGAATAAATGTTTTTCAATTGATGGTGTGGATTTAGTGTTTTATATTAATGTGTTTGACCTTGAAATTAATGATCTCATAATATATTTGGATTAGATGATAAGTATCAAAGGTATGATTGAATATTATTGACAAACAATATTATTTTTATCTCTTAAATATAGAATTCATATTTGATAGGGTTAGTGAGTTACACAATCAAGATGGTTATTAAGCATTGTCCAAGATGTAGGTCAGATTTTGAATAAATTTTTTACAAGGTTATTTGATTGAATGGATAAAGGATAATATGTTTATATTCTACTGGTTTTGAATTAGTTTCCGGATGTGTTTCCCTATTAAATTTCTATGATTATCACAAAATGGGTTAGAAACTAGATTATAGATATTTCAAATGAAATAGAAAAATATTATTATCGTTATACTAGATAGATCATACTTAGTTTAAAGAGATTAATTTTAAGTTAGATGAACTTGAAATAAAGGGATTTATCATAATAATGCATTGGTATATACATCCATAAATATTTCAAAATATGGATGCTAAATTTATCTATCATTATATATATTATATCAAGAGAAAATATGTAACATTTTTGAGAAAATTCCCATTTCATGTAGTCAATGGATATATTTTATGAACTTATAATATTATATCATTTTTTTAATATCATCAAATAGTTAGAGTATCACTCTTTAAAGATATATGGACTTGATTTACAAATGATGACCTCTAGGATCCATTATAGTAACTTTTTGTTTCTAGTTATCCTTTTCTTCCATAACAGTTTTAAATGTGACATTATTTCCCTGATAATCCATACAATTCTTCTATTATTTCAATCCACCATAGTTATATATATGGATGTTATCTTTATATAATATATGGTATAGGTGGACCATATATACCATTTCTTATTATTCTGGGAACCAAAATAGAGAATCATATGTAATCTATGTTTTCCAGAACCCAGCTCTGTATCTAAGAGGAAATTTTATTAGGTCATATGGTTTCCAAGAGGATTATTTTAGTAAACTCGATGAAGATCCAATCGACCATATCATGGGGGAAGACCATGAATGTGTTAGATGTGTGGATATTATATGGCTGATCTAGGTATTAATATTTCTTTCAATGGGACATATCCATGGTCGCATCCCCCTTAATTGTTTTTACTCAAAATGTTCATAATTTTTTGGAGTGAGATGTTTCATTTCTCATTTTATGATGTGTAAGCCCAGTTGAAATCGACACTAATTCATAATTTTACTAGTCCATTGATGCAATATTTTTGGTATTGTGGTTCCAATACTATAGGGTATTGGTGTTTGTTGATGTATTAATATTTGGTTATGTGTTATGTATCTCTTCAACTACACCCATGTCAGTGAACATACCTCACCCACTATCTAATATAGGTAAATGTGATGTATAAATTGAACTCATGGTTCCATTACCTATTATGGGAATGATTTATATATCTATTCAGATTATATGATATTTAAATACATATACCCCAATATAGGACATGAACTTCATGTAGAGACACTCGATAAAATTCTATCATAATTTTAACATTGATATAACCTACACCTATAGAAATAATAGTTGTGTCACCTTTATTTTGAGAAGACTTTATAATTAAAAGTTTTTAATAAATTATAAGTGGATTAATGAATAAAAATCATATTATATTTGGATTGTTTTTTTAGGATCCAAAGGATTTATATTATGTGTTATTGACCATGGATCATGCAACTTCATTTTTTTACGGGGTTTTGTGTGAGAAGGTATCAAACCATTACTAGTATTAACAGAGAAGATCTTTGAGAAGTAGATAGTCCATTGCTGATTGATCTTATGATAAAAATAATACCTTATTCTTCATGAAGTAGTTTGTTGTTTTTTATACATTGTGGAATGGGGTGATTCGTGAAGGGGAATTAATCTAGTCGGATCAGTAACATATATGCTAAGAAATTATTTTGTACTCAATTTGAATGGCATTTTATATATTGGGATAAGGAAGTTAGTTTTTTATTTTATATTTCATTGTTTTATATTGATGAGGATCCAATTCAAATATCAGATTCTTATTGGTTTTCATTATCCTATTACATTTTCTATATACAAGTGAGATAAGATCTCTAGAAGCTTTGGAATTGATCAAACTCTTAAACCTAATAGGAAGAATCTATTGGGGTGATTATAAATTAGTTTATAATGTAACACTACTTTCAACCCATTAGGTTTTTGAGGATTTTAAAGGATATTATGATTATGTTTTCCTAAGTTATCAATATGATTAATGTATAAAATAAACTATAATTGGAGATATATATAAAAATATACGTACCCATTTTTAAAATATTTTCCAGGATTCCAATGGAATACAGTTGATTTTGAGAATAACTTATCAACCATATATGTTATGTCGCACTTTGTTGCCTATATACATTATAAGGAATATTATTTGAAATTAAATTTATTACATTATTGGATTGTGTAAGAGGTAAATGACATTGGATTATATTCTATACATCTATTGTTTCTCAGAATAAATCATTATGGAATAGTTGGAGGTTATTTATGTGTGTTCATGTGGGTCCCTAATGAGTTGGGTTGATCTGGGTGAGCATTTTTAGATTGGATTGATTCCCTTTAAATAAACCACAGAAAATGTTTTTTGATTATAAAAAACTTAATATAGATATGATTTACTGGAAATAATATAAAATTCATCATATTCACCAATAATAGTTTATGTATGAGAATTATAAGGTTATCTTATTATATATTTGACTAGTAAATAATCACATTGGATGTATGGGGAGGTGCATCGATATTATTTTGGGCTATTTAATTATATTGAGAATCATGGGAAGGTATAGTTTCTATTGTAATTTTCACCAGGACAATCCTTGATCCAGGACATATTTCTCATATTATGGTTGATGTACTACAATCTGAATACATATCATATGGTATGTTCTGGGATTTGAATATAGATTCTAACAATTCCATTATCTAGTAGTCTCTTTATATACTATAATTTTAGAATAGTGTGATCTATGGTAATGAAATATTATCCATCAATATGTATTTATTTTTTGGGTTTGATATCCTTGAAACATAGAATTTTGAGAATATTTGTGGGGGTTTATTTCTACATCTAATTTTTGATGTACATCATTAAGGAAATTCGATGCATATAAGGTGTCCAGGTGGGGATAATTATTCCACCAATCTGGTCACTACTATTCATTAATTTTATGTAAATAAATTTATTTATCATTAAATAGAGATTTATAGTGTTTGGTGATATGGATTTAAATTGATTACAAAATATGACACAGTGATCGGTATGAACTTGATTAGTAATGACTGTGAGGTTAATCATGAGGGAGAGGGATTTGGTTGACTAGTGGCTTGTGTAAGGTTTGAATATGGTTTACGTAATTATTTTTATGAATGTTAAAAATGATTGTTTTGAAATATGATTTCATTCGTATATTCACTCCCATGTGTACTATTTCTCTCCGACAAAGATATATCATCCAAAATAAATTTTATGAGTTCCTTAATCTTGATTTTTACTGGTATATAATACTAACTGTTTCTATTTTAACAATTATATTTTTTTTTTGATTCATCATCATTCCAAATTTTTTTCCATGTTTTCTTGTTTCTATGGTAAAAGAAAAAAATATTTTGATCTAAACAATCCTTTGTCTATCAAGGGGGGTTTCTATTATTTCTATCTATTTTAGTTATGTTTTTCCGCTATCCATCAAATCTAGGGAAATTTTTAATATGTGACATTATGATTTTTAACATCTACAATGTTTCATTATTAAATTAAATTTTCCATTAATAAAATTTATTCTTTTAAGTCTTTTTCTTTCAATGATTTAATTTTTATTGAAATTTGATAAGGGTGATGGCTAAGCCATGATTGGAGTTATTCTTGGTTTGTGATGGAAATTTGGTTTTCTAATTTGGATTTTTTTAAATAAAATATTTAAAAACATTTTTTTCATCAAAAATCTCACTGAGGATTTATAATCTCAAAAGTGGTTTTTAAAGAGTTTTCTAACGTTTTTTTTATTCCAGTCAAAGGTTTTATGTATAATGTAAATATATAGTTCATGAAATTATCATTTTTAATGAATTATGTGATAATTATCTATGAATTTGGGAAAATTTTACCCCTTGAAGACCATGGGTACATGTAGTGACTTGGGAACATGAAACCATATCCAATTTCAAAGAAATGATAGGGATTGTAATCTAGTGGAGTTATGGAGAATGTTTGATGAAGATTTATGGTGATTATATTATGTTTCTATGTTGAATGAGGGCATCCATAGAAGTATTATTTGGAGAAAGGATGTTTAAAATATATTCAAATTTTATTTTTTTTAATATTCTACCTGAGGACCTTTCCTTAGATTATGTGACACTAGAATTCCTTTATTGAGACCATGATTCTTATTTCATGTTACTATTTTAACATATTTCCCTTTATAAATGTTTGTAATCCAGTGACTCCCCTTTTTTGGATATATGATTTTGTTTATGCACATTATCATTCTTATGATTATGTATATTCCATATTTAGGTGACTTGATAATGCTTATATCATATGAATTTATTTAATTTTTTTTAAAAAAAAATTACATATTTTTTTATATTTAATGTTATGAGGAAAAAAATAAATATTTTTAAGTAAATTAATTGTACCAGCATTTTTTTAATTTTTATTTTATAATAGACATGACTTTAAAAAGTAAAATATATTATTTTATTGAGAAATGATGTATTTATATTCATGGTAGTATTCAAAGGGGAAATTTCCTTGCAACCCAAATAATATTTTTCATGAATACTAACACTGTGTTGTAATATATTGGTATGGTTAATGGACCCATTCATATTAGTGTATCTATCTAATTACTAATGTTATTGGTTTTCTAGGATGGTGGAATGTGGTCTTGTAGATTTTCTCTCTTTTTATGTAGTTTTGGAATTTTTTATTATTAAAATTTTACATGTGGGTTTTCAACATCATGATCAATATTTTTATATTTTAGTTTACTACAATGAATATGACTAATATTATTTTTCTAAAAACTCTAAAGTAGAAATTTTTATGATATAAAAATTAATAAATTTTTTCAAATCAATAGATCCAATATTTATATCAGTTTATGATACATATTAATAGTTTGTCCATCTATATCATGGATGGTTTGTGATATATTATTATAGGGGGAAATAATTTTTAAATATTAACATGTGATTCCTTAGTGAATTTCCCTAGCACATTGAGATTGGAAAGGCGATTGATTCCTTAATGTAATGTGGTCTTAGTGATGGACTTTATTTTCTTAGGTTATTATAATTATCTTATAAATTTTTTAGATTGGATTTTTTTAAAGAATTCCCTTATGCTCTATGCACATTCTTATGTCTATTACCTGAAGGAAAATTTAATTTTGCGAAAATGTGTTAGAAGAAAAGGGATCAAATGATAGACTCATATTTTAAATATCATAAATATCAAATAACATTTTAAATATATTATCCAAATTCCATTATCTTCTATCTATATATTGTTGGTAATTAGTAATCATAGATTATAAAGACATAAATATTGCATCATTTTAGTTGAATATTAGATGCATATCATACCAATACACACCCTAAAATCATATATGTTTCATGTATTTGGATACCAGATACCATGAAATATTATGTTATAATTTATCTTAAAAATATCCAACCTTTTTATTAAATTATATTTTTCTTTCTAGAAATTATATAATGAGAACATTTATATATAAGTTGATGAGAATTTATATATAAGAAAAGGAAATCTTTGATTATTTATTAGTTTAATCATAAAATATTTCAATAAACTATCATATGTGAGCATAATAATAGAGACTCGGGATTCCCAGAAAGGGAAATTAAATATTTTTAGATTAATATTCATTTCATTTCATAAATAGAATCTTGAAGACAATAAAAATTTAGTTTCATAAGAATATTCGAACACAATATTCTAATATGGTGAATGATATTCAATCATTCCCATAAATATCATTCCATTTAGTACTCATCATAAACACACAATTCATAAAACATTTCTTCATTACATGGGGAAAGGAAAAAAAGATAGGGTGATATAGGATTATTAGTAAGGTTAAACCTAGGATATATAAATCTATTATCACATGAAATAATAAGATAAGAAAATGGTATGTGATAAATAACATAACACACTTTGATCAACACCAAACAATCATTAACCATAAATGCGGGTCATGGAATAAATATTGGAATTTCACAAGACATGAATCCTAAAGGAATAAAGGAACATGACTCATAAATTAAAAACATTGACATAAGGCATAGATTTTTTTCATGGAAAATATATTATGACATTGTTAACATGTGTGAATAGAAATATGATTCATTATTATGTTAGGGGAATAAAAATAGTAACATGCATTATTGTATTAACATAGAACATGATCAATTCATAACATTTTAGATATGAAATACAAGGTCAATTATAAGAACATATTAGTAATTGTTCTCTCCAATACCATCATAGTGGAAACATTCGATTACTAAACTGGGTTCACTATTAGTTCCAATATTATCTATATAATGAGAAATAAATAATTACCCAATTCATTAGAGAGAGATATAGGTCCCACCCATCCTTGGAAATATCATAAATATTTTACTTGGTTATAAGGAATACACCATCACATAAATAAAATAACACATATGTGTTCCACAAGACCATAATCCATTCATCATCTCTAATCATATGAAATGAAATTATTTTCCTAAATACTCCATCATAATATAAACTACAGAAAACAAATAGGTTTCATAATCATTCCATCATTTTATCAAAGAATTCCTTGAGGAAAAATATGAGAGTTACCTAATCACTCTATCACCATAAACAAAAACCATATATAAAAATAATAATAATGGTATAATTGGATCATATCCCAAGTAAGAAATAATTAACCTAAAAAAATGTCATCCTTAATAAGAAGATAATTTTGAAAGACTATTTGCGACACATCATGAGGAAAATCAAATCTATTTTAAATTTTTTTTAAAAAAATATAACTTTATGAAAATAATTCTTATTGAAATTATACTTAAAAAATTAATTCTTTGAAAAATAATTTAAAAACATTCTTTATTATAATATCAATTACAATTTAAAAAGTTATTTTTATGAACTAAATAACTATAAAATATGATACACATTATAATAATTTATTAAAAATATAAAACTCACTAAATATTAAAGAAATTATTCTCATTGAAATTAAATGTGAAAATTTTAAATATTTCATGAAATCATTGATATGTTATTATAGAGTGAAATATTATTTATATCATTAATGCTAAAAAAATAATTATTTCACATTTTTTTAGAAAATAAATATTGTTTGGAATATTACATTAATAATCCTTTCAATAAAATTAAAAAATTAATAAATTTGTAATAATTAATTTTATTATCATAAGAGTGTGAATTTTTCTAAATATTTATTTAGAAAACATGGATTTTGACAAAAAACAATTCCCTAATTGAAGAGAGAACTAAAGTAACATTTCCATAAAAAAATAATTAATAATTTATTGTACCAATAAGTGGGAAAATATATCCATGACCTGAATATATCATGAATAAATATATGATTATAAAATTCCTTATAAATATTTAGAGTTATAAAATGATATTCCTTGAAAATGTAGTCCCAAACAATCAATATTAATGGTTAGATTGTAACATAAAATCATTATAATTTTTGTAACACTAAATCATAATATCCATGATAGAAAAACATAAAATTAAAATTCAACTATCATGAGTATGAATAATTTAATTATATTACAATTCAATGGTTTGTATATAGTCCTCTTAAAAGAATATTTTGTCAAAGCATAACATACTAATTTGAGAAGACAAATAGTGACAAATATCCCTTACCGCTTTAGTAACATTTTAATTGATAAACCATTAAAAAATATATAATGAGTTGTATATATAATTTCACATAATTATAATTATTATAATCATATAATAAACTCATGTTTTATATACACATTTTTTAACAAAAACTATTTTCATTATCACATTTGATTAACATAATTAAAATGTGAGACGAGAATAACTTACCTTAAATATTGACTTCAAACGGACACAATCACATGTATTTTAAAATAATAATAAGTTAATTATAAAGTATTTATATATATATATACACACAGACAACACCATATATGATTTTCTTAAGTCCTTCAATTATCCATTTATTAGCAATAACATGTTAATGTTACATTTCGGGTAAGAACAACTTTGTTTTTTATATGTTTTGACTTATTATTTTTTCCATATTAAGTAGATAATAATTTAGTAATCTCAATAATTTAATCCACTACATAAATATCATATATTTTTTGTATATATGTATTTATATAAATCAATATATTTACTGATATGAAATTAAATACACCATTTGTTGTGACGGTTGGTCATACATACACATCGATGTTGGTTCCATTTTTTTATTGTATTGAATGAAGAAAAATTAAAACATATATTTCAATTATATAAAAATTTTTATTTTAAATATATCACATATTTTCATTAAATCAACTTTTAACACATTCAATGTAATGTGTGAATTAATTACATTGCTTTTAGAGGTGGTAGTCCGCCGTACACCCAAATGACATAACAATATTTCAAAAAATTGTTATTATGAAGATATGGGTGATATAAAAAATTATATAATAATAACTTCATAAATTTAAATATATAATATATAAACTAGAATTCAATTATTACTCCCAACATCGATATGTCTTAATTAAAAAAACGAACAACATCTGTTCACGAGGTTGTACTACTTCCCACATCAGAATGATGATTTCAAAACCCATTTAATAGAATACGATAAGATTAAATTTAATTCAATTTGAATATAAATTTACTATTATATTTTTATATAAATTGGTTATTTTATAATAAATATATAATAAATATTTATGTTTCTGCTGTAATGAATAAAATAAATATGTTCATTAATGTATTTGACTCTACTTCAGGTCTCCACCTTAGGATTGCAATAAAATTTTGTCTATGATGGATTTATTCAAAGAAATAAGGATTTTAATTATGATAGAAGGGATTTTGTTTTTTATATTCGAAGGTATTTTATGAATAAAATGGATTTCAGGTGTGGATAAATGATTTAACTAGTGCCCTGTTATTATTAAGGGTGAGTGAAATTATTAGAGATGCCAAAAAGTATTCAATATTGGTATTTCACTCTTTACTAATGTGACACAAAAATTAAATAATAATGCAGAGGTGGGTATATCTATTCTATAATAATATCCACGACACTAAAAAAATACATTTTTATCATTTCATTATTATGAATTTATGTTTACTAAATTTTATCTTTTTAGTTATTACCATGAAAACATGTGTCTTTTTATTTAACTAAGTAATTAAACCTTTAAAAATAATATCACATTTATTATTTATAGATAATTTATATCCAATATTTACATGTTTTAATCTAATTTAGTAAATAAAAATCATATGCACGTGGAAAATTAATTTTTACACAAATGTATTTAATGTGAAAACCCATGTTTTAACCTTAATGATGGTAATTAATTTTAGCAGTTTTAACTAATAATTATTGTAACAAATTTATATAAAATATAATATAATATAGATTATTATTTTTTAAAAATGAAATTCTAAATATTAAATTCAACTAATATAAGAATAATGTAAAATTTAAAATTAATATCGTTGATGCGATGAGAATGTGGGTTTTTAAAGGGAACATGTTCAAATGCTTAAAATGATTTTATGTCCGACTACACAAAAAAATGGATTCCAGTGGACTAATTTTTTTAATATAATTATTTTTAACAAATTATTTATTATAATGAATTTCATATATATTTTAACTTTGTAAATAAATTCAATGTAAATACTGTTTCCAATTACAATTCTATACTTTTTATTATTTATCAGCAATGAAACAGTTTTAAAATCTCTGAAAAATGTTCCCAAATATATTTTTTACTCATATATTTAAAAAATAAATTTTATTTTTCAACTAAATGTTATAAATTTTAAAAAAATTATATTTTAATAATCTCTACATAAAATGGTGAAACCAGATGGCTTTTCAAAATTAAAATTTTTATGTGTAAAATTTTATTTATTCATATATTAGGAATATAAAACACATGATTTAAATTTTAAGTGTTTGATTTAAATATATGTAAATATATATCTTAAATTAAATCACCAAAAGTTATATATTTAATTTATTATGTTAAAATACATTTATATGCATAAAAATTGTGGTTTATAAAATAATTTCTCTAACATTATGATGTTTTATTATTTTCAATTATAATAAATTATATAAAAAATAACTAAATATTTATACATGTATAAAAAAAATATTTTCATAACATATCTAATCCTATTAAAATGCATCCTACTAATTTCTAAGTGATAACTATAATTTTAAATAACATTATTTTTTTAGTATGACACATTTCGTTTAAAATCGCTGTTACATGTAACACATGACAAACTCTATATTGTGTGTAACACAAGACACACATAGTTTTTCATATAACACATTATAAAATCAGTGATGTGTTTAACAATAAATTGTGAAAATATTGAATATATTTTAGAAATTGTTTTTCTAAAATCTAGGCTGAAATATTCTAAAACACAAAAAATGAATTTTACCCATTAAATTTGCCTCAGTAATAAGTGGTTTATCACATCAACATCCCATTAAGTAAACCCAAATTGTAAAATTTTTAATAAACATCCTTATTAAAAAGTGAAATGGAAGTGTAAAGTCAATTAGAATGATTCGTAATGAGTTTCTAAATAGGAGATCATAGGTTATATGTGAAAAAATGGACATATGGGAAATAAATAACACCAAAATACTAATAGATATTGATAGAGAGTATTTACCACAATAATTTATGTTATCTAGAGAAGGTAAATGACATAAAAACATAAAAATGACATGAAAAGGTGAATTTCATCATAAGAAATGATGATAATAGGATATAATATTAAATGAAGAAAATTTTCTGGATGTTAATTAAATTTCACAATAAGGTATTGTTGCTTTATTTCATATTATTTCACAAGCATAATTTCTGCCTATTGAAATTCCTTGATCAATTTCCACATCATCTCTTACCCCATTAAATGATGGTGAATTAGTTATTCTGGATGCACTATTAGTTTCTATGATATATAAATTTTATGATAATTCGTCCTGTATATATTCAGTTATCATGAAAACAAAATGTTTATGATAGGTTATAAATTATTCCTAAATATTTATATGGTGAAGTAATACATTAATACATAAATCCTTATTCAATAATCATCATAAACAATCCCATAAATCATTAACCATAAATCCCCTCCTAAATTTGACATTTATAATTAATTTTACAATATTTTTCAAAATAATCTAAACATTAATCTCTTATTTATGAAATTTAGCTCTAGATTGACCCATACCAAACAACGGTATACCATAATAATTAAATTTCTTAAAACACTGTTATAATCTAAATTTATATAAATCCTTATTGAAAATATGACAAATTTTTTATTTCTTTAACAAAAAATTATTAATTAATATAATCCATAAATAAAATAATATTTTACACTCTATCAATGATATCAGTCGCCACTTTTTCCAAAAATGATTAATAATTTAAAGGAAATTAATACTGTACAATGTACAATATTCGGATCCAATATCTCATTATCCCAGAAAAATTATTTCAAAATCATAAACATAATATGGGTTATATTCTCGTAATAAAAATATAATGTTGCTAAAAAATATCTTTTTTATATCATCATAGCCGATAAACATAAAATTGAATATTCTTACTGAAACAATTATATATATAAATCATTATATATTAATGGACTCATAATTCTTAATGTTCAATACATGGACATATCAATAATCCTATTGCATTCTTAAACCATTAACCAGTATTCATAATCTTATTTTACATTATACCCATAACATTATATGAAATATGAAGGCTATAATAATATTAATCAACTTCAACTTATTAATTCTAGAAATAACACTATTAGAATAATAAATACAATTCATAAATCATTTGCAGTATCTTCCTCATTAATAATATATCCATTCTCAATCCACCTTGATAATTATCTTTAAGAGATTTCCCATTAGAAATTTTTTTCACAAGGTCAATACATTTCACATTTAAAAAATTCATCCATTAATAATACTTTAGTGATACCAACATTCAAATCCATTGATTTAATAGAAATTTTATATTTTCCTCATCAATTTCACCCTATTAAGTCCTTATTTTAAAAACACAAAACATCTTCTAAATACTCTATTCCATTAACTTGTGTGCTTCTTACCACATTATTGACATATATGAACTATAAAATTCTTCCCTATATGGTCTATACTATCCAAAATCTTAGTGAACTCTATATGTATCATCCTTAGTTATTCTAAGAGTTGGTTATAGTGGATATTGTTAATCATATTCTTTGATAACATTTTTGGAATTATTAAATATAATTTACACCAATCATATTATAGTTTGAATTATCATCAGAAAATCATATCGAATATTCAATTATAATCTAAATATGTTTATTTCCCACCATTTACCAAAACCAAAACACTTGGTCTTAGTGATAATAAACATACTAGAAAACCACATAATCATTAGAAATCACATATAAAAAATATAAATCATGACCCCTTATTTTTAATATAGGACACCTTCTAATAATCATAGGTTATTGATCATCAACAATTAATTAAATTATTTATGATTGTTCATAATGATTTTGTGAATTTTTAAATAATATCCATCCAGATTGTCAAATATGGTGTGCAACTATGCTCGGTTTCATGTACTAATTTTCGATCAATTCTATCTCAAAACAATGATTTTAGGGTTTCAATACCTAAGTGTTTTTATGCTATATCCACATTAAAATTTAGTATTTAAATAGGGATTTTATTTCATGAAAACCACTTTTTCTATCCTACCTGATAATATATAGAAAATTTACTTAACATAGAGTCATACATAGAAATATCCATTATTACATACATTTTAATATTCCTATAAATAACCCTTGGTTCCTCACTAGTTATCTCTCATCCTAGTTACCAATTACTAACCCAATAATTCATTTGATACTAATAATAGAGACCAATTATTCTCATCAACATATATTACATATTTTAAGTTGAAATTTTATAACATTTAAAAAACACATAGTAGGCCATAATAGTTTAGTAAAATTGGAATCATTGAACACAATTGTCTAATATATTTGAATTTCATTAATTTTTACGAAAATAATTTTCCCATTTAGTAGTCTTCATAGACATAGCCTACATAAACCCTTTCCTCCTAACCTGGGGGAAGAACATAAGAAAGGGAGATCTCATATAATCCATAAGGTTAAACATAAGATATATAAATATTTCATCATATGAAAGAATAAGATAATAAAAAAGGTATGAGTAAATGAACATAAATTAGGATGTGCATAACCAATCTAAAATATATCATAATTTTTTTATGGCCTATAGATTTGAAGTTCATATGACATGAATCTTAATGGAATCAATGAACATGGGCCATTAGATAATATCAATAGCATAAAACATTGATATCTGGAATACACATTATCTTGTAACACTGATCATATATGAATATAATCATATTCACTCATTATGTTATGGAAATGATATTAGACCCTCATATAAACCTGCGAACATGAAACCTTCCCCATGAATATCATTTATTACAACAAATAAAACTCAACGTATAACATCATAGTAGTTCGGGTTCACTCCTAATAATGTAATAATAGACAACTTCCCTTAATGAAATTGGTTCACTCTCCATTCATGTCATGTCAATCTCATGGGATATAAATCGTTACCGAATATATTGGTAGTCGATATAGGTCAAATGAATATATGGTTATAAATTACCCAACATTTATGGTTATATAAAATCCACCATCACATAATAAAAATGCTAAATATGTGCTCCAAAATAATATAATACATTCATCATATCATAAACCATGAAATAAAATGGGTTTCATACCATTTTTTTCATAAAATAACCTCTAGAAATTAAAAATGCTTCAAATTATATAATCATAAAATAAATGCATAACACATAGTAAGAGAAGTGATTTTCAAAAGAATATATTCATTATAATAATATATTTTAATTAATAATAATATTATCTTTGGATCCTATACCTAATAAATTATATGTAACATCAAATAATATAATCATTGATGTAAAATAATTTTGGAAAACTACATGGGACAATTCTTGAGGAAAATAGATTTTCATTAAATGTATATGTTTAAAAAACATAGTATGATGCCAATATTTTTTTGAATGTAAAATTGAATCATATAAATGATGTTTCTAAAAATAATTTAAAATAATTATTTATGAAATTACCCTTTCCTTATTAAAATTTGTTTTCAAAAAACATAAAACACATTTAAAATCATTTTTAATTTGATATCATTTTGTAAACTCAATCACTTCCAAAATATTTAGAAAAAAAATTATATAAAAATAATTGAAAATTATTAAATATATATTGAAATATTCAAGTGGTTGTGAAAACATTAATTACTAT
Organism: Viscum album; assembly: GCA_963277665.1. Classification (NCBI taxonomy): domain Eukaryota; kingdom Viridiplantae; phylum Streptophyta; class Magnoliopsida; order Santalales; family Viscaceae; genus Viscum; species Viscum album. The sequence continues at coordinate 841,012,862 of OY728123.1, forward strand.
TTATGTGATGCAAGTTAAATATTATGGTCCCTTTCACATTTCCAATAAAATCTTAAAAATAATTGTTTATAAAGTGAAACAAATATTCTAAGTAATAATTTTTTTAAAATGTGTAACATATGTAAGAATGAATTTTTAAAATAATAATAGTGTAATATACCATTTTTCAATACTTTTTTTGAAACAATGCTTCTCATGAATATTGATTTCTAATCAAATAGAAAAGGGATGTCATATATTTTGAAAAGAATTATCATCATTATTTAAAGTACTAATTAATGAAAAAATGTACCATTACATTGTGATATCATGAATAAACAAGGTAGAATAAAAATAATGACAATTTATGAGATTTAGATCATGATATTTAATATTAGAGATTGGATAAAAACAATCAAATTTAATTATGAGATTGTAAAATACAATCATTACAAAATTAGTAACACTGAATAACAATACCCAAGAAAGGAAAAAATAAAATAAAACAAAAAATATCATAAAGATGAATAAATTCATTACATTACTTTTTAAATGTGTTTATATAGATCTTGTTATGTAATATTTTTTAAAAAAATTAATAATAATATCAATGAAAAAAATTAGAATCAATTCCCTTACAAATTTGGTAATGTTTTCAACATAAAATGCATAAAATATATATATATTCAAATGGATATATATATATATATACAAATATTTCATAGTACATAATAAAATATATTCATGTACTATATAAAAAATACATAAAATATATAGGTGTTGAACATCTTATATGTCTCATGAAACTGAAAAGATAGACAGGAATCCCTTAGGATATATATTTAGTTCCTTCACACTCACTAGAAATTATATTATAATATATATATTTTTATTATAATTAAATTACTCAAATTATATATATACCATAACATTAATAATTTTTTTTTATTTTCAATTTATTAACAATTCTATGCTAATGATACATTTCATGTATTAACTGCTTTGTCTTTCGAAAAAAAATTAGAATTTTAATTATTAGTTATATTATCTTGATAAAGATTTAATAATTTATATAATTTAATTTTCTTTATAAATATCATATATATTTTTTATATATATTTTCAGAGTAAGCAATAAATTTTATTGATAGAAATTTAAATAAACTATTCATGGAGAGAGAAGGAAGTACGAACAGGTGAATATTGTTTATATTTTCCTATTTGATGCAATGAAATAAAAATTATTGATAAAATAAAATTATTTATTAATTTTAATGTAAAATATTCCTCATATTTTCATTAAACCCATCATTTTTATATTATATATAAATTGGGAATGAATCACATCACTTCGTGAGGTGGTAGTCCACCGTACACACGAATGATGTTATCGTATTCCCAAAAATTAATGAGAATGATGTTATGTGTGATATAATATTTACATAATCATAATAAATTCATAAATATAATATTCAAACTATAAATCCATCATTATTTCTGACAATAGATATTCAAATTGAAAAAATAAAAAACAGCGGTTCATGAGGTGATTTTCTATTATATAAATAAATAAATATTTCATAACACATTTGATGGATGTAGGTATGGTTGTAGGTAATTAACATAAAATAAAACATCCTACTATGTTTTATTCACTAAGGTTATCATACAATCATGCTATAATATAAATAGAATGGTTTCATGGAAAAATAAAACAAAGAGGATCATTGATGACAGTTAGATCTTTTTTAAATATCATCCTTAGGATTATACTAAATTCCATATAAAGAGGGACTTATTACTCAAGAAATAATAAAGGATTGGGTTATGGAATATGGGATGTTATTCGGGATGTTATTGGTTATTCCAAAAGTTTTTGTTATGTTAATTATTAATGGGAGTGAGTTCCCTTTAAATGTTGAAGAGGAGAGGCATTTTCGTAAATACCAAAATATATTCACAATTGGGAGGTCTCCCTTATATAATGTGAATAAAAAAATGTATTATAATTCAGGGGAGGGATTATTATTTTAGTGAAATATTCAACACATAAAAAATTAATTCTAAATCATCTTATTTGTTAGTCTTTAAGTTTACTGATTTTTTTAATTTTTACCATGATAACTTGTGACTTTTTATTTACCTAAGAAAATTGTCCTTTAAAAATAAAATTAAAATGAGTATTATTGGAAAATTTGTAACCATTAATTATAAATATGGAATACATTTTATTATATAAAAAAATTTTTTGTTGTAAAATTAATTCTAGTACAAACATATATAATGTGTAGACCATTATGTTGACTTTATTAATTGTAATTTATTTTAATTATATCAACTAATAATTGTTTTTAAAAACTAAGTAGGAATTATTGTATTGTATTAATTATTTTTATTCAAAATATAGATTCATTTTTTCCACATTATAACTATATTTTTTTGGTAATTTAATTTAAAATCAAAACCAAAGACACAAAGATATAATGAATTTATAAAATGAAAATGTTATGACGTTTACAAATATTTTATAACCATTTTCAATATGAAATTTATTAAAATGAACTAAATTGGATTTATAGATTTTTTATTTAATTACATATAATTTAAATCCATTTAAAAATTTAATTTAACTTTTTAAATTATGTATATAATAATGTAGTTTTCAATAAAAGTAATTATTTTTCACAATTCCTAAAAATAATGAAACATTATAGAAAAAACTCAAAATTTTACCCTAATATAATTCAGAAATAATGATTTCGAAAATTAATTATATTCTATCAAATAAATTCTATTAAATATTTGAAAATAAATATTAATACATGTACGATATAAAAATGAATGAAAAATATTTTTCATAAATATAATAATTTAGGATAAATTTATATTTATTTTTTATGTTTTATCTATAAATTACTGAAGTTAAATGTGATATAATTTAATGGATATATAAAATATTTATTACATTTATATAATTCAAAAAAAAAATTCGTTTAATTTATTGAGGTAAAACACATTTATGTGTTTATAAATAGTTTCTCATAATATGATTTCCATTATTTTAAAGATGACATTATTTTCATTTAGAAATAATTTTAACCAAATAATTCATTAATAATACATGCGTAAAAATAGATTTTAATAATTTAGCTAATCCTATTAATACCCATCTTTCAAAAGGCTAGGTGATAACAATAATATTAAATAATAATATCTTATAGTATGAAATTTTTCATTTAAATTAATTTTTAGGTGTAACGTAAGCTAATCTTAGTATTGTTTATAACACTTAAAACATAGTTTTTTATCTTACAAAAGGATAACTCAGTCTTGTGTTTAAAATAAAATACCTAAAAAGAGAAAACATTATTGAAAACAGTATTTAAAAATTCATGTGGTGTTATAGTATGGGTATGGAAAAATGGTCATAACATAAGAAAGTCATACCTAATCTAGTAAATATATTTAATCATGAGACAATAAATTTACTTTAAACATAAAATATTATATATTAATATTACTTATTAATCGTTCAAAAATTATCACGATCCATTAAAGAAAACCATTAACAATAGAATATGAATCATTTATAATATTTTATCATTATCAATATGTATTCAAGAAAAATGTTTTTTAATAAATTAAATACATGATATTGGATCCTAAAATAATATTATGCAACTCAAATAACCTCCTCGTAAAAATATATTGACATGAGCCCAGGTACTTTAAAAAAATTGAACATGAAATCAGGATCAGAAATTACATAGTTATCTCAAGAGTTATCCATCTTTAGAAAATACATTTTAGATCTATACTATCCCAATAATCACCAATCCATATTCACCAAATGTTTCAAAATATCACTAAAATAATAACCAATTCATAATATCCTCACACATAAAACAAAATCGATTTTATTCGATCATTTCAATATATAATATCTCCTAATAATGAAATTAATACCATAATTATTTCATCATAACATTAAAATACATCAAAATAAATGGTTCTCATAATATTATCCTCCAATAATAATTATCGTAATCTTTCAAGATCACAAAATTGGATGGTATAATAATATCATGTCATCATGTAAGCATAAATATCCATAATAAATGATACCATAATTGGAATATAACATCTACTGATAAATTCAACCATTCAATGAAAATGTGATGAAGATTAAATTTTTATTTGATAATATGTTTTCTAAAAAATTATTTAATTTTTACAAAAACATTTAATTAAAAAAAATTAAAATATATGATTTTATATTCAATGTAATTCAAGATCCTGATAGAGGGGAAGTCCATTCATGTCATATATTTTAAATTAATTTTAATTTTTCAAATTTAATATAAAAAACTATAAAAAATAAAATAAAACATAGGAAATAATATATTTGAATATTGGGACATAAATTAAATTTATATTAAAAATGAATTTTACTATTATTGGTCTATAGAAATGATGAGTCATGTATTCATTTTAACAAACACGTTCATGGAAGAAATTTTTTTACAAACATAAATAATGTAAGTCATTTTTTTCCTAAAATATTATTTATAGAAAAATTAAAAATCAAATTATAGGAAAAGGGTAAATATAAATCGAAATTTTTGGATTGAAATGATTAGATTAAAACATATAGGTTTCTGTGTATAATTATCATATAACATTTCTTATCGTAAATTTAGTACAAACAATCTAGAGAAGAAATAATATTGTAAGATAAACCCTTAAAAAATGGTAAACACTTAATCAAAAACCCATGAAAGAAAAAAAGTATATGGGTTTGTAAATAATTTTCTTTAATGAAAATCAGATATAAATAAATTCATTAGATATATATATATAATACTTGACGGAATAAACTGGTGAATATTTAATATGTCTCATGAAAATAGAAGTGAGATGTGTAGCCCTTATCTAATGTATCATACTACATCATATGGGTTAGTATATCCTAAATATTGATAATAGATTTATATAATTATTATATAAAAAATATTAATAAATTATATACAATATATGAATATATTATATCTTTTTATCACCAATGTATTAATAATTCACTACTAAAATAATTTTTGAAATCGATAAATGTCTCATTTTTCATTCAAGTATATGTTAGGATATTCTCATCTTTACTCATTGTTCCCAATTTCATTATATACATAATATTAACCATTATATGAAAATAATATTTCTTAATTATACACCTTTTTATAACAAAACATAAAATGATGTGAGGTATAATGAACTATATCACTTTATGGAGATAATAATTCATACATACACATACATGATGTATTCATTATTCAATACATACAAGTATGTAAAGGTAAATAATAATTTAACTTTTAAATAATTATTTTATTATAAATAGAATAAATATTATTTAATGTTATTTTTTCCATTCATGTAAATTTTAAATGAAATTTTAGTCACGTCGCTTTGTTGAGGTGGTAGTTCACATGTATGCACGAGAGATGAAATTATTCCCCAATTAATGGTATATTGAAAATGTAGAAAATATATTATAATTATTACATAATATTTGTTTTTTATGTAAAATATAAAAAAACTTATTCCCTAAAAATATTCAACCAAGAAATATTGGGTACGTAAAATGGATTATATTTTTACACGGAGGCGATAATCTACACATATAAATGAGAAAAAAGTCCATTTATTAATTGAGGGAAAGGACATGGAAATGGTTTTAATCTAGTAAAAATAACATATAATTATATTCTGTATAATTTATTAATTTTTTTTATTTATATAAATGTTTTATAAGAAGTATAAGAATAAATAATCCTTCATTAATCATCTAAGACATTTACTTCTCCAATCAGACACCTCATTTATAATGCACCATAAGCCTTGTTAGGATTGTGTTAGCAAAAAAATAATATTTAGAACAATGTTAGGGAATATTTAATTGTATTAGGGTAGTGATTGGTTGATCTATAGTGCTCAACCTTTTCAATGAAGGCGAATAAGGGTATCACTTTTATAAGTGATGGAAATGACATACAATGAATTACATAATTGATTTTAATATACTTTGTATAATAATAGTTCTATATGGAACCAATTAGAATTAATGTACAATTAAAGGCCTTCAAATGATTAAATCCAACCATACAAGAAAATAATATCATGATTAGGATTTATTTTAATTGTCAGGTTTTCATTTTATCCACAGAATAACCCTTTTAGGCCATAACCGTTGTAACAATTTTTTTAGCCTTTATGTGAAAAAATTTACATATTCAGTGATATATTGCTTAGAAAAAGACAATGTATGTCATATTATACAATTTCCCTTCACACATGACGTCTGAAAAAAAACCATTTTTACCACATTTAATAAATATATACTTTATATAAAATAATATTAAATTATGTTTTGGAATATTAATTTAATTTATCTACAAATAAATCAAGAAAATATATATTATAATAAAAAAATCATCATAATTTATAACTTTTAATTACCTCTTGAATTCATGTAATTCCACAATTCATTGAAAATATAATTAGTTTTATATTTATTTATCTTATTTTTTATAATAATTACAAATGAATTGTATTAGGATTTCACAATTATTTAATGAAAAAATATCATCTCTAAAACATAAAAATTAATAAAAAACAAAACTAAATAATTTTTATCTTATCATTGATAATATATATTTAATCAAAAATTATGGTTATCAAAATCGAAAGATATAATATATATTTAAATTATGAATGTGACATTTTGTATTTAACCATTCCTTAAAAAATATATGTGTTATATCATATCAAATTCTAAATAAATTTCAATATTTTTCTATATAGGTTGTAATTTTTTAAAAAAACTATAGTAAAATATGATGTAATCAACATTGAGAAATATTTTTTTTGGATATATCCCATAGTTTGATCCATATATTAGCGATTTCACTGATACTGAGGTGAGAAATATTTACCATAGTAAATATTCATATTGAAAAAATGCACAAATATGATAATTATATATCTCATTTATTCAAATAGAAAATATTTTTATTGTTAATAAATTTATATAAATGGTATATAAATGTTTTTATTTAAATTCATAAAAGTAAATGAAAAAATATTTTTATATAAATGTAAATCTTTGAAAAAAGGTCATCTTATTCCAAAATCATGTATAATTATTATTCAAATTTATTTAAATTAAATATGTATAACATTAAATTATGATAAAATTGAAATTTTATTTATTCTCATTACTTACATGATTTTACAAAAATAATAGAAAATATTGATTAATCATTGTTATTTATTATACACATTAAGATAAATATTTTTAAAAAATCCAAAAAACACAAAATTATGCAATATTGACATGCTGATTTCATAATATATATTCATTTACTCAAAATAATTTGAAATGTTCTTATAATTAATATAAATTAAAATGAAAAAAATTCAATAAAAATAATTTTTGAAGAAAAGAAAATTTTAATGCATGAAAATATTGTACTAGAAATTGAGTACCAATTTGTTTAGAATTAATTACAAATAATCATAATTTTAATCCAATGAATTTATATTCCAAATGTGATTTTACTTATTCATAGGACTAATTTAGTATCTAGTAAATGATAAATTGTGGTGTATTAAAATTTAAGTATTTAATTTCATGAAATACATCAAACACATAGAATTTATTTTAGTGGAAATATGCTCTAAAATATTAGGTACTCAAATTCGTCCCCCAAAAAATAATTTAAATACTCATAATTTTAAAAATCACTTTCTATAATTTCTTTATAATAAAATTATAATAAAATTTAATATATATTCTATAATTATAGCTAACTTATATGTCACTATAATGAAACATAGTATCTTCTAAATTGTCCTTTCAACCAAGAAAATTTGTTTCTTTATAAGACTCGTGATTTTTGAGAAACAAAAAAACATTGTTGTATTATAAATTCTATTAAAAAACCCAATACTAGTAACTAAGTGATAGTGGAAATTTTTTTTTACATTATCATAGATACATGGTTTCTAATTCTAGTGGACGACTATGTTTTGTAGTCATCAAAAACAAGATACATACATGATACCCATTTTCCATTTGGAATAAAAAAATAAAAAAATAAATTATGAATCCTTAAATATCATTACAGGATTTCTTCATTATATAATCACTAGTGCAAAAAACGTTTTTTACGTCGGTTATTTTTCATTTTTTACGTCGGTTTCTAGTCGATGTTAATACGTGCGACGTTATAAATAAGGTTTTAGGCGTCGGTTATTTAAAAACCGACGTCAAAAACATAAAATCGTGATGTTTATCACATTGGTTATTTTTGAACCGACGTGATAAAGGGCCTGGAGAATGGTTTATCACGTCGGTTATAAAAGAACCGACGTGATAAACGACCTGGACAGTGGTTTATCACGTCTGTTCTTAAACAACCGACGTGATAAACAGGGGCGAGGGGGTATATCACGTCGGTTCATATAGAACCGACGTGATAAAGTGGCGTGAGGGTGGTTTTCACGTCCGTTCTATAAGAACCGACGTGATAAACCGGACTGAGCGTGGTTTATCACGTCGGTTCATATAAAACCGACGTGAAAAACTGGGGGAGGGGGGTTTATCACGTCGGTTATTGTATAACCGCCGTGATAAACCATTGTCCAGGCCGTTTAGCACGTCGGTTATTCAATAACCGACGTGGTAAACCATTCTCCAGGCACTTTATCACGTCGGTTATTAAATAACCGACGTGATAAACCATTCTGCCGACATTTATCACGTCGGTTATTAAATAACTGACGTGATAAACTATTTTCCAGGCATTTTATCACATCGGTTATTAAATAACCGACGTGATAAACCCAATTTTTTTTAAACAGAATGCAGTGATCTTCTCTCCACCAGAATCAACCAGAAAACAAATCAAGAAATCGTACCACAAAAATAGAAGTACATCGAAATTAAGCATGTACATAGATAACATATAAAACTTACCCACTAGACAGCATCCACCCTCATTTATACCCCATGGACAGCCCTCCCCCACCCCTTTGGAGCCCTCACCCTCATGTATACCCCCTGGACAGCCCTCCCCCACCCCATTGGAGCTCCCACCCTCATGTATACCCCTTGGACAACCCTCCCCCACCCCATTGGAGCCCCCACCACACTCCTGGACTGCCCCCCGACCCCCGGACACCCCCAAACACCCCTCGACAACCCCCCACCCACCTGAACAACACCTCCTCATCCCCTCACCCCACTTGATCGCCCCCACCACACCCATGGACAACCCCCCCACCCCTGGACAGCACTCCAACAGCACTAGACCGGCTTTCCACACCCCTGGACATCCCTGCAACCCCCCAGGACTGTCCCCCACCCAACCAGACAGCCCTCCCAGACCGCTGGACACCCCCAACCCCACTGAACACACCCCCACACCCTTGGAACCCCTCCCCCACAGACCCAAATCCATACCAGAAGAACCATCAAAAGTAGACCAAAACAAGAAGTAGAGAAAAATTAAACATTCACTTATATAACATTCAAAACTTACACTGTCAACTTCAAAAAAAACTAAATCAAACCTAAACAACTACCAAATACACAATTAAAACGACAATATTCAAAATTACATTTTACATTACAAACAACTAAAATTCAATCAAACCTGTAAAATAATTTGACCACTCCACTTGTACGTGTTTGATGTCTTCAGCAGTATAGGGTTGAGGGTCATCAAAAAGCTACAAATGAAAAAGAAGATAGTTAACATGTATAATGAATAAATCAAATTGAAATATTATAGCAAAGTTTAAGAGGAAATCGTACCAGGTCAAAATTCACAACTGTCCCAGTTGTTATTATTTCATACATAAATCTTAACATATAATATCCGCATTCGATGAGGCCTTGTTGTTCATGACAATTCTGTTTTGAATGAGTGTAAATTCAATATATTATTTTTATGTAATAAATCACAAAGTAAAAATTATAAATGGAAATTTACCATCACATTTACATATTTTATCTTTGCATTTCTTTTCTTTGTGTTTTTTCGAAAGTAGACCCATGCACTGTTAGAAATTAATACAAATGAGGTAAATTTAAAATTCATTATAATATATAAAACTATTGAGAAATTGAAACTTACTTTTCTAATATATTCTTAAAACTTGCCCGCACATCACCATGAACAGAGCATGTCCAATAAAGAGCTTTCTCCCTTGGGAAAAAAATCCCTAACATCCAATGATTACTGATAAAAGGAAATTTAATGTTAGTGGTTTTTTATGTTAAAAGATAATTAACTCTTTGAGAGAAATGTGTTTCATACCTCTCACAAAAAGGCATCATCCAACATTGTTGGATTATATTCTTTTCAAATCTTTCAGCAATATAAACCATTCTTTGTTCCTCAGTCAATGCACATGCTTCAAGGGAAATCAATTGCGGGTCCATGAATCCATATACTTCTGTCAGTTCATTCCTCTCACAAATTTTATAAAGATACCTAATACAAAACATATATAAGTATACATTTTTAATAAATATAACGCAGGGAAAAGGTGTTAAGACTTACATGGAAAAAAATTTCACCACGCTGATGCCCAACTTATCTCCAGTAACAATCTCCATGATATAAGATTTTGTAATCCCCACACTTATTTCACATCCAAATACATGAGATTCCATTGGAAACTCATAAAAACCCAACAACAAATGTGAATATCTTGACAATCTACCAAGACCACTGGAATCTGTATCTGATGTCATAACATGTTGTCTTTGTTGTTGTCTATACAGTATTTCTTTACATTTGAAGTATTCCTGTGAAATTTTTTTGATAATTATAGTAGTTTTAAAATGATAAAACAACTTTAATAAAAAAATAAAATAAAAGATATAAGATTCATACCTCTATTGTAATGAGTCGAAGAAGTCTAGATGGCCAAACTAAAAAATGGCCGATACTCTGTCCAACTGTCGCCACCTCATCTGTAGGTATTGGTACCCTAGATGATCTATCTATAATATCCTGTACAGTGACCCTCTGATTATCTTCCTCTAATTGTTGATGATGAACTGTATCTCCTATACAATATACCAACCCGTATGCTACTATATGATGTTGAGAATCATCCACCTACAACTCGCAATATGTAGGAAGCTGCGGCGGAGGCGTAGGATAAATAATGGGGTCCGTAGGCTGAGGTGGGGGAGTGGGAGCTACTGGAGGTGGTGGAGGATAAGTAATGGGGTCTGTAGGGGGAGGTGGAGGAGTGGGAGCTGCAGTCTGAAATTGTCTTTGCATTTCTGCAAACATAGACTGCACCGAATCTATAATCTTGTCTTCCATTGTTGCATTAATATTTTGAACTTCAGCCTCCAAGGATTCTATTTTTTTTATAAACCCCTTCAATGTTAGAAGTTGAAGAACGTGGAAACACTTTTCTTACCGATACACCTGTCGGATATCCTCTTACACGACCAGGATGTTCTGGCCTTCCCAATGCTGCAAATAAAATATCTTCCCTCCCAGTAGCTGTAAATGTCCCCTCTGAACTTTTCTCCTCAAGAGAGTCCTGTATTAATTAATTGAACATTTCTGTAATGATTGAAACTTATATGAAGAAAAAAGTTAACTTAAATAAATTAAATAGATATCTTACAATCCTCTCAGCTACGATTCTCGATTCTTCCGAAAGATATTGCCCTTTTTTCCCTTCCGATCTCTCTTCCATTTTTCATGTCTAGATGGAGGGGGTGGAGGGGCAACCTCTCCAGAGCTTGAAGACTCATCTCTTAGTTGTTGAAATTTTTCCGCTATCATTTTTTCTTCCAATAATGTATACCCTCCCCGAGATAAAATATGAGGGTATACATTTTTAGATTGGATCTCCTGATGAGCTTTCCTTGTTTGCTGTAATTTAAGAATAAGAAATCATTAACAAAACATTAATAAAATCATTTATATAAGAAAGTATATAAAATTTTACATTGCCCTTACCAGAAATGACTATTTTTTTCTACTTTCAAAAAACTGTCTCCATGTGTCTTCATCTATAAAAGGATATATACGACATGGATTGTCATGACTCCTATGACCATAAATGAAATCAGATGTGAGGGTTGATTTGAAATCCCTCCATCTCCTGGCAGCCAATGATAATCATTTCTTACTGACTCCTCCAGTGTCAGGAATATCAAATGTCATCTGATAAAGATGTTAAACATATTATATATACCAGAAACATTTAAAGAATGCTCAAACAATGACAAAAGATCTTACCAAAATCGTCTCCCACAACTGAGAGATAATCGCTTTATCCACACCTCCCCAATCATCATACAGAATGCTTACTTTGGTCTTAGCCTGAGTTGCAAAAAAACTCTTAAAATCTTTGGCATTCAGACCTCTAGGAATATCATCATCATCAAACTCAACTACTATCCTCTGATCCTGCGTACGGGCAAGTGATAATTTTGGTAAACGTGTGCAACCACGTTTACCAACCTTTGAACTCTTTGTCGTAATAGGAGCATGTGAATGTTCATCCCCAGAGGTTTGACCAGCAAAATGCTCCTCCCCAGAATCATGTGGTTGATCATCTGAATGATCTTTCATTATCCTTTAAATAAAAAAAACAAACGTCAGTTCACAAATATACAAATTCAAATATTTTAATACTACTTTAATCAGAAAATAGAAAATTGTACTAGGTTACATAATAGTAAACATTGGTAATATGGTAAGCATGTTAAACAATGGTAAAGATGGGAAAGATGGTCAAGATGGTCAAGATGGTCAAGATGGTAAAAAATGGAAAAAATGGTAAACCTGGGTCCTCCGGCTGGCCGGTGGGCAAGAACCGGTTGGCCGGTGCCCATACCGGCTGGCCGGTGGTCATCCACCGGTTGGCCGGTGGTCATCCACCGGTTGTCCGGTGTCACCAGGCAGTGGGAAATCCTACTGCCTGGGGCCTCCGGCAGGCCGGTGGGCAAGAACCGGTTGGCCGGTGCCCATACCGGCTGGCCGGTGCACTAACACCGGTTGGCTGGTAGACTCAGAAATATACTTATTTTTTTTAAAAAATGTTTTAATAAATAAAAAACTTAAAATATCTAACATTTATGGAAAAAATAAATGTAAACAAGAAATAAACATATGTTACCTGTAATTTTAGGAATGTACAGATGGATTGTTTTCCCAAATTCCTTCGTCGTGATCGTTCCTTATGGCACAAACTATGTCTTCGACATGATCGTCATTATGTTCTGTTAATATTTCCATTGAAGTAGGGATCTCACATAAATCAGCATATTCATCAAGTTCATCCTCACCAATATATTGTTTTTTCCCTTGTAAAACAATATCCCACTGCATATCTGATTGATCTACTACATAAAAAATTTGTTTTTCATGTGTTGCCATTATAAAAGAATCAGCTGTGTCTTCCAATCTATTCAAATTAACAAGTGTCATTCCAAATTCATCGTGTCTGACACTGTTGTTACCGTTAAACCACTTACAATAAAAAATGGGAACTTTAATTTTAAAGTAATTGACCTCCCATATGTCTTCAATCACTCCATAATATGCATTTGATGCAGAAATTGGGTTTTTGTCCTTAGCACTCGAAAAATGCATTGCTTCTGCAAACACCAATACACCACTATTCTGAACTGCACTTCTGTTGTCCTGAGCTTTTGTATGAAATGTATAACCATTAATGTCATAACCAGACCATGTTATCACATTTAAACATGGACCACCCACTATCCATTTTAATGTCTCTGATACATCTGATCTACCAAGCAAAGTCTTTTTAATCCATGACAAAAAAGATTTGTTGTGCTCATTCAAAATCCACATTTCTTTCTTCTTTGGATGACATTGTTTCAACTCATTAATGTGCAATGTGATATATGGTTGAGCATCAGCTATGTTCTTCAAGATGTATGATTCTAATTTCTTCGTCTGTTCAGCTAACAATGATTTGAATTTCACGCTGCGAATCCCCTTTCCCTCATTATTAACTCGTTCATGGCGAGATGGAGGCAAACCTATGTGTTGCGCTGTAGCCAAGTAGCTCGTACAAAATTCTGCTACCTCCTCAGAAATATACTTTTCAATAATGGAGGCTTCAGGTCGATATAGATTTTTAACATACCCCTTTAATATTTTCATATACCTTTCAAAAGGATACATCCAACGAAGATATACAGGTCCACAAAGCTTTATTTCTCGAACCAGATGAATCATTAAATGCACCATTATATCAAAAAAAGTTGGAGGAAAATACATTTCCAATTGACAAAGTATTAAAATTGCATCCTTTTCCAAAATGTTCAAATCATTGACATCAATCGCCTTGTTACAAATTGAATTGAAAAAATAACACAACTTCATTATAGTCTTTCTGACACGAATGGGAAATATTCCACACAATGCAACTTGTAGAATTTGTTGCATCATGACGTGACAATCATGTGATTTCATACCTATCAACGTCAAGTCCTTCATTGAGACAAAATTTTTTACATTAGAAGAATAACCTTGAGGCACTTTGGTATCATGAAGACACTGACATAAGCTAATTTTCTCCCTCTTCGATAATGTATGACAAGCCGGGGGAAGAAATGTTTGTCTTCCTTTAGGAGTGGGAGCTAACTCCAAAGGTATTCCCATTGATATTAAGTCTAATCTTACATTCAACCCATCTTTAGTCTTTCCTTTAATGTCTAAAAATGTTCCAATCAAAGAATCACAGATATTCTTCTCCACATGCATGACATCAATATTATGTTTAACTTCATGATACCTCCAATATGGGAGCTCAAAAAATATTGACCTTTTCTTCCAAATATGTCTATCATTACCAGATTTCTGTGTCTTTCCCAATGTCACATCAAGGTTTTTCACCCTCTCAAAATACAGATCATGGGATAAAGGTTTTGGAGCAGTATCAAATTCTTGTGAGCCATTAAATGCCTTTTTTAGTCTTCTATAAGGGTGTTCCATAGGCAAAAACTTTCGATGACCCATGTACACTATTTTCCTCCCATGATGCAATTGACAATAGGACGTCTTTTGTTCGCAAATTGGACATGCCTTATGCCCTTTAACACTGTATCCAGACAAATTTCCATACGCTAGGAAGTCATTTATAGTGAACAGAAGCACTGCATGCAGATGAAAATATTCCATTTTATAAGAATCATACACCCTAATACCATCAGCCCATAACAGTTTCAAATCATCAATCAACGGTGACAAGTAAACATCAATATCATTACCGGGTTGCTTTGGACCAGAGATCATTGTACTCAACATGACATATTTGCGCATCATACAAACTTCAGGAGAGAGGTTGTAAATTACCAATAAAACAGGCCATGAACTATGTGTGATACTGAGTGTTCGGTATGGATTCATTCCATCTGTGCACAACCCTAGTATGAGATTTCTTATTTCATTTCCAAATGTAGAATATTGCGCATCAATTTTCTTCCATTGTGGACAATCAGCTGGATGATGTATTTTTCCATCACATACCCGCTCTTAAGCATGCCATCTTAACCTTTTTGCATTATGTGAATTAGCAAATAAACGTTTGAAACGACTAATTATAGGAAGATACCAAAATACCTTTGATGGGAGCTTTGTAATCTCTACATCACCCTGTGATTTTTCTTTCACCTTAAACCGTGATGTCCCACATTTTGGACACTCTGATAGAAATTCATATTCCTTCCTATATATAATGCAGTCATTTGGACAGGCATGTATTTTCTTGTATCCCAATCCCATCGGGAATAATATTTTCTTGGCTTTGTAATGCGAATCTGGAAGATCGTTATCTTTTGGAAGAATGTCTTTCATCAATTGTAGCAGCTCTGTAAAACTTATGTCACTCAATCCATGTTTCGCATTTAGGTTAATCAATCTTAACACCGCCGACAAAACCGTAAAATCTATACAACCGGGATATAATGGTTTTTCAGCATCACCATACAAACGTGCAACTATCGGTTCTATCTCAATTTTTTCTGCTACAATATCGCGAATCATTTCTTCAATTCCATCAGCGTTACCATCTTGCGAATCATCATCATCAGTGACATTCCATCCAGTTTCACCATGCCAAATCCAAGGGCTGTAACTCAGATTAAAACCATGACATATCAGATGATCTTTTATCTCCCTACTTTTCAACTTCTTCATATTCAAATATTTGAGGCATGGACAGAAAAAAATGTCACTACTTGGAACATTTCGTTTTGCAAATTCCAAAAAGTCATCAACACCTTCCTCAAATTCATTGCTCATTCGATGTTCCGTAATCCAACTTCGACTCATTATTACCTATAACAAATATCAACAAAAAATATATATTTTTAAGATAAGACAAAACATGTTTATATGAAAAAAATCATAATTTGAATGTAAAACAATTTAAAATATAAAACAAATCTTGAAAGTAGTAGTAGTTTTCATAAGTACCCAACACCAAACACATTGGACATGGTATAACCATCTGTATCCCATATTGATCTATGATATATAATGCATTGTCGAATGCATTGGAAGGATATTATGGACCCAAATGTCACATAATGACTACCCATATATATGGCTGAATCGTGATCATCAAATCATTTATAACACTTTCGTAGATCAATTAACTAACAAAAATGAAATGGAGGTCATAATTGTTTTTACAAAACATAATAATTATTAATACATAAAAATGTGTTTAGATGGTAAGATAAGATAATATACCTAATTCAATCTAATTATCATTAAATTATTTCTACCTAGATAGAAAAGAACTTTATAAAATATATAATTTAACTTGAGAATGAAAAGAAAGTACCCTTTACCTTTTTTATAATGTAAAATCTGAAAAGGATGATAATAATATTTAGGTATTATAATTTTTTTTTAATTATTAATAATAAAAGAAATCATCTCACTCTGTTTTATTGAAAATCGGACATACCATCGTATTCAAGAAATCAGATACACTTTGCATGAAAAGGTCCATCATTTTTAGGAGATGACTGAAAGAAGAGATGTATTATCAGACTCACCATGAGTCCAGAATGCAATATTTGATTCTAATAGGTATGAATTGATATTTTTATGAATGCAGATGAAAACAGATGATGGTTTTCTGATCTAGGAGTTCAAAAATCATAATTTTTTGAAAAGATATTATGATGTAACAATGTTGAATGAAATTTTAAGGATAGGTATTACCGATTGTACCTGGTCCAATTTCATTAATGAAAATAATTTTCTGGACAATCATATTGAAAATATGATTTTAAGAAAATAAGTACTACCAATCTTCATCCAGAAAGACACATTCCAGCTAAGTAGGAAATAATAATGTTGCTGGAAGAATGGAACGTTACAGTACGACCCATTATTTTTCAGATTTTGCTGAAGCTAATCCACAATGTTTTAATAATCATTTTCGAGTTGAATGTTGCGAGTTGAATGAACATAATAACCATTTGCAATAAAAAAATTTCCACAAGATTCAAAAATGAACGAAAAGCACATCAAGAATCGAAACAAAAACGAACAAAATAAATTCGTGGAAGGCTTACTTGAATGTCGCGAGTTGAGATGATAGATCCGAGAGCAGTGAAGAAGATAAACAATGCAGCCAAAATGAGTGTAATGCAGGAGCTCGACGAGCCGATTACGGTTTACCGCGCGAGAGAGAGACGAGCCGGCGACTGTCAATCGAAAAAATCGTAAATGACAGAACACGGGATTTAATTTTTTTAAATGCTTTATAACGTCGGTTATATAATAACCGAAGTTATAAACTATTTTTTATCCTTTTTACGTCGGTTATTTGGAAACCGACGTAAAACCCCCCCCCGGGGATTTGGTTTTTTACGTCGGTTTCAAAATAACCGACGTAAAAAAACCCGATATCTACGCGTTTTTTACGTCGGTTATAAAATAACCAACCTAGAAAACCCGATTTTGACGCGTTTTTTACGTCGGTTATCAAATAACTGACGTAAAAAAACCAAAGCCCCCGGGGGTTTTTTACATCGGTTATAAAATAACCGACGTAAAACACACCGCGCTTTGGTTTTTTACGTCAGTTATTTGATAACCGACGTAAAAAACCCGATATTGACCCGTTTTTTACGTCGGTTATCAAATAACCGACGTAAAAAACCCCCCGTGCATTGGTTTTTTACATCGGTTATTTGATAACCGACGTAAAAACCCAACAGAAGCAATTTGTAACGTCGGTTATTAAAATAATCGAAGTAAAAAATCTACTCGCCACATTGTCACGTCGGTTATATATAACCGACTTAAAAAATGGTGTCGTAAAAAACGATTTCTGCACTAGTGCATAGGAGATTGATGAAAATTCGATTGAGCTCAAATGATCAACAAAAATTGAGTAAAATTGATGTCTTTATGAAGAGATAAGGAAACATAAATATTGTGAGTAAAATAAATGGAAAATATTTCTATATAATCAATAAAATTACCATGTAATAGAACTATGGATAATATCAATGTAAAAATCTGATATATAATTTCATCTATGTTACAAATGATTGAAATTCATATTGTTAAACATCATGATCTGTGAAGTCATTATATCTATACAGTCAAAGCCTTTTGATTTGACTATATAAACATTGGTTAGGTATAAAACATAAACGAATTTATTTATTTTGGATCAATCAGTTGTCTAATAAGACATATTGATGAATCATGTTGATAAATAATTAATGTCCCTTACTATTACACATGTCAAATACATTCAACATATATTTAATTAAATTTATAAAAAATATACTTTTTAAATAAATAAATGTATTTAATAATGAAAATAAAATATAAATATATCCCCATTAAGTCAAATAATATTCATTGTAAAACACCATATGTAGAAATGGAATATGGTTTAAGAAGTAATAATAAAAATTATTAAATAAATATGAATATTTCATTGAAATTTTATTCTCAAATTATTACATGAATTTTATTTTTTTCAAGAGAATATTTCAAACTAATTTTTTAATAAGATATAATATATGATCATCTAATCATCAGAAATATTGTTTTTAAAAAAAATCATATCTATTATAGAAGAAAAAAATGAAGTGAAATATTAAAATTATCCCTCATTAATAATATTTTTTTAAACCAATTGAAAACTTATACCAGATGGTACGGTACAAAAATGTATGTTTAAGTGCGAAAAAATGTTAACAAAATATACATTCAAAACAATTTTATTCAATTTTCATAATGTTGTTTGAAAAAAAAGCATCATAATATATTATAGTGATTCCATAGAATCCTATTAAAAACCCATTATTACCTAGAAATTTCATTAATATGTAATTTTATTAAATAAAATGAATCTTGGAAAAAAATATTAAAATATAGACATGGAAAAAAATAATCCACATCGATAGAGAAATATGAAAAACATTTAATTTAGACATTACCCTTGAATGAGTAACATTATTTGGATCTTTAATAATAATGATTAAATAGATATTCAGGTAATGTAGCAAAGAGGGTATGTGTATACATGACATAATTTTAATCTATGTATAATCAAAACAATTATCGATGGAGTGTAAATTTAGACGAAATCTCTTACCAAATGTTTAAGATTCCTCATACAATATTTTAACATCGTATATAATGTATTTAACATTACCATGAAAATATACAATTTATATATTCGTAAATATATATTATCCATATAGTTAGGGTTTGTCTTAGTGGTAAGAAACCTGTAGTCATACATGAATAATGGGGGTTCAAAACCCATTAGGCTCAGGTCACTGTAATCAAATTGTAGTGTAATATAGTATTAGAGGCACTGCAGGAATGATGTGAAATGTAGAAACGATGGACACTATATTGGTGGAAGAACACTTTAGCATCGTTGGTTACTGTGAAAAATCTGTAGTAGGACTATTCAATGAATGAGTCATGGGCCAAAAATTTGGGCCTAAGTTCCATGTAATGGGTTACATACCCATAGGTCCTTCAGGATATGTAATGGGTCTCCCTCTACCCAGTTAAATGTGGACATTTCATCAATTTAATAATAAATATGGCGTCGACCCCATCCTTTTAAATATATATATATATATATTATCGTATATGATATATTTATAAAATTTACACCCATTTGATAACACATGTTTTTTTATTTCCAATTTTTATGTTGTTAGATTCTTTATTCTTCATGTTTGTTTTGATTTGATAATATTGATCCTTTTATATTGGAAATGGTTTAATTATGTCCATGATTTTATTGAAGAAATAAATTTTTTATATATTAAATAAATATAAATTTATATTTTTTCCTAAATAATAGATATACAAAAATGAATTACATCGATCATGGAGATGGTTGTCCATAGATACAATTGGATTTTTTCATTAATTATTGACATATGGAATATGATAAATTTAATTAATAATTATAATTCCAAAAATCATTTTTATATTATCTAAATTTTATATTATCTTTAATTATATCTGTATTACCATACATTTGATGAATAAATGATGAAATGAACCTAATTGATTTGTGTTGTTGATAGTTAATATGTACCCACGATCGATGTTATCATTTTCCAATTAATGATGGGGTTAGAAGGTAGATATGAAATTATTACTAAAAAATGACTATTTCATAAATAATATTTATATATACCAATTAGTTTTTCATTTATAACCAATAATTCATTTTGGTGATGAACAATAAAATTACACTGCATTGTGGAGCTACTAAGCCAAATATATATACGAGAGATATTTTCTCTTTTGGTAAGATAGAAGTTAAATGTAAGATTATTCTAAAAATTCATAATAACATTTAAATATATTTATGATTTTATTGTTTTTAATATTATGATTTATATAAATTGATAAGATAATTTACAATAATAAAAAAACAAGAAATAGTTTGTTAATATGATTAACATGTCTTAATTAAACATCATATACAAATCTTCTAATTGGACAATGTTTTGGTATTCTTATAGATTAGAACATCAATAACATGACTAATTATTTTTATATTTAAATTTGGTAGGGTTTGGTCGATCTATGTTTCTTAAAATGGGGTAATGATATTATATAACCAGTCTCTTTTTATATATGAGGGAAAAAGAATATTGATATTCCTAAAGTATTAAAATAATATAATTTATTTATGCAGTTAAAATTTATTTAAAATTATATTTTTAAAATATATGAATACTAATTTTCTAAATCCACTTATCTAATAATAGTTATAATGTTTTTCTATCCTTATATTTTAGATAAAACCCATTGTTAACAATTTTTATAATTAATACAATATTAATGTTATCTACCATTTATGGTTCAAGAATGGTACTATAAAATAAAAACAACAAATAAACATGCCAATATTATTTTTCATCCAAATTTACATCATTAGAAAGGGGATACTATTTTTATGAATATTAAATAATTTAATGAAATATCATTTGTGACAAAATATAATTATTTTAATTCTCATGAATATTCATTTTATCTAACACTAAATACATTAACAGAAGAGGGAATTAAAAAGAAATCCTTTAAAATATTTAAAAAGTAATATTTATATATAAATTATGTTAGGATAATAATTAAACCATTTTTTATCTTATAATATTTTTAAAACTAATAATTTTATATTTATATTTATGGAATATATATTGTACATATGTTTCCGAGTAAATTAATGTAACTATTCAATAACAAAAATTTAAAAATAATTACAATGATAAAAAATTTCAATCATACATCAAAAAAATTATAATAGAGAAATATTTTTATTTATTATAATCCAATAAAATTACAGATATTAAATTCTTGTAATTAAAATTTTCAACATTATCGCTTAATAGAATATTATATAGACAAAACATAAATGAAATATGGAACAAAGATAACATATTTAAGAAAATAGTAATTAAATTTCTAATATATATTCACCAATAGTATTAGTGGAGATATTAGATAAATATTTACTCAATATACTAGTGTTTATCAGTATTTTACACGTTTTACCTTTACTAAGGTTAAAAATATATATTAAGTCTATTTTTCATAAATAAAAATACTAAAAAGAGGAAATGTAGATAATTAGGACCACATGACTCCATATATGTTATGAATTTTTAAAATTAGGTATGTTAAAGCGGAATAAATTAATTTTATTATAAATGTGAAAAAATGAAAAGAAAAAACTATTTTTAGAAAGTAATAATTATGCATAAAAATAAAGTTAAATCAAAACCAATAAAATTTATAAGGACATAGCTGTAAAACATTACATAAATTTTTTTTTCATCGTGAATTTAATTTCATCCACATTGAGGATATTTTTAGGTTTTGACGTATTTGAGAGTTAGGTCAGAATAAATACACAACACACCACATTTATATAAATTATGTACTACCAATATATTATCTATTTCATCAAAAATATAAAACATTTAAAATAAAACATGATTTCTTTGAAAAATATTCAAAACATTCATAATAACTTCCACCATTATCTTATACAACCATATACCCTATCATATACATTTAAAAATATATAATGAGAACAAAATACTTGGTAAGGGACATAATAAAAAATCATCAGTCTATTGATAACATGAAAAGCCATTAAAACCCATCTTCATTAAAACTTATAAGAATGATTATGAAAATCATGTATTATCCATGGTAAATCATTACCTTGTCACTTATTCATTACCCTTACAAATGGAATGATGTCACAGTAAAATTCCATCTATGGTGTAACCAATGCATTAGAGATCTATATTGGATCTCCGTGGTTATATCAAGAGTTATAACAGGTATAAACCCATTATATCTTGACATCTAATGTTCTTAATGAAAAATAAACAATTTAAATTAAATAAATCATGAATAAAAACCTAGATAACCCATTTATCCCCTTGAGTAAAATACACTCAGATATGAAAATTACATATTCCCATAAAAATAACTTTTAAAAAATATATATTGTGTACATAATAATGAAAATAAATTCATTAGAAATAACTTTTAAAAAACTTAAATAAAAAATTGATGTAATAAATTGTCATTAAAGGGGATGAATACACTCATATCATAAATTTTAAAATCAACAGTTTTTAATTTCATAAAATGTTTATTTAAATTTAATTTTATAAGGAAATTCCCTAACATATAACAAAAATATATTTTTTATAATTACATGAGATATATTTACAAAATAACAAGATTTTAAATATATTCATAATTTTTTTTGGAAATCATCGGTAAGAAATTGAGAAACTTAGAATAAAAAAATTAAAACATTTAAAATAATATTTTTGTTAAAGAGTCCCTTACATATAGTTCTACATCATTAAAATTTGATAAAAACACATATCTAATATTTTGAATAATGTTATTAATGACTTAAATAACGTTACTCATGTTATTAATAACTTAAATTATCTTTTTATGTCATTTTACACTCATTTATTCACAATAATTTATTATTTCCATTATTTTGGGTGTATTCTTTTCATGGTGTACATGGTTAGGTTATTATGGAATTACGATTAAAAAAGAAATAATACTCCACAACTGACCATATATATATATATGTAATTTTAAACAATTTCATGTGTATTGAAACTTTCAATATATCCGTTGAAAGGGAAACAAAATTTTATTGTCAACGAAGGTAGTGAATTGACACACCATCGAAGATTATAATGTTATTTTATAATAAACAGATAATATAAAATATTTTATGGTTTTTATAACATCAAAAAAAATTAATATAGTATATATTTGAAACTATAGTATTCATGAACCATTTTATAATTGGTGGTGATATGGTAGAAGTGATAATACATTTAATAAGAAAAATATAGAATTTAACTCTTGAAAGTATCCCATTGAGAACCTCTATAAGGATCTTGGAAGTCTACTATTTGTGAGATTATGATAACTATATTGTGAAAACAGATGAAGATAATGTTATTTTTCATAATATTTTATATAAATAATGCTAACTGTGATGAATATTTTTTATGGAAGGAACCTTATTTATAATTGTGTTGAGAAAAGACATAGGAATTAATCAAATTAATAAAATATTATATTTATATTATTGGGCATAAAACATCCAATAATGCTAAAACACTGAATCTATTTACATTATATATATAATATTATCCTATTTTTCCTTATTATAATATTTTGTGATTTATAAATATTCTAGTAAAATATTTTATTCATAAAAATCTGTTTTGTCAAATTAATCACTATTCATACCTATGACATAAAGCCCATCAAAAATATGTTTCAAATTATAATCATATTTTTTATTATATAATAAAAATATGAAATTAATTTATGGAATAAATTAATTAAATTAAAAATCACAAATATTATTTATTTTATTATGTTCAATATCATTAATTTAATTAAATTAATTAATTAATTAATTAATATATCATAATTGTTCAATATTTTAATGCATTTATTTTTTCCGAAAAATTTAAAGTAAACTTCATGAATAAGAAAAATGTGTTTTCCTGCAATCCAAAATTTATTTTCTTGAAACCCAACTGGAAAACCATACATTAAAATATTATACAAAAACAATATAATGTGACAACATGAATTCCAATTGAAATAAATTATTATAAAGGACTTAAAGTGATTCATGAGGGTCTAAAATGACCTCAAATAAAATATAAGAGAGATATTTGTGGGAGCATAGAAATAAATGTAAATTTATATAATTTATGAGTAAATTATATATTCTAATAAATTTATTTATAACATTTTATTTAGTTTTTTCATCTAGGACAAGCACTGCATTAGTGTTGCCTAATAATTAATGTCAATTATTTAGTATATAAAAAAATTAAAATTATATGAAATATGTCAATTAATTTCAAAATAAAATACTAGATTAATTTATTACATATAACCACAAATATACATGTTTTAATAACTTATTAAATTTGTTATTTTTCCTTTTCTTGGATGCAAAATTATTGAACATGAAATTGGATAATAATATTGTTATATAATAATAAAATCATAAATTAATAGAAAACAATCAATAATACATAATAGTTAAAAAAGAGTCTTTAAAATAATTTTTAGAACACATATATTATTCTTTCATTTACAAAAGTTAACATTGATAATGGTGTATTGCCAATGCATCGACACTAACAATAATTTTTATACTTATCATGTTATATATAATATTCATGTTTTGAATTTTATATATATAATATTAATATTATAATAACATTATTTAACTATTAAATACATTTAATAAATTATTTATCACAATTATGTCTCCATGGAGTCACAAAAATTGATGTTTTATAAAAGTGGGTATTGTAATAATTCACCTAAAATTATTTTTTTTATAAAATTATCAAAACTTCATACTAAGATAATTTTGAAATTATGGATTCAGAAATGTAATTAGTTTTTTAAAATTAATATTTATATAATTTAAAAATTAATTTCAAATAAATAACCATATAATAAATTACTTTTATAAGATTTATATTTTAATTTAAAATACTAAGAAATTTAA
The DNA here is from genome assembly GCA_963277665.1 of Viscum album. Lineage (NCBI taxonomy): Eukaryota > Viridiplantae > Streptophyta > Magnoliopsida > Santalales > Viscaceae > Viscum > Viscum album. The sequence continues at coordinate 841,038,529 of OY728123.1, forward strand.
AAACAAATAAATTTATAAATACCTCATTTGTAACAGATTTGATGATTAAATTTAAATTGTAATAGTTATAATGTATATTTCATTTATTTATGTCTAAACATTAAATATAACGACAATTTTTAATTAGAATATTTAATTAAATGAAATAAAAATATTTGAATTGATATTTTACAATTTTGAATAAAAATCATTTATTTAAGAAATATCCCCAAATTACATCCTAAGAAAATATTAATATGTTGATTTCAAAAATAAAATTAATTTATTATAAAATATGATATTTAATTTTAATATTTTGGAGTCCATCACATTTGTGAATAAAAATATTTGTAATATGTTATTATTTTTTGAAAATGGTTACTATAATACCACATATGGTGTCACATTATCCCATATATAAAAAAACAAATAACCAATGATTCAATAATGTCACCTCATAAGTATATTTTTATTTATTTCATAATAATTTATTCTGGTTACCATGTTTCCTCTTCAATATTATGATTTATTCAAATTATCTTTACATGTCATGTCATCTAATTCCTCTAAGCATTTTTATTGTTTCTAAAATCATGATAGTCTCATTAGAGTAAGATAAATTAGTGTCCAATTATATTTTTTTATATGTTAGTGCATGTGTTGGATATGGAATATAATTCCTCAATAAAGATATTTGGAACATACCATTAACTTTTTATAGGCTAGGTTTTATTTTCAAGATGATAATCCACAACATCAATTCTTCGTATAATTGGAAAATTAATGATGGAAAACGCGCTATGAAACACATTCTTACATAACATAAAAACCCCCAATTCCAAATAGATACATTTATGAAAATATGATCTCACACTTTATATTTAAAATAAGTCTTTCAGCTATCACTAATTAACATTTTTCCATTATTGGGTAGATTTAATGTGAGTTTAAAAAGTCTTTTCCATCATCATTGTCTCCAAAACACATTCTAGTATTACAAAAAATATTTCAACAAAATTTATCCCACCACATAAGATTATAACATCTCTTTCAATATAATGATTCATATGGAACCATTTGAAAAAAATGATAAGAATATATTTTCATAATAAAACATCACTATAGGTAAATAATGGTCTCACATATCTTGAGTGTCATGTGATCAGGTTATTAACATGAATCCTAATTTTTCAATAGTTATTTTAGATTATCCATTAGTTTTATAGGGATATCAAGTTCTCAAATTTAGCTCAATATATATATCCATCTAAATGCATTCTTACAATTTAGATGTAAATCATGGATCTTGATTAGATACAGCTGAATGAGGTTATCCATAAATTGTTATGGATTTCTAAATTGATGGAAATTCATGTGCTTCGAGAGTTTAGTTTCTCTTATTTAGAGGAAATGTGTACATTTTATATGTAATTAGACAATTTACTATAATTCATCATTTTCTATAGGAGTATATTGTTTTCTATTGATAATGTCCAAAAAATTCCATACCATTTAAAAAAATAAAATTTTAATAGATTTAGGAATAATCTATTATTATATCAATAAATCTTCACTGATTTAAAAAACAATCATATATATACATAATAAGAAATTTCCAACATCAAAGTATCCCCAAAACAATGTTCTATCGAATATTTATACCAGATGATTAATTTTGGTTGTATTAAGAAATTTGAACTATGATGATCATATAATAAGTAAATTTTTATCTCAAGTATATATGTTACACATATCCACTTTTAGAAAATAGAATTCCACTTTTATATATGATGTATTATAATTTATTTTCTTTTAGGGATTTAATTTAATTTTGAATGTCATGATTATTAGGTATCTTTTATCATTTTCTAATAATGTTTACGTAAAAATAATTTGGAAATGCAGTGATGTTTTCCCTCCATCAATAATTTATATATCATTATTTACATAATAAATTAACATTAGAAAATTTCTATCTTTATTTTAGTCAGTAATGCATGATATTTATTTCCAAATGAATTTGGTACTTTAATTTTCATCCCTTTGTAGTTGTGTGTTTCACAATCATAATCCTTGAGTCGCACGATCAAGTGCCTTTAACTCATACTAATAACATTTTATGAAAACACATATTTAAGGCTCTTATGGTATTTTAATATCTAAAAAAATTAACCATTTAGATAATGTACCCATACCATCAATGACATAATTAGGGCTACCAACCCAAGTTCAGGACATGGATTTATTTTCTCATGAGTTTTAAAAATTATTTATGTATACTAAATAACATTATGCTTAGATATAAAGACACAAACTTTTTCCTTGTTTGGTACATCACTATATATCTAACATCACTTATTTCCTGATGGTATAGTGGAAATTGGATCACTCGCCAATCTCCATATCAATTATTCATAACATTCATCACATTTATTTTTCCATGTGAACATGACCCCATTATGTGTAATTTTGGATCATGGGATACAAAATAATGCATTTTTTTTAAAATAATTGATAATATCCATTCAATAATATTATAAAATGAGCCTTCTTTATATTCATTGATGTATTTAATTCACTTACAACCTTTTTCTATATACAACAACTCAGATTCCACCCTTCTAGAAAATGTATCCAAGAAAATAAGAGTTATGAATCCACAATTAATAATTTCTATTTTCCCATATAATTATATTTCTACAATAATATCATGATTTATTTTTATTTGATCCACTTGATCCTTGTATATTTTAGAGGAAACAATGATATTATCAATAAAGACCACTAATAAATTATCAAAATATTATTGTAATACTATTTTCCTTATATCTAAATAATAATGGGTGAATTAGTTATCCAAAATATATTACTATAAGAATGTAATAAAAATAAATAAAATGAAATATTTTTTTAATCATATATAATTTATTTACATGAAATTGATGATACCCCAAATGAAGAAATATTATTAAAAAATATTAGTATTAGTAATTTTAATTGAAGAATATATTAATGCACAGTTGATAAAAATTATTTTTTGATAATATTTTTTATAATTGGTGAGGAACAATGGGATTTTTATTTTTATATGAAAGGATGGTAAAAATATTTGGAGGGATATACCAAAACAATATAAAAACTGAAAAATTCATCAACTGATTTGTGTAATATTATAATAGAATTTATTTCCCTATATTAAATTCATATCCTAATAGATCCATCATTTTATGAAATTTATGAAAAGAGCTCCTCATAGTGAAAAATTATGTTAAATATATATCCTATCTATCACAACTCTTGGATTATTTTCACCACAACTTCCAATTTATTAAAAGTCAATCTATATAGAATTATTTTTATAGGCCATGGAAAATGAATAGAAATATCAAACACTCATTATCGTGGAATTCAATTTAATTCCTCTTTGAAATAAATTTATATATTCCATTTTAATAGTTACATACTAAATTTTAATATTACAATTTTAATTTATAAATTTTGAATTAACATCATCCCCATGTATCACTATTATAAAAACTAATGGACGTGCATCTAAATATTAATAAAATGATTATTTATCCAATATAAAGATATTAAATTATAAATTATCATCAGAAGTTGTAATTTTCATCTATTAGATATAATTTTCCCATATATTTTGAAATTTCTATCATAAAATGTTTTATATAAAAATAAAAAATCAGTATAACAATCAATTATTATAATATGGCACATTTTTAATTTATAATTGTAATTGATTGGAAAATCCTTATTGTGGTCATATATTTAAATTTTTATTTTCTTGAATGCACTTTTCTTTTGTTTATAGGTTAGTATATTATTTTAATGGAAGTCCTGATGTATACGATATAGTGGGAATATCTAAAATTAAATAAATAATATATGAAAATTTAGGCTATGGTATTCATTATTCCACGACATCATTAGGGACACCAACCACATAAATAGTGTTAGAAAATGATTTTACTCCCCCCCCCCCCCTTAACGTCTTCACAGTAGGAACTCTTTACACTTGGTTCATTAGTGTGAATAATTATCCATTTTTCTATATTTAATGAGACTTATTGTATTCATTTTTTCAACCCTTGATATTTATTATCTATGTTGACCTGATGACCAAAAATTTAAAAAACTCTCATACCCTTCAACCATTATCCAACATGTTTCCTTAATAAAATTTTATGAAATTGAAATTGTTTCAATATATTATTCTTCCTTAAATATTTATATTTTTTATTTTCCATCATCAGCCTCTGTTTCTCTCAATTTACCTTGATGATATAGGATAAAGAAAATTCATTCTCCATCATAATTTGAATTGGTAACATATCATTACATGAATAAAAGGTTATATAAACACGTTCTATTCAAAGACATGGAATTTACCATTAATGACACATTAATCATTATATCTAAGTTACATGTATATTCAAATAAATTACTGACTAATATTATAAAGATATCATCGTATTACACTACATATTATTTTTCCTTATAAATTAATGAAAGGAGATACATCTCAATTTTAGCCCACTGTTCTCAAGGTACATATTTCTAGAGAAATATCAAATGTTTAATTCACCATTGTATAATTTATATTTCATCATCATATTTAGTAATGTAGATCAATGACCACCATTTTTCAGATTTTAAACTCAAAATAAATACAATAATAATAACATCTTCTATTGAATTACATCCAAATTATCAAAACTTGATTTAGATATATTTTTCTACTAATGGATTAGTTGTTCCCCCAAAATATGGATCTTTTGGTAATATGAAACATCTATATATTAGTTTAACATTCCATTTAACATCATGTTTCTCAACATGATCAAGGTTAATAAAAATAAAATTGTCTAGACACACTAATATATACTTAATCAACTTGTTTTCTACCACAGTTTAATTGGTCTATTTGATAGTGTAATCCTCACAATGAAAATGGGTGTTTATTGTCTTTCAAACCTTAGGTGAAAACACTAAATGATGGATCACTAGGATATTTATAATACTCATCATGAATATTGGTTTATTAAATAAAATAATCATAATGGAAAATGTTCTCAAATTCTATAATGAATTATCATAGTTCTTATGTTTTCTATATTTATCTAAATCCATTTTATAGGGTTTCAAATAAAATACCCCTAATTAAAATAGAAACACCCCGACTCTTATATCATAGATCTATTATCTACATTTGAATATATACATGTAATATTGTCACAAGTAAATTATCTATTTAATAATCATGGAGAACTTGATACAATTAAGATATCTTTTTTTAATTTAGAATAAAATATAAAGGAAATTTTTTGAACATCCTGGAAAATGATTCACTTATTTATTATTCATATCATCAGGAAAGTAAAAATATTAAAGATAAGTAGAAATTATTTGTATTGGTTGAGAAATATATAAGATATTATTTGTAAATATTTTATAATAAATATACAAATTCAAATAATTGGAAAAAATGTCATTTAGAAAATAAATTGAGCATAAATTGTTTTCATGTTTAATAACCAAGCATTAATCTCGTGGATAATTAAAACAAAATACCCAATGAAAAAAATTCATAATATTGAATTTAATGATCTAAAAAATCCTCATATATATTACATTAAATATTTTTTCCATTAGAGTTCTAACTATGGGTATGCAAACAACCAAATGAAATTTAATATTCTTGGCTATCTAATTTGTCTCATCCGACCTATCGATAAATCCATGGGTTATAAAATTTCGAGCATCACTAAATAATTCATTTTAAACCCATTCAAAATATATTTAAATTTACTCATAATAAATTTCATTTTCAACAAAAATCAGCATTAAATTATAAATATGGAATTTCAATATCCATCCAGTCAATAAATTATATTTTCAAGTACAAAAAATTATTTATAAATTCTATCTGGTTTTATAAATAATTATATCCTTGATTAAAATAAGAAATATTTTTAATGTAAATATAATTCCCCAATGATCTCAATATGGATACTATTTCGGGATAATGATAATGACCATATAATAAATAAGATATAAAAAATCACCACCAACTATCCAAAAATATGTGTCCTGTTATAAAATAGTATCCATTGGAGAAATAATGAAAATGAAGGAAAATATTAAAATAAAATTTCATTATAGAGTTTTATTTAATAAACAATTTAATGCACATACATGAATAGAAATATATAAAATAGTTTTGATGGTGAGAAAATATGTGATCATTGTACACATTAAACATAAAAATTCATTTTTTATATTAAATAAATGTAAAAAGCATCACTTACATAAAAAATATAAATATTATTCTTAAAAAATTAAAAAAATAAAAATAAAATATTAAATTTCCATAATAAAATATTAAAATAAAAAAATTCTCGGGTATAATTTTCTTCAAATATATGGTCAAAGGAATTTTTTTTATTAATAGTGAAATTAGAATAGTTTTAATTTTAAACATTCCTCTTAAAAGGGTATCAAGAACTGAATTATCAGCCATCGAAAATTAATATATATTCTTTTTATTTACCTCAATGGTACTTTATATATATGAAATTATTAAAATATGATAACAATACAAAATATGACTTAATAAAGAGTATATTGAGAAGAAATCTATTATCTTAATATCAGAATAACGGAGAATTTATATTAAACAAATATAAAATAAATTTATATTTAATTTAATACCCACCATAACAATATTACCATATATAATTTCATATTTTGTCTTTAAAAAAAATTATCACCCATTTCTGTAGAATTGTTTTTTATTAACACTATTTCATTTGTTAGCTGCTATTTTCATATTTTTATGAATTAGTAGACATGGTCATGAATCTTTTTCTTGGATCCATCATGAAAAAAAATTATTAACGATAAAAATACCAAATAAATCAAAAAGATAGATATTTTTAATTATTCGTAAATGATTTTTATAGTAAAATAAATTAAACCATTAATAGAGATGGTATGTCATCTATATACATAAACATCATTTTCAATATTTAAAGGATGGAAAAAATAAATGAAAATAATATTTCACCAATACAAAGAAATTTTTAAAAATATAAATATTATATCTTCCATAATTTTATCCTTATTACCATCTATATAATGAAGAAATGAAAAATGAATCACCATGCTAAATAGAGGTGGTAGTCTACATATATTAATGAGTGAAGTTATCATTTAAAATTGAATTGAATGGAAATAAGTCATATATGATTTTCTAATTAAATAATTTTAATTACGTCATTAATATTACACACATATATTTACTTTACTTCGATGATTATAATCATCATATTAATTTGTGGAGGGAAAAAATTATTCCCTTACATAGAAAAGGTATGTCGTTCATGAACATTAGAGATGTTTTATATTTTTTATTAGAATATAAATGAGATGAATATTGATTTAACAGGAAAATAATATCATATATATTTACATCAAAGAATTTATTTATAATTTTATGATGTATAAGACACATTAATAGTGCATATAATAACAAATATACCTGAATGAATTAGTAACGACGATTACTTCTTCTATAGTTAAATTAATTTTATCACCTCATAAGGGGCCTATTTGTGGTATTTTGGAAGTGTAAATATATATAAATTATCAGAGGATAATTAGAATTTTTTTTATTATCTTTTAGGTTTAAAATTGTTTCTCAATTTGGTGTAATTTATGGTGAGTAGGTTTTCCCATTTTTAAGTAATGGGAGGAGCATTTTAGTACTTTAATAATGTAATAAATCTAAATAAACATATTTTATGATGAAATGGATTAAAAATTGATAATATTTCCGGGAAAATTGTGTGTGAGTAATAATAATCTCACCCAATAAATGTTTTAGCTTTCATTGTAATGTATTCACATTTATAATTTAAATTTTACCCCATGTTTTTCCTTTTGAAAATTAATGCAGTATGAATGTTTTATAAACATTAGGTGTCAATAATGTTACAATAAAATGGAAAAGGAAAATTATGTGGAACATGGATGATTTCATAAATCATATTCTACTCATTTTGATTATGATATATTTTTATTCTTTTTGAATTATTAATTTAATTTTATTATCATTATTAGAATATATAATTTATACATAAATAAAAAGGGATTTAAAATATAATCATTTAAAAACTCCCAAATATGAAATATTTATCTATATAAATTTTTTTAACCATATAATTCATCACAATAATATAAATTTAATAATTTTAGAATCAATTATTTTATTTTAATACTAATTGAATAAATAGTGTAATAGTGTTTTGTAACAATATTATCTAATTATTCACTTACTAAAAACTATTAAAATTAAAATGAAAAAGAAAAATAATTTATATTAAAAGTAATTATTTATAATTTAACCAAATTTGTATTTATCCCTATCATAATAAATTAAATATACCAGTAGAAAGAATGTGTATTTTTCATCTTTTTCTTTTACATTAATATTATAAAGATCAAAATCCAGGAAAAACTACATAATGATTCCTTATATTGATATATTTTAGGTAAATTTATGAAAGAAATTCATTCAATATGATAATTCCAATTTTAGATAATTTAAATGCCATATATCATGGGTTTATCCCTATTTTACTTTTTATACCCATAATGAGCTGTCAAATTTGTTTTATGTTTACTATCAGTCATTAGAAAAATAAAATGGAATATTTACCAAATATAGTCCTCCAATATATATATATGTAATCCAATTTTATTATTCAATTTATATATTTTTTAAAAGTAATCTTCATAGAAAAATGTAAAATACAATGAAAATTATTTTTTTAGAAAAACATATTTTTTTAATAATAAATATTTACATATACTAAAATAATGAATATTTTAGATTAAAATTAAATTATTATGGTTTTAATACATAATATGTAACAATATGAACCACTGAAAAATGTAATGGAACTTTTTGATTTCATTGTTAAATGAAACTAAATGAAAATATTTGCATGATTAATTCTTTCACTATTAACTGGGAAATCATTTATTTTTGAAAATCCTCAAAATTTACTCCTGAATTAAAACTGATAAAATTATTTCAAAAATAAAATTAATCTAAATAAATTCAATTTATAAATTTTGAAAATATAGTTTTTAATAACATTTATGGATTAAACTGTGTTAATTATGTTATTATTTCTTTAACAATTAAAGATTATTATAATTGATGATCAAGTGTTATATTCAGTATAATAATATATATATATATATTCCTTTTTTATTTAAGGAAATTATTTTAACAAAATTACATAATATAATATGGAATACAAACATTAATTCTTTTCATACTATAAAAATAATTTCATCCATTTATTATGCACTAAGTAGTTCTCCATCCCTACTTCGTCTCACATTCCATTCGATAAAAAATCGTGATGATGATTTTTCATTCCTGGAGAACTAATATTAACATTTCATGAATCGAGATATCCAATTATTAAAGAATATTCATTCCTTATAACTCAATATATTTTCCAAAATTAAAATATATTTGAAATATTATCCTATATGAATATATTTTAAAACAAAATCTTTAAAATTTTTATAATCACGCAAATGTTCAATATAAATCATTCTATAAATAAAAATATATTAAAATTATCAAAATATTATATACCATAATTTAAACAAAAGGATTAGAATGAATTGATCACATATTCTTTTATGATTAATATAATAATTATATACGTACTCTATTAATCACTCATATGCTCGAATACCAAAAATCATTATGCCAAAATAATATAATCCCCAAAATGTGTTAATTATATCCATAAATATCTAAATTCACTTTAAAGATAAAATAATTTCATATATTATTCAAAAAAATTATGCTACAGAAACAATTGGATATATTCATTAAATCCATAAAAAGAAATAAACTTTGACAAAAATCATATCATCCAGAAAAATAAATAAATTTATACTAAAATAATAAAATATATTATAATTCTTCAATATAAATAATCTATTTAAACCATTTAAATAAGTTTATACCAATATTTATAAAATATTTTGAATTTTCCATACAATAATCATTTGTTTTCAAAAAATATCACCATAGTAAAAAATAACTTTTTATGATATCATTTTAAATCAATATAATTTAGAAAATACATAATGTAAAACTACTTATGAATATAAAATATATGATTTGTGGTTATAATTACTATAATATCATTTATAAAAAACATCCACCTTATTAACCCAAAATTTCAATAAAGAAACATTTCAATCATTCCACTTCACACTTAAAATATTAACTAATATTTTCAATATTATTCATAAAAAAAATTCTATTTTGATGTCATTCATATTCCTTTCATCATGAAATTTAACAATTATGTTCCACATACATCATTGAAAAGTCTCATTAGCATGGCCCTCAGTTCCTTTTCCACCAAGCATAACCAAATTTTCCATACGAATGTGGTCCTTTGAATGAGGCCCACCGATGTGCCTGAACAAATCATCAGAATAATGAATTCCCTAATGGGAAAACCCTTGATCATTCAATGTTCTTTGTCCTTAATCACATAGACAACAGTAAACATCCCAAGAGGTCACACATCCTGATTAACACCTATGGGAATGAACTATATATTTCATACTTCTAATCTGGAAGGATACCAAAAAGAATGGTCAACCAAAAAAATGAGTTGCGTCTTTTATCCATTATTCCTTTAATCATTTTAGGGTGTTATATTCAGACCCTACCCCATTAGAGTAAAAAGCTCTTATTATGGACCATATATATATTCCAAAACTATGCCACCACAAATAATGGTAGGTTCTTTCTATGATACCATTATAATTTTAGGGCCCTATTAATAGTGTTGACACATCTCATTAACATGTCAATCAGCTATTGGTATTACAAGAGTCATATGTCTCCCTACAGACATGCATTTCCCTGCCTGTGAGCCATCAATGTACCCAAAATAATCATTTTACTAATGACTATCCCCATAGACCAACACATGTACATTTAGTGATCATTATAACCCATCACAATAACAAATACTATAAAATTTACATTATAAATATCATAAAATCTTTACCCAATTATTATCTCAACATTAGTAACATATTACATTTTTTTCAATACTATAATCATGTGTTTTCCAAAAATATCATCATAAAACTGAATCACTTATATATTTAATCAATACAATTCAATATTTTTTTTAAAATAATTAAGCTAAATATATAGTTAGAAATTCCTTAAATTATTCTTGGTTATAATAGATATAATTTCATTGATAAAACACTCCTACATCATAAATATTTAATCCCAATAAATAATAAATTCAATTATTCCAGTTAATTAATAAAACATTAACCATGTTTTTTTTATCTATCATCTTAAAACAAAAATTCTATAATATAGAATTTGAATTCTCTTCGTAACCAACTATGAGAAATGAGAACCACTGAAAATACAGGATCCCCCAACATATCATATAAATGTTTCCATATACCTCTATGAAGAAAAATTTACCCTATATATTTGTGGCCCCTACCAGGGTCCCACCCATATAATCGAACAGATCATCTAATTAATGATCCCGCTTTATCTAGATCTTGTAATATCATAGTTCATTTAAAAATCTCACAAACAGAAGGAAAATTACTATGATTTCTCACATCTTTGTCACTATATCATTATATGGGTGCTTTAATATGGAGTTATAATCATATAATATCCTAGAAATCAATGATCATCATTCTGACATGATTTATATCCTTCATTGTTTTAACTATTTATCATTCTCCGGTTTTACATACCCCCCTGCCCACCCACCACCACATGGATCACAACACCCTCATTGTGAACCCTATATCTCAACCAATTATGTTCCCCAAAACATAAGGATGGGTTCCTCCAATAATACCCATATAAAAACTGGGACCCACTGATAGAATAGACACCCCATCTTGACATGTCCATTCAGTCTCGGTCATCTAGGCACCAATAATATCCCCCTAGACATTTGGTCCCCTACTTGGATCCCAACACATGACCGAATGCATCTTATGAACCATCAATATCCCCAGAAGCCAAGAGTTTTTCAAACATTGTGCCCTTTCCCAACTCACAGAAGACATGGTAAAATACCCATGAGGTTAAAAATCCAGATAATCTTTCTAGTCAAATCATGCATAAATGTACAGTTCTAATTCTTTAGTCTTTTTAAATGAAATCCAATACTTTTTTTACCTCAGTCCTATCATTTAATCATTTAGAAATTTATCATTCTCGGGTGTGACAATAAAAGAAAAAACAAAACTCGTGAAACCCTGTTTATCCTTTTTTTTCATTCCCATTAGGAAAATTTATGTAATAATACATGTCCCTTATATAATTTTTACATTCAACCATAGATTATAATCTATACAAAATCTTATTCCCATTAACTATGTTAACTTATCTTTTATATTTTTCGTGGATGTTTTACACTTTATGCCCTTGTTTTTGAACACATAGAAAATCATGAACATTTCAAACTTTCCATCATATTATTATTTACACATTTTATACATAGTGAAATTAAATAATCATTCTTTAATTTCCTATATAAATTGATCATTCAAATAATATTATTTTCATCTTATTAGATTTGTCAAAAAAAACTCAAGTAGCATTATCTTGTTAATCATAATTCAAAGGATATTATTTGAGATACATAACATATTTTTCATTTCATATCCCTATTTTTTATGTTTATCATGAGGAAAATAATAGAATAGTTTATCACAATCATTGTGAACATGATTCCTCCCAGTTCTATCCATTGATTAAAACTAGTCATCATAGTTTGAGAAATAAAAATCATAGTGTGAAATCAAATAATATTTAAAAATAATTCATTGGATTTATAATTAGTGAAACCTTATACTCAATAAATTTCACCTTAGGTTAAACCAAGATCAATAATGATTATAATGTATTTAAATAATTCATTATGGTTTATAATAAAAATTAGAATTAACATAAGAATTTACTCTATTATAGACTATCCAACTTGGTTTTCATTGTCTCACTCATCCTGCATAAGTGATGATTACGTTAATACTCAATCCCAAATTTCATACATATTATCCCCAATAGAATGGTATCTATAGTAATATCTAATTTATAGTATCCATATTGGGTTTTAAATTCTTGGAATAACACATAATCACTATTTTAGAGAGAATATTGGATTTAATATCATACATAGAATGAACTGGAGGGTTTCTAACAATGTTCTCTAATCATAATGTAAAAAAATTTCATTTCCCTTCTCTGATAAAAATTGTGGAAACATATGTTTTATATAAATTAATATTATTTCTTTTAGGATGATTTTTCATTAAATATCCAAAAATTCGTTCCTATAAATGATAAAGGATTTTAAAAATAGAAAAAAAATAATTAAATATATTTTTATATAAAAGATCTCCAAAACCATGGAGAATGTTCTTAAATCACATCAATATTCTTATACGGAATGTACATTAAACCATTCTTCAAAACCAGTGGAACTATAAAACATAATGATGGGTGATATTTTATTATTTTTAATGTCAAAACTATGAGATACTAATCAATGATCCCAAAAGAGGATAATAAGAGAATAAAATAATAATAACAAAATGAATTTATAGCCAATTAATTAAATAACATAATTAATCATTCATGGAATGGGTCTTTTTTGAAAAACATATATATTTTATATTATTTTAGAATAAATAATAGTAATTCATGTCCCTTGTTAAAAAAATCATATACATATTAATGTGTAAAAAATATAAACCTATAACATTGTGAACATGTATAAATGTATACCGTTTCAGACATTAAATTACATTATTGAAAAAAATACATCATATTATCAGGATGAAATTGAACTTTTTCAACACAAAATCATATATACATGGCACCATTTCTATGAAAATTATTCTGAACATGATATGATGTTCAATCCGGAAAAAGTTTTGTCATCAGTTATACATATTTATGTAATAAGTTGGAGGGATATGAAGGACCCTTCCATCATATAACCATCATCATTATAAAAACATTCATAAATTCATCATATCATAACCCATAGAATTTATGTGGGTTTCTTTCTATCATTTAATCATAGAATAACCCATTTAAAAGAAATGAGTTTCATAATGACTTCATCATAACATAATATTCCCATGGAAACGAAACATGTTTCCTAGAGTCAAAATTAAAACATCTTAATTGTATGACATCCCAGGATGGAATGTGTATAGTATAATGGGCTCATATCCCAAATTATTCAGATAAATCCTTAACAGACGATAAAATTGATGAAAGATACCTCTTAAATATCATTTGATCGATCCATTTAAAAAAGAGTAAAATAACCTTTTATTTTGTATTCATTTTCTAAAAATGTTCCCAAAATATATCAGATATAAAATCTTCTGAAAATAATTTTTGAAACATGTAATTGAATCATAATTAAATAAATGGTCCTAACACTATAAATGTAATTTCATATCCGATAAAAAATAATTAATTCTTTATATAAAAACATGTAAACTACAAGTTCAATATACATTGTCACATTATTTTTTTAAACATTTTAAAAGAAAATAATATTTATTTAAAAAGGACATAAACAATACAAGTATTAGTGAAATATTTTTTTTTTGGAATTCTTTTTTAGAATATTGGAAAATAAGGGAATCTTCATCATGGAATGATGGTCTAGGTTCATTTTTTCAAAAAATATATTTTATTTATCTTATTAAGTTCTAATGAGATTAACATTTTACTTATATGTGAAAATGATAGTAATAAATATAGGTGACTAAGATATTTGGTCTTTGAAGGATAATAAATGTATAATTTCCTCGAGTGTTAATTTAACATTTAAAATATTTAAAAGAAATGATATTGAAAATTATTCCCAATCAGGATTTGTGATATTTGAATAAAAATTCATGAATGTGAGAACCATTTATGGGTTTTTTAATTTTTTTTAATTATATATTAAAATTAATTAAAAC
The DNA here is from genome assembly GCA_963277665.1 of Viscum album. Classification (NCBI taxonomy): domain Eukaryota; kingdom Viridiplantae; phylum Streptophyta; class Magnoliopsida; order Santalales; family Viscaceae; genus Viscum; species Viscum album. The sequence goes on from OY728123.1 coordinate 841,053,616, forward strand.
AATTTATTTGGAACACATAAAGGAAACAAGTGATTAATATGGAATATGGCTCACTAAAATAAATTTTAGATGAATAACCCTTAAATCATTTTTTTCCATTCATCATAGGGGTTCAAGAGTCATATATAATAAATTAATATTCATTATAAATATAAATAATAAATATATTCATACTTATATTACAAAAACTAAGTTACATATATCAACTTATCACCTATTTATTAATAATTATTTATTAATATTTTAGTTCTAGGTGATAACTATTTAATTTTTAATACATGTTTTAGTTTAAGTATTTTGAACATTGAACCATGGTCATGTATTCATTATATACATAATTTTAATCATTATATAATTACTATACTTAATAATTATATAAAAATTTAATACTATACATAGAATTTGATAGTTGTATAATAAATTAAATCATTTTGTTCAGACATTAGTCTTTATGTACACATTAGTGATGTGTTCACTTTATAATGGATGGAATTAAAGAATTTTTAATATTAATTTGAATTTTTAATATCATTATTATATCATAAATGTCATATAAATTCATTTAATATATCCTTATTAAAATAACTCTAATGTGAATATTAAAAATGTGTCACATCGACGTGTAGTATGTGTATTAAACATGTACAAACCAGTGGGATTATTGATTCAATGTAAATGGGTAAGTTAAATGGTAGATAATAGATTAAAAATAATGAAAAATAATTCTGTTATTAATATCATATATAATTTAAAATCCAAAATAATTACTATCCATAATAAATGGTTATGGAGAATAAATCATATTTCTATATAAATGTGTAGTACATATGTATAAACAACCGATACATTCATATATTTTTTTATGGTTGTTAGGAGGAAAGTGGTTACCATATTTTCATAATAACATATAGATATATTCATGATAATTAATTAATTTATTTAGTATTGATAAAATATATTTAGATGGATTTGAAGAATAAATACATTTCGAAATAATTGTATAATACAATTACTTCTTCACTGAGAGGCCTCCTTCATCTTAGACAATAATCATTCATAGGATAGTTATAGAGTAATACTATAAGCTCCAGAAAAAAGGAATAACCAACTGTGGTATTATCTAATGGAATTTTTTAGAAAGATTACTCAATCATTGGAATAAAAGAGAATTGGTTGTTCCCTTTTATACGTGAGGTTAATGACACACTTGTAATTACTTAAAATTTATAATTTTAATATATTTCATAAACATGAAATGTGGAATACATTTTCTATAATATTTAATTTATAACATTATATGTTTCAAATAAAATATTATAATAATATTAAAACATATGTATGTTTTATTTTAGAAATTATTGTTTGGTATACCCCTCTCCTTTACCATTTTTTCTTCAATGTGTTAACCATTTTCATCATTAATTGAAATAAATTTAATTATAAATTTATAAGTTGATATCAAATAATTCATGAGTCTCAATAGAGGCCTTTTAACATCTAAAAAATCCCCGACACTTAATTTTTTTATTTTTAAAACATTAAATAAATTATTTGTGTCAATAAAATAAAACTAAAGTCATTTTTATTAATATTCTTTTAACATGACATTAACAAAACATGAAATTTTAATATAAGAACATTTACAAATATTTACACTTTATAATTACCCAATATATGTTCTTAATTTTTTAATTCATCTATAACCTATTAATTTTATTTTTAATAAAATAATTAACCTTTATTTCTTTACTAAATGTATTGCATATGATTTTATACTTTATATATCATCCAAAATATAAAATTCAATAATTTTATTAAATATAAATTATATATATTCATATTAATTTTTTATAATAGTTAATAACATATTTTTATCCTAATGAAAACATATAAAGTTAATTAAATTCATTGAAGTATAATTTAGAATTTATCATTTCAATATAGTGCTATATATACTATAATAAATAAAATTATCAATAAAATGAAATATTTTTTAATAAATTATGTATTTTTGGAAAAACAATCCTCAAATAGGGCAATGTAATGTAGTAGGAATATTTTAAGGCTTTATCTAATTATTATAAAGCTGTTTCATAGATTCACCATTACTTAGGTGATAAATATTTAAAATGGTTACTATTCATAATGACTTGGAAATGGGAATATTTACCAAATTTTATCCCACTGATTATTAATATATAATAAAATTTGTAAGATTTAATTTCTTATAGTTGTATAAGTAATTTTATATATAAATGAGTTAATGGAATAAAAGTATAGTTTTAAGAAATATGATTTCTTAAGAAAAAAATAAAATCATAAAAATAATATAATAAAATAATATTTTAATTTAGTAGATTATTTATTATTTTAAAATATCCCTAAATTTGAAACATAATATGTCTTTTAAAATTCTTTATTTACAGAAATAAAAAAACAAAATAACAAGACATTCTTTTTTGTATTATCAACTTAAAAAAATTCCTGAAAAATACCATGTATTCAACCAAAGATAATATTGAAAAGTTAATTGAAAAAAATTTCATTATTGTATTATATCAATTGTTGAAATTAATTACTATTTCCATTCAAAAAGTTAATTTATTTCCACTAATAAAGAAAAATATTGTTGATTCTTGAAATGAATTGATTACAAAATTGAGGGGCATTTTATTATGAATTAATAAATAAACATTCACTATATAAAACCATTATATCTATGTTTCTTATTATCTAATTCCTATAAATATTACTATTTTAATAAATAGGATATATTTTTATAAGTACCATTTTATTCATGGTGTCATGTTTACTTAAAGTGTTCAGATACTTAAAATATACATAAATAAGAAAAATATTCTAAAATATTTGGGTATTACAGATATGAAATTTCATAAATATTGTTTTAAAGAAGAACCTATGGTGACGATCTAATAATGATTTGACAAAAGTTACATGGAAATACCCATATTGATCACATGTTATGATTTTTTATAAATAAACGTGATTTTATTTTAGATTTCCCAGGTAAATTGTTATATAATTTTTTGTTCCTTTTTGGTATTTGGAATTTTTTTTGGTTTATTAATTATTTCATTTCAAATGATTTTTTTAAGTTTACTAGTAAACCGCGATAATTTTTTCTTCAGAATAATAGTAAAAATTTCAATGGAAGATGAACAAAGTTGTTCAAACATTAAATATTTTATTGTAATGGAATATATCTATATCTGAGTGATATTTCTTGTATGATGTGTATATTTATATCATATACCATATAATAAATAATTTTTTTCATAACAATAAGTAGTTATAATGAAAAATATCAGATTATTTGATCAGTTCATATGTTTTACAATTTTTTATATTCTATAAAATAAATATTAAAGAGAAACGGATAAAATATTTATCATATAAAAGTCTACATCGTGTAGAAATTTAAAATATGAGGAATTGTTATTTCACCAGCATTTGTGGATTATTGAAATGAATAATATTCAATTAATAAATATTTATAGAAAAACATATATTTCAATATGTGATATTGATAAAAAATTTCTTAAAAATTATCGATAATAATAATTTTTTGGAAATCCTTATATAAAAAAGTGTATTTGAATCTTTGAAATATTTTTTGAAGAAAGTATAGTTTTTTATAGTCTACAATGGGTGTATTTTACCTATATAAGGTGAAATATATAAAAATATTATTCTAGTAAAATTACAATGTTAATATCACAATATATATAAGATTAATTGGGGAATTTGTAAACAAATATATATATATATATATATTAGTGGAGAAACTTTTCCATGGAGATTATTTATATGAAAGGTTTCCATGACCAATATTTATTATTATAGTAATAGTTCTATATTTTAATTATAAGATAGTAACATTAAAAACATTATGTTGGGGAGAAATAGAGTATTAATATTACTAATATTGGGATCAATATGAAAATGAATAATAAATATGAATATTATTCAAGTTATCAGGACTCATATATGTTATTAATAAAAGAGTTTAGTTGGAGATTAATATCAGGAGATCATATATATATGAATCAACAATATCATTGAAATTTAGTCAATTAAATTCCTCCAATGTGTATAATGAATAGTTATATTTCAATAATATATAATTTTTTAGAAATATTATTATTTATTTTATTGTTTTTATTCTAAATGATTATTATGATTCCAAAACATGTAATTTTTTTCTAAAAGGTAATCACTGTTAATCCTTAATTCCAGTTTCTTATGTTTTTTCCCATGTGAAATGGTAATTATTTCAAAATGTTATATAATTGATTTTCCCATAGTCAGTTATTAGTATAGTGAATTTTGGGATTTGATGATATGTTAAGAATATCCTGATCAGTATCTTACAATTGATATAAACAGTCAGAAAATGATATTAATAATATAGTGATGATATAAGAGGTTGAGAACTATCATATTCACCAATCCAAAAATGTGTGGGACATAGATACACATACTGTAATAAATATACATAGGTTTTTTAATTATTAGGAATCACTAATACACAATTATGTATATATAGATAACAATGGAACAATAATACTTTGACCCATTCCTTATAATTCCCCTAAATAATTTCTAATCCCGGTGATGGTATGTAGTGTTATTGAACTTTTAATAACTTGAATCAAAGCAAATATGAGATTATTAGACATGAATTATGAGAAAACAAAATTTGATCACAACACTGAATTAGTGAAAGGAAAATAATATCCATATAATGCTTTGTGGCATGGCATCTACTCATCTACTTTTATAAAGCAAATTTTGTGGAATTAGTGAGAAGTTAAATTTAAGGTGATGTGTTCATTAAACATGTCAGTATATTTTAGTGAATATAAATTTATGATATTTCCCAGAATAAACTGATGTGTGAAATATCTCGTATACATTGAATTAAATAAAATGGTGTTATATATGTATATAAATGAAGTATATAATTTATTATGTTCTGAATATGTTCTTATGGGTATATGAGTATGTGGGATCGAGATTACTCAAGGACATATTGTTGTTTAAGTGACAATGATGTCCCACTGAGACATCTATTTGATTATATCTTATAAATTAAAATTTTATATTTATTTTAAATGTTTCCAGTTCTCATTTGTATATATATTTATTTTGATACATATTTATTTAATATCGTAAAATATAAGATATAGTTCTTAATCCTAGAATTTTCATTTATATTTCTAGTTATGTCATTTTTAATCAAGTAAATGTGTTATGTTCATAGATGAAATTGTTCCTCAAATGATTTTTTTCTCGGTTGAGGTAAAATCAAAATATATAGCTATCATATGTATAAAATTAAATGTTTTTGATCCATGAGGTAGGAAATGGATTGGGAAAAATCCTTGTAAGGCTACAGGAGGTCCATCGACCGGTTGCTGAGACCCATCGACTCATTAGATTGGTTTCTATAGTTCTAAACTATTTTTGATGACACTACTATATAATATATTGTATCTAGTATACAGATATTCATTTTAGTCATAGATGTTATATTTAGGAAAAGAATCATATTTTACACACTAGAAAACCACATTTATTCCATTAATCCTACTCATTCTAAAATAATTAACGTTTAAAAATTAAAAGTGTTTACTAAGACTAATTCATCTTTTCTAAAAATTCTTCAAGTTTATTTAATAAATTTCTCAATCTAGAGATCCATTTTTTGGAAGTTTGGTGTTGTGTGTTGATCATGATTCTTGAATCATGTATTATTCTTCTCGAATTTTGATGTGGGTGGCCTAAAACATCTCCCTATAAACATCATTTGATTTCATAAATGTAAAAAATGGTTTTAATTTCTAAAACCTCTTGAATGAAATAAATAAAAATATTAATACCTTATAATTTCATGAATAATCATGAATATACCACCCACAAAACCTATTGGGTTTGTTTGTTATTGAGACTCTAGACATTTTGCCAAATGGTATGTTTTTCTATCATTGAACATAGGTAAGAACCCATATTGTAAAAACCCACATATTTTTTTTATATGATTGAGACATTATTTCATGTAATGGAATAACCCATGTTTTATGAATTCAAAAGCCTATCATTGAATAAAATTGATTAATATCAAAATGATTTGAATATGGCATAATAGAACAATGACATAATTGCATATTAGTTAAAAGTAATAATTGGTGTTTTGGAATGAAATTCATAATTGTATAGATAAATAATTGACATGTGAATTATTAATTATGAATAAATATAAATTAAAATTAAAATTAATATAACTTATATTTCATATGGAAAATTTTCTTGTAGAAGAAACATTACATAATGGGATATTTTCATGTAACCGTAATTGGCCTGATAATTGGTATTTAGTCCATAAAAAATGGAATATAGATAACATACTTTTTTTCTATTTTTCAATGCATTGTATCTGTCTTTTAATTAAAACATTATTTGTGAGAGAACCTCAAATATAAATTGATGATGGGTTAGTTTTATGTAGAATTAATAAGACTCCCATAACATAGGAATGTTCTTTAGGTCTGTTAATGTTAAAATCATTCCTTCCCTAGGAATACTTCCTTGGTGAACAATGAATTGAATCATTGATTGGTACTTGGATTATAATATACAAATATGATATATTGAGTATGTATATAAACATTAAAAATCATTCAACAAATGATATGCACGAACATGTCTGTCAACATAGAGATCTTATGTCAACAGGTATATTCAGATATTTTACATTAAAGTATAATTAATTCCATTACTTTCTAAAAAACATCTTTCATAATTTCATAAAAATTATATTTTCTATATTCAGTTATAGGTGCCCTATAGAGTTATATTCCCTATTTTGGCCATCATTTAAAGCCCATTAATGTCATTGATCCTAGTTTGGAAAAATCAATGAATACCTATGATGAATTGGTTGAAATTCTAGCAGGGTTTGGATAATGAATATTTGAGGGAGAATGAGGTTAAAGAAATGGTTTATGGTTGCATTGTATATTGAATTTTTTATTTATATATATTTTTTTATGACATTAAGTATATCATTCAATATGAAATCTCATTTTTTTAATATTTAATTTTTGTGTCCATTCATTGTTTGTATGACAAAGATCATGTATATAGTTTTGATTATAATGTTTATTATGATGAGGTTTTATAACTGAATAGTGTATTTTATCATCACTATATTTACTAGAAAATAACTTCAATTTTCATCTCTGTCTTATAGGGATAAAAATTTGATATCTCATGGACACCCATCATATTCATGTGAGGGAGAACTATGATTGCAAACTTTAGAGAAATTTGTTTCCAAATTAGAGAGTGTTTCACAAAAGATATCAAAATTATTCTGGAAATAATCACTATGATTTGGGATTATTTTAATATTTTATCTATGATATTTTATTATATGTGGGAAATACTAGGAAAGTCACATAAATTTTTAAAAAATATTTTTTAATATATTATGATTCATTTTATTGGAAATTAAAGGGATTCATATAAAATATAAAATTATATTGAAATTATATAATGCATGACATGTACCAATAATTGTTTAGTAAAATATTATATTTTTAATAAATTTATATTGTTACTCAATCCACATTGCCTACCAATAGATATGAGTGTCTAATATGATACATTTGTGTATAAAATAATTTGAAATATGAATATGATAATATGTTTAGGAAGAAGTTGTTATGTGTAACATTAATTTAAGCCTATGCAATGGAAGATGACCCTCAAATAAAGTTATTTAAATAAAGGATCCAAATTATGGTTATGTGATTTCATTATTTACAATATATGATACTACCGAAAAAATTCATAACATTCAATTCGTTCAACTTCACCATTAATCATCATTGAAAAATTTTTACTTCCCATTTAGTGATTACATATCCACCAAAAGAGTTGGAATTCCTTAATATATATTTTCATCATTATGGAGAAAGAGCGCAACCACTATTTCTCGTTGATCACAATCATAAAAACTCAATTATATATGAAATATGTGGATCTAAATACTATATATGTGTGGATTTATGTATTATTTTCTTCACACTACAACATTATACATGATAATAGACCATAAAACCTTTATGAGTTTCCACTACTAAAAAACACCTGATTTTGGTTGAAGTAATTATTATTAACTACTATATTTCAATAGATGTTACAATGGTTGTAACGCCTTGACCCTAGTTACCAGAGTTTGTTCATTATTACATAGAATTTCTAAGATCACAAGAGATCATGCCTCGAAAGACCGATCAGTTTAATAGATTTGTTTGTACTAGATACAAACATATGTTTTACATTGCATTATGAAACTAAAAAACATTGTGCCTCCATTAAAAAGACACATATACCTTATTCTACCCCTATAGGTCAGTCATTATATACTTCTTCCTATCCTAGGAAAATAAAACATAAGATATGGTTTAACACAGATGCTCAGTAAGAATAACAATATAACAGAAACTATCATTAATAAACATAATCATTTATGGAAATGTATAAGAATAAAACACACAAATTTTAAACCTAAAATTCAGCATAATATAGAAAAGATAAATCAAGTAATTTCATTTACATATTCACATGGATATTATATTAGTCGAATAATCTCATGTAATATCAATAAGTAATCTCAAAATGATGGAATACATAATGGCGGACATCATAAACATATATTCAAGGCCTCATGCCAAGACTACAAATATCAATTTTGAAAAGGCCTTGTGCCAAGACACTAGTTTTTCTCATGAGACCTATTGATGCATTGAGGGATATAGAAGACCCCGCATGTCACTTACTATGTCTAATGCATTCCACATATGAAAAGGGTGAAGCATATCATAAACATTCATATTAACTAGCATATGGAATGTTAATACATTAACCATTAACTGTGAATGACATAAAAATATCACATACAGAGTCAAAAAAATTAAAAAACAATCAATACAATATGGAATATAGTATCATGATTAATCCACATCAATTTAGTATACAATTAAACAATATATGTTGACACAGATTAAATTATTTTAAAAAACCATTTGAATGAAATATCTCCTTCTACATTGAAATAATTTAAAAGCCTTATAATTATAAATGATAACATTTAATTTGAAAATATTAATATAATCATGTAAGGGTATCATCTAAGGTGTTATAATGGTGGAAAATATCCTCTCCCACCGTATAAGTTAAAAAAACATTATATCCATAATTTGTCGAAATGTTCATAAAAGACATAATTTGAAAAATAAAAAATGATCCCATTCAGAAACATTTTATTAGAAGTCCAGAAATGGTATAAATTACATTAACCCATTGTACAGGGAATATTTGAACTGTTTTAAAATACATTTTTATTAAAATTGGATGTGAATGATAAAGAAGTACACCTAGATATTTATGTATAAACAACTTTGGATAATAAATAGATTGCAAAATTAACCATTAATGTGTACATTTCCATTGCTTAGGGTATGTTAACCACATATATAATGGTTCATTTTTTCATCATATTATACAATAAACACATACAAAAATATGATATCATATATTAAACTCTAATATTTCTTTGATAACAATATTTCAGTAGTATCAATGTTTTGGGTGCTAACTGATTCGTTTTCCCTTGTATGTTATGTTGAGTAAGACATGATTGTTATGGATAGGATTTATTTTATTAATATATATAATAATATAATGTTCTTAAAGATTATTTTTCAATCATTAAATGAAAATTAGTCTTGAATGGTTACAATGCGGAATGAAATATCATCCCATCGTGGAGACGGTAAGTTGTATGTACACACAAGTGACAATATCATTATATTGATAGTGAAATCATATGTAATTGGATGGTATATTATATTTTATTGAATCATTAAGAAGTTATATTTATTTGTTACATCAATTATACTCATTATTATACCAATCCAAATAATTAAGTGTTGAATAACAACAACACCACGACATGGAAATGGTAAGCCATATGTATTCACATATGGTGACTTGGTCATTCCTAGGATGGATAGAGTAATGAATATTTTTATACCATATTAATAAATACATATATGTATGGATAAGTTACTAGAATTATTATTTTAGTATGGGAACAACATCTAAAGTAGAAGTAGAAGAATAAAAGTACTTTGAAAGGGGTGATAAAATAATTACCAACTATTTTGGTGCTTCCTTTTTATTTGAACAAAATGGATACAATGGATGGATTACTGATCAATGTTAGGACTCTAGTTATATATAAGGGGATTTGGGAGGATATTTTAGTTGGGGATGGCTGAAAAAATGGATTTCGATATGTGAATTTTAGAGAAGGGTAAGCTACCTTATATAAGAGAGGTAATGCACACTTTAAGAAAACCAGGAAATATTAATTTATTATAAAATTATTTTCAGTTTATAATAAAAAATAATGGATTTATTTAGAATATAATATGTGTATGAGTCTAAATATTCTCAACCAAAATATTTTATATATGTTTAGGTCACCATATTAACATTATCTTTTAGATTTAACTCTTTGTTAAACAGTTTAACTTTTACCGTTTCTTCTTGTATTTTTATACTACATGTTTAATATACATACAATAAAATTCCAAGAGAACCTCAACTGGTTCATCAGTGACATATTTAAAAATATCTTAGTCATTGAGCTGCAATATTTATTTTTATTACTATTATATTATTTAATAAAATAGATTTTTTTTTTGAAATACACAATTTTTTTTTCAATTTCGACACTACATTGTATTTGGTTTTTGTGAGTCATAAGAACCTAATTCCTTAGAGAAAAAAACATTTATTCAACCCTAACAAGTCACATTAACCTATAAAATTCGTGGATGGCATCAAAAGTCACAATTTTTATTTATTTTAATATTTATAATATCAATTATTTTAATCATTCATTAATAAGGTTATAATTCTATAATCATTGTGTCATAAATAATATTTAATTATTTAATGTCTAAATTTTATAAATAAAATAATTTTATATAGAAAATATTTTTATCTTTCTAATTAATAATTATAGTTGAATTTATTATATATATAACCCATTATTAAATATGGTTTATTTATTAAAATTTGATTGTAATACTTTTTGAAATTCATTAAATAAAATATTTAAAACAATATAATATTATTCACATGGATCAAAAAGGATAATATTTTTTTTCTAAATGTTGGTTTTTTTCGTAATACACCTATCCAATAGAAATGAGACATGTGTTGTGGTTATTTTATATTATTATAATATCATGATTACCTTAAATTACAGAATATACTTTTAACCATGGAAAATAAAATTCAAAGTCACTATACACCAATAATTATATTCATCCTATTGAATCATATTTTACTTGTTGAAAAAAACTGTACACTTCAGATTTTTTAAATTCAATTCATAGAAGTGTTAATATTATGTTTTATAAAAATTTTAAAATGTTCATAGAAGGTGGGTAAAAGATTTTAAAAGGTTCAATAAAATTTTATATATCTAATATTTTTATAAAATGGCTAAAATTAATTACATTGAACTAATATAGGTATTATGTATCAATTATGACATTAAAATAAATTTAAATAATAATACTTATTTTTTAAATAAAAAGATCATTTAAAACAATAACATAGTGTTTTCAGTATTTATAAAAAATTGAATGATTTCATAAAAATACCAAAAAATCACCCTAAAAGAATTTCTATTTTCTAAATTGAAAAATGAACTCATTTAAAAAAATTATAAAATTTCAAACAAAAATTAATATTATTCTTAACTTTTTTTAAATGGATTGTTGATGGGTAATGGTGTGCTATAACTCAAAGCTGTGTACATAACAAGCAATTCTATTATTCAAAATAAAGTGTATCGTAGAATATTGGGGTGTTACATTATTCCCTCATTCAAATAATTTTTCCTGCAAAATGTTTAGAATATTACTACATATAATGATTTCGGTGGTTCTTCATTATATTTTTCTCCAATTCCCATAGAGCCTCTTCCATTTTATGCTGTTTGTAATGAACATTTACTAGATGAGTCATCCAGTTTCTCAACAATCATTATCTGGTATAAATAATCATGATAGGAACTTAAAAATAAGAGATATCTAGTTCCAGTTCTATTTCATTAGTGGTGAGTACATGCAATGGGTCTGGCGTGTATTTTCCCAATAGTGATACACGGAACACATCATGATCTTTGGAGAGACGTGGAAGAATTCCGAAATGGTAAGCTATAAGTCGAATTTATTCAGTAAATTTAAATGTTTAGAAGTACTTGGGACATAATTTAACCGTCTAACCGAATCTTATAAAACCCTTCCAGGGAGATACCCTCAAGAAAACATGATTACCCACTTGAAATTAAAAATTCTCTCTTTATTTATCAGAATAAATGTTTTTCCAACATTGTGATACTTTTATGTGGGTTTATAAAATCATAACCTTTTCCATTGTTTCCTCAACAAGTTATGGGCCTATGAGTTTTCATTCACCAATATCATCTCAACATGTTTGTATGCGACATCTTTCCATATGATGATTCATATGTTTCCATTCTAATACATGAATAGAAACTATTATTATAGAAAAAATCTACTTTAGTTTAATACTAATACAACATTTCTTTAATGTATTGTGAACAAGATCTCAAAATGAATTCAATGGTTTGAATAGTCTGTTATGATTGTCCATCAGTTTGAGGGTGGAAGGTTGTTATCAAATGAAGTTCAGTATCCATGTCATTATGAAGAATTTTCTAGAATATTGATGTAAAAAAGGGATCACGATCAGAATTAAATGATATGGGTATCCCATTTTGTATTAAAAATTCATTAATATATTGTCCTGATAAACATTCAACTGGTGAATCATCTATTATTGCATGAAAATATGCTGAATTGGTATAACCGTCAATAATGATCAAAATATCATCATTCCTTCCCATAGTATTCAATAGACCTATGCCAAGGCCCATCATAATATCATCCCACTTACACTCAAGTATGGGAAGAGGTTGCATGACATCTCTAGGATATTCTCTTCCAAAATTCACCTATTGACAACCCATTCATCTTGATACATAATTAGAAATCTCCCTCTTCATGTAGTCCCACCAAAAATGTTTCCTCAAATATATATACACCATAGTGATACAGGGGTGTATAGAGAAATTGGAGCTCTGAGCGTCGTCAAATAATTACCTTTTTAGATCAGGTATATTGGGAACACAAAGACTCTTCCCAAATTTCAAAATTCAATCAGCATATACGAAGTCAATAAATCTCCCATCATTCATAGGATTAATTTTATATTTTAACTTCTCATCATCAGTATGATATAATTTTATTCTTACTATTAAATATGATTTGAAAACAATTTGAAAATGAATTTATGTTTCACCTTATATGAATATTCCTATATCCATCTTTATGAGATCCATTAACATATGGTCCATTTTAACTCTAATAATTTTTTATTACTCTATGATATTTTCTGATCAAATAATCTTCTACCTTATCTTCCATCCTCGAGTGGTAGTTTATTTTTCAATCATAATCATTGAGTAGTTCAATCCATCACATTTTCCTCATGTTGAGTTCTTTATATGAGAAAATATAATTCAAACTCATGTAACCGGTATATATCTCACATTTTTCAACATAGATATAGTGTATACAAATATTTATAGCAATAATTACTACAAATAACATAAAATCATTTGTGGGATAGTTTTCTTCCTGAATATTTTTCTGTCATGAGGTATGGGCAATAACTCAATCAATCTGCATTGGAAGACAACCATGTCATTTCATTGAAGAATCACTATAAATAACAAACCCATCATTCATCGATGATAGATTCAAGATGGGATCATTGAATAATCTTCTCTTCAATACTTCAAAACATTCTTCACACTCTTTTGTCCAAACAATTTTAACCCCTTTAAATGTGAGCATGGTTAATGGTTTATCCAATATGGAAAAATTCATGATGAAACATCGATTGTAACCTACAAGACCAATAAAACAGTGTACCTTAGTTATACTCATCGGTTTTGTCCATTCATGGATTGTCCTTGTCTTTGAATGATCAACATAGATTCCATCATAAGAGAAAATAAGTCCAAGAAAATAAATTTCATGAATCCAGAATTTACACTTTCTAAACATGCCATATAATTATTTTCTTTTAAGAGTTTTCATAATAGCGCACAAGTGATTTTGTAGATCTTTTTAGCTATTAAATTATTCCATGATACCATCAATAAATATAACAAAAATTTCATCAAAATAATCCAATAAAACCCTATTCATTAGATCCATAAAAATAGATGGTGCATTAGTCAATCCAAGCGGTGTTACTGTAAACTCGTAACGGGCATAGCGAGTTAGAAATGTTGATATTGGAATGTCTTCCTTCTCCATGCACAACTAATGACATTTAGATCAAAGGTTAATCATTGAAAAATATTTAGATCAATGATTTGGATCAAATAAATCATCAATGAGAGGTAGGGGATACATGTTCTTTATGGTTATAGATTTGATCTCACGGTAGTCAATGCACAACCTCATATATCAATAGTTATTCTTATAAAAATGAGCAGGGGCTCCCCATGGAGAAAAAATGGGGAGAATAAATCCTTTATTAATCATTTTATCATGTTGTTTCACTTATTCATCTAATTCCACAGCTCACATCTTATATGTGGTCTCTGATATGGGACTTGAACTAGGAATTATGCCAATGGAAAACTCAGTTACTCATTGTAGAGGATGTTCAGATAAATCCTTTGGAAACACATCAAAATATTTTTTCTGAATAGGTAAATCCTCTATTTGAACATACCTTTCAATACTCTTTTATTTCACTTCCTCCCATACCCAATAATTGAATTTAGAAGAGCTTTGGAGGATGGATCTAGATGAGAATCATATGGTGATGTTTATTCTATACAGATAAGGGGTTCCTTATCATAATGAAAAATTGTAACCTCCATCTTCTTACAAAAAATATTCACATCATGCTATGAATGTCGATCCATAAATAAGATAATATCAAATTCAATCATGGGTATTACAATAATAGCAGTAGATAAAGAGTTTTTATATTATATAATGGTATCTTATTGACAAACCACTGTTGCAATGATAATTCCCTTATGATTTTTGACTAAAAACTCTCTTATTAAGTCAAATTGGAAATATCAAATTTTCTTTGAAGTCTAAGTAGATGTGATATAATACGATGATCAAGAATCAAATAAAGTATTAGATAATTTTGAAGAAATGATTGATATACCTACCACGACGTCACTAAGAACTTCAACCTCAATAGTTGTGATCGCATAAACTTGTCCTTTCTCTCTTGGAATTTTCAAAGGAATGTTTCCATGATGCTTAGGACATTTATTTTTATAATTCCCCGTTTTATTACAATTTTATAATTGAATATTGACAACCTCTTTCGTCCCCTTTCGAACACGAGCATGGTGGAATTTTTCTCCACACTTGTAATAATCTCTTATCCCCTATAGGAATGTACCCGAGAGTTTCTTCACAAAATTTCTATAGGATTGAAATTTATCATTTAATGTCTTCCCATTATTTCTTTTTCTAGAGTTTTTATTAGTTCTCTTCTTCTCTTGCTTCACTGTAATGACAGAAGACATATGGAATTATGTTTTTGTCCTTATATCACATGATACTATATCATGGTATGATGAGAAGGATTCTGAGACTAATGCCCTATTTAGAAATTTTATAACCCATAAAATAATTGATGAATCTTACATCTTGTGTTATCTAAATAATTTTTAGAAAACTTTTCAAAACTTTTAATTCTCACCTCATTCTATGCGACATTCTCATCCTTATTTTTCCTCTGACATAGAAATTTCCTACCATATCCACTTAATGTTCCTAAGGAAATTATTTTTCTATGAAAATCTCTTTAAAATACCTCTATTAAATATTTGATACTTATTCATCATCCTTGGTGTTTTTAGTTAATGACCACCATTGATATTCATCTCCTAAGTGGCGATAAAATTCCAGGACAACTTTTTCCATTTCACTACT
This sequence comes from Viscum album, assembly GCA_963277665.1. Classification (NCBI taxonomy): domain Eukaryota; kingdom Viridiplantae; phylum Streptophyta; class Magnoliopsida; order Santalales; family Viscaceae; genus Viscum; species Viscum album. The sequence continues at coordinate 841,069,791 of OY728123.1, forward strand.
CCCCAATGCATTAAATATTTTATCTATAGAACATATCAATTGTACAGATTCATATGGATTTTTTGTCCCATTGAATTTTGGTGGTTGTTTCCTCATGAAGTTATCTAACATTGATCCTCCACATTGTTGATCGGGGTCCTACATATAGGAAATGTTATTTTTCATTACCTGAGTCAGTTGTCAAAGTATGGTTATATGTTATTCAGCAATAGTTTAATAACCAACTTCTCTATAATTATCTTGTATAATAGGTTAATACCTACATAGATTACTTGGAATGATATTTTATTCATTCATTACACTAGGCTCCATTTCTATGCAATTTCATAATGAAGATTAATTTATGAATTACAATCCATAATTCCAAACTTGTAAAATACTTAACATAAATTGAAAAATTTATGAACATTATCTGCAATCATAAAAATGTTTTCTTTGGGGAATTATTTTCTCATAAATCCTTTATAATGGATTTTAATTAAAATTTGAATTATCCCACAAATATCCCCTAGGAGTGTCAAACAAGGTGCATAGTAAGGCCAATTGTCATGCACCCGGATACCCAAGGTCTATCATAAAACACATTGTTGGGTTTTTCACTTCTATAAATATCTGTTCCCTAACAATTTCTACATGTAGTATCCAAATATGGATGTATTTAATGGAAAATACACATAATATCTACATTTCACAAATTTTGCGATGTCCATATTTAATAATCTTTAAATTCTCTCATATGGTAGTGTTCTCTAATCACCATTTTAATAGATCATGTTTCCAAGGATTGTTCTAAAAATTACTCTAATACCAACTATAACTCCATATCCCTAGTGACCTAGAGTCAGTTTATTGTTATATAACATTGTCCTGATCAAAATTGACAATGTCTTGAAAGACATACCAGTTTATTAGACTTGGAACTACAAGATAAATACATAAGTTTTACATTACATTATGAAATGAAAAAACTATCTTTGTGTCTCCTTTTAACACGTTCATATCCCTTAGTCTATCCTTACAATTCAGTCATAATATACTTCATTTCATTCTGGAAAAGATATAATAAAAGAAATGGGTGAGCCAAAAATCTCCATATTAATAACAATATAATATAAACTATCATAAATATAAATAATCTTTTAAGGAAACGTATATGATAATATATAATCCATTTAAATAAAAATGTCAGCATTATATGGAAAATATAAATAAAATAATTATATTTACATATTAACATAGATATTCTACTAGTCAAATAATCACATGTAATATCAATAGTTAATCTCATAATGATGAAATAAATAATGCTAGACATCCTAACCACATAGTCAGGGCCTTGTTCCAATACTAAAAATAGAAATATTGTCAATGCCTTGTGAGAAGACACTAGTTTTTTCTCATGAGACATATGATGCATCGAGGGTATATAGAGGGCCTTAACCATCAAAGACTACAATTTATGCATTCCTCATAGGAATGGGGTGATACATAACATAAACATTCTTATTAAACTATCTTACGAAATGTTAATACTTTTATAAAAAACCATCAATGACCTAAAAATATAACATCCATAGTTAAAAATATAAAAAATCTATCAATACTATATTGAATATTGTATCATAATAAATTAACTTCAATTAAGTATAAAATTCAATAATAGATGTTGACACAGATGAAATTAATCAAAAAACTATTTGACTGAAATATATATTTCTACTTTGAAATCATTTAAAAGTATCATAATTATAAAATAAGACATTTATTTTGAAAATAATTTTGATATATTTTATGGGAATATTTAAAGGTGTTATAATAGTGGAAAATAGACGAACTTATCATATAAGTTAAAAAATATTATTTCATTAATTTTCCAAAAAGGTAACAAAGGACCTTGATAGGAAAACGTCAGAAATATTCCATTTGAAACATTTTATAAAAATGTAATACGAGGGTATAAATTAATGTAACCCATAGTCTATGAAATTCATTAAATTTTTTATATACATTTTTAAGAAACATGTATATCATTGATAAAAATGTCTCATAGATACTTACTTATAAACAACCTCGGATAATAAAGAGATTGTAAAATTAAGCCTTAAGGTGTACCTTTTCCTTATTTGAGGGTATTTTAACCTCGTGTATAATAGTTAAATAATTTTTACTAAATTATAAATTAACCAGATAGTTAAATATGATATCATATATTATCCTCTAATATTTATTTGTTAACAATGATTTAGTTGTATCATAGTTCCGAGTGTTAACTGATTCATTTTACATTATACGTAATGTGCTTTAATTCATGTTTGTTATGGATAGTATGTATTTGATTCATATCCAAAATGATATTACGTTCTTCAGCATTATTTTTTAATCATAAAACAAAAATTATTCTTGAATGGTTATAATGGGAAATGAAATTTGATCGCGTTGTAGAGATGATATTTCGTGCGTACGTATGAGGAAAAATATAATTTTATTGATGGTTAAATAGTATGGAATTGGATGCAATATTATATATATATAATAATTATCGCGTTATACATTTTATTCAAATCAATTATACTCATTATTATACCAATCAAAATAATGAAGTGTTGAATAACAATCTACACCATGACGTGGAGATGGTAAGCTATATGTACACACGTATGGTGACTTTATCATTAATAGGATCGATAGTATAATGAATATAGTTGGACCATATTTATAATAAAATTACAGTATGTATAGTGTACTAGAGCTATTATTTTAGAATCTAAATGATATAGAATAAGGATGTAGAATAAGAAAATAACATTGAATGAGGTGATAAAAATTATTATCTCTTCTTTGAGGGTGAAAGAGCCCAGATCATATTTTTAGGTATATCTTTTTTTATGGTTTTAATTGAGAAAATATGGATTTTCAAGAAATTTCAAGAGTACACGTTGTGTACCTATAAGTACACGTCCATTACGCTACTATCGCAGGTGATTGGGTACATGCCATGTAATGGCTGAGCACATGACCTTGTGGGGTGACCTAAAGACCGCCAAAAGAGGAGGCTAGTTAAAGAAAGTACACAACATGTAACCTTGAAGAACATGCCATGTATTTGATTGTTTTTACATTAAATGGACCAGGGTAGCGTCTTACTGAATGAACACCCTTATTATCTATCTGTCTCATCCAAGATCGAATGACATAACCATTTCATCTCTGTGCCCTCGACTCATCGTCCATTCTTGGAATAGAACTCTATCTGTTGAGTAGAAATAACATATTTGAGTTCTTCCTTCTTTTAGAACCATATCTCTTGATTTCTCATATTTCACGAAATATCATCGGTTGAACATTTTTAGATTTTTTTAGATCTATGGTGTTAAAAAGTGATTCAAGGCCCAAGGCTCACGTATAGCGATAATACAACATCGAGGTGTGTTGTTTGTGCCTTTCCATTGTTAGTCTTTGAGTTATATATGAAATAGTTCCCAATACCCTTCTTCAAGGTATTACAGGTTTATGGTTTTTAGTGCTTTATTTTTCTTCTATTCCTTGTGTTCTTATGTAGAGGTTTTATGTTTGTAAATATGGTTATTTTCCTTTCTATGGATGTTTTTCCCATGTTATATTCATATTGAAAGTCTAGTCGGGCTTTTACTATAATGCTACTTTGTTTTCCATGACTAGTATTGTTAGGATGGAGTGAATTTTATCTGACATGATGTGATATGCTATAGACTGTTCAGCCAAGTATTTCCTGGGGTTTACATTGTCTTATATACAACGGTTGGGTAAGATTTATTTTCATAGGGATGTGGGAAGCTTGTGTAGTAGACCATATGAAGAATGGATGTTGATGGATTATCAAGAGTTCCTGATTACTTTTTGGTCAAAATACTATAGGTGGTATGGACATTGTGCTCCCTCAGAGTGTATATAATTTCCTCGTTACCATACCATAGGGGTAACTAGACATTTAGTTCTTCCTCATAGTTTCAATAGATACCGATACGAGATCACGAGGAGAATTGATGGTGATTGATTCCTCAGATAGTCTTTCCAAAAGAATAACTAGAGGGTTTAGATTGTGAGTAATTCCAGAGGGTTGCTTGTGATTATTTGGTTGAACCAGGTGTGTTAGGATGTGAGTACATCCCAAATTATTACCTTTGTTTGTTTGTTTCATAATTAAAAATTTTTATTTATATAATTAAAACTGGCAGATTTTTTACTTTTGGGTACATCCTTGTTTAATGCTTCTTTTTGATTATTACCTATCATATATATACTCACTGAATATTAGGCACATATATTTCGGTGATTTCCTATTATTATTTGTCTCACACCTTGTTTGGGTCATGATTTTTGGCCCAAAGAGATTATACTGATGAAGTTCTAGATAAGGGAAATCACCCTTCTACATCAGGTACTTGATTGATGTGGAGCTGGGGAGCACGAGACTAGGCCCCAGCTTGCGATAAAGTGGAGCTGTTTACTTTAGTTTCTATTTTAATATGGTTTTGAACTATATTCCAGCATTTTAACTTTTTTGGCTACTTTCCTAGACATATGTATCATGCATCATTTATATATGTTCTCTAGTTGTTTATTTCTTCTATCTTCCGCTGTTTACTTATTGCAGGTTATTGCAGCTTCCGCTAATGTTATCTATTTATTTATTTTTTGTTACTCTTCGAATAAGGGAATTATTTCCCCACTATCACAACCAAAGCCCTAATTTCTAGTCTTTAGCATCTGGAATTTGTGGAAATACCCTTGAGGCTAGGTGACAAACCGGGTACGGGGCACCTCTGGGCAGCTCTCGAAATCGGGACGTTACAATGTTATATTAGTGGAATTCTATTCTTCTGGACTTACTATTTGGGGCATATATCCTGGGATATGATGTAATACGTTATTGGTAATAAGTTTTTCCCTGTATTAGCTTACCCATGTACATGAAAAAGATAATTTACCAAAAATATTGCAATTTTTACGGGTTTGAAATTATTACACATGAAATTATTTCATTATTAAGTGATTCTCCTGTTTTGTACTATTAATGGTGATGTTATTGAGGTTCTATTTCTAATACCACCCTATTAGATGAGGGTATTCCATCTCAATAATCATATAGTGACATGATAGAGATCACATGTCATGCATTCTTACCATGCCATTTTGGGTGCATTATTGATTGCATGTTATTGTGATAGATGTTGTGCTATATATGTATGATGTTGTGATTGATGCCTTGATAGAATACTAGTTTTTTATAGTATATTAAATTGTGTAATGTTTCATTTTAATGGAATCCAAACATTGGTTCTTGAAGTGTTATGGGCCCACATGGATCATAATTTTGTTGATCATTACATTTTTTTTATGTTTGTATACGACATGTATAAGATGCCAAGCATTGATTCGCAGGGATTCTGGGCCCTCATGGATCAGAATTGTGAATATTAATGTTTATTTTTGTGTGTTATTGGGTTCTAGAGTTGTTTTTGAGGCTTATTGTCTAGAAAAACATTGAATGTCGGGTGTGTAATGATAAATAAATTTCATCTATTCTTTTGTTCAGGAAGGAATTGTTTTTCTTAAGTACACACTGTGTACGATATGTACACACTGTATAGTCCCTTACCATGTTACATTCTATGTGGGATGAGTCACGGGGTTGGGAAATCATTGATAGAATATGTCATTTACTTGAAATAAACATCGTGTGTATAGATTATGTGTCCATCTGTGTGACCATTGACACATGTGGATAATGGGTAGTTAGTACATGTCGTGTCTGGAACAAACACACCATGAAGAGTTAGACGAGTAAACAGCCATGTGACTAATAACACAGTTAAGTCAAGTTCATCTAGTACATGTTGTGTCTGGCAGAAACAATCCATGTAGTCTTGTTCTAGGAGAACCATGTGGGATAGTTTTGTTGAAGAACTCGGGAAGGGGAACAAAATTCAAGTACACATCATGTCTTGGAGGAACACTTCATGTGTATGGGGTGGTACAGGAACAAAATTGGAAGGAGTAAACACCCAAGTGAATTCCTAAAGGAACATTCCATGTAGGGGTTATACACTCCTTGTATCCCAATTTTGAAAATATTTAATTTTTACTTTCTCATGTTTTGTTCTTACACTTTTATGTTTCAATCCTTGATAATCTTAATCTATGGTGTGTGCTTGACCATGAAGTGTCGTGCCACTAAGGCTTCCTCTGATTGTATGCCAGTTACAGTGTATTGACCAGACACAGAATAAGGAAGATTTAGAACTACTAGAAGATCCTCCAGTTGTGCCGGTCTTGGAACCAACCTTTATCCCAGATACGTGTGCTGCTGCACATTTCCAATAGGGCTTCATGAGGTTCATGCTTACCTTCCGAGGAGTGCCACATCCTTACCCTTCTATGGTAGTGTTGACATGAGTTATCCAACAGTATAATCCTCCCACCATGATAGGGGAATGACGAGCTCAGGCTACAGAGTCGTGGTAAGGAGCCAGGTTATCTATTATCGAGCATCTATAGATGCCTCCAGATAAGAGGGTGATATTCTCTATGTATACACTTTAGGACTCTGCCATGATATGGTGGGATGTGATCTATCAGGAGGGACAACAATTGGTCATGTAATTGGATGATATACAACATGACTTATATGACTACATCTATCCAGAGACACTGAGGTCCGATCGATCGTAAGAGTTTATGAGTCTGGAGTAGGGTACTCTATCATTAATGTTGTATTCTTCTTTATTCACTGAGCTACAATGCTTCACACCCATTACGGTCTGTAGTAGGGTACTCTCTCAGTCATGTAGTATTCTTCATTTTAGGAATGTATTTTTTTTTTGTTTTTGAGAAAAATAGGATTTTCTGGAAATTTTAGGAGTTTACATCGTGTACTTATATGTACATGCCATTTACCCGGCAGCATGGGTGACTGTGTACTAACCGTGCAATGGCCGAGAACATTGCTGTGTGTGGTGACCTGAAGACCACCTAAATTAGAGGCCAGTAAATTAAAGTACATTCCTTGTACCGTAGTAGAACACTACATGAAATGTTTTCATTAAACAGACTTGGGTGGCATGTAATCAACAAAAAATCCTTCTTCGTCTTCTGTCTCATCCAGGAGAGAATGAGACCGTCGTTTCTTCTCCAAGCCCTTGACTCATCATCAGTTCTCTGAATCGAACTTTTTCAATTGAGTTATAATCACATTAGTGATTCATTCGTTCATCTAGAACCTCATTCCATGATTTCTCTTCTTTCGTGAGATTTAATCAATTGAACATTTTTAGTGTTTTCTTAGATCTATAGTCTTCTAGTGTGATTCAATGACCAAGACTCACATATATTGATAGTACAATGTCGATTTTGGTGGTTTGTGTCATTATATAGTTATTCTTTGAGTTATATGTGCAAAAGTGCCAAATACCTATGTTTAGAGAATTTCGTGTTTATGGTTCTTGGCCTTGTATTTACTTTCTATGCCTTGTGTGAATGAGTAGAGGGTTTATGACTATAAATAAGCTTATTTACCTTGATATGGATGTGTTTCCCAGGTTTTATCGATATTGACCATTTGGTCTAGATTTTCTTATTATGCTACATTGTTTTCCATTCCTATTATTTTTAGGATGGATTGAATGTTTTCTAACAAGTTGTGATATGTTGTAGACTATTATTCCAAGTAGATCATGAGGTTTAATTTGGCTCCCATACAACAGTTTTTCATGATTGATTTAAATAGGTTTGTGGGAACCTGGGGTAGTATACCATAGGGTGAATGGATGCTGAGGGCTTCTCCAAAGTGTTGGTTTACTTTTACATTGCGAGACCGTAGAAGGGATGGACTTTGTGCTCCCCATGAGTATCTATAGATTCCTAATTATGAGAAAACTGGGGGGATTGCACATTGATTTCTTCCATAGAGTGGCTATAGTTACTCATACAAGACCACAAGGGGAATTTATGGGGAGTTCTTCCTTACATATTCTTCGCTAAAGTTGAATGAGATGGGTTTTACTCTTTGTACTTCCCAGAGGGTTTCTTGGGTTTATTTGGTTGAACTATAGGGGATAAGCTATGAGTACTTCTCAGAGGGTTACTTATATTTTTTGGTTGTGTAAAAAATAAATGAAAATGGAATTAATTGAAACAATAAGCTTGTTTAATTTTAGGTACATCCTTGTTTACATCTTCTTTTTGTTTAATTCCTGATAATATATTCATTGACTTGATAGGCATATATATTTATGTGGTTTCAAACTAGGATTCATCTCACACTGTATTTGGATCATGCTTTTGGGACCAAAAATATTATATTATTGCATGTCTAGATAAGGGTATGAACCCTTCTACTTCAGGTACTTGATTGTTGTGGAGTTGGGGAGCAAGGGACCAAGATGAGGCTTGCAATGATGTAGAGTTGTTTACTTTCATTCCTTTTGTACTACGGTTTAGTACTATATTCCCACATTGTTTCATGTTTTGATTATTTTCTATAAATATATGTCATGCATCATTAATATATGATCTTTAATTTTTTATTTTTTCATTCTTATTTTGTTTAATTATTTAATGTTATTGTTGCTTCCTCTATTAAAATCTGTTTATTTCTGCTGCATTACTCTTAAAATAAGGTCATATGTTCCCCTCTATCACACCTAATCCCATCACTACTCATCTGCAGCCTCTAGAATATGGGGAAATGCACTTGATTCCATATGACCAACCAGGTATGGGGCACCTCTGGAGCACCTCTAGGTGGCTCCCAGAACCGGGACATTACATGGTGGATCATTTTGATTTGAAAAATTGGGAACCATATGATGGATTTCTGATCATTGTAAGGCCTATATGGTTAAGTGAGGGTATTTTTGGGGAGATTTATGTAGGGTTTGGAAAAACCATATATCTTTTTAGGTGGAAATTTAAGTGAAGTGAAAGTTCCATTTTATAAGAGATGTGATCGGTTCTTTAGGAAAAGCTTGAAATATTAATTTATTATAAACATATTTTCTGTTTATAATATCTCCAAATGGATTTATATCACGGTCAATAAGGGTTTGATTCATAACTATCTCACACAATAGGTTTTATAAATTTTTATGCCACCATATTAACCTTATTGTTTCGATTTAACCCTTAGTTAAATAGTTTACTTTTACCATGTATTCTTTTATTTTTATACTACATGGATAATATATTTACAATAAAATGACAAGATAACATAAAGTGGTTCATTAATGACATATATAGAATTATCTAATTCATTTTTAGGAATCATATATTTTGAAGACAATTATATAATTTAATAAAATAATATTTATTTTAAAAACTCATTTATGTCAATTTTGACACTATTTAGAATTTGGTTTTTGCAAAAGTCATAAGAACGTGATTCTTTTGAAACAAATACATTGAATCAAACCTAAAAATTCATATTCAGCTATAAAATTCTTATATGGTGTAAAAGGTTCAATTTAATTTTTTTTAATATTTATAATATCAATGATTATAATATTTCTTTAATAAGGTAATGACTACTTCATCATTGTGTCAAAAATAAATTTGATTATTTAATGTATAAATATTATAAAAAAATACTTTGAATAAGAAAATATTTTAATCTTTCTAATTAATATTTATTGTTTTATTTATTTTAAGTATAACCATATATTAAAAATAGTTTAGTTATTAAAATTTGAATATAACAATTTTAACTCTTTTTAAATAAAATATAATAAATGTACTAATCTAATACATGTGGATCAAAATTGATCATAGTTTTGTCATAAGGATTATTTATGATGATATACAGTTATCCAATATAATTAAGACATGTTCTGGGGTAATCTTATATTATTATAATTTTATTTTTCCAATAATTACCATATTTACAATATACTATGGTAAATAAAATTCAAAAGATACCATTAACCAAAAAATTTCATCCTATTGAACCACATTTTACATACTGATAACAATCGTGTCTCTCAGATTTTTTAAATTCAATTCACCTAATTAGGAAAATTACATTTTATGAAAATTTTCAAATGTGGCAAGATTTTAGGAAAAAGACGTTAACACGTTAAATTATATTATATAGATATATAATCTTAAAAGAAAATAAATCCAATGAAATAAATTGGGCTAATATAAGAATTATGTATATATTTTAACATTAAAACAAACTTAATTAAAATTTAATTATTTAATGAAAATGTCGGTTTGAAAAAATAATGCTGTGTTTTTTAATTATTCATCAGTAAATGAATGTTTTCATAAAAATACCAAAAATTAACCTTAATATAATATTGATATTCTGATTCCAAAATTGGATTCCATTTCGAAAAATTAAATTTATTAAATTTCAAAAAGTGGGCATTACTATTTATACTGCTTTCTAAATAGCTATTTTGATTGGTTATGGTGTGTTAGAACTTGAATCTGCCTACAACACAAGTTATTGTATTATTCAACGATAAGAGTATTGTGGAATTATTGGGAGGTACTTCTTCCCTCCTTTAAAAAATTTCATCCTCGAAATTTCAAGAATATTAATGCATAAAATTATTCGAGTGGTTCTTCATCATAGGTTCCTTAGGATCCCATGTTGCATCTTCTATTTTATGGTTTTTGAAAATAATATTAACAGAAGTGTCATCCATTTTTTCAACACAATTTCTCTTGTATCACGAATCTTGATAGGCTCTTCACAATAAGACATATTTTTTTCCAGTTTTATTTTTTTCATAGGTGCATATAATCATTAGGTTTGGAATGTAATTTCTCAACAGTGATACATGGAACACATCATGATCTTTTGAGAGATGTGGTGGCATTTCCAAACAGTAAGATAAAACTCCTATTTGTTCTTGAATTATGAAAGGTCAGAAGTACATGGGATGTCATTTAACGTTATTACTGAATTTTATGACACCATTACAAGGAGATACATTAAAAAACATTATCATCCTCATCGAATTCCGAATACTTCCTTCTATTATATGCATTACTCATTCCTTACTTTGATCTGCTTCGATGTGGGTAGGGATTATCCTCACCTTTCTTGTGGTTTCCCATATCCATTCTGGGTCTAAAAGTCTTCCTTCACTAACATCATCCCAACAATTAGGCGTGCAAAATCACCTTCCATATAACGTTTCATGTGGTGCCATAAGAATACTTCAATGGAATATATTGTCCAAGGAATATTCTTCCAAAATTAAATACTGACCCATATTCTTTTAAGTTCAGGTGAGAAGAATCTACACATGTCTTATAAGGTTTGAATTGTCCATTATGATTATCCATTAGTTTGAAGATGGTAAGTAGTACCCAAACGATGTTTAGTATCTAGGACTTTTTGAATACTTTTCTGGAATCCTGTGGTGAAATACGGATCACGATCAGAAATAATCTATAGGGGTACACCATGATGTCTTAAAACTTAAATAATATATATTCTTTCTAAAAAATCATGTGGAAAATAATATATTATATCCAGAAAATGTGCTGACTTGGTTAAATTATCAAATAAGACTCATATTTCATCATTCCTTCTAGGAGTCATTAGTAGCCACATGACAATGTCCTAAATAATATCATCCCATTTCCACTCAGGTATGGGAAGAAGTTGCATGATTCATCTAGGAGGTTTTCTTCCAACCATCACATATTGAAAAACCATACACCATGACACATAATCAGAAATATTCATCTTCATGTTGTCCCCCAAACCAAATTCCATAATATATTGATACATCTCAGTGATACCATGGTGTATAGAGAAATTGGAGCAATGAGCATCATCCAACGATTCCATTGTTTGATCAGGTATGTCGAGAACACATATCCTCCACCCAAATTTCAAAACTCCATATTAAAATACAAAGACAATCAATCACCCATCAGTCATAGCATAATTTTTTTTGAAATTCATCATCATCAGTATAAAAACTTTTTATACTTTCTAGTAAAGATGGTTTGTAAACCTTTTACAAAATTATTGATATCTCACCTTCCATGATTATTCCCATATCCATCTTTACTACAACCATAAACATATGATCACTTTCAAATCCCATCCAGTTCAAGAACTACATGATACATTCTGATCAAAGAATATATACCCTTATTTTCCATCAATATGTGGTACTGTATTATACAATCATAATCCTTGAGTAGTTCAAGACATCTTATTTTACAAATATTGATTTCTTTCTCTGATAAAATATATTTCAAAGTCTTTTGATCAGAATATATATCACATTTACTACCATAGAGATTGTGTCACCTAATCATTAGATAAATGATTACATCTTCTAAGTCAAGATCATGAGTAGTATAGTCTTGTTCTTGAATATTTTTTTTGTCGTGATTCATATGAAATAACTCTACCATTCTGCATAAGGAAACAACCATGTCCTTAATTTGAAACACCACTATAAATAAAAAACCAATAATTCCACCATGGTAGAGTCAATATGATCATTTATTAATATTCTATTCAATTTTTCTATACATTATTTACACTATTTTAAGAAAAAAAATTAACCCATTTACATGTGATCTTTGTTAATGAGATAGCCTATTGGGAAGAATTCTGTATGAAATTCTGACAATAACCTGCTTGACCCATAAATCTATGTACTTCAGTTATACTCTTCAGTGCAGGCTATTCATTGATTTCTATTGTCTTTGAAAATTCCATATAGATTCGATCTATAGAGTCAATATGGCCATGAAAACCAATTTCTTGAAGGTAGAATTCACATATGATTAACTTACCATATAATTAATTTCATCTAAGAGTATTCAGAATAGTAAGCAAGTAATTTTTTAATCTTCATAGAATTTGGAGTATGACATGATATCATCATTAAATACCACTAAAAATTAATCAATTAATTCCCAAAAACCCCTATAAATTATATCCATAAAAATAGAAGGTTCATTAGTCAGTTCAGAAGGCAACATTGTACACTCATAATTCCAATACCTAGTTTGAAATGCTTCTTTTGGAATGTCTTCTCTCCTCATTCCCATCTAATGATATATAGATTAAAGTACAATATTGGAAAAAAATTGAGACCACTGATATTGATAGGATAAATAATCAATGTGTTATAGGAGATACATGTTATTTATTTTTATATCACTGATTTCCCTATGGTCAATGTAACAACCCAATATTTCATAGTATGTTATATCATTAATGTAATTAAATAGCTTGCGCTACATGCAACACCGAGTTCGAGAGAACCATAACATATTAATCAAACCATTAAAAAAGTAGTTATGAATATTATTAAATTAAATTTGAATATTTTATACTATATATAATTTTGACATCCATATTATGTGTTTCAATGACATAATATAAGAATAAATTCAATTTTTCGGATAATATAAGTATATTTCATAAAAATGCTATTTTACCTCCTTTTAATGGTGAACCCTTTTTAAAACCAATATTTGAAACATTTATATATTCAATTTATTGAAATTAAATTTTTATTTAGAAGTGGGACATAAAAATGTAGTTTAGATAAATGGTTGGAACATTTCTGATAACTTTCATATTTTGATAAATAGTGTAAATTACTAAGTTATAATTAAATACATATTTTTTAATCAAAATAATTTAAAGTGATAAATTATGCATTTCAATGGTTTGTTTGTATAATTAGATTAAAAATTTATCATTTAATACAATCTTGGTCATTTCATTAATTTCAGATTTAAATTTTACATAAACACATGTCAATCTTTTGATAGTTATTATTTCTTAAAAACATGCTATTTGTTTTGACGATGGAAATTAATTTTAAATTAATTAATAAAACATCTATGTTATAAATTTGGTAAAATAGACATCATTTTTGATTTCAGAATATCAAATATATGTTAGGCATAATATTTTTTATTTTTCAGAAAAAACATCAATTTATGATGAATTGTAAAACCCCTAAGTAGTAGTTTGAAAATTGACCTTTTCATTTAAATGAAAACATACTGCATCTTTCAATTGAATTTTTGAAATCTAACATACATGGTTTTTATTAGTTAGAAAAATGTTTTTCAATAAGATGAAAACAATTTTTGGTGAATAGTAACTTTTGAATATTATTTACCACGGTTAAAGTTAAATAGAGTAATTCAAGGTAAAATATATTATAATAATACAAAATTATGTTAACACTTTTCCTAATATTATTGGATGAGTCATGACCAACTGTGGGAATCTTTTAGTCGATTTTTGGACCTCATGTATTCACATAAGAATGATAATGTGACTTTAATTTAATTAAGATAAAGTAAAGACAAAACTGACACAAACAAATAACTTGTAGTATATTAATTTTTACATGGTTTAATATAAGTCATATTTTCGACTATAAATAATCATTGGAATGATTAAATGATTTCCTACATTATGGTATATTTTATATATAATTTTTAGTCACCATATAAATTAATCTATTTATGACACAATAATGATGAAGTATTTACCTCATTAATAAATGATTTAAATTAATATGATTATTAAATCTAAAATAATATCCAAAACCTATCCAATTATTATTTGAGGATTTTATATAGAAAATTATTCATCTTATTATAGAGTTTAATTAGTTTTGGAAATTTTTAAACTAATAATAATTTTATAATAAAATAACATTTCCAAGCATTCCTAAAGAGCCCCTCCTCTCCCTCATAAAAAGACACCACTTATAACTCATTCATTACTACTATAAAGCCCCTCGGATCATCTAAACCCTTCCCAAATAAGATCTAAATATCCCTATATTCTTCCTAGAAATATTACCTTAGGCAGAAGTCACTTCTAGAAGTTTGTTTGGTTCAAACCAAAGGGAGTTTCCCAAATTAATGGTATTGGTTTATCTTAACTTATTTTCTTTTATTTTACTTCTCCAACCCAAAAATATTATTATTACATTATATTATAAAAACACCAGTATCCTCAATATACTAGTATTTTGTAATTATAATTATTTGAACTACATTTACACACACCTCCATCTAATGCGTAAAGAACATATTGTTTCAGTGGATGGAAAACTAACACCTCACGAAATGATGATTGTTCAATTATATCCTACTGCTTCTCATGGTGGACATTATAATGGAACTATATTTATATATTATATATATTAAGTAAATTTTTTTATGCTTCTATATTTTCCATTTATATAATTCTTGTATGGTTTCCATAATGGGTAAAATGGGATAATTTCATTTGAGGAAGTGAGGACTAACACCCCCTCAAAGTGATATGACTCGTTAATTCATTATGTGGGACGTATAAAGGATGGAGTTAACGATATTATATATTATATTATATAGGAATTATAATATACCTATGTTTCATTATGTGTTAATTCCCTTAAAATACAAAATAGTAATAAAAGCAGAGTTCATGAGTACGTACGGATTACCATCTCCAGGAACGGTGAATTTCATTTCATATCACTAAATTTTATGTAATATTATAAATTTATAAATATAATATATATAATATATATATATATATGATATTTAAATCATGAATATCATTTTGGAGAAAATGATCTTTTGACCACATGGACACTTTTTAATTATAATAAGTTCATTTTTGACTCAAGATCTAAACATCGATAAAATATCGAATATGAACTCAGATAATTAACTAATTTGTATCACAAAGTTATAAATGATATAAAAGTAATAATAAACCTGAAAAATGTTCTTAGTCAAGTATAAATTTACTTATGTTTATTATTCAAGATGAAAAAGGACTAAACAAGACAAGTCAGACATGAGATAAGGGGTTTTTTATCTCACTATTAATTCTGTGAGATTTCAATTGTTCACCACTTATTGCATGTGGTGTATTGTGTACTACCATTTGATATATATTATAATTATTATCTTTATATTCATGGTATTATATGAATGATTTGGTGTTTATTAAATTTTGTTCATATGACTCGATTGATTAAAACGAGTTATGGGTGAATTTTACAATCTCTTTATTATCCTAGGTTTGTTTTACATGAGTAACTACTGGGACATATTTATGATCCATGTCTATGTTTCATAAAGTGGATTTCAAATGTATTATTTTAAGGAAATTTTTACATAAAAATAATTTCAAATGTTTTAATGATTTATTCTTCAAAACCATTATCATTAATGTCCATGTTTCAAATTGGTTTTATGGATTTTTTATATGGACTTGAATGTTTTTAAAATTTTCATTCCTTTCAAAAGTTTCAAAGTGGTATGGGACACTTTGATTCAAAAAAATCGTTAAATGTCTTCCTTTTCAAATTGGGTGACATTTAAATGTTTTTATGAAAAAAATATATTTCTGGAAGGGTTTTTTACAAATCATTTTCAAGTATATCAACATCATTTTATTGATATTAAACTTGTTTGATGTTGATTTATTATGATAAAAATTTTCCATATTGTATTAAAGATTTTGTGATATTTTTATACTGTGGATGGGTTATTTTTATGCCATTCATGATTTATGGTTAAAGTATTTACATTTTGTATGCTACTTTTAATATGTATGTTTATGTTATATTTAAACCCCTTCTTAAGATGAATGTGTTGGACTAGTATGTTATCTCATTAATGTAATTGAATATCTTGCGCTACATGAAACACCGAGTTTGAGCACACCACAACTTATTAAACTAACAATTTAATAAGTGTTTATGAAAAGTATTAAATTCATTTTGAATCTTATATTAACTATATAATTTTAACATCCATATTATGTTTTTCGAATACATAATATAAGAACAAATTCATTTTTTTCTAATACAATAAGTGTGTTTCAAAAAAATGATATTTTACCACCTTTTAATGGAGAACCCTTTTTAAATCCAATAATTAACACTTTTTTATGTTGTAATTAATGAAATTGAATTATTCTTTATAAGGGGGACATAAAAATATTGTTTGGATTAATTTTGGAACTTTTATGATCACTTTCATATTTTGATGAATAGTGAAATATACTATGTTTTAATTAAAAAAAAATTAAATCAAAATAATTTATATTGATAACTTATTCCATTGATTGGTTATTAAATATAATTAGAATCCCTTTTTATCATATAATACAATTTTGGTCATTATAAGTAATTTCAAATTTAAATTTGACATAATCACATGTCAAACTATTACTAGTTATTGTTTCTTAAAAACAGGCTATTTGTTTTGACAATTGGAATTAATTTTAAATTTATTAATGCTGAATATATGTTTTTAATTTGGTAAAATAGACATTATTTTTGAATTCAAAATATCAAATATATCATAGGGGGAATATTTGGTATTTTTCTGAAAAAATCAAATTTTGATGACTAGTAAAACCACTTTGTAGCAGTTAAAAAACTGAATTTTTCATTTATATGAAAATTTACCTCTTCTGTGGATTGAATTTTTAAAACTTGACATAAATGGTTTTTATTAGTTTTAAATTTTTTTTCAATAAGATGAAAATAATTATTGGTGAATTGTAACTTTTGACTTTTATGTATCGAGGTTAATGATCAATAGAATAATTAAAGGTAAAAAGAATATTATAATAATATAAAATTACCTTAAAACTTGTCCTAACCATTTTTTATGAGTCATGGCCGACCATGGGAATATTTGTGTCATTATTCGGACCCCATAAAGCCACTTAAAAGTGATAATTACTCTTTTTTTATTAACATAAAGTAATGACAAATATGACATTAACAAATATCATTTAGTATATTAAATTTTACATAGGGTAATATAAGTCACATTTTCAACTATAAAAAGTCATTATAGAGATTAAAATATTTCCACCTTTATGGTATTTTTTATATAATTTCTACACATCATATAAATTAAATTTTTTATGACACAACAATAATGCTTTATTGACCTTATTGATGAATGATTAAAATAAATAAGATTATTAATTTTAAAACAATATCAAAAACATAGATAATTGTTATTGGATGATTTTATTTAGAACATTAGTCATCGTATCTTTGATTTTAATGAGTTTTGGTATTTTTTAAGCTGATAATAATTTTATAATAAAATAATATTTTTAGACATTCCTAAAGAGCCCCTCATCTTCCTTCAAAAAAGACACCACTTCTAACTCATTCGTCACATGTCTCAAGTCCCTTGGATCGACCAAAACATGCCCAAATAAGTTCTCATTATCCCTATCTACCACCTAGAAGCCTTAACTTATTCAGAAGTCACTTCAAGAAGTTCGTTTGGTTCAAACCAAAGGTAGTTACCGAAATTAAAGGTAGTGGTTTCTCTTAACTTCTTTTTTTTATTTTACTTATCCAACCCCTAAACCCTTTTTATTCCTTTATTGAATAATAATGACAGTATCCTATATATTCTATGATGTTTTTATTAGATGTATTTGAACTACACTTACAGACTCATCCATCTAATGGGTAAAGAACATACTGTTTTAGTGGATGGAAAACTAACGCCTCACGAAACGATGATTGTTCAATTATATCCTACCACCTCTCATGGTTTCCATTAAGATAGAAGTGTATTTATATATGATATTTATTATGTTTATGTTTTTTTAAGCTTTTGTATTTTCTATTTATATAATTACATTATGATTTCCATTATGGGTAAAAGGCGATAATTTCATTTGAGGAAGTGCAGACTACTGCCCCCTCAAAGTGATATGACTTGTTAATGCATTTTGTGGGACATATAAAAGAGGTAGATAATAATATAATATATGATATTATACTGGAATTATAATATAATTATGTGTAGTTATGTTTTTATTCCATTGAAATTAAAAATATAAATGAATGTAGCATTCATGCGTACGTACGACTTACCGTCTCCATGAATGGTTCATTTCGTTTCTTATCTCCAAAAGATATGTATTTTTATAAATACATATATATACTGGATATATAATATATATATGATATTTAAATCATGTATATCATCTTGGATAAAATGGACATTTGACCACATCATAAAATTATAATTATAACAAGTTCATTTTTTACTCAAGTTGTGAACATTTAAAAAATATCTAATATGAACTAAAATAATTAACTAATTGTTATAGAAAGGTAATAAGTGATATAAAAGGAATAATAAACATTAAAAATGTTCCTAATCAAGTAGAAATAAACATATGCTTATTATTCAAAAATAACGAGGATCATACAAGATAAGTCGGACATGAGGTAAGGGGATTCTTATCTCACTTTTAATTCCGTGTGATTTCAATTGTTCCTCACTTATTGCATGAGGTGTATCTTGTGCTTCCATTTGATATATATTATCATGATTTTATTTATATTCATGTTATTCAGTGAATTATTTGGTGGCTATTATCTTTTGGTCCTACGACTCGATTGATTACAACGTGGTAAGGGTTAATTTTACAATCTCGTTATTATCCGAGGTTGTTTTTAAGTGGGTAACTACTGGGACATATTTATTATCCATGTCAATGTTTCCTAAAAGAGTATAAAAAGGTATTTTTTTAAGGGACTCTTACTAAAACATCATTTTAAATGTTTTAAAGATATATTCTTTAAAATCATTCTCATTAATTTTAATGTTTTCAAAATGGATTTATGGATTTATTTATATGGGCATGAATTTTTTTAAAATACTAATTCATTTAAAAAGGATAAATGTGGGATGGGATAGATTGATTCAAAAATTTCATTAAATGAGTTATTTTTTAAATTGTGTGACTTTTTTATGTTTTTATGAAAAAATAAATATTTCTCACCATGAGTTTTAAAAATCAATTTCATCTATATCAACAACATTTGATGGATTTTAATCATGTTTGATGTTTATTTATTATGCTAAAAATATTCCATATTATATGGAAGGTTTTTTGATATTTTTTTCTGTGGATGATATATTTCTATGCCATTCATGGTTTATGGTTAAGGTATTAACATATCGTATGCATGTATTAATATGAATGTTTATGTTATATTTCTACCTTTTCATAAGATGATTGTGTTGGACTAGTATGTTCTGGTTTGGGGACCAATAAAAGTATGCCCTCTGGGTTGGGGTCCTATTTCTGTAGACCCTCCATGTTAGATTCTTGTTATAGAGGCTCTCTCTATTGAAGTTTGGTTAGAGAGGCTCTCTGGGTTGGAGTTTGGTTACAGAGGCTCTCTGGATTGGTGTCTTATTACAGAGGCTCTCCGGGTTGGAGCCTGGTTACAGAGGCTCTCCAGGTTGGGGTCTTGTTATAGTTAGCCCGTACGTCCTGGAACGAGGCCCTGACATAGAAATTAATGTTTAGAATTATGTATTCCATCATTATGAAAGTAGATATTGATATTTCATGTGATTATTCGACTAGTAGAATATCCATGTGAATAAGTAAATGAAATAATTTGATTTTATATTTTCCATATTATACTGATGATTAAATTTAAAAGGATTTTGTTTATGTATTATAACTTGCCTTAAATGATTATGCTTATGTATGAAATATTCTACTATATTATTATCCTTACTGAGAATATGAGGTCACCCATTTATATTTTTTATTTTCCCCAGGATTCCAAGAAGTGTATTATGATTGATAAGCGAGGTTAAGCTAGGGGATTAATGGAATTATCAAATGATCATTGATTTTGTGTTTTATATTATAATGTCTCATGTAATGTTCTTTTATGTAATCTATTTTCCTAGAAGACTAAACTGATCGGTCGTTGAGGACCCGATTCCTTTTAACCATGCTACTTTATTGAAATAATGCATTGACTCCCATAATTGGGGTTAGGGTGTTACAATCAATGCACAACCTAAAAGATCAATTGTTCTTCTAAACATAAAGAATAGGGGCTCCCCATTGAGAAACATTAGGGAGAATAAATACGTTGTTATTCAATTCTTCTAGTTGTTTCCTTAGTTCCACTAATTAAACTATGTCCATTCTATAAGCGGTCTTCGATATATGCTTTGAACCATTAACTTAGTCAATGGAAAAATCAGATTCTCATTCTAGAGGGTGTCCCGATAAATACTATGGAAACACATCAACATATTATTTCACAATAGGTACATCCTCTATTTCAAAATTCATTTCCTCACACATATTTATTTTACTCCCTTTCTTCCCAATAATTGAATATATTAGAGATATAGGAGGTGGATCTATTTGAGAATCAAATGGCAATGTTTCTTCTATAAATATAAGGGATTTCTTATCATCATAAAAAATTGTATCCTACATATTATTACAATTTTTTTCCCATCATAGTCTAAAATCTGATCCTTACCAAGGATTATATCAAATTCATTCACAGGAATGACAATAAAATCTGTAGATAAAGAACAGTTTTCTACCATATTGATAACTGATTTAAAAAACATTGGTGCAATGATACATCACTTAAGATATTTTACATAAAACCCCATAATTATGTCAAATTGTAAATATCTAATTTTACTAGAACACTAGGAATATATGATAGAATATAATGATCCAGAACCAAATTTATAATTTGATAATTTTGAGGAAGTGATTAATATACCTTCCACCGAGTCATTGGGAACATCAACCTCATCAGTTGTGATCATATATGCTTGGACTTGGTACCTTTTCCTTTTCTGTGGAATATTTCATTCATAATTAGAAAATTAATTTTAATAATTCCCCATTTCATTAAAAATGTATCATTAAACATTGACATCCTCTTTCTTCTCCTTGTAATCAAGAGTTTAGTGCCCTTTTTCTCCCAACATGTAAGAAACTCATATCCCGTATATGCCTGTACCAAGGTGATTCATCCCAAAATTTCTACAATATGTAAATTCAATATTTTACTTTTCCACTTATTTCCTTTTCTAGAGTGTTTAACATATATATTATTCTTTTTCGTCACATTAATGGCATAAGTCTTATAGAATTCAATCTCTATCATGATAGCACATGAGACAATATCTTTGTATGAGGAGAAAGATTATGACAATAATTATCCATGGGGAAATGGTATTAACCCATTAAAGAATAAATAAATCAATCTTATTGGTTTATGTATATAATCTACAATATTCCATGTTATCCATGTAATGTTAACCTCATATATTATGACATTTTCATCCTCCTTTTACCTTAGGCTCAAATATTGGATTTCTATGTTTGCAAGATGTTCATGTGGAAATTATTTTTCTAATAAGATATTTTTAAACTCCATCCATTCCATATTTGATACTTATTCATCCTCATTTGTGTTTTTAATTAACGACCACCATTGATCTGCATTTCCAGAGTGGAAAAAAATGGACATGACTCATTTTTCCGTTTCACTACTCCCCAAAGCAATGAATATTTTCTCTACGGAAATTATCCATTTTTTATCTACAAATTGATTTGTAGTCCAATTTAATTTTGGTGGTGGTTTCCTCATGAAGTGGTCTAACATTTATCCTTCACGTTTTGGATTGGGGTGCTCCATATGAGTAAGATTATTCATCATAACATGAGTGAGTTGTCCTTGTATGGTTTTAAGATGTTCAGCACTAGTTGCATCACCAGCTCCATTATAATTATCTTCAATATGAGGGAAATCCTTTATTATTGTTACATGTGTTGATATAATTTTATTTCCTTCAACTAGGTTCCATTTATAAATAATTCCATACGCTAGATTAGATTATGAAGTGCAATGCATATTTCCAATCTTGAAAAATACTTATCATGAATTGAATAATTTATTAATATTTTCCATAATCATAAAAAAAATTATTTGGGGATGTATTTACTAATTAATCCTTCATAACGATTTCTAGATAAAATGTGAAATTTATCATGAATATCCCCTGGGAGTGTCACACTAGTTGCGTAGTAAGACCTGTTGTCATGTACCAAGAAACAACGTGTCAATATTAAAACACTTTATTGGAATTTTAACTCCTAGGTACAGCTGTGTCATAACGATGTCCACATGTAGTATCCAAAAAGGGATGTATTACTTTTAAGACCCACATAATATCTACTTTTCCAAATTATTCATATGACCTTCTATACTAATCCTCAAAGTCTATCTTTAGGTAATGTCTTTTCATTAGGATTTTTCTAAATCTATTTTCAATGCTTTGTACTAAACATGACTCTGATACCAAATGTAATGCCCTATCCCTAGTTACCCAGAGTAAGGGAATTATTACATAACATTGGCATGATCACAAGAGATAGTTGAACCCTCCATATAAGTTCAAAAAACAACAATTCCTCTAATTTTAGAGAAGTTCATAAAGGACATAGTATGGAAAACGATGTAAAGATTCCATTAAATTTTTTTAACTAATTTAAAACAAAGGTATAAATTATATTAAACCATATTCTAGGGAATTTTAGATTTTTTTGAAGTAAGTTTTTAGGAAACATCGATTTTTATGATAAATAATTCCTAGTAGTTACTTACATATAAACAACCTCATATAATAATGTGATTTTAATATTAACCCTTACATTGTACATTAACTTATTAAAGTGTAATTTAACCTCTTGTATAATGGATAAATAAATTTTACTAAACAAGAAATGAACTAGTTACATAAATATGATATTATATATGATCCGATAATATTTATTTGTTTATAATATTTCAATAGCATCATTGATTCAGCTTTTAACTGATTCATTTTCTATTATATGTTTTGTTACGTATGTAATGTTTGTTATGGATATGATGTATTTGATTCACATCTAAAATGATATTATGTTCCTGAAAATTATCTTTTTGTCATAAAATGAAAATTAATTTTTAATAGTTATGATGGGGAATGAAATCTCATCGCGTCGGGGAGATGGTAAACTATACGTACACATGAGCGACAATATCATTCCATATATGGTGAAATAGTATTTAAATCGATAGTATATTATATATACAAAATCATTATGATGTTATATTTATTATTTACATCAATTATACTCATTATTATACCCATCTAAATAATGAATTGTTGAATAACAAACTACTCCATGACGTGGATACGGTAATCTATACATATGCACGTATGGTGACATTATTATTCATAGGATGGATAGAATAATGAATATAGTCGTACCCTATTTATAAAAATATATCAATGTTTATAAGGTACTCTATTTATTATTTTATTATGGAAACAAACTTGAAAGAGGATGTATATAAATATAATAATATTGAATGTGGGGATAAAATAATTACCTCTTTTTAGGGTGCATCCTTTTGATATGAAAAAATGGATCCGTAAGTTGGTTATATGATCAATTTAAGGCCTCTAAGAAAAATTTTTGTAAGTTGGTAGGATATTGTTTAAGGGGATGCATTATCCAAATAGATTTTTATGATGTAATTTAAGAGAAGGGTAGTTTATCATTTATAATAGAGGTGAGGGAGACATTAAGAAAATAATGAAATATTAATTTATTATAAACATGTTTTCGGTTTCTAATAGCTCAAAATGGATTTATTTCGAGGATAATATGGTTATGGGTAGAAAAGATCACAACTAATGGGTTTTATAAATGTTTAGGTAACCAAATTAACATTATATTTTTTATATAACCCTTAGTTAAATATTTTAACTTTTACCATTTCTTCTTATATTTTGTTACTACTAGGTTAATATAGTGACTAAAAAATACCCATTGTACCTAAAGTGTATAATTAATGAAATATGTAACATTATATAATTAATTTTACTGAATATTACTTTTTAGAAGTATTATATAATTTAATTAAATATTATTTGTTTTAAAAACACATTTATGTCTATCTTGACACTATTTAGTAATTGGTTTGGGTGAAATCCATAAAAACATTATTATTTCGGAAATAAATACCTTGAATCAAACCTAAAATTTAATATTAATTTTTAAAATTAATATATGGAATAAAAAGTTTCAATTTATAATTTTTTTAATATTTATAATATCAATTATTTTAGTCTTTCATTAATAAAGAAATTACTACATCATCATTGTGTGATAGTTAAATTTAATTATTTAAGCTCTAAAATTTATAAAAAAATACTATTATGTATAATATATTTATATATTTATATTTAATAATTTTATTATATTTTATCTTATGTATAACCCTACATTAAAAATGGTAGAGTAATTAATATTTCATTTTAACACTTGTAAATTTTCTTTAAATAAAATATAATAAATGTCCTAAACTAATCCAAGTGGATAAAAAGGGATAATATTATGGTCTAAAGGATGATTTGGGTCGAAATACACTTATCCAATAGAATTAGGGATTCTTTTGGGGTAATTTTAAATTATTATAATAGTATTTATATCTTTAATTACCATATTTACTTTTAACCCTGGGAAATATTATTCAAATGATACTATTCACAAAAACATATTTTCATCTTATTGAACCACATTTTTCTTACTAATAAAAACAATGTGTATCTCTTTTTTGAAATTCAATTCACAGATGTGGTGAAATTATGTTTTATGAGAATTTGAAAATGTTTATAGAAGGTGGGTAAAAGACGTTAAAAAGTTCAAAAATATTGTATATATGAAATGTTATTATAAAATATATCCAATGAAATAAATTGGACTAATATAGGTATTATGAATATATTTATAATTTAAAAAAAATTAAATTTTTTTTTATAAAAATAACCCAATGTTTTTTTCTATTAATAAAAATTAAATATTTTCCGAAAAATAGAAAAAATTCATCCTAAGATAATTTTGATATTATGAATAAAAAATTGATGTCCATTTTAAAAAATAAAATTTATTAAAATTCATAAAGTGGGTATTATTATTCATAACTTCTATTTTAATTTCTAGTTTGATTTGCTGTGGTGTCCTAGAACTCGATGTTGTGCATAACACAAGCTATTAAATTAATCAAAGAGAAGCGTACCATGGAATCGTGGGATGTTACAAAAATTTTCGATAGTGAAGTTTTATGTGGAATCTAGTGGTTATACAGACCAAAAAAATTTATTAAATAATATAACAATGTAAATTAAATTCAAAATAATTAATATATAAAATAAATAATAATAAAATGTAAAGAAAAAATTTGGAGCTATGGATCAATATTCATACCTTATGTTAGATAAAAAATGCATCAATGATGTACTCTAAAATTTGAATCATAATATGAATTATAATGTTTCAGATTCATTAAGGAAATTAGTTATTTTTTTAGATCTATTTGAAAAAAAAAATTATATAAGTGAGAATTTAAATTGTACATATCAATTAATAAAATGTGTATTGAATTTTAAACTAAGGCCATATTTTTATATTGTCTCTATGATACTACAAAAATGGAATAATATTTTATGTTAAAATTAAGTAAATAAAAAAATAATTTTTTTTTAAAAAAAAATGATATTGTTCTTATTCATAAAAAAACATCCAGAGAAATTAAACACTAAATACATTGATTATTAGAACCATACATTAATGTTTTTATATTTTCTAAAAATATAAAATTATAATTTTATTCTTATTCATAAAAATTTTAAATAATTATATTTCCCTATAAAATTTTACATGTTAACCAATGAAATTGAATTAGAGACTAATTTAATAAATACTTGAACATATATAAATCATGAAATCAATATAGTGTTATAAAACATGTTAAAATGATAGGACATTCACATTAAAAATATGTGTTTATTTCATTCACCCTGCATTAATAAATTTAATCCTACAAAGAAAAAACCATGAATTCAATAAGGTTATTTTATCTTACACACAAGTTTCATATTTTCTTCGATGTTTTAGAGACCTTATATCACTCTATAATATGTTACAACATGAAAATATATCTGAAATACATCTCTCATCATACAATGATTCCTATCTAATCATAAATAGTTTTCATAGTTTTTAATTGCAATTCAAAAGTTACTATTTATATACTCATGATAATAGTAGGTAGTGGTTGGTCAACCCATTAACACATCTAAAAAATAAAAAAAAATTCATATTGCCTAGCCTTATTTTTGTGTCATGTAATGTAACACCTGAGACTTTTATGAGAAATATTTTGTTTTTATGTTATATAAATCATCAAAGAAATATTTCGCTGCACACAATCGCGACCTTCTTCGATAGCGTGTGTAGTACGTAATACCGAGTTCCACTAAACAATGATATATTATAATAATATTATAAACTAGCCGTTATTAATAGTATTAACTGAAATTTAAATTTTACAACATTATTATTCATCTTACACATTTTCTAGAACATGGTAAGAGAAAAAAAAAAATTTTTGTGTAAAATAAGTATTTAATAAAAAATGCATTTTTGCCACCTTTTGATGGAGCACCCACATTAAATCTTGTTTTCGACACATTTATAAGATCAGTTTGACAAAATAAAATTATTCTTTTGAATCAGGATATAAAAATTTACTTTGGATAAATTTTTGATATTTTTATGATAACTTTCATAATTTGATGAATAGTAAAAATACGCTAATTTTTAATTAAAAACAAATTTTTTCATTGAGATAATTTATATGGTTAAATTATAATATTGAATTGTTTTAAATTATAGATAGAATATATTTTTACCATTTAATATAATGTATGTCATTAGCATTAATTTCACATTGAATTCATAGGTAAAAACATTTCAATCTTTGGCAATGTTTTAACTTCTCAAACACGTTTTCTTAACAACGATATTTAGTTTAAATTAATTACTGCAACTTATATGTTTTTAATTTTGAAAAATGGATTCCATATTCAGAATCATTTGGTCAAAATTATGTTAATAGGCTACTTTTTATTTTTGGGCATTATGAATAGTAACTACGGTAAATTTTATTTACCATAGTTAAAGGTAAATCGGGTAATTAAGGGTAAATATAAGATTATAAAATTACCCTAACACCCGAAAAATCCTATTGGATGACTAAAAGTCGACCCATATCACCCAAGGGTCAGATTATATTCATTTAATAGACTTTTTTCCATGAAAATAATTTAATTATTATTAAATCCAAAGAATATGACAACATGTAACTCTCTTAAATCTTATAAGTATAATAATTTTAATTTAGTGATAAACATAATAAAACATCGAACATGAATAGTCTCCAGAAATCTAATAAAAGTATCTACATCCTGATAATTTATTTAGAATTTTTAGGGATTAAATAATTTACATTAAAGGTGATACATTAATGATACAGAAATTATTTATTAAGTGGAAAATAAGTAATATAGTTTTTATTGAAATAATAATACCAGTTAAAAGGCCCAAAAACCTGACCAAACTTATTTTTAGTGTATATATACACCTTAATCATCCAATTACCTAATATATAACCGTTTTGAGCCTTATAAAAGTGATTATGACACTTATATTATTTTATTTTAAATGATGCCAAAGTTGTCACCTTCATAATTTAATAAATATAACAATTTAAATATTGTTATTTTAAGATTATAAATTAGAATAAAAGTATTATTATGAAAGGTAATAGATTTATCTTCATCATAGGATTTTAGTTTCAATTTTTATGCAACAAATCATTATATTAAATAATTATACAACTATGTTGTAGTATTTATTTTATTAAGAGATAAACCAAATAAATGGTTTTAAAAATAATAAAATAAATATTATATGAACTATTTAATGTGATCCAGTAATTTTATAGAAACATATGACCTTTTATGAATCTATTAAAGCTTTTAGTTAGACATATCTTCTGTATATATTTTATATAAATTCAAATAAATTAATAGTGTCAACATTGACACTATTGTTATTTTATAAAAATAACATATTAGAAAATTTTTTAAAAATCACAAAAATATTTAAAAATTTAAAATTTAAATTTATATGGTCTATAATGTTATAAATTAAGAAATTATGGAATTTTCACAACAAATAAGTAATTATTTTTTATAATTTAAAATTTAGAATTTTATTACCACAAATAAAATTAAATAGATTAAATAAGGATAAATAAAAATGATAAGGTTTAAAATAAGATCCAAACATGTATAAAGATTGTTTTTTGATGATATTACAACCCTATATAATCTAATCTTAGAATATGAGTCATTTTTGGAGGTTTTAAGTGGGGTTAGATTTATTATAAATTAATATTTTTGATAATTCCAATGGTGCCCCTCTCCACCCTTATAAAAGGGCACATCCTCCCTCTCTTCCACACACAACTTTGAGCCTTCAGGATCGGCCAAACCCTGACCAATTATCTTCTCCAATTCCCTAGAAACATTTTAGAGGTCTTGTTCTTCTTCAAATACCAATTTTAGTGCCCTAAGAGGAGGTCTCAAAGAGGCGCTTCAAAGAAGAGGTAATTTCCGTTACCGATTCTTTCACATTTATTTCTTCTTCAAATTCTTCTTCTTATGTTGTTTCATTATGAAGTAACAACATCAGTATCACTCATATAATTATATGTTATTATATGTTTTAATAAACCCTATTTCACCATCTATCCATCCTACGGAAAACGAAATCACCGCACGTGCGTACGTACGAAATACCGTCTCCACGCCGTGGTGTAATCTATTTTCCACCACCACCTTACTTGGATGGGTATAATTGTGTAAATAATAACTATATATGATTATTTTAAAGATATATTGATTATTTAATAGTATACATACACTCCAATAAAATTCCACGATCATGGGAATGATATCATCGCTCGTGCGTACGTACGGAATACCGTCTCCACGACGCGATGAGATTCATTCTCAATGATTAACCATTCATAAATGATTATAAAGTATATATAAAAAGTAATCATGAAATATATGACATAATAATGATACTGGATTTATGTATATATATATATGTATGTATGTCATCCAATTAATTCCATTCAATTCAATGAGGAAATGAAAACAAAGTTCATGCGAATGTACGGCCTATCGTCTCCATGAACGGTGTATTTCTTCCAATTTATAGATCTATTATATATAAGTATATTCTGAATATATATTATATATAAATCATGTTTTACATTCCAGATGTAATTAATCATGATCTAAGTAATCATATGAATAATTACAAGTCAAAACACGAACAACAAATGAAACGATATTACCCAAAACGCTCTTTAACATGGAATTTACAAAAGAATGTGTAATATAAAGTCATAAGTGAACCATATATGATATAATAACAAATAATATGATTCTGTAATAAGTCAATTACATTATTTAAATCATTATACAGAAGGTTCAGATACGTACGATGCATATCAGACCTAAGGTAATGTATAATTTTGCAAATCTCATTTCTATCCAAGATTGCTTATTCGTAAGTATTTACTGGTGTTATTTCAATAATTCATGTCCATGTTTTATAAAGGTGTTTTCTTGTATGTTTAATGTCATTTTTACCCATTTTTAACTTTTACTACATGGTATGTAAGTAATCTTTCTTTTGTTTATGTTACGAGGTACTTTTTGACTTATCCGGCAAAAGTACGAAAACAATGTATTTTTAACTTATACAACACGAACGGATTTTTACGGTTTTATAAAGCCTAATTTTCATGAAGATTTCACCAAAATATTTCAGGATTATTTTCAACAAAATCACTTTCTTTTAAAATTGCATGAAGTTTTGTGAAAAGAAATTGATTTTGAAGAAAAAAGGATATTTTCCTAAAGAATTAATTTCAAGTGTTTTATCAAAACCATTGTCCATCTAAGATGACATTATTTCAAATGTGTATGTTTAAAGTATAATGTCTCTATTATTTACATGGTTTCACTTTTCTTATGATGAAATGATATCCATTTGTTTTATTTGGATTATGTTATGATGGAATGATGTTTATGAAACCCATTTTATTCTTTGGGTTATGATGAATGTTTTAAGTTTATTTTGTGGCACAAGTAAGAACGATTTCATTATGAGATGGGTGGGACCTATATCTCCCTCCAATGCATTGGGAAAAGATTTTATATCTCATGAGGTAGAAATGCATGGAAGGGCAGGTTAAACCGGTTCAGTGAAACATGACTGAAACGAGGAGTGAACTCGGTTCAGAAATGGACATTGTCCACTAAGATAGTCTTGTCAATGAGTCTTGAATAATAAGAAATGATTCTCCATTATTATGTGTGTATTCCACAAATTTTAATGATTTATGTTATGGTTATTGGGATTACATTTCACTACTATGATTTATCCAATGTTATGAAATTATGATTTCTTTTGCAGGTTAAGACATCCCAAAGTTATGTTCTTATGTATATGATGTGATTGATATTTCTTTTCTTTACCCTTACTGAGCATTTGAGCTCCCCCTTTTGTATGTTTTATTTCCCCAGGTCAGGAAGAAGGTTATTAAGTAGGATATTCCAAAAAGATACTCTAGATATGATGAAATAAATGGGACGCAAAGTAGATGCTTTATGAACCAGTTGTTTATGTTTCCCAGTTTGTAAAGACTCTATGCCTATACGGTCCTTTCCTGGTTTTGTTATATGTTGTAATAAGTGTGCTTAAATTCTTAAGTAATGAAAATGTATGTAAAGTATGGTTCGTTATAGTTGGTATCAGAGAGAGGTTATAGTCAAACTTTGGAAACTAGGATGTGAAATCCTTAGTAAGAATCCTAAGGATAAGTCTAAGCATAGAACACAATCCTAGTGTTTTAGAAATGGCCATGAACAACCTATGATAAGACCTTAAGTGTGAAATTTTATTTTTGATTATGTGGTTTTTCCTATTATAATTATTGTTTCTCACACTATTCTTCATGGTTTTAGTCAATGGTTGGAACCCGAAGGAACCATGTTAATGTGGATTGCGACAGGCAATACAATGATTGTCCCCCTGAGCAACCAAATGTTATAGAAGCTAGAATGAAAAATCGTGTAGCCATGCTCACACAACTTTCTCAAGATATGAATCATGCAGGACTTCCAAACGAGATAATAAAGGAGCAACATTCTATTGAATCCTTCATGAGGCAGCGTCCACCTTCTTTCAGTGGGTCTACTGATCCATTAGTTTCTAAACAATGGATTAGTACTACTGAAAATATATTTTCAGTTCTTCAATGTTCTGAACATGATAAAGTCATCCCAACAGTGTATCGTTTGGAAGGAGATGATGATCAATGGTGGAATCTTATTAAGAATATGAGGCAAAGGGGTGAAATTGAGTCCATAGAATGGGACGAGTTCAAGAAATTATTTTTCAATAGGTACTTTACTCGTATTCTACGACCAAAGATAGAGAAAGAGTTTCTTGAACTGAAGAAAAAGGATGATGAATCTGTTGGTACTTATGAAGAAAATTTTACAAGACTTGCAAGGTACACTTCTGGTATTATTATCCAACCTGAAAGTAAGATCGATGTGGAGTATGATAACGATGTGGTGAAAGGTACACTTACCATCCACCCTAAAGTAGCAAATGTTACATTTTATTCTGGATCCACCCACTCCTTTATTTCTGAATAATTTTATAAGGATATCAACATATTACCTCAACAATTAGATGTTGAGTTAGCTGTGACAACCCCTAATGGCACAACAGTCGCATCAAAAGTTTATAATTCTTCTCCGATTGATGTTTGTGGGAAAGTGCTTCCTGCAAATCTTGTGATCCATCCAATAGTGGAATTTGATGTGATTCTTTGCATGGATTGTCTTTCTCTATGTGTATCTCATATCAATTTCCAATGAAGGGAAGTCACATTTCATATTCCAGATCAATCTATGATCGTCTATCGATGCAAGGATGAACATAACCTTCCAGTGTAAATTTCTTCCATTTTATGGGTATTGATTTCACTAAATGAAGGTTATTTATCTCAAATGGTTGGTGATAAACTAACGATTAAGTATATGCCAATTGTACGAGAGTTTGATGATGTCTTTCCGGAGGAATTACCGTGTCTCCCACCAAATCGTGAAGTTTATTTTTCAATAGAACTCGTACCATGTGCTTTACCTATTTCAAAGACACCTTATAGAATGGCCCCAATTGAGTTTCATGAATTGAAGAAGAAACTCCAATAGAATCTTGATAAGGGGTTCATACACCCTAGTGCGTCACCTTGGGGTGCACCTGTTCTGTTTGTTAAGAAGAAAGATGGATCAATAAGACTCTACATTGATTATTGAGAACTTAACAAGATCACTATCAATAACAAATATCCTCTCCCATGCATTGATGACTTATTTGACCAACTACAGGGATCTAAATACTTTTCCAAGATTGATCTTCATTCAGGGTATCACCAATTAAGTGTCATAAGGGAGGATATACCAAATACGGCTTTCCGTATAAGGTATGGACACTATGAATTTATAGTGATGCCATTTTTTCTTAATAATGCCCCTACTATCTTCATGGATCTAATGAATAGAGTCTTTAGAGAATATCTTGATCAGTTTTTGGTAGTCTTTATAGACGATATTCTTGTATATTCAAAGAGCAACGAAGAACATGAAGATCACTTGAGAATTGTATTGTAGACCCTGAGAAAGGAGAAGCTTTATGACAAATTTACCAAGTGTGAATTTTGTCTTCAACGAGTTTCATTTTTGGGTCACATAATCTCAAAATAGGGGATATCTATAGATCCAGCAAAAACAGAGGTTATCGAAAGATGGTCGAGACCAACAACAGTGACTGAGATCCGAAGTTTTCTTGTTTTGGCTAGATATTATCGACGTTTTGTGAAAGATTTTTCATGATAATCTAATCCACTCACCAAGTTGACTCGGAAAGGAGATAAGTTTCTTTGGACGGAGGAATGTGAAGAGAATTTCAAGTAATTGAAAAGAAGTTTATCCAGTGCACCTGTGCTCACACTGCCTTGTAGTGGAGAAAGGTTTGTGATCTACAGTGATGAATCCAAGAAGGGTTTGGGGTGTGTTCTTATGCAAAATGATATGGTGATAGCTTATGCCTCACGACAGTTGAAAATACATCATCAAAATTACGCAACTCATGATTTGGACTTACCTGTGGTAATCTTTGCATTAAAGATTTGGAAGCATTACCTTTATGGTGAAAGGTGTGATATTTATACTGATCATAAAAGTTTAAAGTATATTTTCACACAAAAGGAGCTGAATATACACCAAAGAAGATGGTTGGAGCTGATTAAGGATTATGACTGCTCAATTCAATACCACCCTGGGAAAGAAAACAAGGTGGAAGATGCATTAAGTAGACAAGACCATGCCAGTTTATCCATGATGAGGATCACAAAAGATCCAATATTTATGGATTTACAAAGGATGGATCCTGTAATTATAATGAAAGGGGAACAATCGTATCTTTCTCAAATGAATGTTCAACTATCTATACATGTGAACATTAAAGAGGTACATATAGAAGATGTCGAGTTACAAAAGAAGGTGAGAAATGTTCTTGAATTCAACCTTGATTGTGATGGGATAATAAAGTTCATGAATCAGGTTTGTGTTCCTCCCATCCCCAAATTAAAGAAGAATCTGCTGGATGAGGCTCATCGTTCTTCTTTCTCTATTCATCCTAGAAGCACGAAGATGTATAGGGACCTGAAAGAGTACTTCTGGTGTGATGGCATGAAAAAAGATGTTGCTGAATATGTCTCTCGATGCTGGGTTTGTAAGCAAGTTAAAGCTGAGAGACAGATGTCTAAGGGGATGTTAAACCATTACCCATACCCAAATCGAAATGTGAAAACATCACTATGGACATTATCACAGGACTTCCTAAAACATCCAATGGCAATAATGCTATCTGGGTCATAGTTGATCATCTTATAAAGTCTGCACACATCATCCCTATTAGAGAGGATTTCTCTCTAGATCAGCTTTCCAGGATATATGTGAAGGAAGTGGTAAGATTGCATGGAGTACCACTTTCTATTATATCTGATCGGGATCTTAGGTTTACCTCAAAGATCTGGTGAAGTCTTCAGCATACTCTGGATACAGAGTTGATATTCAGCACTACTTATCATCCTCAGACAGACGGCCAGTCTGAGAGAACAATTCAAACTCTAGAAGATATGTTGAGAGATTTCTCTATGGATTTCAAAGGTGGTTGGGATCAACACCTACCATTGGTGGAATGTTCTTATAATAATAGCTTTCACTCCAGTATTCAGATGGCTCCTCATGAAGCTCTCTATGGAAATAACTGCAGGACTCCATCTTGGTGGGATGAAGTTATGGAATGAAAGCTATTAGGACCTGATATTGTTGATGAGATGGTAGAAAAGGTCTGATCTATTCAACAACACATAAGAGCAGCTCAGAGTCGACAGAAAAGTTATGCTGACAACTGAAGAAAAGACCTAGAGTTTGAAGTGGGTGGTAAAGTGTTCTTACGAATATCTCCCTGGAAGAGGGTCATGAGATTTGGATAGATGGGGAAGTTGATCCCTAGATATATCGGTCCTTTCGAAATACTGGATTGTGTTGCAAAGGTAGCTTACCGATTGGCACTTTCACCGAATCTCTCTCAAGTTCACGATGTGTTCCATGTATCTCTCCTAAGAAAGTACGTACCTGATCCTTCACATGTACTCAGCTCAGAAGTTGTACAGCTGGAGCAAGATCTTTCTTATGAAGAACAACCAATAGAGATTCTGGATCGTAGTGAAGAAGTCCTATGAAACAAGACAACTCTCTTGGTGAATGTTTTATAGAGGTACAACGAATTAGAAGAAGCTACATGGGAGCTTGAGGATATGATGAGGGAGAGGTATCCTCATCTGTTTGTTACAAAGTGACGAATTTCGAGGGAGAAATTAATTTTAAGGGGGGTAGAATGTAACTCCCGAGAATTTTATGAGAAATATTTTGTTTTTATGTTATATAAATCATCAAAGGAATCTTTCGATGCACGCAATCGTGACCTTCCTCGATAGTGTGTGTAGTACGCAATACCGAGTTCTACTAAACAACGATATATTATTATAATATT
The DNA here is from genome assembly GCA_963277665.1 of Viscum album. Lineage (NCBI taxonomy): Eukaryota > Viridiplantae > Streptophyta > Magnoliopsida > Santalales > Viscaceae > Viscum > Viscum album. The sequence goes on from OY728123.1 coordinate 841,105,786, forward strand.
ATAAACTACCCATTACAAATAGTATTAACTGAATTTTAAATTTTAGAACATTTATATTATTCTTACACATTTTCTAGAACATGGTAAGAGATCAAAATAATTTTTTTGGGTAAAATAAGTATTTATCAAAAAATGCAGTTTTGCCGCCTTTTGATGGCGCACCCACATTAAATATGGTTTTTGATACATTTATAAGTTCAATTTGACAAACTAAAATTATTCTTTTGAATCAGGATAAACAAATTTACTTTGGATAAATTTTTGATATTTTTATGATAACTTTCATATTTTGATGAATAGTAAAAATATGCTAATTTATAATTAAAAACAACTTTTTTCATTGAGATAATTTATATGGTTAAATTATAATATTGAATGGTTTTAAATTATATATATAATATATTTTTACAATTTAATATAATGTATGTCATTAGCATTAATTTCACATTGAATTAATAGGTAAAAACATTTCAATCGTTGGCAATGTTTTAACTTCTAAAACCCATTTTCTTAACAACGTGATTTATTTTAAATTAATTACTGCAAATTATATGTTTTGAATTTGGAAAAAATGATTCCATATTCAGAATCAGTGGGTCCAAATTATGTTAATAGGATACTTCATATTTTTGGGCATTATGAATAGTAACTACAGTAAATTTTATTTATCATAGTTAAAGGTAAATCGGGTAATTAAGGGTAAATATAAGATTATAAAATTACCCTAACACCTACCAAAATCCTATTGTATGACTAAAAGTCGACCCATATCACCTAAGGGTCGTATTAGATTCATTTAATAGACTTTTGTACATCAAAATAATTTAATTATTGTTAAAACCAAAGAATGTGACAACATGTCACTCTCTTAAATCATATAAGTATAATAATTTTAATTTAGTGATAAACATCATAAAACATCGAACATGAATAGTCTCCAGAAATCTAATAAAATTGTCTACATCATGATAATTTATATATATATTTTAGGGATTATATAATTGTCATTAATGGTGATACATTAATGATATAGAAATTATTTATTAAGTGGAAAATAAGTAATTCAGTTTTTATTGAGATAATAATACCGATTAAAAGGCCCAGAAACCTGACCAAAACTTATTGTTAGTGTATATCTACATCTTAGTCATCCAATTACCTAATATATAACCGTTTTGAGCCTTATAAAAGTGATTATGACGCTTATATTATTTTATTTTAAATGATGCCAAAGTTGTCACCTTCATAATTTAGTAAATATAACAATTTAATATTTTGATTTTATGATGATAAATTCGAATAAAAGTATTACTGTGAAAGGTAATAGATTTATATTCATCATAGGATTTTATTTTTAATTTTTATGCAACAAATCAGTATATTAAATATTTATACAACAATGTTTTAGTATTTATTTTATTAAGAGATAATCCAAATAAATGGTTTTAAAAATAATAAAATAAATATTATATGAACTATTTAATATGATCCACTAATTTTATAGATACATATTCCCATTTATAAATCTATTAAATCTTTTATTTAGAACATATCTTCTGTATATATTTTATTTAAATTCAAATAAATGAATAGTGTCAAAATTGACACTATTGTTATTTTATAAAAATAACAAATTATAAAATTTTTTAAAAATCACAAAATATCTAAAAATTATAAATTTAAATTTATATGGTCTATAAGGTTATAAAGTAAAGAATTTTGGAATGTTCACAACAAATAAGTAATTATCTATTATAATTTAAAATTTAGAATTTTATTACCACAAATAAAATTAAATAGATTAAATAAGGATAAATCAAAATGATAATGTTTAAAAAAAGATCCAAGCATGTCTAAATTTGATTGGATGATGCGATTACAACCCTATCTCATCTGATCTTTGAATATGAGTCATTTTTTGAGGTTTTTAAGTGGGGTTAGATTTATTATAAATTAATACTTTTAAAAATTTCAAAGGTGCCCCTCTCCACCCTTATAAAAGGGAATCTCCTCCCTCTCTTCCACACACCACTTTGAGCCTTCAAGCTCGGCCAACCCCTCCCAATTCTCTTCTCCACTTCCCTAGAAAAATTCTAGACTTCCTGGTCTTCTTCAATGTCCAATTTTAGTGCCCTAAGAGGATGTCTCGAAGAGGCGCTTCAAAGAAGAGGTAATTTCTGTTGCGGATTCTTTCACCTTTATTTCTTCTTCCACTTCTTCTTATTAAGTTGTTTCATTATGAATTAATAACATCAGTATCACTCATATAATTATATTTTATTATAAGTATGAAACAACACTATTTCACCATCTATCCATCCTACGGAAAACGAAATCACTGCACGTGCGTACGTACAGAATACCGTCTCTACGCCTTGGTGTAATCTATTTTCCACCACCACCTTACTTGGATGGGTATAATGGTGTAAATAATAACTATATATGATTATTGTAAAGTTATATTTATTCTATAATAGTATACATACACTCCAATAAAATTCCACGATCATGGGAATGATATCATCCCTCATGCGTACGTACGGAATACCGTCTCCACGACGCGATGAGATTCATTCTCAATGATTAACCATTCATAAATGATTATAAAGTATATATAATAAGTAATAATGAAATATATGACATAATAATGACACTGTATTTATGTATATATATATATGTGTATGTCATCCAATTAATTCCATTCAATTCATTGAGGAAACGAAAACAACGTTAATGCGTACGTACGGCCTATCGTCTCCATGAACGGTGTATTTCATTCCATTTATAGATCTATTATATATATGAATATTCTGAATATATATTATATATAAATCATGTTTTACATTCCAGATTTATGTAATAATGATCTAAGTAATCATATGAAGAATTACAAGTCAAAACACGGACGACAAATGAAACAATTTTACCCAAAACGCTCTTTAACATGGAATTTACAAAAGAACGAGTAATATAAAGTCATAAGTGAACCATATATTATATAATAAAAATTAATAAGATTCTGTAATAAGTCAATAACATTATTTAAATCATTATAAAGGAGGTTCGGATATGTACGAAGCATATCAAACCTATGGTAAGGGATAATTTTGCAAATCTCATTTTTATCCGAGATTGCTTATTCGTAAGTATTTACTGGGGTTATATCAATAATTCATGTACATGTTTCATAAAGGTGTTTTCATGTATGTTTAAAGTCCCTTTTACCCATTTTTGACTTTTACTACATGGTATGTAAGGAATCTTTCTTTTGTTTACGTTACGAGGTACTTTTTGACTTTTCCGGCAAAAGTACAAAAAGAATGTTTTTTAACTTATACGACACGAACAGATTTTTACAGTTCTATAAAGCCATATTTTCATGAAGCTTTCTCCAAAAGATATCATGACTATTTTCAAAAAAAAATCTCTTTTTTTAAAATTTCATGTCTTTTGTGAAATGAAATTGATTTTGAAGAAGAAAGGATATTTTCCTCAAGAATTAATTTCAAGTGTTTTATCATAACCATTTTCCATATAAGATGACATTATTTCATATCTGTATGTTTCAAGTATAATGTATCTATGATTTACATGGTTTCTCTTTTCTTATGATGAAATGATATCCATTTGTTTTATATGGATTATGTAATGATGGAATGAAGTTTATGAATCCCATTTTATTCATTGGGTTATGATGAATGTTTCAAGATTATTTTTTGGCACTAGTAAGAATGATTTCATTATGAGATGGGTGGGACCTATATCTCCCTCTAATGCATTGGGTAAAGATTTTATATCTCATGAGATAGACATGGCTGGAATGGAAGGTTAAACCGGTTTTGTGAAACAGGACTGAAACGAGAAGTGAACTCAGTTCAGAAATGGACTTTGTCCAATAAGATAGTCTTGGAAATGAGTCTTGACTAATAAGAAATGATTCTCTATGATTATGTGTGTATTCCACAAAATTTCATGTTTTATGTTATGATTATTGGGATTACATTTCAATACTATGATTTATCCCATGTTATGAAATCATGATTTCTTTTACAGGTTAAGATTTCCAAAAGTTATGTTCTTATGTATATGATGTGATTGATATTTCTTTTGTTTACCCTGACTGAGCATTTGAGCTCACACTTTTGTATGTTTTATTTCCCCAGGTCAGGAAGAAGGTTATTAAGTAGGATATGCCAAAAAGGGAGTCTATATATGATGAAATAAATGGGAGGCAAAGTAGATGCTTTATGAACCAGTTGTTTATGTTTCCTAGTTTCTAACGACTCTATACCTATACGGTCCTTTCCTGGTTTTGTTATATGTTGTAATAAGTGTGATTAAATTCTGAAGTAATGAAAATGTATGTAAAGTATGGGTCGTTATATGTAAGGTTCATTATTCTGTAGAAAAAGTGTAAAATATTTTAACATTATTATATAATAAAATATATTACAATTAATTTCTAATATGACTAAAATCACACAATATGATAAAAATGACTCACCTATTAAAAATAATTAATGTTATAAAACAAAATGTTAATTGATCACATAGACAACATCATATGTCTTTCGTACAATTGAAAAAATAATCATGAAAAAATAATTCTATAAAATCACTACTACAATAGTAAAATAAATGGAAAAAATAAAAAAAAAATCTCCAATCTAATGGTGAAACATTTCAACAGATGAATATATAAGGAATTAAAATATGTGTATCTCAAGTAAATCAATACTATTTTTAATATTTGAATAGTATAATTTATATTTGAGGGAGTGTGTTATACTACCCTCCATTATAGAGAATCATTATGTTGAATTGAATGATAAATATTGTCTCATTAAATCCCCACATCAATTATATCACTGAACTCTACTACACTATACTAATATATCTTGAATATATTGAGTTCAATGTCAAAAAATATGACATAGTAATTATATATGAAAAGGATTAAAATTATAAATTAATTTATCATTAGTGATGTAAATTCAATCTCTTTTTTATAAAATATCCCAATTTAATGTAATAATATTAATAAATCCAATATTAACCCTAATTAAAATTATCAATAATCATTGTATACACCGTCACCTATTTGATAATGATTACATTACAAATTACCTCATAATCATTTACAAAAATATTTGTAAGATCATTGTGCTTATCATACAGGATGTGGTTTCAAATTTTATCACCAATGATCCTATATAAATAATGATAGGGTCTACCAATATATTTGTATTGAATCTATATTTGAGGTTCGTATATCAATTACAATATGAACTCTAAAAAATTATAATACAATCATAATTAATATAAACAACTAAACCAAATTGATCTATTTTATTTTGTCTATAGTGGATGGTATTGTTCATATTTATATTAACACACATATCATCCTTGTAATTTAAATAAACATCTCATCATTAGTGACATTGACAAAAATTAAAACAAATAATATTCAATTTTCTCCTAAATTGGAATCTTGTTATTTTGAAAATTATTTTTTTCTTATTGGAAAATGAGAAAGATAAGAAATTATTTATTTTTAATGATCTAAAATGGGTCAATATAATAGAGTCATAAAATTTTACTCATTATGGGAAAATAAAAATAATATAATGTTTATTCCATGCAATTTGATCAATATAATATTTTGATCATTAAATTATATCACAATGTAACACGTTGATGTAAATTGATATGTTCAATGATCTCTTAATATATTATTGTGAACTACTCACCCCATATGTTTCTATAAGAATTTCATCAAGTAAATATTTAAAATTAATGAATTAAATAAATTAAACTTCATGGCATGTAAATTTATTTTGAAATTTTCGGAATAACATAACATATAATTTCATTACGATAAAAAACCCCAGAATATAATAGATAAAATCAATACAATGTAACATCTCTATGCTAGGATACTGATATTTGTATGTGAATATAAATAAATAAATTTAAATTATTTGTGAAAAATAGTTACATTAAAATGATTATATTGTAAATATATACTGATTTTCTCCACTATGATGAATTATCCATACAACAATAGAAGAGAATCATCAGGAATTGAATCATGTGTAGTGCCTAATAAATATTATTTTTTAAAAACTATATAGAATGATATTTTGTTATGTTTCCATGGATGTAGGCTCCTAAAATATTTTTCCCTTTATTATCTACTCATCACCAATATGATGTAGTATGGGAATCACATTTTTTGGTGTCAAGTGGATCGGATTTATCGTATACATCACATAGATTCTTACACAAGGGGAAACATATCATCCAGAATAAATTAAAATTTAAAAATTTATTTTAAGATATAAAATCAATAATTTTAATTTATTTTATTATATGATACATGAATATACATTCCCACATATATATATCCATATTCACTTGAAATCATGCATGTTTATAATTCATTGAACAATATATACATTATGTATTAGTTTTAATATAACCTCCAATCAAGGATCTATGTACTTTACGTAATGAGTTGATAAGATATTATAACAAATTAAAATGTATATGATGATTCAAATTATTTTTGGGATTATTTTTTTGCTGGACATAATTCATATTAATATATTATAGTTTTCCAAGATTAAAAAAACACCATATATTCGAAACTATAAACATTATGTCTAATAATATGTCGCATTGATCCCACTCTTACTTGAAAAAATTAATAGGGAATCTACCAAATATATTGAATATTTTGGGTGTCTCTCCATAATTATTGAAAAAGGATTTGTGTAAGATACATACACGATTTGGGAATATAAAAAAATTAGAGTTATTCTACTTTGAGACATTGAAAAATAAAATACGAGAACACTAATGGATAGACATATTTGCAATTGATATATATATTTATATATATATATGAATTACCACCATTCATGTATCATATATCTATATAAAATTAAAAAAAAATATACATTCAACATATATTTTTTATATCAATATGTAAATGGAAATGAAAACTAAATCAATAATATACATATACATAATCATCTATCAACACAACTAGAAATATTAAAATATTTTTTTACTCTACATAATAAAAAAAAGTATATACCAAAAATATGTTCAACTTCACATATTCGACCAATTATATAACATCGAATATATTCCCATACATGGATCATTGTTTTTATATGTTTAATAACACAATAGGACACCCCATGCACAAAACTATAGAAATGGGGATCGTAATAATTTAAAATATTCAAATATTTAATTTAAAATTATACACATTAAAAATTTAAACTAAATATACCCATTGAATTATCATATTTAAACATTTTCCACTAGTCTATACAATCCATAATGTCACATATGTTAATTATAATGATGAAAACTTCTTACAAAAGGGAAAATGACATAGATCATAAATACAAATAATTTTACCAACTCATTCCCAATGCTAATAAATAAATAAATAAATAAATTTAATGTATTCAATGAAAAATTCTAAAAACCTGGCCCCAAAATAAAACTCATAATTTTCAGTGATTAATATAAATCATCATGCATTAATAGTGAACCCTCTCTTGGAACTATGATCTAATTCTAGAGTCGTGCACCTCTAATGTTATATATAAGTTATGTGAGTACATGAAAATATTAACGAGTGGACAGATTACCTATTTATCATTGGTGTACCTATTATCATCTATCTATAGAGGAACAACATTAATAACTGTAGTTCTTGTAATTAACTTGTTTTATTATGTGTTTTAATTCTATTATGTGGACGATAGTAATTATCAGGATGTTTAGAATTTTGTTATATGGTTTCTAATAGGGGATTTTGGGTTCTTTATAGGTTTATGTATATAGAATCCCATGAGAAATCTGAAAGAAACAATATAGGGAAAATTTACGGCTCCAATGAAGTTAATAGTCATCTCACGCATTAGGTAAAAAATATTTCCAAATATTACCCTTAGAGGAAACAATTTATTTGGGTTTCACTATGTTCACTCATGAATTATTGAAATGTGAATTCAATCCTTTTATAAATAGTTTATGGTAGTTTCATACTCATGATTAACCGTAGATTCATATTTTCTTACAACTATATTATAAATTATGTTTTACAAAAGGCCTAAAAAATATTTCTATAATGAAAATCGATGTGGAGATAGTAATTTTTTTTACGTGTGTTCATCTAGATAAAATTATTCCCCTTATGTGATTTGGTAGATTCTCCTCATTTGGAATCTAATGATCACCAAATAATGGTGGTTCAGGCCTCGAGATAAATGTTAACAATTTCTACTCTCCCCTAGTCTCATCTCATTTAGTTATTAATTATGTGAATCTCATTTAATGTGATTCCTTTTAAATATTTTTACCATGTTTCTTGATGTGTTATTCATTTTAATTTTTGATTGATTGGATTTAATGTTCATTTTCAAAATAATTTTAATGTAATACATCTAATTTTTTTTAATATGTTCAGTTTTTTATTCGACATACTATTATTTTATATTAAATAAATGATTTTGGTTATTAAAAATAGTTGATTATTTTTATTTTTGAAAAATATTTAGTAAATGATCTTTTAATTATTTATCTTTTAATATTATTCTTACTAGTGAATACCACAATATGTTAGGAATAATTTACATATGGGTTTTTGGTTTAAAAAACAATAATTTTTTGGATGTTTAAGAAAATCATTAGCAAGGGTTGGTGTTGAGTAATTTTTGTATATATATAAAGGTATTCAATTCATACATGAACACTTGTAACATTTAAGAGTGAAATATTATTATACACATTACATAAAAATTTATTTAAAGGAATAAATTTCTTCTTTCAAATTTTTACCACACAGTTTTTGATTCATTAATATGGTATGTATTCATAAACAACATAGACCATATAAGGAAAGAGGTAGTGTATTTTATGGGTTTTTGAGTTCATAGTGTTGGTGTGTATTGTGTTATGAGTTATTAATAATGGTTATATATATTTTGTTCCATTGTTATTATACTTATCTAACATCAATATGAATTATGTGAATTTTTTCATGAAGTTTTAGTGTATTCAACATTTAGATCATATACTTAACCCTTGATATTTCAACATGGTTTGATTGAATACACTATTTGATGTGATATTGGTATGAGTAATACAAACAACATATTTAATTTTGAATATTTATTTTCTTCTTTATAAAAATGAAGGGTGAAGCATGGAAGTAATTTTTTTGTTGTGATTTTGGTAGTTCCATGATTGGCATCAAATCTCCAATTTTGATTTTCTTTTCCATTTTTTCCCTTATACAGATATTCCCATTTTATGAAACAGTGATCATTTTTATGATATATACTTGGGATTTATTTGTTTTTATCTTTTTTTGTACTTATATTTATCAATTATAGAAAATTAGTTTTACATTACATTTTAGTAGAGATTAAATCATCTATGAATGAATTTATGAATAATAGACATTTAATTTTTTTTGTCTTATGCTTGGTTTCTAAAATTTAGTTTCTTATTAATTTTTATCAATATATCGAATTTTATGGGATAGGAATGAGATATTGGAAATACTAAAATTTTAGTATGATTTAACAGCCATGTGAGTAAGCATATAGATATGAAATCACATGACCTGAAATGTTTCATAAAAAATCATAGATAAACATTTTATAGTAAATATTATTTAACCACGCTATATAAGTTTTGAAAAGTAAGACCCTATGATTTTATATATATTTACATTATATTAAATTTTAGTTATTGATTATCTTTATTAACAAGAAACCATGAGTCTAAATGAACCGTTATAAAGAAATAAAAAATAATAGAGAAATTTAATTATTAGTTCTAACAATTAATACAAACATTTAGTGGAAAAAATTAAATCCGAAAATTATATTTATTAATACATAATAAATATGTTCTCAATTTGAAATCAATATATATTAATCATCAAAAACATGATTCTTAAAAGAATTATTTCATTTTGAATCAAAATTCTTTAAATAATTTCTACAATTATAAAATTTTTATTTGAAGGAATGAATATAAAATTTAAAAAATAATGTGAAAAATGACATAGGTAGATTTTTGAAGTTTTTATGAGATGTTATATTTTTATGTGAATATTAAAAATATAGATTTGTTAAAACTAATCATTTTTGAAATTTAATTATTTTTCTTTTTACCATAATATAAATTATTTATAAATTAAATAGAAAAAAATCATTATATGTTTATAATTGTTATACATTATTTTTCTATAAGTTCATTTTTTGAGCTTAAAAACATATTTATCTAAAAATATTATCTTCTATGTAATATTTTTTATTAACAACAATAATTAATCATTCTTAGTTAATTATTTATTGGAATTTTTATATTATGTATTGGAAACATATTTCATCTTTAATTTTACTATATTTTTAAGGAATGGAATGGAATTAGAATCTACTTAATTCATAAAAGTTATTATTTTAAAATTATTTATCATTATAATTCATAAACATGTTTATATATAAATTATATCACTCATAAAAATATAATATTGTAAAATGGATTTAAAAATATTAGTCATAATTTTTAATATAATAATATGTTATCAACATAATTATTAGTTGTAATGGGTATTAAAAACTCAAAACGTATGTTATATACATAAGGAGAAAAAGGATTTTACATGAGGGTTAAACTAAGAAAAAATAGTAGTAATTCAATATATAAAACATTATTTCAAATTTTTCAGATCAATTTCTCAATCTTAATATAAAAAATACAATTACAGACTATTTTTATCCACATTTAAATTTATGTTTATTGTATCATTGAAATATTTACGCTTATATTAATTTACCCATAAATAAAACCCATAACCTATAATAAACTCTTCATAGATTTTTCCATTTATCTAAGATCTTCTATTCAACTCTTAAAATAAATATTTCAGTCCAGAAATATTATGACAATGTTGGAATCTCAATGTAGAGGTATATATCATAACAAAACTATTTTAATTTTATTTGTTTTCCAACGTCTCTAGACATATTTTTTCAAGAAAGCATTACTAAAATTGTATAATAAATATAAATAGATATTATTATTATGATGGAATAACAATTTCCCATATATAATCTATCATGTGTGTGATGAATTTATTGCTCATGTGGACTTGTAGACAACCTCTCCAGGTAGAGATATGAATTATTATTCATCACCATATATAATTTGATGATTTATGTTTATATATATATATTATAATAATTTTTGGAATTATTAGTTGTTTTTTCACTTTTATTCAATACATAAATTGAAAAATGGACACAACAGTTGTGTATATGTACAGACTACCATATCTACATAGTGATCTAAATAATATTTCATAAAATCGTTATTTTTTAAAAAAATTATTATATATTAATTTTATAATATTATTAATATTATATATATGAAGGAACAATGATAAATTTTTACGGATAATAACTGTCGATCCAAAATATGCATTAAAACAATGTAGTCTACATAGGAAATTATGTTGATAACGAGTGATTGTAAATGAATTAGTTATAAGATGATATAATTAATCCTTTTATGGTATAATAGGAATGAATATGTTTCAATTATAAAATTATAATAAATATTATTTTATTATATTTTAGTATATTGTGATTATAGTGAAAGGAAGACTTGAGGTAGGGGTTATATGTTACAATAAATGTTTTTTACCAGGGTTTTTATTGCATAAATATCCGATGGTGAAAATATTTCATATTTCTTAAAAATAATCCTTAAATTTTTTATCATCTAGTTATAACTATAATAATAATTATTATTCATATAATTAACCACTATATATGAACATAAGATTATGAAATTAAATATCCAAATTGAATAGAATTTATTTCTTTCCTGAGTTGGGGATATTTTTTAATGCCTATATATTCTTTAAAAAATTTTGAAGATTATTTTTTAATATTTTTTAACTAATTATTAAAGATAATTTTAAAAATATTAAACAATATTATTCAATTTTATACTTAATCTTCTATTCATGTTCTAAACATGGTAATTATAATCTTTTACCAAAAATGTAAAGGGAATTATTTTTTTAATGGAACCTAATTTAATGAATTTTCCTGCTATAATTAATTCTTCGTTTTTTATTATTAACATACCACTTTCCATTTATCATTTGAAATAATATTTTTTCCATTAATAATAATAAAATTTCTAGGTTTTATTTAATTTATTTTGAAATTAAAACGCGTATTTTTCTAATGAAATAAACTAGTTATCTTTTATATAAATTTTTATCAACATGATATTCCATTAATGTTTCTCAAACCTTATAGGGGATATTTTCAAATGTTACTAGCCTTATAATTTTTTTAGATTGTTTATTATTATGTTGATGAAATATTGAATAAACCAATTTAATTATATATATATATGTATTCTTTGATGTTTTGATAATTTTCATCAATATCTTCTTTCAAATATATTAATATATTATTAATATGTTATGGGTATAACAATTATAGACCTCTAATATACTGGGTAAAAAAATTTGTTTTTGGGATTATGGAGAACCTCAGAAGTTATCCAATGACTAAAAATAGGGTAGATGGGATGTTATTCAAAAACTAAATGAGGGTACATGTAATGTTTTTCCCTACCAAAATAAAGGTATTGGTGATGTTATCCCAATACCAAAAGAGATTATATTGGTGGTTATCCAAAGGAAAAACTATATACATTGTTCTTTAGACCATGAATAATATATGATGAAGTCTAACTGGGTATCCATAAAATATGATTTCTATGTCTGTGATTACCCCACAATTTATATGACTATTTTATGCGATCACATTTTAAAAATAATTTATTTTCTAATGACTTAATTTAATTGATTACTTTTTCAGTCATATTTTATGAATATCCATATTATATTCATTGAATCAAGATTATATTAATTTCTACATAATTATTTAAAATTAAAAGTTACTTTTCACATAACCTTATTCATAAGATAAGAATATATTTTACTATTGTTTGATTTATAAATTGTTTACATTCACTATAAATCATATCTCGCCATTTAATTTGTTACACTTTCCCTAGGATATGATGAATGAATTTATTTATTATATGTCTGTGAAGGGTAATAGTTGTTAAGTAATATGTAGGATTTACCGATAAACATTCATGAAGATATTTGTTATGTATATATGTTTTCTATGCGATTAAACCATTATAATTTTGGAATGTTTCATAATTATATTTTACTAAAAATTATATATAATTATGTAATATTTATATATCCAGAGTTTGGAAACTTTATATTTTATCATATAATGGTTTAGTTTTTATTATAAACAATGATGAGAAAAAATTAGTGATAACCACTATGAAAATCCTATTAATCAGTTAACATCCTAATTTATGATAAGGAAAGGATTATGGTTTTCTTATAAAAAATCCTTCTGTAGTTACTAGAATGTGGATGTAGTAATGGGATATACCCACCTTGGGTAACAACTCTGTAATAGGAGTATTATGTGTTAAAATTATCATCAACAATACACAATGTGAGGGGATATTATTTGTCAAATATTAAGAAACACATGAGGTATATTCTTGGGATAATTGAAATTTTTATTTTGAACCATTATAATTGATATGAAAAGATAAAGACAATTGAAGAACAAGGTTAGACCTATAGGATAAGAAGATAAAAATAAACCAGAAGAATTTGGACACCATATGAATGATTTTTTTTATGATTAATCATTCTAATTAACAATTCATGATAGTAATAATAATATTTCATTAGTGGGGGATTTAAGATATAAAAATCAATTTGAGGTTGTGATAGATATGATCCAGTATTTTTTTCGTTATCTGATCAAATTCCAAAAAAAATTAATTCATTAAATATATAATGTAATGTAAAATTATATCCTTAATCATGGGATGTTGAATTAAAAGTAAAAATATTTTAATGGTATGATGATCACATCTTAAGTATAGTAATATTTTCAAATTAATGTTTGAAGGAATGTGCTTCTCGTATATTTTTTTATTCTACCTATTTTTAAATTTGATGTCATATTCGGAATTTATTGGGTTTATTTTTATAAATAAAATATGATTTTATGTGGATGTGAAAACATGTTGAAAATTTCAAGATAATTTATGAGTATTTTTTAGATATTGGATAAATATATACATCTAAAAGAAATTATCCTCACTCCATGAGTTATGATTAATATTCCAAAGAGGTATTTAAATAAAATGGTTAGGGGTGAACTCAATATCATGGACATGGATACAGTATATGCATAGATTATTTATTTCAAGAAGAGTTTCATTGTATTATACGGAATCATGAAATTGAGATTCCAATAAAACACACACATAATACTGAAAATATTTCAAGTATCCCATAAATAATGTCTATGATTGAGTTGTAGTAATTTATGTGTAAAATAGAGCATAAAATTATTTTGGGATTTATTCATCTAGGTGTATAACTATAGGGTTATCCAGTTCATTTTTCAATGAACTAATATGGATCAATGTGAGTTTTCATTGATTATCTGATACATAACAATAACACAATCAATAATAGGTACCAACTTCCCTATATCGATTACTTATTTTCTGAATTATGAGGATGTAAATATTTTTTTGACTATTGGCCTTTGATCTGTATAATATAAATTGGGATTTCCAAGTGAATATATACCTAATGAAACCTTTTTATCAATGTATGAACACCCTGAATTTATTGTATTGTCATTTTGTTTCAATAATTAGCTTTTTATTTTTATTGAATTGTTGAATAATTTCATTATATATTACCTTGATCATTTTATGGTACTGTTTATGAAGAATTATTATATATTATAAGATGAAGGAATTTGTCAATACCAATTCAAGATTTCACTAAAGCCTCTAAGGGAGGATATAATAAATCTAAAATTAACCAATAGTGATATTATAATTTTATTAGATATTATTTTTGGGTCATATAATCTCATGCAATGATATATTCATGAATATATAAATTCTAGATGCAATTTAAGATTAAACAACAACAATATCTATAACAGTGATCGATTTTTTTCTTGGAATTTCAAAATATTATTGATTCTTTCTAATATATTTTTCCTAACTATCCCTTACTATCTCTATTAAAACCTTCTTAGCTAGACTATAAAATGTGATGAAAATTACAAGGAACTACTGATATGGTTGGATATTGAAACTATTTTATGTTCATGATATAGTTTTGAATGGTTTTTATTAACATTTATTCATATATATAGGGAGATGGTTGTGTTCTTATAAAAATGATATGGGTATGGCATATAAGTAATAGAAATTTATTTTTCAATATAAAATTAATAGATTCATGGATTTCTGTTAGAAATGTAAATTTTTATATTAGAGATATAAGTTCATATTATATTAGTATAAAGGAGTAAAATAAATAATAATTAATAAAGCTCAATTTATATATTCACCCATAAATAGTTCAATATGTACCAAAGATTATTGTTGGATTTTATTAATGATTATGGATGCTTAATATGTTACCACTCTAGAGAATGCGGAGAAGGTGGATGAAGATTTCTTTAAAAAGGACCATGATTACCTCAAGGATGAGAATCACAAAATATGAATTTTTTTAATTTGATTTTGGTGGACCATGATATCCAGATGTAATGGGAAAACAAATATCTTAATCAACTTCAAATTTATAAATTTATAAATTTTATGATTAAATTTGGGTTAAATGGATGATATAATGTTGAAAAATAATGTGATAAATTTTCTTGATTTTATTCATTATCATTACATAATGATGCTATTAAAGAACCATGTTTGTGTCATGTCAATTCCATAAACAATGAAAGTGGTATTTCATTATTTTTATGTCAACAATGTAGATTCATCTAAAAAGAATTAAGATGTATACAAATCTAATAGTTTTTGTGGGAACAACAAGACTGTGATATTTAGAGTATGTATGTCATTATATGGTATATCATAATGTTATATATTAGATATATAATTATTAAGGGATATTATTACCATTACACATACGAGAATAGAAATGGGAAAATATCACCCTATATTTCATCATTGGACTCCCCAAAATGTCAAATATTCATAATTTTATTTTTTGTAGTCAGTTACAAAATAAATTTAGCATTTTTAATTTTTATCATATAATATATTTATCATGATCACCATACATGGATACATAACAAAGTGGTGTTAAGATTTTATGGGGTATAAAATTCTATTATATATAATCATTAATATAGGTTTATATCTTTGTTATGATGAAGTAATAATCATGATCATGATAAAGAGTGTTGTTTATGAAATTCATACCATCCTCATATATACAGTTAGTTTGAGATATACTATAAAAACCTACAGGATATATTTAAATCATGTTCACTATATGTTAATGGTATTTTGATCAAAACCTTCCTGTAGTATATTTATCTTATAATAAAGTATTTCATTCGATCATTTTCACTGATTAATATGATCCCCTATATAAAAGTAAGTGTAGAATTACAACATATTCAGATGAAGATAGAGAAATAAAGGAATTGGGATCTAAGATAGTAGATTAAATGGCTAGGAAGGATATATCCATTTATTATCACATCAATCATATTCATAGATTATAGAAGAGTTATTTTTAAAATCATTGACCAGGTCAAGATTTTTATGTTGGTAAAAAATTATTCCTATTTAAATCTTTATATAATATTGTTATTGTATTTTGAAATAATTTAAATACATTTAGTACTTATATTAATAACTTTTATGGTCTTGATCAACTAGGGACTATAGAATATATCATGATACTTTCCCCAGTCCACTTTTAAATTCTTCATGTGCTTCATGTTTTTGTTTTTTAGACGTACCTACTCGATCATTCACATGTAATGAATTCGATTGCTATACCAAATTATCATGATAATTTATATGGATTTAACTTACAGAAATATTATATCTTAGAGAAAATGTTATATGGAATAATTTACTCTCTAGTTAAAATATCATTATAGGAATATGAAATTTGAATAAGTGACCTGGGAACCCAGGAATGTGTTATTATAGAGATATCCCATTTTGATTATATTACAGCGATTTAATTATTAGGGAAAAATTGTAACACCCATATGATTATATAGATATTTCCTTCAAAATAACTATAGGTATTTTATATCATTCTTCACATACATCCCTTAGTCTAAATGAATCGAGATATAATAATACTTGATAATATATCATTTAATTTGCAATATTTTAAAAGTAATTAATAAATTATAAAAATATCAATATAATGTATTTAAATAATTAATATGTTTTTATTAATATGTAATAAATTAATATGTTTTATGATTTAGAAACATGATTCCTTAAAAAATTAATTTTATTTATCGTTATATATATATATTATAATTTTAAAATTATATTTTTATAAATTTTATTTTCTGAAACTTATATAATATTTAAAATGAAGAATAAAGTGTAATTTTAATGTGAATTTTTTGTATTTTCTTATAAGGGTAATTATTTTGTGAATTATGAAATTTCATATATCTATCACACTAAAATATTCATATATTTAATAAAAATTTCATTACTTTTATCATAGAAAAATATATGTCTCATTAAATTGTAATTTATCTTATAATTTACATATGAATATACATTATGAAGGATTTTTTTATAAGTTTTTTTGGTATAAAACGTTTTTTGTAAATATTATTATTTTATTCACAGTGTAATATTATAAATATATGAAAATATTACATATTTATTATATTATTAATTGAATGTTTGGATTATATATTCAATAAAATATTTTATGATACCATATATGGTTTTAGAATCAATTTGATGAAATTAATTTTGATTTATGCTTAAAATTCATTATTCTAAAACCTGTTTTCATTATGGTTTGAATGTTTATTTAAAAATATATTATTCCAAGTTAAAATTTAAATCTATTAAAATGAAATAATTTATTTAATAATAATATTTTAGATAATTTAAAGTGTACAATATATATTTTGTTTATAATGATATAAATCTGTATTTGTTTGAGCATGATTTTGTTTAAAATGACTCTACCAAGAGTAAAACCGATAAAAATGGTAGGGATTCCTGATAAAATTTTCTAATTATATTTTTTTAATATATTTCAACTCTATATTTACAAAAAATTGAAATCATTTACTATTGTATCCACTTTTATATGAATTTAACTAATATCGAAGAAATCATTTTTGAAATTCTATGTGTCTCCATCCACTGACATATAAAATGGAACCTATTATTCTTCATTATTCACAATTTATTGGATTATATCGTTAAAAATACCTTCTCTAAAACCATTATAGATTAAATTCTATGATCATTGATCACCCTTTATTCACCAAATACAAATTTATCTAGGCTTAATGTTTAATCAAAACGTGGTCTTTCTAAGATGGTTTATATGTCTTGCCTAAGATCTTTTAGTTATATTTTTTCATTATCCTTATATAACACAATTTTACCTAATAAAAATAATGATTCTACTATAATAATTTCTTTTGATGTTATTATTATGAAAGAAAAACTATTCCACAACACTTTTATAGAAAATGGGAGAAGAATTTATCTTTCATGAACTTGTCTGGAGTACCGTATCCTTATATAAATTTGAATCATTTTAAATCACCATCATTCATGAAAGGTTAATATTTTAGATTTAATGTATATATATTATATTTAGTAAATAAATTTTAATTTGGAATAGTGAATTAATACACACAATTCAATTGTTCCATCCATTGATAAATTGAATCGACAGTCATGTGTATGTGAGAACTTCATTCTCCACAAAGTGATGAATTCATTTTTCACAAAGTGATGAATTCATTTTTCATAAAACTCTTTAATGAATGACTATAAATATTTATATAATGAATATAAAATAAATCTATATTATGATTACAAAACAATGAATAATAAATAATAATAATAGTATAAGGACCATAACTTTATAACAAAAAATATATTAAGAATAAAGTTGTTGATACCAGAAATAATTATTATAATGAAGGATTGTTAATGAATTAGAGATAAAAAATTAGGATTAAAACATTATTTCTATTTAAAGTAAATATATTTTAATTTAATAGTTTTATAATAAATATGAATTAATGATTCCTAAGGTTATAGTTCATATGATGTAAGATGGACATTAGATAAGCTATATATGTAACAATTTATTTGTTCTACAATACACTTATTTTAAATAATGTTTCAATGGAATCATTAATCTTATTATAAACATTATAAATTAAAATTTTTGTAAATAATGATAGATGTATATTCATTTTCATTTAAACGACATGAATGGTTAGTCCCTCTATCTTGAAATAACCATCATCTAAATCTTCTTTTACATGCATCCATGGATGTTTTAAAGAAAATTTTTTCTTTAATATATTTGAAATTTTTATATTTTAAATTAATGATTTCAAAATGAAAATGGTATTTTATTTTTGAAATTTTCTTCAGATCATTTGAAATTATTTTAATTTATAACAACATCCTTTGATTGTTCTCACACATGTTTGGGAATATGATCTGTGGGTAACAACATTATTCATTCCCTAAAATATTAATTATCCTTGTAGTAATCATAATTCACTAATATTTATGTCACTATATCATGATATCACATATCACAGAACAAAAATAGGGTACACTAGATTTCATCCCAATCCCCATACAAGTAATTGGTAGAAACCCAAGAAACATATGTGAAGGCATTCTTGGTGGGTTTACATGATATACTATTTGTGTGATTATTATTATTTCACACTTTATTCCACTCTATTATTACAGGATATTATTCCAATTTAATGCTCTCATAATTCATGTTACTTTATAATATTGAATCATGTTTTTAAAACAACCATGGTTTTTAAAATGAATCATATATATACAAACACATAATGTTTTTGTGGTAAAATTACAACTAAACACAGACACCACATACAACAGTTGAAATGAAGGTTCATATCCCCAAACCACAAGGGAAATAATATCTATCATGTCATTGGTTTATATTTTATTTATGTGTTTGTTTGTTTACATATACACTTTTTAGTACATGGACTGGAGAACCATGGTTGGAAAGACTGAAGTCCACTTTTTTTTTAAAAATAGTATGGCCCTACATGTATCCAAACATACATGTGTCTACTACCATTTCTAGAATTATATATACAACAATGCTCACTCGTACCAAGCATGCCTAATCCCCCTATGTCAGATCATTCAGTAGTACCTTTATTAGAAATCCACTATGGGGTTTGTAAGATTCGAACCCTTGTCTTTTGGGTATGAATATCAAATGTTAATATCATTTTCTCATAGAGTTATTTTTATAAAAAATTTTTATGTGTGATCATCAATTGATATTTCCCTTGTCTACCCTTAAAATCGTCTGAGCTGACTCTTTCTAATGTTTCCTTTCCCTAAGGATTGAACAAAATGTTTTATATCTGATAAATCTAAGAAGGGTTTTAATTTTATAGATCTTACTGGGAGTTGATAGAGATTTTTTAATTATCATTATTTTCCATCCAATATTTCAATATCACTAATTATTTACAGTTATTACAAGAATCATAATGGTATATAATAAATATTATTCTAATTTTATTTAATATTTATTTATTAAAATTTTGTGCTCCTATAGGAAATGTTTTTTAGACACATATACATTTTTTCCCTACATCATTATTGTTTAGTATGATTGTTGTTGGCTATCATGATTTATTAAAGGGATTTCCCACAATGAACTATTCATTCATGAATCATGATTCATAAAAATTAAAATTATTTTATTTCATGCTATATTGTTATAATGTTCTAAAATAATTAACTAATGTATTTTCTAGTTGATGAGTAATGATTTTTATAACATCATCTATAACAGTTAATTATTAAAACTAGTCTAGGAACCATTTTTCATTAAGAAGGATTCATTGAGAAAGTTTTTCCAAATTAACAATATGTAAAGAAACAATTCCTTTAAATTGTATTTATACTTATTTAATTATTATAATTGGGAAATATGATTGAAGAACCATGTTTTTTGGAACATTCAACATTGTGTAATATAGTATATAATTTTATATTATCTATATGGTGTTGAATTATTAACAAGGTAAATAAACTGAAAAGGTAAAGAAGAAAAATATTGGCGAATAAGACATTATAAATTTTCTTAGTGGAAGGATAAAATTCACAAAACAAATAAAAAAAGGAAACTACTATTATAAAAATATCCACATATGAGAGGATTAGTACTATGGTACTAGAGAACTAGAAGATAATCATTGGAATTTGGTTTCTATTCCACTATATAATAATAAAAAACTTGTTTTCTATTGATGTTTTTTTGGAGAGAATATAACGGGAATTCATAGAACAACATCATGTTTAACATATGATTTTTCAAATGGGATATCTAAAATGTTCTTGTATTTATCCAAACAATTTACTTGGTTCTGAGGGTTTTAATCTAAATCAATACTTTCAGAATCATCCTAAAGGATTTATCCCTACTATATCTCATTCATAGAATTAATTTATTCATTATGAATCTATAATCATCTTGATTCCCCGCTATTCATCTTCTTATCATGTTGATAGTAATCATATATTTCCAAACATATGAAAATAACTATTTACATTAAGAAGACTATGAATGATGATGAACTCGGTGCCTTGAATTTTTAAGATATTATTTATTAAGATTTATATAAAATTATTTTACTATTTTATATTATAACATTCCACTATTTTATGAATTCTCATCTGGTCAATAAATTTTTCTACATTTTGAAATGATCAAACATGTAATGAGTATCAAGAAACCCATCTATAAATAAAGGTTGTAAATTTATGTGTCTATCAAGTTATGTAACCCTTAATTCTTCCCTCTTTTATGAGTTTATTATCCCTGGGAAGGAACATTTTATCAAATCTTTATGATGTATATTTTGGTATAATTCAAATCCTTTATTGATTACTATGCTCTCTTACTAACTTTTTTCAACCAGTAGGGATATCTTCTAATTTTAACAGATGAATAAGGCATGTATTTAAATAGATAAGTTATTCTAGTAATATTTTTCAAAACCCAGTCCAATCATTTTGAAACAGTAACAATAGGTATTATTGATATAATCCAATGTCAATATTATATTTACATTTTATATTAGTATACTGTAGACAATAAGTAGAATTACAATCTATTAACAAATGATGAATATTTTGAATTTTCAATATACTAAATATAATAAAAATTTCACATTTCTCTTCCATCATGTCAAAAAGTCCAATAAAAGGTAAGAAATAATTTTAATGTATGAATATTTGGACAGAAATGGACTTAACAGAAAAATACATAAAATTATTCCTCTTCTATTTAATTTGATTTTATTTCATATAGTATTCTTATATTATGGGTTAAATATCATATATTTTTTGAAACTATATAAAAAAAATTAAATTTCACATCCTAAAATTGATTATTTTTTATACAATTATGTTGAAATATATCATTCTCTACAATTTAGTTGTAATTTTGATACTATAAAATATCTGTCAATAAGAAGTATATATATCTGAAATCCATTATAATCCTCTAAATAAATTTCAAGTAAATGGTTATTTACTTGGTTCATATTAATATTCCTTTGGGGTTCTTATAATTGATGAACCATTTTTTCATAGGTCTATTGTCAACTTGTCAATCACCAATTAAAGTAAGTTAATACTTCATTCTAAAGAAACTATAACACAGTGAAATAAATATTCATGGATTTAGTTTGAAGATAAGTTTTATAGGTCTAAAATTATTAATTTATTAATGTAAGTACCTTTTTTAATCCACCATGTAAAAATTATCTTATAGTGAGTTTTTTATAAATTTAAGATGTAATTTATTTTTGGGAAAATAGTGAAAAATAATGATTTTATATTAATGTTACACTTACAAAATTATAATTATATTATAATGAATTAAAAAGTTTGGAAAACTTTTCACATAACAAATAAAAATTATATATGTTTTCTATTGAAATATAAATTTTTTTAACTAAAAAATATATGATTGATTATCTAAAATAATATGTAATTACATTATTCAAACATAATTTATTTTAGGTTGTATCATATTATTAATTTTAAAAAATTATATTTGGTTTTTTTATTTCATTAATTTTAAAATTTTCTCATGTTATTTGAAATATTCCAATTAATTTTGTAGTAATCAACTATAATCATTATTTTTGTGTAAATAATTTTTCATACTAAAAAAATAAATTATCTTTAATGGGATGGTCATTGTGTTTTTTGATTTTATATAGAATGTAATTTTTATTATTATTCATAATTTAATCATTTTAACATGATTCCTTAGTTGAAAAAAAAACTAATAATTTGTAATGATGTGAAATTATTTGTTGCCTCATAATCACTACTAACTATAATAATCATTTAACTCCATCAAATAAAAGTAAAATTTGTTTAAAATGGTTAAAATTAATGGAAAACGATACAAGATAAAAATTATGAATAAGATAAATTATGTGTTTCTATTTTTTCATTGACCTTCCTATCTTTGATTCAATATTAATTATGATACACATGAAATGATTAATAAATATATTATATAATAAGTTTTCATCTATTTATAACATTCCATCCCACCTCATTTCTAAAATGGATCTTAAAATCCTCTCTTCATTACACTATGTGTTCTTTTTAGAATTTACATGTCCATTTAAAAGACAATCCTATCCCAATTTTTCTTCATGTATACAACATTTTCTAACAATAAATACAACTTCATAATGAATTAACATATTTTACAACTGTGATTAAAAGAGGAATTTTTGAATGCTATTAAAGATCACATTCAAGTATCTTTCATCATAATCTTCCCTCAAATAATAAATAACCATATTAAAATATATAAATAAGTACATTTAATATATTTTAATGATTTTTAGGTAACATTATAAACATTTCAATATCCTTTTATCCAATAAAAAATTAAAAAAATCACTTGTGCATATGTATTGACTACCAACTCCACGAAGCTATATTATTTGTTTTTCAAGGCAACATTACATAGAAGGTTATAAAGATAAAATTATTTAATACATACGATATTTATGAAATAATTATCATGAAATAAATATATTATATTTCATACATTCTTACCTTTTCCGTCCATTGGAAATTACAATGTCACATGTGCGTACATGTGGACTACCACCTCCACAATGTGGTGTGACTAATTTTCTTATTTTTCTATTCACAGATAATGATCAGAGTATATTTAATGATTATATATGATATTTTTAATATAAATACTATATTATAATGATTAACATTTATGTATAATATTTCATTTCAAACCATTAAGAAAATTGAAATGTCATCATGTGTACATACGGATGACTGCCACCATGTAATGTGTATTTTATTTTATATTAATACCTTGCATGGACTCTTTTAAAAAATATTTAATATGAAAAATTTATATTGAAGAATTTATAAACATCAAATAGTTGATAGTAAAATTTAATGCCATATATTTTAGGGATAACATGATAAATAATTTTCAATCCAATTGGCCAAACAAACATATTTAATCAACATATACAAGAACTATAAAATTAATGGAATTAAAATGGATATAAATTTTTAATAAAAATTAATCAACATTAAATTATTTCATAATATTATATATTATAAAGTATCATTTACTATTATAGATGATATAATTCCTCTGACCATGCGGGAATCCACGGTATATTTTTCATCTCTTGTATAACCAATTAAATAATATTTTATATTTCCCAATAGATTTATTATATATGTTGTATATACTACCCTTTTGAATTATTATATCATTAATTCCACATTTTCCATTTAATTTATATTTTTAGTCTGTATTTTTAAATTTAATATATTTTGATTCATATGTTATTAAATTTATAATGATTTATTTTACTGTATCTATATTATCTTAGATTTTTGTCTTTATATTTATTTCCAAATAATTATATTATTTATTTCTTCCTAACTCCAATTATTTTATTCTCTCACAATTTTTTAGGGTGTTTCAATGAGTTCATCTAATATTTCAAAACACTGGTAATCTTTATTCGAAATAATATTTTTATGAGATGGATTTTTTTTTATTTTAGAATCATTGTTCATTCTTTGTCGTCATATTTCATTATGAGATATTTTACCCATATGAAAATGTTTAATATTTAATTTTTTATTAACATTAAATACCATAAAAAAATTTAAATGTTATGTTTCTTTCTTTTTTACATATGTTTTTATTGTCATTATTTTTAAAACTCTTAAAGGAATGTACTTTTTTACATATACTAGGTAAATATGTTTTCATACCTTCATGTCCATTATTCATTATTTAGCATCCAATATATATATATATATATATATTCAAATAAAATAAATTTTTTTTATTCTATGAATAATTAACTTTTATAAGTGAAAGTATTCTCTAATGGTTGAAATAAATTTCTTAAATGATTTATGACATCATTATTACAATAATTACACATAGGAAAAAATGGCCATTTATATACAATTCATCAATTCACATATTTAATTATCAAATCAAAATCAATGATTTAAAATCTAAAATCTGGGTGAGTTAGGGGATTTGTATTATAATTTACATATTTATGGATTATTTTTTGTTTTGATACAATTCTCTTTATTAAGGAAATGTTTTAAATTATTCTCTAATTTTAATTAAAAATTATTTCTTCCCTTCATATATTTATTTTTTCGTGTCATGAATTTAATTAATATCATTTCTAATACACTAAAATATCATTAACCAAATACTATTTCATATTATAGTTCTTATATGTGGAATATTATGATGAATGTTATTTCACATACTCATGAAACATTGATATACTCTATTACAGATTCAATTCAAATATTTAATTATTGATAAATAATATTAATTATGTACTATATTTTTGATTCAATACAAAATAAATTTCACCAGAGACTCAACCCAATTGGCGAGGACTCGAAAAGTGCATCCAAGAGACCCATGATCAAATCCTGGTGGAGAGATATTTCCCGGGTAATGGTAGCAGTTATTGTAGCAGGCATAGTAGTAGTACTATAGAAGGTAATGGTTGGTATTGTAGTAGATGTAACTATTCATTTGTCTGGGCTAGGGGGCACTGGTTTTTTCCTAAGGTCCTGCAAGGAATTCGGGCATCCCAAGGCCCTTGGGCCAATAATCCTTTAAGGATTTCGAGCCACCGTAAGGGCTTTAGGCCTCCCCAAGGCCATCAGGTCACCATAATTTGTAGATATACCTATCAAACTACAAGGGACAAGGATCTAGATGGGGATCAGAGTAGGAAATTTCACCTGAGTAGAGCTAACAGAAATTGGACATAAAGGATGTTATGGCATTGCCATCAGTACCGGGCATGTGCAGCTCTACATTGGACAGCTAGACTACCATTCATGCAATGGGGGGTGAAGATATCGTGACATGTGTTAGGGAGGAGTAGTTCCAAGTTGTCTTTTCTGGATTATTTCCTTTATGACCTACAGGTCAAGTAATTTTCTCTAATCCATTGGGCCTTTTAAGGGTCCCACCTCACCCCTTCAAAGGTCGATTATCAAAAATAATAAAAAAGTCCTTCATGACATTCAGTAAATACATAATAAATTCTTTTGATATATTAGATGTTGGGTGTATCTTGGTTATAGATAGTCCTATGATATATTAAGAGGTATAATGATACATATAATTAGAAAAAAAATTGAATATTTTTGTATACCAATAAAATCCATGAAATGTCAACGGACAATGATTAGTTGTTTGGATCCTAACATAAAACAATATGCATTTACATCACCATGAATTCAATTATATATATCTTCCTGACTATTATATAGATTCTTTCAATGGACACATTTTGATTTTAATGTCATTCATTGAATTGGATTTGTGTTAGTTAACCACATCAGAATACATTTGATTCCATATCTGCTCAACAAATATTCCATTGTTTTCTTTCCTTTACTGAACATCTAAACTCATGTTATATTTTTTATTCCAATAATGGTGATACAAAAAATATATTTATGAATTATTCTCATGGATGAATGATTGTTTTTATGGAATACTTTATTATTAAACCTTATTAAAAAAATCATGTATGTATCTAGTTACCCAATACAACTGTAATTCTCTACACATAGTGGGGAGATACCCTGTATTTTTTACAAATGTAATTAAATGTGATTTTTTTCGTGGCTATTAGAGATATAATTGTAATTGTTTTCATCCAAAAATTTTATGTATAAAACATAACAACTCAAATTTAGAAGAACATGTCTAGAATAATATTTATTATAATACATTATAATATTTATTAAATTTTAAATTATAATTCATTATTATTATTATTAGAATTATTAATCATGATTTTATAAGCTATTAATATTTGTTAAAAGATTTTGAGAAGGAACATCAATGAAAAATAAAAAAATATGTCAACAGCTGTACTAATTACAGTGACTTCCCATTTGAGGTTGGAATACATATGGTATCGAAGATGCTTTGATCAATGAATTAGTGGAGTTTTTGTGGAGTAGTTATTAATAAAACCACGTGAATATTTTATCATTAACACTTAAAAACAATTTTTTTGAAGAATTATATTTTAATTAATGTAATAACACCAATGGTAGCATACTACCTATGGGCAATCTAGTTTTAGTACTATCAGTGGAGGCACAATCCAGTAGTACCACATATAATGGAAGAACATGTTCTGAAGTATCATAACATTAGTGGTATCATATCCTTAGTGGTAATATATAACATGAGGTAGTACAGCCATGGTAGTATATCTTCTCTTACGGTAGTATGTTGAAATAATATTGGCACAATCCTACCGTTAGATGACATTGCAGTTCAAAATTTGGAATTAGAAAATATTGACAAAAAATAATGTATTAATGGGTACATAAGGCTCGAGTTCGTAAAAATATTATGTAACCATTGCTCTGGTGGAATTATATCTCTTAGTGTATCATAGATCTTGTAGGAGAAAATATAACGATATTAATATCTGAACTAACATTTGGACATTTTAAATACATATCCAATTGTTTTCAATGTTTCATTACAAAATAACATACCATCATTAATCATTAATACAATTAAAAAATAATAATTTTTGATCAATATATTAGGATGATCCATCAATATCAACAATTTTATGATTGAATTTAATAACATTTTGTTAGCCATGTAAAAAATATAGTAATAAGTAGAATAATATGAAAATGAATGATATATTAATGACATTTCAAAATAAGAATGTAGGGGATTTTAAAAAACATTAACTTCAAAAGAATTAAAAACTAATAATAAACTTTGTGAACATATTATTTTAAAACCAAAAAATAAATTTCTATTAAACATGTTATCCACCTTTTTGGATTGTAATAAATATTATAAATGTAAATTCATTCAAATATAAAATGTAATTATTGAGATCCTCGATCAGTGACATGTCAAAATAATAAATTCCCAAAAACTAATATAGTGAAAAATATTGAATAACCGCAAAATGGGAGAAAACATAGTCAGAACGAATCTCGGGTCTTTACGATGTATGTTCAATAGGTTGTTTACCTTTTTCCATGGAAGAAGGCACATTGGTAGATATTCAGGGTGATGATGCAATCATAGGAAACTCTCAGAACACACCACATCTAAGATGACTAACTAATATAGATGGGGACATGATCATGGGATGAAAAATGGATGAAGGGGTTCAGAGAATGGTGATGACGTGGGGGAAGATATAGTAGTAGCCTCCAGTTATAGAACTACAATACTAGATAAATAAAAAAGAAATCATGAGGGTCAAAAAATCAATGATGATGTTCTCTCCACTCTATATATCACTAAAACTAATTATTATTTTCCATAAAAATATCAATTGATGATCCAAGTAATTAAAATGTATTACATGTACAGTGAAGGCCCTACTCCCATGTGTAATTATTATGATTCCATTTGGTAATAAAATATTAAAATTAATATCATGATTATTATATATTACTAAATGATAGTATTTTTTATGATTTTGGATTGTTTCCCTATCACTTAAAGTATCATTCAAAAACTATCTTAATAGATTATAAATATTATCACTATGCTATCTAATATAATTATATTCCTCTTGATGAGATGTGGCTAGATCACCAATGATGAAATGAAAATCCACTTTGACTATGGCTCTAACTATATCACGATAAATAGAGGAACAAGACAATAAAGTACTCGATATTGATGAAACATCTATTGCAAAGTCTACAACCTCTCTAAAATATTATTCATGTTTCTAAAAAACTATCTCTAATATAAATTATAATTTAATATATACATTCCATATCACTATCCAATATTCATTTCTAAAAATCAACTACTTCAATATTAAAAATCGTCTTGGTTTTAATATGGAAATCGATTTAATCGATGTGGTTCATTATATTATCATTAATAAACTAGGATATCTGGGGGATCCTTGGATATAATAATTCCTATAAAATTTGAAAAACAATATCCCTTGGATGGTTTTCAAATCAGATCTAGTAACATAATAAGATATAAGATAATGTTAAAAAATAATTAATAGTGAAGCATCTCTCTCATTACTAGGCATTACATCCTCTATATGTTTTGGTCTAGAAATAGGATCATCGTAAGGAAAAAATTTCACCTCACTAACATCATCAATTATTTATATTAGATATTATTTTAGAACTTTTACAATAATAGGGATGGAATGATCGCCAATATCAGCTGGACTATTATAGACATCATCATTATCATCCCATTTATCAGAATCTCGATAATAAATTACAAGAATAATTTATCTAAGAAAAAGATGCCCCAGAGTTGATACCCTATCCTCATATGATACATGTGGCTCATTCATATGAATAGATCACTAGTTTAAGAACAATTTGATTCCTCCCCCTCAACGGATTCTCTCTACTCACCTATAAATGTGGAATAATCATCTGTTGGCTGTAAAAAACACAGTATCACTAGATAACTATTTGAAATTTAAGAAACATTAGATAAATTTGGATGATAGATAATAGAATCATCATTATCATCATGATCATAATGTACTTCATAGTCGTGAGTTCCATCACTTTTTGGATTATCATATTCATCTTCAAAATCATTAAGATATTCTATAACATCTATTGATGATTTAGATTAACCTTAAACATGCTCGTGAATAAACACGATGGTTTATTATTATTCTCTATATTTCAAGAGGATCTCTCTAAAAAAAATTGAAACAGGTGGAATTCTAGATCCATATGATAAGATTTTAATTTTGGAAATATATGGAACACTACACTATTCAAATGAGTCAGATCCTTTTTTAAAAACCTCATCCACTTATTCTTAAAATTTCTATTCATAATAATAGGTCATAATTCTGACTTGATAAATTATAAGGTCCACTTTATCATTAGATCAGATAGAGTGTTCTATGGGATTAAAATCCTAATAGGTATTTTAATTATATTCGTCATATTTCATTCTACTTAGTTTATAATTAAAATATTATTTATATTTAAATTCTATCATAATCAAAATCCATGAAATTTTACTTTTGATCCCTCATACCCATCAATGAATCTATTGGATTCTAACATATCAGAGATTATTATTGGAAAAATCAGATTCTGGCCATGATGGGGACATAAAAATATCCATCATGTGTAGTATATGTTGTCCACGTAGATTAATTTCAACCCATTATTTAATATCAAATAAAATATGGACATCATGATACATCATTGTTCTATGATTCCATTTGTTGGGGTATATCATATGCTCGATGAATTTTATCTTTAGCATAAACTCAATAAAATGTTCTTTATTAGCATGTCTTCTCACTAAACCATCATTGTTTAGCTCCAGTAGTGCATTATTATACACAAACAACTCACTGTCACCACTTATTGAGTCTGTATAATCATCTAAGATTCCTCATTGATGAAAATTTATAAAACTATCCCAATATTTTAGGAAAAAAGAAATTTTTTCCATATATCATAAATTGAATTATATCTTTCAACTCACATAACTAGTAATAAGTGTATTAATAAAACTGGTGAAGAAACAGTATAAACCTAATTTTTCACCTAAGTAGTAATCATTCCAATTTTTATCTAATTCTTTTTATAGACCTAATAAATTTGTGTAATGTGTTTTTGGATATCGTAGGGGTGCTAAGGGTTTGGATTGATTTTTGGGAGAAATGGGAGTGTTTTTGTTGTTAGACTAAACCATATGAGGCCGGTCCCAATGTTAGTCCTAACTATATGATGTTGGAATGTGAGTAGTAGGAGGGCCAAAATTATGTTTGAAACCCTGAAATTTAGGGCACATGACCATGGAAAAACAATATAAATATTTAATATGGTGGTTTCAAGGTTGGAAAATTGTTTCTCAAACTTTTTTACCAAATCATGTGGGTTCCCCTTCCAAAAATCTTATCATGTATAATTGGGTCATGGTTTGGAAAATCTTGCAGCCAAACTGTGTGACCCAATTTGAATGGTGAAAGTTGTATTCTTCATATAAAATCATTTTAAAACTACTCCACTCTACCCTTAGGTTTTCTAGTGGATAGTAGCCACTTCCTCCTCCCTTAAAAATCCAAAAATCTATCTATTGTTGCTTTTTCCCCAAGCATCAGTTTGATTTCCTATAAAAGCATTGTTCGTCTCCTTGGATCCACATTAGTATGTTCTAAATTCAATTATGATATTTCATAATTATTATTCCTATAAATTATTCTATTTACATTCATGCTCACATGACCCAATTTTATTGTGTTTATACGTTCATCTGTTCTCTTCCTTTCCTTATCAAACTAGAGGCTAAATCTTAATGTGGAGAGTCGTAGGAGTATGAGGGAGGTGGTCGAAAAAAAAATCCTCATGATTATTCATTTTAAAATTTTTCATGTGGTCACACCAATTTCATTGGGACTTTTAAATTTAATTCATATATGTTTCTCTATTTATTTGAACCTTTTTCTGAGACACCATCAATAT
Source organism: Viscum album (assembly GCA_963277665.1). Lineage (NCBI taxonomy): Eukaryota > Viridiplantae > Streptophyta > Magnoliopsida > Santalales > Viscaceae > Viscum > Viscum album. Next base: position 841,138,102 of record OY728123.1, read on the forward strand.
ATGATACTCCACATTGTTGGTAACATCCATAACCTCCACCTCCCCATGAAGGATTATTTTCATGTTTTTGTAGTCGGTGGCCAATTATTCCATAATGGTTAGATATGGCATGTTAGATCCACCATTTGTGAGTTATTTAGCTGGACCATTTTAATGTTAATCCTTTCCATATTAAATGAATATGGATTGGATAATGTATAGTGCCGTGTTTGATTTCCACTAGACCCACCTATGGTATGTGCATCACATTATTAATTAGTCTAAAATGGATATGGAAAGTATATAATATAAATATGTTCTATTGAATTTATTTATAAAATAATGGTATGGATTGAAATTCATGTTACCTCTTTCTATTTGTTATTGACGGTATCAAATTGAATCATATAATATATTTTATGAATCTGATGAATTATAGATGTTTTCTTGCCTAGAGATGACTTATCACTTGTCTAAAAGGCATGGAATAAACCATTTACTTTGGAAATTAAATAATTAAAATATTTAATAATTAATGAAATATATTAATTCTGAGGGTCCATGTATATGAACATTGACATGTTTATAAGAGTGGTTTCACTTGATCTCTCCTCAAATTATCAAGGTAATTCCTTGACAACTCAAGGACACCATTCTGTTTCATTGATATCAGTTTCCTAGGTTGACAACCACCTTGGTACCCGATCCTTATCTATTAGATAATTTATAATATGAAACTATAGGACCACTCCGTTACTTATAAAGTATTACATGGATACAATCCTTGTATATGTATTGTCTTTTACGGACATGATAATCCTTGTTTACATCCATGGGTCTGGCCTTTTCATATCTCATTTTACAATGAATGTATTCCATAGACTTGATCATATCACACTATTTTGGAATGCCTTGGATTTATCTCCTTGGATTACACGGTTTCCCCTAAGACAAGATACAATTAATACTATATTGGTGAACCTTGATGTACAGGTGGCCTTCATTATTACCGTAGAAACTCAATATTAGAAATATCATTATAGGATGACTCATGATAAATTAGATACTTTTTTATACCATCATGTCAGTGATTGTGTCCCAATAAGTGATATATTTTCTAATAATAGAAATTAAATAATTAATGCTCTAATTAAATTTTTAGACACTAGAGTATTGCTGAAGAATGTACTTCGGTATATACATTGCTATACTTCTTTACTACTATATATGCATGCATCCACACTATAGAGTTTATATTACACAGACTAACTGATATAGACAACATTAGTTGTGTAGTACTAATATTTATATCACAATCTATCTAGTAACCATTGTTAGATGAATAAACTAATTGTATATAGGGGTTTTCAAAAGGAAATTATCAGGCATCAGACAAATGATTGCATGATTTCTTTTGATGAAGTAGATAACAGATGATCGAGGGATAGATCAGGATATTGTGTATAGTTTTTGGTTTCTTTTTCTATTTTTGGGTACATTTATTTCTTAATTATCTTTATCCCAATTTTCAATCGTTATTGTTACATGACATATCATCAACAACATTTTCATATGGGTATCAGTGTTTTTTGTTATTTATTAATTCATACATCTTTTCTTATGATATATTTTTGTTACATTTATTTTTTACTTATCTCATGTTATATTATATTCATCTTCTATGTTACACACTCATAATGATGAAATCTTCTCCCCACGGGCACACCCAAGGACCTTACTGAATGTTGGCTGCCTATAGCATTTGGTCATATGCACTTGAGGCCTTGTATCCAACATGGCATAGAGAACTATTAATGTTAACCTGTTATGGGATGTCCCAATTTTGTATTAGAGGTGTTCCAATATTTCTTTACTACTTGGAGACAATAAATTATAGAATAGTAATGGTTATAACTTGGTCAGATTTCATTCTTAGGTGTTGTGTACACCAGCTCCTGGTAATCTCTATGATTCCTGAATTATAATTATTGTTCTTCTTTTTCACATTATATTAGATATCGTTTCACCATATTGTGATTCAATTTGTATGTGGTGTTGTTAATTATTATTCTCATTGAGGATATTATTTAATTCTTGGCCTGATGATATGAGGGCAAGGAACATTGTTACATGCATCATCCTAGGCACCTAAAATTCGCATTCTATTCATATTTCCTTTCTATAGAGGTGATTTTAAATTCATACATTACTATATATCACATAAATTGTTGAGTGATGTTGCTGTAGTTATACCATCCCTATGATTATACATAGCTGTGATTGTATGATTTCATGTTTCAATTTATGACGTGTATAAGTCCTCATGGTTTGGAATGTGTAATATACGAAGTTATTTATGATATCTGCTTCTCCAGGAATTATAAGTAATTTCAAATGAACCTTGAAATATAGAAATATGATAATATAAATTGGAAAGTTAAAATTCGATAATTAAATTGATATGGATTCAAATAATTTATGAGGAAAGGTATAGTTAATCTTTTATCAACTGAGACCCCTATAACATATAATTTAGAATGTATCATTAATTGGTCATCTAATTTTGTAATCAGGGTAGTATTCCATGGGTAATGAGAATTATTAATTTTATCTTTCATTAATGTTTATATGCATCTTCTTAATGTTATTTTTTTATTGTGTTCTTGGAATTTGTAGATCAGTGCCTCCCTAATGTCCTTGTTTTGTCCACAAGGAAGGCGGTGATAACCATGTTCCCGAAATTGTGGGCACTATGATACAAGGAATATCTCTTCAAGGGTTCCACTTGAGGGACCACCTATTTTACCTACTATGTGATCTGATTCTCAACATTGTGATAGTATTATAAATTTGACGATGTCCATGCATGATCCTTTATGTACTATACCAATGACAACATATCTATCCTTGTGAGTTTAAATAGAATCATCCTACAACCTTCTCGGGGGGGGGGTCTATAGGCTATAGATTATTTGAATGTGGAAAACTTCTGTATCATTGAGAATCTAAATACTCCTACAAAGACAAGGGTAAGGATTTCTACTTAAATATTTTTTGATTCATCTAAGAGATGGTGGGATGTGATTACCCAGGTTGGTCTCCATTAGGATTTGGTATGGGATGATTTTCAAACTACATTCTATGAATACATCATCAATTAATTGTAGGGATATTATAGAGTGGTATATTTCATGCATATGAAGTATGTTTTTATGTTTTTTATGGAGTATTATTCACATTTTACAGTGTTATAGTACGACAAACAAAACATATATTATGAATGGATTTCTAATGGTACACATATTAATGATGGGATTCATAATTCCTTCCATAATTAGGTGAATTCCATTCACCTACCCAATTTATATTAAATAATTAATCATGTTCATATCACTAATGAAAACATGAGAGATTCTATAGTATACAACATAGAGGGTCAGAGTTATGGCCAGATTGTAGTTCTTTCTGTAGTAGAATGCGATATATCGGGGTTTCTTGTCAGGTTAGGGGATGCCCGGGTACCCTTATCAGTAGTTATTTGTTGTTTCATAAATGGGAAAGAAAGAGGAACCTAACATCTTAGTGTGATCGGTACCGTCTAGAGTGTTGAGATTATAGATATATGGAGAACCTTTAGAGATTATATCTAACCTTCACACTAGCTTCTAGTGGAAGGGGTTCTGCACTAGCTCCACATTCAGGAGTATGAATTTTTTACACCACACCATGAGGGAGTTGGAGTATCACAAGAAGGACCAGTTGAAGTGGAGTTTATGGATTTAATGTCTAGTATATTCATCAAAAATAATTTCAGAAGGGATTTTTTTGTCATTGTAGTTTAGCTATAGCACAGTGCTATTGTTTAGGATAGTCGGATGTACTATAAATGATACCTAAGGATCATGCATCATGACCATATATTGAATGAGGTACTATTCTCGAATCCTCCACTATAGTATTTTATTTTATTGATACTCATGCTTCAAAATACTTAATCTCCTTATCTGTTATATAAATTATTTGTCCGGAAATATAGTATTACTCGGTTGTTATGACCCTAGACCAAACATTATGAGTATGGTTAGAGTGACCTCACCAATCAAGGGTCTTTCCCCTTATGTAATGAGTTTTCCCATTATCATTGGTTTCATTTGTAATTGAGATGATGGGACTATATATCATTCTTGGGATGGGTTGGTTGTGTGTGTTTCATTCCTTTTTCCAAAAAAAATCACTACATGGCATCATTTACATCACTAGTGGGCAGATGTTATGTTCACATGGGTGAGTGAGATTTTCTAGTATACATGAGATGGATCAGACCATCTTGTGCATGGTTGAGTGATGACCCACTTTTCTTATCATTTCCTAAAATAACTATGGTTACATTAGGATGAATTGACTCCAATTAAAGATTATTTCACGGATGTATTTCTTAATTACCTTTCTATATAACCTATCAAGGGACATGTATAGTTTATAATTAATATAGTTCCAAGAACCAATCTAGCTTCTATTCCTCTATTTTGTATAGAATCCACTAATCTCCCTAAGATCATGCTGCAACTGGTGGATCTTGAGTCTAATGGTTTTATTTGGACCAATACTTACACTTAATGTTTTTCCAGTGCTTTTATCCAAGAAGGTGGATATGAACCATCATTTATGCATTAATTATAGCTGGTCAGAATAACTTATGATCAATATCCATTATTCGTTTCATTAAATATATGATCTTCTTTACCTGATCGAAGAGCTAGGTTGTTTTCCAGGATCGACCAGATATCAGTCTATCATCATGTGTGAGTGAGTCCATCAAAATTACCGTGTACAACATTTTATTGCATGTATATTCTCTATGATTACTTTTTTATGTAGTTCTGTTTCATGAAAATTTACCCCATTTTCTGGGATATAATGAATAGGGTGTTACATTGATATCTGGATTCATTTTTCATAGTATTTTTTACAGCATCATATTGTACTCTTACACTCGATGAAACTATGATCTGAATGTTTAGTTCATTCTGAGTCTACTAATATAGAGTAATGATAATGTCAATAAATGTATGTTACAGTTCTCTGTCAAAAAAGTTCACATCCTGGGTCATATTATACTAAATTTTAGAGTATATATTGACCCATAGATGGTGAGTATTGCATTTTCTGGGGAACATCCCAATAAGTTCGTTGATATGCAATTTTTTTGGCATAGGTAGTTACAAATTGTTTTTGGACATATCATTCCTTCATTAAACAATTAGTGTTCTTACAATGAAGGGTGTTATGTTCATGTGGTCTATATCATTTAAGAAATACTTTAATGTGTTTAAAGGGAGGATTTTATTTGCTCCTTTTCATACAATTCAAGAGCATAGATAATTCATTATCGTGTTTTATGATGCATAAGGAATTTTCCAAAGAGTAGTGACAATGTATGATGGTTGATTTTTTACATTTGAATCGTGATAGGTGTGTCCTCATGGGAGAAATTACAAAATGCATGACCCTGATAATGGAACAATTATTCATCCCTTACATTACTGGAGACACTATCTATTGGTTGATCACATTGTGGTTTATACGAATCAAAATTTTCGTAAATATATCATTACAACATGTGACATGAATCTCATATTGTAAAATGGGTTGAATATATTTAGCCCTTTTATTTTGTGCTTGGATATACAAATGGGAATAGTAATGTATTTTTGAGGTGTTGAGTCTAAATTCTCATAAACAGGTCATATGTGATGTTAGTGATGAATAGAAATTCATGGATCTCTTCACTGAGTTGCATCTAGATTATCATCATAGTCACAAGCTACCCCATGTGTCATCCTTGAAAAGTATATCGTCTCTCCTTGATATGGTGAAGTGTGGTCAATTTTCATATCACAATGCCTGGTTCACCTTGACAGTATATCAAGAGTGGACCGACCTTCATATTGGACTGTGTATAGAGATAAAATCCTATATATTAATGGATGTGTCTAGGTTCATACATATAATAGAGAGGGTTTGATGTGATTATCACATGCATCTTAGTGTGTTGATCAACCAATAATTTCCAAAATTTATAGTAACAAGTGATGATAGTATTGGGGCCCTAGGAAGAAATGTTAGATAGTAGGAGTTATCAATTGGAATTCCATGTGTTAGCTGGTGAAGGTGGTGCAATAGTGGTGTATTATTTTGTTACAGTATATTCCATACCTATATTGTAAATTAATAAATGTCTCTTTAGACATTGTATCCACCTTACCATGGTCTCCTAGAGGTACCAACGTTTTATGTATTTTCATCTACTGATGGTTGAAATTAGGCCACTTCATTCCTATCATGGAGACATATTCTATAGATTTTATGGGACGATTGTACATTCATGATGTAAATCAGCAATATGGGGTCCATCTTACTATCATTTCAGATAGGGACTCTCATTTTATATCTCGGTTGGGGTGGGGGTTATATATGTCCATAGGTATATAGATTATTCCCAATACCACCAATCACCCTCATACCAATAGGTTTTAAAATGGACAATATAGGTTCTAGATGAAATTCTCTAAACATGCATCCAAGATATTGTTTGTTCTTGGTTAAACCATGTACCTATCTTCATGTTATAAACAATAATAGTTTCCAAATGAAAATTCAGATCTCTATTTTAGGGACTTATATGGTAGGATATTTTATTTTAACACCTCCAGGCTAGAGGTAATAGAGGAAGACATACTAGCTCCCCATCTCATGGAAGAGACATTATAGCAGGTTCAAATGGTAAGGATGTGAATGTCTTCTAATATGTATTGATAGAAATCATGTGTCAATTTTTGTTGATAAACTCTTTATTTCAAGGTTAGGGATCATGTTTTCTTATGGGAATCAACCATGAATGGGTATAGATGGACATAGAGTCAATGGAAGTAGTCATCTCCTTATGAAAGGATGATTGAGATAATGGAAAGTTTTGGGCTGATAGACTATTATTATATATTACATCAGGGGTGAAATACCATGAAATAATTCTTCCATTTTCACAACTTTCATGGTATCATGCTAAACCAGTCTCAAAATTTTCATCCTGAGGAAGTTGATATAGAAATCAATACATAATTGGTGGAGTATCCTTTATGCATCATCAACTAGAGCATGCTGGATATCTAAATCTGGTTTCCCCCTTATATTTTTCATATGGAATAATAAATTCTTATAAGATGAATCCTGGGAGGAGGAGGCTGACTTATGTGCCCAAATATTCAAGGTTGTTCCATTATATTGTTTCTTCTCCAATAGAAGGTGAACTCGGAGATGATTTCTGTTAACTGGGAATACTATAAGGAACTAAATTTTAACTCAGGTATATATCCATTATTTTGTATTATATTTCTATTTTGTGGACCTTATATGGATTCCTAATGAGTTTGTGCAGGTATTAATGGTGTCTACTGATAGATTAGATCCTAAAACCCATAGTTTTTTTTAGAGAAAAAAATAATTTCACATGGTTAGATTAAACTACGTGATGCTGGTTCCGTGGATTGTTTTATCTCTAAGCTTTTCGAATGTGACTATTATAAGGGTTTATAGTTTTAACAAACCTTGAAATTTTGGGAACCTGACCATTTGAAAACTATAGTCAAATTGGGATACAGTGTTTCACGACTGGTGCATAGTTTATCCAATAGTGTAGCTTAATAGTGAATGGTACATTTCCCTATATCTAATCATGCTCAATTGGTGAAAGCATTGGAAATATGTGTGTCCAAACATTATGTCTTAGTTTTTTGGGTGAAAAGACTATTTTATCCCTTCAAATTTTTTTGAATCGTTTTATGTCAAGTTTTTTTCTCCAACAGACAACATCCCCTTCCTCTTCCATTTTTAATCCTAAAAGTATCTTATTTATATTTTGATCCCAATAATCCATCTCTATTTCAATTGAAGGGTTGTTCATCTAATTGGATTTGCACAGATATGATCTCGATCCCTTTTTATCATTCATCATTTTTATTTCTGTAAAAAATTTTATTTAGATGTGGGATCATATTCCCCAATTTCATTAAATTAATCAACATTATATGTCACTTCTAATTATGTAAAAACAGATGATGATATTTCATGAGGAGATTCAAACATGTTCGAGGTAGGTGGTATATAACTCATTCCTCATCAATCAAAAATTTATAAATTTACATGTTGTTACATAGATTTCATCAAGTGTATCATGTTTAATTCATACTACATTATTATAGATAGTGAAATAATTTTATAACAACCATTCAGTGAGAGTTATTGAATGATGGTGGTTACATAAACATTGTCCACCACCCCATATAGGGTGATTTCCATATTTATGTCCTCAGTGGCCAATTATTACTTAATGTTTGTTTTTGACTGGTTAGCTCTATCGTTCATGTGTTCTTATGATTGAACAAGCTAATGGGAATCCATTCCACATTAAATTTCAATTGCTTTTATAAATAGATAGCTATATATATTCTGCCCACTTTACATACCTAAGGTTTGTTCTTCACATTCTTAATGAATATTAATTTGAACTAAGAATTATATTATATATATTACATTGCATAATAAATTTTAATAGAATTGATTTTTTTAACATATATAGAACCACTTACCATGATTAATGGAAGGTATCATGGTCACCCAATTTAAATATCTATGAATGTAATGATATTAAGTTAGTTTTATGTCTTGAGAGTTCTTGCCACTTATATAAAAGGCATGGAATGAACCATTGACTTTTTGGATGTAATAATTCAAATATGGAATAATAAATTAAATGAATTAATTTTAAGGTGAATTTTATAAAAAACCATGACATATTTATTGGAGTCGTTTGACTTGACCACACCTTGGATTCCTGATGCAATACCTTCTGAACTTGAGGATTCCATTATGATTCATGGATGTCAGTGGCTTTAGTTGAGACAAACCTTGACACCTGATCCTTGTCTATCAGTGGATACCTCATATGACACCATTGCATCCCTCCTTTACAAGTTTATTATTCTCTCAATACACTCCATAGATGCAATTTGTCTTCTATGTTCCTGAAAAACATTGGTTACATCCTTAGGTCTGGAAATTTCTTATTCATTTTTTTCCTTGGATGTATTCCTTTGACTCGATTATATGAGACTATTATGTAATACCATGTATGAAGCTTACTGTATTACACTCACACACCTTAGAAAATATGTAGTTACTACTGATTTGGTGACACATAAGGTCTATGTTTCTTTGCTTATTATATTGGATCCTATTTATTAGTATTACCATTATAGGATGCCTCATGATACCTTGGACACTTAGTTTATGCAATCATTTTAGTACTGTATTCCCTAAAATAACATAATTATATTAATTGTGAAATTATTAATTAATGTACTAGTTACATGTCCAGATTCCTTTTGAGGGATGAAGCTAGTACATGGGTATTTACATTATTGTCCTTATTTACTTTTATATATACATTTTTACACATGGTTCAATTTATAAAACACATAATATATGTTATATACGATATTAGTGGTGGAGTAATGATAATTTTTCCACACCCCATCTATGAACCATTTGTTCCTACGTAGATTACATGTAGGAATTTGTTGAAAATCAAAATCTTACTTGATTGGATACTTCATTTCTTTCTTAATTATGATGAAGATGGTTTTAGATGACCAAACTATAGATATGGATGTTTGGGATAGTTTATTGTTTCTTTTTAAAACTTTATATAAAATGATTTATTATAACATTATATCTATGTTTTCTTGATTTTTAGATACCTGACATAGAGTCATTATCTTTTGTATATGGGTATTAGTTGTTTCAGTTGTTGTTATTCATTTTTCTTCTATAATGTCATTTTATTGTTACATTGAATATGTTAATTATATAATATCATGTTATATTCATCCTATATGGTACACATTGGTAATTAGTTCATATCCTCGCCATGGAAAAATCTTAATCCATCACTACTAGTCAAATTCCTCTTGTGTTTGGGGACATGTGCGTGATGCCTTGTTTCAAACTAGTCATGGGGAAGATTTAACAGAATTTGGGTCTTGAAAGTCATACCAACGATGGATAAAAATGTCTATCAATCCTTGAGAATAAATATTTATATACATGGATTGTAATATCTTTTTGATCTAACAACATTATCAATACGATCTATTTTGTATAAACATATTTTTCTACAATATCCACATGGTTCACAAGATAAAATATTTTTAGTTCCAATAAAACACAACCCAATTATCTATGATATTTCATCATAAAATTAGATCAATAATGATATTACATATAAGGGTGATTAAATATCACTCTTAAACAGAATAAAATGGTTATATATTATCATAAATAATGTTAACAGTTGGAATATAAGGAAAGAAGAAATGTTTCAATTGTAGGATTGAGAGATATTGACCTGGATTTGATTTAATTATTAATTTTATCATATCTTGGTTTTAAAAAATATAATAAAATATAAATTGGTAAATAAAATCAAATTTATAACAACAAAAATAGAAAATAGGACTGATAGTAAGAAATAGAAAAAATATTGTCAACCAGTGGATTCAAATTTCATTGTCCCTCTAATGGTGGATCACCTAAATAGTGGTTAATCCAATGGTGCATGAACAAATTGTGGATCTTAAAAGGTAAATCACCCAATGGTGTATCATCAATGGTGGATTAGAAATGGTTGATCAACCAAAAGTGGATCTCCAATGGAAGATCACTAACAGTGCTTCACCAACAATTACTTTCCAAAAATATATCATCAAAGATAAAGGGTTATCAATAATCTTTCATACCTAGATCTTGTTTGATATAGTTTAATATCTCGTAATTCAAGGTATTTGTAAAAATATCATAATTTTGATGTTCAATTTATATGAATTATTGTATAACATACATATTTTTTCAGATTGTATGCTGTAAAGTGATCTCTTACATCAATATTATTTTTTCAAGAATAATTTACATGATTTTTGTTAATAATTACCACACATGTATTGTCAAAATTTATAGGTATATTTCTAAATTAATATCTATAATCTAGAAAAGTGAGTTTAATCTACAATTTGTATTCAATAAAAACATCCTACAGATATGTATTTTGCCTAAATAGTGGATAGTGAAACAATTTGTTTCTTTATTACTACAACAAGATACAATATACAATACCAATATGTGGGTTGGTATATATGTTATTTTTCTAAATAACAACTACCAAAATCTACATCTGGATAAATTAATAAATCAAATTCATGTCCCCTTGGATTAATTTTTCCTATGATTGTTTTATATATGAGGAATTAGAAATTAATATTAATGAAATGATAATTAAATTCTATTGTATTTTATTGAAAATAAGAATACATAAAATAACTAAAAATAATATTTATATTGATAAATGATAAATATAGAAACATTGTAATCATTCCTCTATAATTTGTTTTATCCATTGGATATATTGTTTCATTAATATCTAGCATACCTGTTGTACTCAAGAGAGTATCACTAATTCTACTGACGCCCAAACTAAATTGTTTTAGAATAAATATATTATACATTATTTAACATAAAAAAATTACATCATTTTTTGAAATTATTTATTACCATGCAAGAATAAATATTCCCACATTAATGTCATTCAAACTCACGATTCATTGTTTTATGAAATTTAACAAATAAATAATTTTTACAAGATCCATATATAATATGATAAATATAAATATGAACAACTAAATTATCCATTAATTGTTTTTATAAATTACCACGATCATATATTCCTTTTGAAAAGCCATTAGAAATCAAAAAAAGGATGTGCTTGTAATACCAATGTCTTGGTGATTGTTTTAAACCATATAAATATTTTTTAGCTAATAAAAAAATTGGAAACTGAAGATTCTGACATCTATGGGGTTGTTTAAAAAAATCCCTAATTATATAACCATTTAATAAACTTAATTTTTATATCCATTTTGTATAATTTGAAATCCAAATATTTTTCTTAGGTGAGATGTTTTTGGAGGAATTTATATCTACACACTGGTTTAAAAGATTCCCCAATGAAAATACTCTCTTTCTAACTATATAACTATAAATCTGACCTAGATTTATTAATAACTATAATACGTAAATCACAGACATTATATATGAAATCCCATGTAGTGACCATAGTCACAGTGTCTTTTTGTCTATATAGTAGTTCCCAGACTCTATTCATCTCAAATTAATTTGATATTCTTGCATTTCCATCACCGTTAAATCATTTTTATTATATCATTATTGTTATTATATTATAACTATGGCATGAATGCTTAAAGTCGAACCTGATTTCTAAGGGAACATCCAGTTTGTGTTCCCCTATCTAGGACTACAACAATAGTATCTAGGTTATTATATCTATGAGTCTTAATAGTTCTCGGAAATTAATGGTTGGTTATCTCATTTCCTTATATTAACTCATGTTTGTGTTTTCCTTCAGAAATGGAATATGTTTCTACTTCTTTAATAGATTTTTCATAATTTTATGCATTGATTTTCAGATTTGACAGGCTATCCTCTGGTTTTTATAAAATTTTATTAGGGTCGTTTATATAAATTTCCTCAAATTTGAAATATGAAGAATCATCTAAAATCTATATAAATATATTAATCACCCTACATTATTTATTAGATATAGTGTTACCGAGGAAAATTCCATCATCACTTATCATAGATAATTTTAAAGATTATCAATAGTGTTAAAATTAAATTTTTTTAACCAAAATGTTTAAAATAAATAAACTTTTCTCCTACCACTACATAAGTTAGAAATATTATTCATTAAAATAGGTTTAAAATAACTCTATTTATTTTGTTACAATCTATAATCATATATTCTTCCTAATATTTAATAATTAATTTAATCTCATTGATCATGGTCTGAGAAATTCCATGATTGGTTTTATATATATACACAACACAATTCATTAGAGGGGTCCTAGGAGAATATATATTATTATTATATACATGTTTTTGAAAAATATATTAAAGAAATGGATATTCAAACTCATAAACGGGATCATAACCTATGGTCTTTTATGTCTACTAATATTTTCAAAAGATTTAGAATACATGGTAAAATAAGAGAAAGGATCACATTTTTGGGTAATGAATAATACCCAAATATATCTATAATATTCATCTACATGTATGTAAACATAATGATTACCCTTTAATCAAGAAACATAAATAGTCCAAACAAGTCCATGTGAACCTATTCTAATGGTCCTGAAGATTAAACATATTTCTTATATTTTAATGATATTTCATGTTGTTTCCCTTTTTGAGATGGGTTATAGACGTTAAAATAAAGGAATTCTATTTTAAGTAAATCCATAAATAACCCTTTCATCGGTATCATTCGATGTGAATTAATATTGAAATGGTCTAGTTTACTATTCAAAAATCAATGATTTCATTTATTGAAGGGATATTAGAAGGATTTGTTTTTCTAAAAATAATTAAAGTAAATTAATTTCATGAAAATATCATTTCCAAACGTAGGGAAAACTAAATCAATATTAGAAAAAACAACATGATAGGAATTATTTCAAAATTTAACATGAAATCCTTCATCACATAGGAGTGATATAATATGAATATTATATTTTAAACCATGAATAAATAAATCATTATAAATTAAACTAGTTCTATTATTTATTATATGACCATGTATAATAATTAACCGTTAAGAATTGTAACAAAACATAAATGTACACCATCAACATTTATTATCTTCATAAAACATAAATAATGTCTACTAATGTTTTTATAAAAACTATACTATAGGTACCATCATTTTTCAGTAGATATTTTCATGTAGTTTTACTAAAATACACATTTTATACCAAAAACAAAATTGGGACCCAAATTTTAATGGATCCATATTTATTAGTAATCAAATAATTAGTGAACCATATTTGTAAAATGTTTCATAATAGTATATTTCAAACATGTAGAAATTAAAACATTGTATGGTATAGATGATTAAATCGTAGTAATATAACTAAAGGTACTAGAGATTGTAATAAATCTATTATTTTAATTTTTCCCTAACAAGGTGGTATCCCATTCGAGTAGTGTATTTGGGAATTTTTTTCACTTCATGAATCAAAATTTAACTTTTTCTCCCATTTTTAAATATTTAAATATAATTAATTAGTTTCAAATAATATATTTTGAATTTATTTTTTTCTATTATGAATGTAGAATTTTTATCATTCCTAATAAAGTAATGATCATTAAATATAGAAGATAAATAATATTGTTTCATTGAGATCATTTTTATCGTTAATCACATTGAAATAATGTTCCATCATTTTGTAGTATTCAAAAATTTCTTTGTTATACATATTTTCATCATTCTATTCATTTTTAGAATAATTATCAATAGATTAATGAGATGCAAGAAATAAATTAGATTTTTTTATTAGTTTTTCATAAAACCCATGTTAGCTATATCATGGTTATCTTTTCAGCTTGAATCATATTCACTTGAGCTCTCCAAAAAAGTACACCAATAATATTTCATGAATTTATTTTACATACAATACTTGACATTATATTTTTCATCTAATTATAATTTCATTAAATAAGCTTTGACACGACCTTTACTTTTACACTCCTAAAAAAAATATCATTCATAGTATCATCCTTCAACTAGTCATTTCTCTAATAACCATTATTGAAGTATTTTACCTTATAAATATTATTACTGAAAAAATATATTTTATTTAAATAACTTATTTCATATTTTGGTAAAATTTTATATTTCTTTCTCGCTTTCTGTAGATGACTCTACATCACTCAGACTATCATCTTTGACTTTCTCCTCTTTTTTAAAGTACTTCATTTGATGGATGTATCATTCCTTTTCTGTTAACCGACATCTTACATTTTTTAATTTGAGTAATTATTCATACCTTATAAAATTTCCTATATTATATTTTCCAATAGACTTGATGAAATCACATGACTCAAGTATTTATATAGATGTTTGTCCCAACTAATCTATCAAACATCTCAATCGTTGCATCACACAATCTATGTTAGAAAAAAGATTCCCTATGGAGTGGTTTTTTTCATGATCTCATTAAAAAATATATATATATGAAAATTTTAACATCTTATTCCATATTAAAAGTATAATAATAAATTGTATATTTAGTTAATCTCATTTCTTTTAAATTATATGTCCCCTCATAATAATCAGCCATAGTATGCCAAATTTCAAAAAAAAATTATACAAGAATAAATTATATAATTTTCTAATCTCAAAAAGAAAAATATAAACACTTCATGTATTTATATTTATTTTCATATGATTATTTTTTATAATTACACCAATTATATTATGAATCATTAGAATTCTCATATTGATCTTCAATTTGAATCCAAATTTCAAAACCCATACGTTATGTTTGGATTTTTATTTTAATCATATTCAATGTATATTTAGTGACATTAAAATAATTACATATATTGGTAGAAGATCAATATTGTAAATTAATAGCCATAATGAAATAAATATATGAATAACTAAAATTTAATATATTTAAAATAAACCTCAATCATAATTGAAATGATATTTTGAAATCCTTTAAAATAATCTTTTTGTCTGGGTGAGTAGCTCAATAGGGGAAAATTGAGTTCCCAACGAGAATTTATTAACAAAAAATAAAATTAAATCCCTTAAATTATTTAAAAACATCCCATTAAATAAAAATAAAATAATAATATATATTCCATCATTCAAAATATTTCCTAAATCATTAATATGAATCATTTCAAATAAAATTTGATATTACTCTATCATTTGAAAGCAATTTACATAATCAAATAATTTATATAAATATAGGGTAATACTAAATTTCATAGAACACGATTAGTTTATTGATTTAAAAAGAATTTTATTATATTTAAAATAATTAAAAATAATTGAAACACATAGATTGATAAATAATGGGATTAGTCTCAAACTGAGACACGATCCACTCCACTTGTAAATCTTCTTCCTCCAATGAGATAATTATTACAATAATAGATTACAAAACATATTTTGGGTTTACACCAAACTGTAAACCATTCTTCCAGGTTCCTAGCATCTTCCATGGCTATAAGTGGGAAGAAACACAATACTTTCCAATCAAGGTATATTCAAAAATTGTTATGCATATAAAAAATAAATAAACAAAAAATAATTTTACTAAAACACTTCTTATAATGAATTATATATAGAGTGTACCAATAAAGAGAGAAAAAAACTCACTTCTCAAATGTTAAGAATAACATTATGCGAGAAAATATGAATAAATGAAATGTTTAGTGATTTTTGGTCTAAATAAAAATTGATGCCCAAATTTACTCATATTTTTCTTAGTGAGGAGTTGAAAGAAATTTCTATGGAAGTATAGGAGAACATTGAGTCACCGTGTTCTATTTTTTTGTGTTCATTTTGTGATGAACTTCCATATAGATCAATTGATTTGGTTGTTAATTTATTATTGGGCTTTTATTTGTTCCACAAATTCACACTAACATGTATTCCAAAAAAATTTCAGACCACCTCATTGGGGGAATCATTTTTAACATATATATCCACATGGCCAAATATAATTTTAATAATAATAATAAATATATCCTCAATCATCATAATGTACTAGAAATCATGAAACATCTTAAATTGTATTAAATACATCAATATAGTTTTTTAGAAATAATAACTAACAGTACCATGTGAGTTTTAATACTTTAGCACCCACAAACAAGTTGTTGGAAGCATTAAAATTGGATAAAGGACTTGATTGAAATGGTATCATACTGGAAGTTTCATGACCCTGCATTATCACATTCAACTATAGAACAAGCTAGTGATACCACATCTAATATTCTCACATGTATTGAAATTACACAACTCATCAAATTAGAATAGATTTGGTGGTATCATATAGTTTGAAGTAGCATAGATATTATGGTAAAATAGCTCTAGTGTTAGCATGTAGAAATAAGAATGGAAAATCCAGGTGGTTTCATAGCCGATAGTAGGACTTGTAGTGGTAAAAATGAAAGAGGTATCATGTTGAAATTATGGTGTAAATATATTTTGTTTTCAAAATTTTGATGATTTGATATCTCTTATACTAGAATATATTTGGAGATAACATATCTATAACAATAGCACATCGAATGGTAGAGAAGTCTTAACCTATGGTATAAAATTTTCTATAATTATAAAGTTGTCTTCTAATTTTCTATTAAAAATGATATACTCTCATAAAACAGTAATATCATTATAAATGTATCAAACATGATTTATTAATATATATTTAAAGAGGTTCAACCAAAATGGTTAATAGACAACATCATAGTAGTGGAATGACCCTCTCCCAATTCAATAAGTATGGTGGGTGAAATTACTATGAACATTTTAATATGAATTTTAAATACTGTAGATATAAGTGATGCATTATGTGTTATTGTTAACAATCATAGCATCTGTGCCCATTTCTTATCAATATTGATATATCAACAACTTAATATTATCACATAACATCATATGAATAAATTTTAGAGTCTTTCTAGTGATCCTCATTTAATATTCTCTGATGACAAATAATATACTACATTAAATTATGGAAATTGAGGTAGAACGATCATATAGACATTCCAAATATGTAAAATTATTATAATAAATTGATGTATAGGAAGAAAATCTCAAAGTACTATTAAAACATTATAATACAAGCTAATATTATGTGACATAACATTTATCATATGTGGCATGAATATTTATATATTCTTAAAGATTAAAATAAAAATAAATTCCATTTAGGCATTAAAATTATTCTATAGAATTAATTTCACATAATTGTATTTCATATGAAATACAATTAATAAGAATTTTTCTTATGGAAACTTTTATGCAGAAAATTGATTAAGAGATAACATTGACTATAAAGACTATTTGATTTCATTTCATGGAAGATCATTGAATGAAACATAGTTATATTGATAACCAAATGATCTAGACTGTCAAATTTGAGATCTTGATTTTAGGAAGGAAATTCCATGAAAGCATATATTAAGGATTGGTATTAAAGAGAACATGTGTCTCTAGTACATGGATAGTTTTGATATTATCGAATGATTTCCATATATTGATTTTAATTTTCTAATTCCACCCAGTATCTCTAAATTGAATTATTTGATCTATATCTCATTATTGGGTACGTATAATCTAAACCACAATATTTTTACTCACCTATGAAAAAATTATTTAGTGGATTATTAACATTGTATTAAACAAAATATCATGATTTTTGACACTATATAACATATATTTTCAAAATCAGGTGACTCGACTAGTAATGGTACATTGAATAAATGATATGATAGATGCTCAAATATGGGATCATATAGTTGTTATTCAAATATTATATCCAAATTTTTCTATTGGGTGAAATTATGTAAACAATTAGGATGAACATTTTAAATTGACCAATACTGTAACACCAAATACTTATATATAGTAAGTAAATATTTTTTTTCTAATGATACAGTTATATTGTGAACATAAATTTATTTAGTAATGTGTATAAAATTTATGTAAATTTTCTTATTTATTTTATTTATTGAACAGAATTACGTTGTTAAACATTTATTATCACAATTATATCAAGGATAATAAGTGATATTTTCATGAAATAGTTGATTTTTTTTTAATAGTAAAAAATTGCAATTTTGGTGATAATTTTATATTTATGGATTTTTAAAGATTTAATAATGAATTATAGTTTATTATCCTTTTATATATAAAATAGAAATTTTTTTATGTAGCTAAAAAAACATAATAAATAAATATAGAAATATAGAAATCAATAATTTAAATTTTTTAATCTATAAAAATTTATTATTCAAATAAATATATATTTTTCTTCATCCCTCATAAAAATGTACTCAAAATGAGAATTTTGTGATTATTTATATCAATATTAAAATAAGATACTTTTTTATTTTATATAATTATATTAATTCTTTGTTAATAAATATTATACATTATTTTGATAGAAAATGATTTTTATTATATAAATGACCATTTGAAGAAAACGGTTATTCATAACATATTATTTACGTATATATTAGGTAATAATGTTATGTTTTATTATATGAATAATCTTAAATTCATTCCATATATGGCATTGAAATTATTAATATCAAATAATTAATTAATGTCATTTTTCATTTGTAATAAATATTAACTGTGGTAAAGATAAATATCACATATGTTAATGGTAAAAGTAGTTTAAGAGGATCAAAATTAGTTAGTAGAGATTTAGGGTAACATAAAACACTTCGATTATTCTTATTATGTCCCTATATTTCTAATTTATTCACATTATCATTTATCATATTATAATTTGGATCAACTTGACTTTGGAAGGATATGTATTATAAAATAATGTTTCTCATATTTACATATATTCAACCAGCACCACTTATAAGTGGGCTGCTACAATTCTATCATCCTCAAAACCACATGATCCCTTTTTATTGGAAATTCCCTTACTTAATACCATCAATGATCACTTTTTCTTGACTTATATGTCCTTTTCTCACAAAAATTAAACTAATATGAGTATTATTGTTTAATATAATGATCATTACCAAAGGATGGGCTATATGTTACTTTAAATATTATTCAAATTGATTTTATATTAAACATTTTCTAAAACAATATTTTTATATTCACATTACTATAAAAGTATATTTATTATACTATTATTTTTAAGTTAATTTTAAAATAATTTACAGTCACTTATCTATTGATGGGAAATAAAAACCTCAATGAAGCGTACGTATAGACAACCAATTCAATGTATTGATTTTTTTTATTCATCATTTCAAAAAATCAGTGGTTATAAAGATAAAATTAATGAATATGTATTATATTTTTGATATCAAAACACAAGACTATGTGTCAACTACTTCCTCAATGAAATGATATGAATCATTTTTTATTACCACATTTCACAAAAAATCATAATGATATATTTAATAAATATATATAATATTAATTATAAAAAACATATTCTATAAACCTAAAATATTATATCCATTCTTCTATTTCATAATATTAGGAAAATGGAATCCTAATCAACCATATTTGTGTATTTCCACCTCCATAAATGATATATTCCATTTATCTATTTTCACCATTGCTTACTGGATATTAAATTAAATAAAATAAATATGAATTGTTATTCGTGAAATTATTGATATTTTTTAGATGAATGAGCCATTTTATAATACCATTTACCTTGTTCTATATAGCTATGTATTTTAGAAAAATGAACAATAAACCTCACATGGTTAAAGTTTGTTTGAACAATACAATTAAAGAGATTTTTTTTAAATAGGATATGAATAAAATAAATAAATAATTTCATAAGATTTAATTTAATAAATATGAATTTTTTATTTGGATTTTTTAGACACATATGATAATAATGAAATATTATGTAATAGTTTTTCATAAAAATTCAACTATATTGTCAAATATTTTATATTATACACCTAATTAATTTTATAAATTTAATTGAATTTCCCTTTGATATATAATATCACCCATTCCTATTGTTCATGGAGAATAATATTTCAATAATTTTTTCTATTTTATGTCGATTTTGATTGAAAACAAATTGAATCTATAAAAGATTATTTCAAAATTAAACTCTTATTCAATATTTATCGTGTTAAAATTTACATTGGAATAATTATATTCTCTCTCTCAAAATACAACCCATATATTATCTTCCCCTATGTTTATTTCTTGGAATTCCATGTTTTAATATTTATATTATATATCTTTCATACTCATATACTATATGAAATTTTATATAAAATAGACCTAATATCATTTTTTGTTTTAGAATATTTTTTTATTTAAAAAAATTGTTTTATGGAAGCTTTTACACATAGTTGATGTAATAATAGATTTATTTTTCATCTAAATTTTAATTCCATTAAATTTCTCAAAATATGAATTTTAATTTATTTAAATTTTTTAAATTTCATTATATATGTGTTATAGAGATGTTTTTTTACATAATGGAATGAGTTAAATTTCCCTCCACAACATAAAATATTCATAATTCTTCTACCTCTAAAATTTAATATGGAATTACAATTAATAACCATTTTTAATACTCTATGAATTTTAAACCTTTATACAAACTATATTTTATGAAAGGAATAAAAAATTGTTAATTACTTATAACATGTTTTTAAAATAATGAGATAGAATCAATTGGGAAACATGGTTTTTAAATTTCACCAATATTATCCTCATAATTTATCAAATGAATTTTTTTTTATTTTAAAAAATTATTTCAATTTCATTTATAGTATTCTATCAATAATTACCCAATTATTGATTACAAATTATCTTGAGATCATTCAAATTTTTATAACAATGTTCTTTATCACTCTTTATTATTTATTGGATAATATTATTATAAAAAATGACTATATTGTTTGGAGATGTGTAAATATTCAGTATCATTTCCACAATTTTCATATTTTGATAGAAATAATCTATTTCAATATATCATGTTTGTTAAAAGATATTTATTTATATTGATATTTCCTCAACTAGGGAAATTTTGATATCCCATTTTCATTATTCTATTATTATATTATTACATGGATATTGATTATTTATTGTAATGGCATGGACATCTACGGACCATTCCATTGTGAAAATGTGGGGCTAGAGGTGTTCCATGAAATCAAGGTGACTTGGGGGTGAATTTGGGTGGAACATTAAGGAAAAATAAAGGGGTAATGGCCTTCACACGGGAGGCACACTGTTTGTCAAACCGTGCAGCCAAACCATGTGAGGATGGTGTTGGAGGCAGTAGCATTCACACAGGAGGTGCACGATTAGGACAAAACGTGCGGCCTAACCGTGCGAGGATTGTTGTCGAGGAATAAGATAATGCACGGTTAGCGCACTGTTTGTTAAACAGTCCGGGCACATAAAGATAGATCCTAAAATATTGGATCAGAACTCTTTTGACTCTAAATGGATCGTTTCAGACCCTTAGTGGCCATAACCTGGGATTACTCTTCCTTGGATGTAAGAGACCCTTTCCCAATCCTTTTGGAGGCAATCCGGCGGCTTCTTTTCGCAAATCAAAGCCGATTTCTCAAGGTATGTGATCATTTTTTTGGTTTCTTAGATCATCTTAGATATACTCCTTCTCTTCCATCGGTTTCCTAAATATATTCCCATTATGGGTAGATCTATGTGTATGGATGTCGAATCTAATGAGTGTTGGTCTTGATCTTGCTAGGAGGAGAGATCTAAGGTGGGGTTTTGGAAAATCGATCTGGGTTCCTTGAGCGTTCCTTGACTGTTGCGGTTTCCGTAAAAAACCTTTGAGGTAGGGATCTTACCTTCGTCTCCCTCTCTTTTGTGAATCTTTAGCGGTGGGTATACTCTTGTTTTCTTGGGTTACGGTTGAACTGGTAAATAAAGATAATAACTGGTTAAAGAACGGGTTTGGGGAAATTTTGTATATATTGTTGTTTTATTTCCATCAATGCTTATCCATTGATTATATTGTGAATTGAATAGGCTTATGCCTACTGAAAATCATAGTTATTGGGGTCATTTTCATGCGCAATTAAATGTTTCCATGTTTTTCAAGATTTTTTTGTGGATAGATTTTCATAGAATGTGGAAATTGTTAAATCATGCAATGTTGGACGATTAAATGAATACCTGGAACCCCTGTATGATCACCCCTATTAAATAAAATTAATGAATGAATTTTTTGGATTCTAGTTGTGGTTTAATTATGTTAAGGGGTGTTTTGTGGGTTTTTGTGGAATGGGTGAGCAGCAGGGCTGTGGTTGGCTTGGTTGTGGGATGGCGTGTATGATATGGTTGTGATGGGCAGTAAAGCTATGGTAAAAGTTATCAAAGGGATGCTGATGTTGTACAATTTTTATTTTTATTATTTGTGGTTATGGAGGTTGGCAATGGGGCTGGAGGGATGGTTTGTGCATATGAATAAAAGTGGAAGAGTTCAATAATGATTTTTGGGGCATGGTAGTTGAATAAAGGAGGAAAATTAATGTAATTGATTGGATGATAAAAGAAAATGGTATTGTGTTGCTTTTGTTTTCCCTAACATTATTTTTGGTTGTCATGGATATGATTTACGAACGATTGATCTTGTTTGGTTGTTGTTAGTTGCTTGATAGTTAAAGAACTGATAAACTAAAACTGTTGAAACATGAAAAGCTTAATGGTATTTTGGGCAGTTTATTGTGTGCATACTTTCGAGGTAGTAGTGTCGAGGCATGGGCTCAGATATTTTGTGTAGAAGACTTAGGATGGTCTGAGTGGTTGAAATAATTATATAAATATTTACGTATTATGTTTCATTACGCACCCATCCAAATTGAGCACAACATGACGAACACCTGTGGGACAGGGGGTGAGATTCTCAAACATCTAAAGGATGTCTGGTTACTATTCTTCCTTTTTATCCCTATTCCAGGTTCTATAACCCATGATCCTTCGAGCATGTTACGACAGAAATTTCCCAATAGTCTTTGGGATGAGGGTGTGATGTGGTTCCCAGGTGTCTTCGAGATGAGATGTGGTTTTGGCCGAGGATTTAGTGTCGGCGGGATACTATGATGGCCGAGGATTGAGTGCCGGCGGGATACTATGAGCATCGTTTGGCCAGGTTGTGGCACTAGCTCGAGCTTTGTATGGACTGGTTTCAGCACTAGCTCTGGAAGAGGGGGAAGTATCATAGTGTTAGGCGGGAGGGATTGAGCAGTAATTAGTGGGAAGGTGGTGCAGGGTACCTATAATTTGATAATATTACTATACTACTCTATTGACTTGCGTTATTTGGGGAGTGTGTCTTGTGAGGTTGGGTGGATAGATTCCTTTCTAGGCTTTGGTTCCTTATATTTTCTCACAGGGCATTAGGATATCTCCCCACCTGTGTACGAGATCATTAAGTTTTCCTACTGAGTAAACTATTATGCTCACCCTATGTTTACTTTCAGGTTTTTAGGAGGACTTCAGGGACCATGTGAGACCTTTCTAGTTGGGCGTTGGAGTTTTTCTCTTTGCAGTTTTTGCTTTATTTTTTTGTATCATACTTTGGAGCATTTCTTGTACTTGTACTTTTTTTTCAGTAATGTATAAAACATGCATATGGTTTTGGTTTTGGTTTATTTTCAATTTCATGTTCCCTTTTCTTTTTGCGTTTGAATCATAATATTTCCCGGTCTTAGATAATAAAAAGGGTAATGCCTCCCATATTTGTGAAAACTAATACCCTTGGTTCTAGTCGCCACTCCGGGGCCTTCTGGAGGTGGGACTCAGGGATCATTATCTTCCTTTCACCATTTCTAGCTCAGGAGGGTCATCTTTGGTGGGAGGGGGTCGTGACAGAATGGTATCATAGGTGATGGTTTAGAGATAGGATGGAGTTTGGATTTAGGCATAGTGAGGATTGAATGAGATGGTAGGGCAACAGTGTTGGCTGATCTTGGTGCGTGACATAGTCCTGGGAAGACCAGCTAGGACACGGGATTTAAGGGCCCCTCGTGATCTGATGCATGGAATCAGAGCTTACCGAATGACCAAGTAAGACTACATTGATTTTAGGGTATATACCCTAGGATAGGTACATGCATCATCATGAAGGTGTTTTACTTTATTTTGGTGTTTTGGGAAATAAGTCAAAATAAAATGATAAAATTATACCTTGAGAAAATATCCCTTGCTACTTGGGCTTAGGCGTTCTTTATTTGCCGTGTAGCTATAGAACCTAGATGTCATCCCCAGGTTACACGGGCAGTCGAGGACTAGCATTTTCAGACGGTAGACAAGCTGAGGATTGGCCGAGAGGAGGAAGATGACTTGTGGTAACGCACATTGTGAGATTTCCAGAAACAGATCTTGAAGAGGTATGAATGAATCAATTCGAATACCGAATCAGAGAGTTGGATGGATGAACTCAATATCACCTTAGGGCAGATCGGGGCCCCATCAGAGTAATGGGTTCCTCTAGTAGTAAGCCAGCTACAAGGATCGTCGCATCAGTGGTGGAGGCTTTACCTTGGGGAGGGGAAGGAAACATAAGTTCAATGGGCCAACATTGAGAAGGAGTTCAGTGGGGAATTTCTTTCCTAGATGAGGAAGGCAGAGAAGATAAAAGAGTTCTTGTCTCTCCAGCAAGGAATCATGTCAGTGTGGAAAATTGGGGTCATGTTCAAGGACCTCCTCCATTTTTCCCCAATCTCTTTCCGAATGAGGATTCCCGAGCCAGACATTTAGAGGAGGCACTCCACCCCCTTATTCGGTGTGTGGTGACCCATTTCACCTTACCTATGCACCTAGAAGTACATAAGAAGGCACTAATAATCAATAGGATGCACTCACAAGTAGGTCCACCGTGAGAGAGGAGTCACCCAAGTTCATCAAAAAAGGAGGCAGTCAGCAGTAGATCCCCAGCAACATGACCTTCAATTTTTCTACCGGCAGGGAGCAGACTTCAGAAGATCCCCAACCAATCTCTTGTTTTCCGCTCGTTTTCTATGGGACATGGACCGAGGTTCTTTTCATTTGGGAATCGTGGGAATCTTAGTAGACATTTCCCTTTTCAGACTCAATATGGAGGGACTGGCCAGGTTTAACCCTAGCCCCAGCATCAGTTCCCATCCCAACCCTTCTAGCAGCAACCAGCTCTAGTCCCCCCATAGGGAGCTGGAGAATGTGGTGTCCAACCACAATGATTTCCTCAAGGGCCCCAACCGGGACATGGTCGTGGAGGTGGATGTCAACAAATAGGTAGAGGAGTGGAAAGCGGACAGTTGAACGCAACAGAAGCAGTAACCCTAGAATGGCCAGAGATCGAGGCACATGTTTCTGGTTTCACATAAATGCTCCGGTTTATGTTTTTTTTATCTTCACGAGCATCACACTCCTTTTTTGAACCTCATTATCACCCATGATTATGGACCGGACCTTGTTTTTCATTAGTATATAATGCAATGTTTTTCCTCTTTACCTTAAATGTGTGTGAAGAGTCCTAACATATGGGGAGAGAAAGACCTGATCCCTAATCAAGATGCATTAATGTGGATGCGATTAAACCCGTTTAGGCGAGTCAGTGCTTCCAAAAGAGGATAATATATTGACATGGGAGAAGGAATTCTCTAATCCATGTGTTGGGGTAGCGTGTTGCTTGATTTGTGTGCTGGTGGGGGTAGTATGTGTATGATAAATCCTAAAATATTGGGGTTGGAGGACCAAATCCCTAATCGAGACGCATTAATGTGGAGGAGATTAAACACGTAAAGGCGAGTCAGTACCTCCTAAAGTAGATTATATTTCGACATGGGTGAAGGAATTAGCTAACTCATATAATTAGGATGGTGGTTGGATTCCTGTTATGATGAGAGCCCTGAGAGGTAACTTGCGGGGTGGTTTTTTGGACCTTTCCACTTTTATGGGTTTTTTTTAAATTTACGAGGACAAGAATGTTTTGAGAAGTATCTAATGTAATGTCCCAGACCCATCTGGTCCATTCCTTTTTGAAAATTTGAGGCTAGAGGTGTTTCAGGAAATCAAGGTTACATGAGGGTGCGTTTGGGGGGGACCTTTAGGAAAAACTAAAGGGGTAATGTCCTTTGTGCCGGAGGCACACAGTTTGTCAAGCAGTGCGGCCAAACCATGCAAGGTTGGTGTTGGAGGTAGTATCCAATGCATAGGAGTCACACGGTTATGACAAATCGTGCGTCCTAACCGTGCGATGATTGTTTTCGAGGCAGAAGCTTACACACGATTAGCGCACGGTTTGTTAAACAGTGCAGAGTAACCATGAGGGCACATAATGTTAGATCCTAAAATTTCGGATCTGAAATCTTTTACCTCTAAATGGTTCGTTTAAGCCCCTAAGCGGCCATAACCCGGGATTACTCTTACATGGAGGTAAGAGAACCTCTCCTATGTGTTTTGGAGGAAATCCAGAGGATTCTTTAAGCAAATCGATGCCAATTTCTCAAGGTATATGATCTTTCTTATTGTGTTCATAGATCATCTTAGATCTCCTCCTTTTCATCCCTCGCTTTCTTAAATATATGCCCTTTATGGGTAGATATAAGTGTGTGGATGTAAAATACGATGAGTCTCGGTCTTGATCTTTCTAGGTGGAGAGATCTAAGGTGGGGTGTTGGAGAATCGACCTGGGGTCCTTGAGCGTTCTTTGACCACTGTGGTTCTAGTCAAAAACCATTGAGGTAGGGCTCTTACCTTCTTCTCTCTCTCTCTTTTTCATCTTGCAGGGTAGGTATCCTCTAATTTTCGTGGGTTATGGTTGAACCGGTAAATAAAGATAATAACTTGTTAAAGAACATGTTTGGGGAAATTTTGTTGATATTGTTGTTTTATTTCCATCAATTCTTATCCATTTATTATGTTGTGAATTGAATAGGCTTATGACTACGGAAAATCACGGTCGTTGGGGGCCTTTACATGCGCAATTAAATGTTTCCATGTTTTTTAGGATTGTTTTGTGGATGGTTTTTCATGGAATGTGGAAATTGGTTAATCATGTAAAGTTGGCTGATTAAATGAATACCTGTAACCCTTGAATGGTCACCCCGGTTAAAAAAAATGAAAGAATGAATTTTGTGGGTGATTGATGGGGTTTAATTATATGAATGGGTGTTTTGTTGGTGGATGTGGAATAAGTGAGCAGTGGGGTTGCGGTTGGCTTGGTTGTGGGTTGGCGTGTATGATATGGTTGTGATGGGCAGCAAAACTATGGTAAAAGGTATCAAAAGGATGATGATGTGGTACGGGTTTTGTTTCTGATGTGATTGTGGTTATGGTGGTTGGCAGCAGGGCTGTAGGAATGGGTTGTGCATATGAATAAAATTGGAAGAGTTAACTAATGATTTGTGGGGCATGGTAGTTGATTAAATAAGGAAAATCAATGGAATTGATTGGCTGATAAAATAAAATGGTATTGTGATTCTTGTGTTTTACATAGCATTATTTGTTGTTGACAGGGCTTGTTTTATGAATGATTGATCTTGTTTGGTTGTTGTTAGTTGCTCGGTAGTTAAGGAACTGATAAAATAAAACTTATGAAACATGAAAAGTTTAATGGGATTTGGGGCTGTTTATTGTCTGAATTCTTTCGAGGTAGCAGTGTCAAGGCATGTGCTTAGATATTTTGTGTAGAAGCCTTAGGATGGGCTGAGTGGTTGATATAATTATATAAATCTGTACGTTTTATGTTTCTTTACGCACCCCACCCTTGTTGAGAACTACGTTCCCAACACCCGTGGGATGGGGGTGTGATTCTCAAACATATAAATGGTGGTTGATTACTGTTCTTCCTTATGTTCCCTCTTCCTGGTTCTATAGCCAAAGATCCTTCGGGAATGTTACGACAGATGTTTCCCAAGAGTCTTCGGGATGAAGATTTGATGTGGTTCCCAGGTGTCTTCGGGATGATATGTGGTTATGGCCGAGGATTGAGTGTCAGCGGGATACTATGATGGTCGAGGATTGATTGCCGGTGGGATATTATGAGCTTCATTTGTCCAGGTTGCGACACTAGCTCGAGCTTCATATGGCTAGGTTGCTGCACTAGCTCAGGAAGAGGGGGAATCAATAGAGTGTTAGGCGTGAGTGCTTTAGCAGTTATTAGTGTGAAGGTGGTGCAGGGTACACATACATTGATAATATTTCTATACTACTCTGTTGACTTGCATTATTTGGTGAGTGTGGCTTGTGAGGTTGGTTGGATGGATTCCTTTCTAGGCTTTGGTTCCTTCTGTTTTCTTATGGGGCATTAGGATTTCTCCCCACCTGTGCATGCAATCTTTAGGTTTTTCTACTAACTAAACTTGTATAATCACCCTATGTTTACTTTCATGTTTTTAGGAGGACATCAGGGACCGTGTGAGACCTCTCTAGTTGGGCGTTGGAGTTTTTCTCATTGGAGTTTTTGCTTTCTTTTTTTGTATCGTACTTTGGATCTTTTCTTGTACTTGTACTTTTTTTCAGTATTATATAATACATGCATATGAGTTTGGTTTTGGGATATTTTCATTAACGTGTTACTTTTTATTTTGGTGTTTGATTCATCCTATTTTCGGATCATAAATAATAAAAAGGGTAATGCCTCCCATATTTGTGAAAACTCATACCCTTGGTGCTAGTCGCCACTCTGGGGCCTACTGGAGCTGGGACTCGGGGGGTCATTATCTCCCTTTCACCATTGCCTTCTTAGGAGGGGAATCTTTGGTGGGATGGGGTCGTGACATTTATATTGTATAATATTTTTGAAATAATATATAATGAATGAATTATAAATATTAAATCTATAGGATGTTTCTCATTATTAATATCCTCTCAATGAGTTCACATTTCTCATATGATAAATATTTGATCTAATTATATTTTAATTTTTTATATTCCTACCCATTAATTGAAATGGATTATACCAAGGAACATCCCATAAGGTTTTATATATATATTAACTAGTGTCTATAATTGTGGGATCATTACTTCTTCCATTATTCATATACATTATTACTATTTTAGTTATTATTATCCATGCAATTTGTATATTGACATTTTACATGGATTCATTTTGCAAACATAGGATAATGATTAAATTGAAAATTTATTGATTATCCACTAATTATTATTGTTAGTGATTTATATATAATGAATGATTTGAATTTATTATTTTAATTACAAGGAATCTATGAATTCAAATTACATATTCACTTTCCTCATGCTATGGAGATAGAATATTTGAAGTATTTGTAGTGATGAATGAATATAATTCATTTTTATTATTTATATTTCCATTATAATAAACAATTAATGTATGTATATATATTTTTAGGATTAATAGCATATTAATTAATAAATTTTTGAGCCTTTTTATTCTGTAAAATTTTATAATGTAGACAAAAAATTTAGGACACTGTTATTGGAGTTTTTACACATTGACTATTTGATTTGTATTTGTATTGATGATATCTGGGAAAACACCCACAGTATGGATAGTCATGAAAGCCTTAAGGAATTTTTACAATCACACTGAAAACAACTACATATTAGAAAATATTACTAGATGATTCAACAGTAAATTTTTTTTTCAATTCTAGGGCAATATAATTTAAATAAAAGTTTTAACAATCAATAATAAATATATCTCAAAAAAAATTTTTTTGACTTCAAGGAATTATTTTTTCAAATGTTGGAATATTGTAATCAATGCTTCAAATATGATGTCAAATGACTAGATTCAATAAATAATTTTTTATTTAAGAATCATAACCGTAAAAATTTGATTAATAATTTATTGGAATCCCATGAGGAGTGTTTGAATAAAAATACAATGTAACATATCCTTATCATTCATGAACAAGTGAGGGTAAAATATTTATCTAAATGTGTTTGAATTTTTATTTGGATGTCTTCTCATACAGGATAATAATGATGTAACTTCTGAGGCATTCCAATTTTAGCCACATGAAATGATTTTTTCAATGCATGATCTTGAATAAGACACATTGGTTCTTACATTAAAAACAATGTTTTAATAACTCATTGATGTGAAGTTCACTATATTACCTGATTATAAAAACTATAAGAACATGATCTAAAATAGATAATTAAAACATAGTTAATGATATTTAATTTATTTCCACTACTAAATTAAATTTTAAATTATTCACACACCCATGAAATGGAATTCAGTAGTTATGAATTGTGTCCCATGTATTGTAATAGTGGGATCAGTGACAATAAAATCAATTATAACTAATTGGGTTAATTTTTTTAGTACACTTTTATTGAACTATGTTGAATATTTTAATTATTATTTAATCATTCAAAAAAATTATAATATTTGTTGAGGAAGTTATGTTGGACTAATGGTCCGACTAGCTTTTTCATTTTAATAGGTAAAATGAAAATGGTTTCAAAACCATTGAACAATATAATGAGAATGTAAACTATATTTTTTTTTGTATTTGTATAATTTTATTCCAACAAATCTTATAATTAGAAGTCATTAATTTAAATCCTTAATAAAATTATGAAACATGTCATTTTAATTGAATAATTTAAAACGAAATGAAGAACCATTTTTTGATTGTCGAGGATGAATTAATCTTTTATATAATAATATACAATTGAATTCCAAACAAAAATAACTATATATAATTTAAGAATCATTACACATTACTATTTGGATATCATAGTATGACGCTATAAATTTTTTATGGATCTACCATGGATGAATTTGAACAATCATACTTTATGGTGGATTACTAATCGACTAAAAATTTTTAAGACATCAGTACAAAATAGGATAATAATTCTAAAAATATAGTTGGGAAATTTATATATATGGGATGTGGTAAATATTTATTTAATACCAATTTAAATTTTCAATGATTGAGGACTATATTTTCATCATTTTTTAGGGGTTATATAAATATTAAATGTACACAAATATAACTACGAGCAAACCATATCATCCTCAAATTCATATCCAGATAGGGAATATTATACATATATTTGAATACATGATAATATATTATGCAATGGAAAATAGCGGTGGTGTGGAATTAAATATTACTATCTTAATGTTTTAATATACTAATAATTATCATTAAAAAATACACATTTATTTTGGAGGAAGTGTGTGAATGATCATTAATCTCTCCAAATTCTAGAATTCAGGTTAATAAATTATTTTTGATTAATAAAAATCATAGACATTGTCTCCCTATAAAATTGAAATATATTTAAATGTAATTTCCAATATCATATTCTCTCATAAATCATATATAATTCATCAAAATCAGCCTCTAAATTTTGAGGTGGAAAATATTCTATTTGAGTGAGTATTCTTAGGGATGGTGAACATTTTCCATCTAATGATAGTGATACTATCATCTCAAAAAGTCAAAATATTTTTTTTATTATATATCATATTAGAGATATATCTAATCCAATATCTCTAAAAACAATTTTCCGAATTCTTTTGGTAATTTTATATATACCTAATATTGAATTACATGTTTGACCACACTAATGTGACCATTTACAGTCATATTATATCTTAGGGTCTTAAATGTTAATCCAAACCCCAATTAAAATTAATGAAATGAAGTAGAAGGTATAATGGGTTTAATATATCTTTTTTTATGTAATTTAAGTATACGTTTAGGTTCAAGAACATACATTAGAGTCGGTAACATTCATATAATTAAATTTCCCAGAATCTATTTAAATCATCTAACAAGTAGGTTTTCTGGGCTGTATTGAAAAAACGTTGGTAGATTATGACACCTCTAGTGTGAGGAATCTATATATTTGTTTGATATAACGTGGATATAGTTGGTTTTAGAATTTCCTAATTATTTTTAAATGGTTTAAATGTATTTTAATGGCTATATAATGGATGTGGGTTTTTTAAAACCTTGAAACAATGTTCAGAGACCATAAATGGATAAATAGTGGTCCCTATATTGTAATTTTTTAGTTAAATTTTAAAATAAAATTGCATATCCTTATAAATAATTTGAATGCCTATTTTTTCAATTAATCTCGTGATATTCCAAACCTTATGGAAAAAAATGTATCCTTGCAGTTTTAGCAGTAGTACCAATATCAATGGAGTACAGATTCACATACATTTTTTTACATCAATTGCTCAAATATTTTTTTTAACACAATTATCCCCCGAAAAATAGTTATATCATCTCTTTATTCTAGAAATTGGGAACCCACTACCACTAGTAGAATTTTATTTAGACCCCTTCATTATTATCCCCTCAATCGTTTATTAATAGTGAGTTTAGACAAGCGATCAAAGGTAAAACAATATTCTTTCCCACACATAAATTTTCATTAAATATTCCAATATATTATACCCTATTCTAATGATGAAATATATTAATCATTTTACATAAAATTTTATATGCCTTTCATTGTAATTAGTCAGAAGAGGGGTGCGATGTCCATTGTGAAGTAGATTTTTGTTTTTATTTTATATCTGATTTTTTTCTAGTCTATGAATTCTAACCCACTATATACCTATATCGATCTTTAGAGATCAATTGATTATGTGTTGTTGTTTTGGGAATTTTTGTAAACAAATTGGAAAATATCCTATAATGTTATCTCTGTTTTTGACTAACTATCTGTGATAAAATATGTGTTTGGGAAACCAAATATGGTTTGTAAATTATATTTTTGCTCTATTGGATTAAGAAATAGTAAATTTTATCCCTTTTGAAATTATTATTGGAAAGGGATTGTGTGGCTTCATGAGGAATATTGTTTTGGACATATTCCATCAAAAATAGATACTAGTTCATTGTATATGGTAATTAATATTTTACAACCACGCGATGGTTCATGGATTAGGAAGTGGGTTTTATATATCAATATTGGGTTGTTTTTATAAACTACATTGAATGATAGATTTATTGGATTAGAAAAATGATCTTATAGGGGGTGCATCATTGTAATTAATTCTTGGATGCGGTTAGAGATTTATTTTCTATTATTTTCATTGTTTTTAACCTCGGATACATATAATATGTTCACATATTTCTATTCATTAATATTTTTTATATAATATGTTACATATATATTGTTATCCTCTATATAAAGTCCTTAGTTTCATGTTTTGATTAGTAGTAAGGGCCATGTAATACTACATCAATAGTAAGGCTTCCAAACACATTTTTCATAGGGAACTATAGTAGCATTATAGATGTACCATAGTAAAACTATAGTAGTGGGGGAACAATAGCACCGGCGAAACTATAATAGTTTTGGGAACTATATAAGCTAATAAAGTTGAGGTAGTATTATAGAAACTAAAATACAATTCAAGGAACTACCAAAGTACAACTCACTGGAGGGCCTTTAGGAATAAAATACGGACCTTCCTAGCCATGTAATGATCTTTAATGTCTATAGGGACTCTGGTAAAAGTAATGGGTCTCAAATATCTAAAACATAAGTCACCCTTTGTTTCAATAAATATAAGCATCAACCCCAACATTAAAAAATCATTGGGGGGTCTACTGTGTATAAAAAATCACTATAAAAATATTTATCATTTTGAATATTAAGAAATATTTTAAATTTATTATGTTTAGGTAAATATATCTTTCATAAATAGTTTGGAAATATAAAATAGTTGTAACTGGGGATCATAGTTGGAAACTATATGTAGATATATTTTAGATATTTTTATAATTGTTCACTATTCTATTTATATTACAATTTTTTCTTTTGGATTAGTAGATCTATATGAAATACTAACAGATACAACATTAATGCTAATTTTTATAATTTTCAGTATAGTGTGGTTAGGTTTTTATCTTCTTATATAATTATATTATTGCATTAGAAGTATTATACACTATGTTTCTTATTTTTATAGGGTATATTATCAGAATATAATATTTTTAATCAACGTGATTTTATAGAAATCCTATATTGTTGGACATATTTACGTATAATGAGTGTCATTCATTTAATTTTAAATATTAATGGGTTGGGTTTATGATTAATCAAATGATATTATTTTGTTAAGGGTTGTATTTTGAGATGGTAATCATGTAGATAATAAATGTTAACTAGGATATTATGGGTATAAAATGGTGTATCTAAACTCAATATATATATATATGACATTAATAAAGTTGTTCCAGATTGATAATTGCTATTATATACATTAATTATTTTTGACACCTTATCTTCTTGGATTGAGATAATTTTACTTCGCTATCAATTCAAAGTAAAGTGACTTCTCTATGGGAAATCATCATTCACATTATATTTCATTGATCGTGAATTTGATATTTTTAATATGATATTATTTGGTGTTTTATTTTAAAATATAAATCCGATAACTACTTTTTTACTTTTACTATGTGATGATTTTGATAATACCTTCTATATCTATAGAAAAGTTTAACTATTCAGGAGACCTAAAAGAAACAAATATGGTGCCACATGGATTTTGGTTCCACCAAAACAATAGGTAAAACATCACCTCGAAATAGTAAATGGGTATTCTTTCTAGGTAGTATAATTATGATATCAAAACATGGAACCACATTATAGGGATCTGACTTGGGAATTTAAAATCAGAAACCCATATATATTTTTCTGTTACTCATGAATTGAATATCTGGATAAATAATTTGAAGGAATAAATATAATATTTAATTTCATTGAAACATTAACTAAAAAAATTTTAAATCATGAAGTGCACAGGCATGATGTACTAGAACAATAGTGGTGAGATCGAGAAATCAAATATATTTTCAATGAATGATTATCTTCGACAATAATTGAGGAGTTAAAAAAAATAAATCTAACAACATAAATTCTAACTATAAATGACAAAAAAATATTTTAATTTAATTATTTTGTTATATTAATTTTGGAATATAGGAAATAAAATTTTTATATATCTATAATTGCAGAAGATGTGGCATATATAGAATCTATAGGCATTGTTTATTGAGTAGGGTCTACCTCATCATATATTTTTATATAGGTGATACTTTTTATTGATAATTACACAACCCTAATTAATAAAGAGATCATAGAAGAAGAAGCATTTCAATGAATGTTATTATATTAAAATCATCAATCCATATTAAAACAAGATAAAATATAGGTATTTATAATAATTATAGAAAATAAAATTTCTCCTACGATTGATTTGTACCAAATAACACAGAAAAATCACCATTTAATTTTACGAGAACCATAAATAATATATTTTTTACTATATATTTTTTACTATATATGTTCCACATAGGAGAAAATTGAAAAAGGGAGTGTAAGGAAACTATTCTGGTGTATAAAAAATATGGTATAATTGGATACCTTGAACACGACACTATTTATCCTATGAATGGACAAAAATTAGATCTTCAAATATTCGTAAGTCCTTTCATTAATGAATAAGATAATGATACCTGTGAAATTCTAATCCTTGGAATATTTTTATTCACATTGACTCTCAAACTCCATGATGTCCTAATAAGAACTATCATAGTTTGTTATATATAAAAATGAAAAAGAGATATATGAAATCTGTCAGTGATTAGAAGTATTTTAATAAAAAAATGTCTTAAATAGTGAAATTAAATATATTTCTTAATTAAACCATAATGAATGTATCATTTAAGTCCAATTCATCCTTGGCGTTAATTTATTTTCATAATGTTGGTAAATGGGGTTATCTGTGAAAATTATTCCTTGTGAAATGAGAAAGAAGGAACCACATGAAAAATACGAGTGAATGGTACTAAATTATCAACATGTTCAATTAATAATGATAGAATATATATATATAGAGTTTGTTATCATAAAGATGTATATTATTTTCAAATTATGTGAAAACACCGATTGGTAGAATTTTAATATAATTTTTTTTTCAAGCTTCATGTTTCACTTTAATAGAACATTGTTTAGTTTTTTATAATTTAAAAGGTGGATATTCAATTTATTATATCTGATAATTTCATTTAGTAAATTTTGTGGGAACTATCTCTTAATCGTTATAAATAAACTTCATCATGACTAATTATGAATTTTGACGTAATGATCTCTTAATATAGTATATTGAAAACCTTATATCATTCTATAAAATTAAAATTGATTAAAATATACAAGGTTTATTGGATTTTCTACCGACTTAATGAAAGGAAGATTCTATATTTCTCTTGAATTACATTGAATATCAAAATTATATTAACTAAAATTAAATGATAAATTGCAAGATTTAGTAAAAATAGATTTATTAAACTAGGTATGTAACCATGGATGAATTTTGTTTTGTTTTTAATGATGTATCATAACAATCAATAAACTTTTGATGAATAGTATAATCTAAAGAATAATATGATGAAAATTTAAAAACATCTTCCTACAATCAAATATTTTCTAGATCAATTAGCGGTACTATACTGGTTATCTATATATGATCAAAAATCCAGAAATCATCAAAACATTTTCATGAATTTGTTTCCTCATATTATATTAATAAAATGCAACAGTCTATATGTATAGATTCTAGATTTATTTTTTATAATAACCTACCAATAATTTTTGTTTAATTAAATGAGATACATGATTTATTGGATCCTTGACTATTATTATAATATATGATGATGATATCATAGTTTTCCTTTACACAAGGGATGATCAAGATTTTTTTTAAAAATTCAGTTATGGATGTTAATAGACCACCACATTAATGTTATATTATCTAGATTTTAAATTAGGATACATGATGTTTACTCTAAAAAAATTTAATTTTATAAAAAAGGTTATCAATGATCTTTGAAATGACTATGTCTATTTTTTTCATTTAATAATTGGAAGAATATATTGAGGGTATAGATATTTTTGGGGTTAGATGTTTATTATCAATGTTATTCCTTTAATTATCGTGAATATTTTTACCAATGAATTTATTAAAAATTATGGGTATCACAACATTTTAAGAAAATGATTTTATAGAACCCATTGAGGTGATTAAGGGTTAAATTACATTAAATCCATTAAATATACATCCATATACATATATGTTATATGTTATCTATTTTGATACCACTGGATCTAAATTTCCATATGTTCTCATGTAGATGGATCACACAATAAATTACAGATCAGGAAAATTGTATGTAAATGAAGTTGAAATTCTAATATATTATCATAATAATCCATGGCGGTCGATGGCTTAAATAAATGGTGTCACATTCTATTTGGATTGAATATCAATGTATTCACATGTCATAGATTACTGTTTTAGATCTTCTAATATATTAATCTATCCATGGGGTGACTATTATTGATATAGAGCCTCAAAATGATCATCATTGACTTGGTTTACATAATCCAGAAGAGTAAATTAATGGGTTATGAAGTAGGTATGATTTGTTCTATTTATGTATTAACAGATGCACCGAATAAGTTGAAACTTATGAGGGTAATCAATGAAATAAAATTGGATGGTACTGAGTATAATAACATATTTGTTTTTTTAGTCTCCCATATTCCTGAAATGGTTTTTTGAGCAATAGATTCACAGTTATTAGGAAATTGACCACATATGATTAGGTTAAACCTCAATGATGGGGTGATCATTAATGGATGGAAAACTTATGAAAACTAGAAGTTTTAGTATTTTTATTGGACTATATATTCCCCTTATAGTACTTAATATATCACTTTTTATTATAACCACATGATGTGGGATATAAGTTTATATATTTATTAAATGAATAAGGAATTGGAATTTTTTTAGATGATAGAAAGGATACTAAATTTTTAAGAAAACAGTGTGAAATATACCATTGATTAATAGGTGATAAGTAAATTATAATAATTTTCATTTATTTTATAATAAGTAC
Source organism: Viscum album (assembly GCA_963277665.1). Classification (NCBI taxonomy): domain Eukaryota; kingdom Viridiplantae; phylum Streptophyta; class Magnoliopsida; order Santalales; family Viscaceae; genus Viscum; species Viscum album. The sequence continues at coordinate 841,176,703 of OY728123.1, forward strand.
CTACAGCCATTTATAAATGGGTGAAAATTTTATGGAATATTTCATTTGATTAATTTTGGATGATTCATATGTATGATGTTTTCTATGTTTTTAGTCAATATTTACAAATTATTTCAGGCATTTAAACTTTATAGTAGACTAATTTAGTATAAGTGTAGGAAAGTTTATATATCTAAGACGTAATGGTGTTTTATGGTTTCCTAGTTTCAAATATCTGTAAATTATATCGAAGATTTTCCACAAGTTTATCATTCTTATAATATGGTTTTGAAAACCAATTAACCATAAAAACTACAAATCGTCCATAATTGGATGGATAACCAAAGTATAGAATTAGAACATTGGATTATATGCGATGAATTTTTTTGATTTTATATTGTTTTTTATGTAGTCAAAAATTTACCTAACAATATGTTTTAAATACAATTTAATAGCAATACATAATTATTATGGCAGTTTATAATGTATTTCATGGCTATCCTTATCACTTTAAAATATTTAATACGAGACTAGGGAATCAATAATAATCACACTATTTATTATTTATGAGACTATTAAGAAAATAGTATTAAATAGTAAATAAATGGAAATATCATAGATCATTTAAAAATATAATATAGGTTATCATAATTATTAGATTCCTTATTTTCAATATGTATATCAAGTACTGTTATCAATATGTCCAATGACAGGGAAACACTATTATGTAGACTAGGGAAACAACCATCAATGTATGTTTTAACAAAAGATAATATAAAAAATATCATGAATGATGAATATTTAAAAAATAAATCAAGAATATTAATCTAATTCCATACTTTTTTCTGTATTTATCTGATAAATAAGTATTACCATATTTCTTCCCATGTAACAAAATATGATCACATTACTAATTTTTGTGATACAATATTTCACTATATAATTTTTACTCTAGATATGAAATCCATGATTATATGATAAAGATATATCTCATTAGTGTCATTATTATGATATTTTATCAGGAATTATTTGGACACTTTGGAAAAGTATATGTATTTTCAAAATAAATTTCAAGAAATATTTTAAAACCCCAAAAATCGCTAAATTTCATACGATGCCAATAAAAACATACTGTATAATGTAGATGGTCTAGTTTAGGGTAGTTACCTATTTTATTTATTCTATTTGTGGTATTAATATGTTTAGTTTTATTTCTATATATTCTTGGGGATGTTTAGATGTTTTAAATTTTTTTCATAGATTTAGAGTGGGAACTTGGGTGGGGGAAATTATGTAAGGTACCAAATATAATGTGGATATAAAATGGGGGTCTCTTTTTATGTACACATTTGGTAAGTTATTTTTACAAAAATTTTATAAAAAAAATAACATGGGATACCTTTGTGTAATTAATTTTTTGAGGTATGTACAATGTTTACTAGAAAATTCATTCAAACCATGTAACCTAGGGTTTCGAGAAGTATCACTTTTGTAGTTGTAAATTTGTATTTAAAACCTTGTGACCCTACCACGTTTATTTAAAACCCTGAATATTATATTATTTGTAATAAATCCTCCTAAATAAATATTTATTATCTTTTGGATAGAGATATAAATTTTACAGGCTATCATTAGATGATTATTCTATACTATTCATTTTAGAGCCCCCTATAATCAAATAATGGATGATTGTGATCATGAATTGATATTAAATTTTTTAACTTCATCTACTCTTCTATTTTTTATTTTTCTACTGGGAGAAAATTTTGTTTTATGAATTACATTACAAAAAAAATCTCAAATGGATTGTTTTAAGGTGGGTTTCATTTATAATCAATTTTTGTTGTTTTTTATCCATAAAAAACAAGATTATTTTTAGTTATTATTGGTAATATTTTTTGAGGATGGTGGATTCTTTCTCCCATTAATTTATCCACGAATATATAGTTTATTTTTTTTATATCAAATACATATGCTTATTTCTATAAAATCAATGACAAAAACTATTTGGTGAATAATATTGTTGAATTTTGGAGTTTAGAAATTATTCTAAGTGGGGGGGGGGGGTTGATTTCATTTTTAGTAAAATAAAAATTTATTTTTTAAAAATATAATTTTGTAGTCAGTACACATTTAATTTTTATTTTTTGTTGAAATTTTTATTGTATATATTTACTAGGAATTATTTGTTTTTTATTTAATATCTATTCTATTAATGATGAAAGTTGTTTTATTCCAAAAACTGATGATTTAGGTTAGGGGTAAATAGATTCTAGAAATTATTTTGGGGAATATAGTTTGTGTAATTTGGATAGGGGTGTATTGGGTTGATGAAATGGATCACAGTAGGGACATGTTGGATCATTGCATTTGTTGGTCAGCTTTCCAACATGTTTTATGTTTTAGTATAGAGATTTTATAATTTTTATATCCCTCATATTCATTAGTATTTATGTATCCATTATAATTATTTAAAATATGAGTTATTATTTTGAACATAAATTTTTAGGAAAACATATGTTGATTAACTTCTACATTTAAAAGATAACCACTACATATATATACACCTAGTTTTGTATTTTTTCGTTATTCAACATGATAAATTTAAGTGTAATACCTATTACTATTTTAGTTTGGAACCTTTATTTTTATGTCATTTTTTAAGGTGAGATATTAGATGCATATATTTTGCAACACCCAAATATATTATATTTAAATAAACATTAATTATGTGATATATTTATTTAAATGTCACCCTAAGCCTATAGGAACCATGATCTAGTCATTTGTTATACCAAAGATGTTAAATTATAGTATACAAGTATTAATATTCCATTTATAAAAAATATGTCTTATATTTGTAATGAATATTTACTGATTAATTCATAATAATGAAGTACTGAATTTTCAAAAAAGTAATTTTATGATTCAAAAATATCTTTTCATCAAAATAAAATTTTATCACATTTTTTAACATCAACACTCTAATTAATTTAAAATATTGGTGGAAATATTATTTTATGAAATAAATATATTTTTTTAAAGCTAGTATATTAAAATTATATTATAGTTAATTTAAGGATATTTTTTCAAATGATTTATTTTTCATAAAATACTAAAAAATAGCAATTTTTTAAAATAATTTCATTTTAAGATACCCTCTTATTATATAGTTAATTTATCATAAATTAACCTAATGTTCTTTTAATTATAAAATATCTAATTCATTACATAAGAGGTATTAATATACATTACTTTATTATAAGTTAGTTTTTGTGACTCAAAACAAATTATTCAAAAAACACAATTTTTATGAACACAAAACATTTTTATCTTATTAAATTAGTTTATTATCTATTAATATATTTTTAATGAAATTTACTTATTTTTAAATAAATATAATATTTTTAATTTCATATTATCGGGTTTTCAATGAATGGAATGAATACAGATTGTGGTTTATTCATTACAATTCATTTTTCAAAAATATATTTTTAATGAGATTTACATAATTAGAATACAATCCTTCCAATTATTTAAAAACAATATAGTAAAATGGATTAAAATTTGTAATCAACATAATTATGTTAATTTAATAATGTTAACTCAATTTTTTCCATGAATGTGTAAAAGAAACCATATAATTGGGTTTCCTATTTTATGATTAAAATTGGTTTATAGGCGGTTAAGACATTATATAAAAGTTGTATTTCCCATAAAATATTAAAATTATTATTTGTAAGAGATATTTAAACCATATAATATTTTAATGCAGAATATGTTTCTATATTAAAATAAATAAAATGAAAATTAACATATATAATTTAAATAATTTATGAAATTTGATATATGTCCCTCCCCTCAAATTTACATGGTATCCTCTCCCCTATTATTCAATCTTTTAGAGCCTTCATGATAATCCATTACATGATTAAAATCCTAAGTAGAATCCTAATATTCATCAACAATGTTGTTTTATTCTCTTAATACCAATCCTTCCAACAAACTGGTTTAAACTAAAAGTGGTCTGTCAAAGAAGAGGTGTAATTCTAAACTGAAATATTTCAATTGTATTTGATATTAAATGTTATCTTCCAATTTTATATCAAAAAACATGTGGAATATAATATTATAAATATAATAAAATATTATTATTATTGTGGAATAAACATTTTCCACCTCTTCTCAATTCAAATGGAGATGAATGTATCTCTTATGTGTACATGTGGACTACCCAATGCACATAGTTATATGAATCATATCCCCCATCATTCATGGGTGTTTACTGTGATGGTATTAATGTTAAAATATTAAATTCTATTTTAGGTATTCTTAAATAATTTTATTATCATATCTATCTTCAAACCTCTTTCTCAATACATAATTGTTAATGTTATTTATGTGTATGTGTGAATAATAACCACCACAATGAGATGTTAATTTTTTATCATAATTGATCTACATGGATGTTAAAAAGGGAATTTTTAATTATCATATATAACATATATGTTATATTTATTATTATGGAATGATTAATAGAAATTTAACATTCACTCCTTCCATCGATTGAATAATTGAAACAACACATGTGCGCACATACAGACTACACATTCCAAGTAGTTATGTGTTTCATTTTTCATCCATGGGATCAATGAATAGATGTAAATAGATTTAGAAGGAATGTATAATTTCTATGCATCATGATTAAAACTCTTTAAACTAATGTATTATAATTAATCTCAAAAACCAACTAGGGTCAACCATGAATGGGGCACCAGAGTCGGTCCACCACAAGGGCTTAAAGGTGTTCCTAATCCTCTTGTTAGGTAAACCGGTTCCATTAATCAAATATAAAAAATGTAGTAAATATTTAACCCATAAATAACCATTAAAAATGAACAAATAACAATACAAATAACATATTGTGTAAATAAATAAATCGAGATATACATCTATGTGACCTCACAGGTTACAACCAATCATAGGACTGTGCTCACTCTATAAATGGGTGACACTTGGGAGAACTAGAAACTGAAAATTTATAGATAATAAGGGGATGAGAATTAAAATTTAAAAAATGGATTCCAAAAAGGTAAAAATCCGATATGCATTATCTTTAAAAAAAATTATTTTCTGCAATTCTAAAAATATAACATATAAAATTATGTTTTTCCTTTTCATTTTAAAACATTTATTGAGCTAGAATTAAAAAAACCATTTCCTTATTTGATTTCTAAAATCATGTTCCATAGTTTGATTCTAATTGCAAACACCCAATAATAAGAACAAATATATTTTAAAACATTATTTTCATGTAAAATAAACCATTGAAAATTACATAATAAGATACTAGAAAAAATATTATTTAAACATTTATTTTAATGCATTTGAAAAAAATGAAAACAGAGATGAACAAAAATTATAAAATAGTGACATTTAATAATGGAGAAATTAAATTCAATATCCAATATAAATCCCTAATTATTTACTCTATAAAATTTCTGCTTCTATGTATGCATAGAGATCATTCATACCCATATCTCTCCTTATTTGTGATCCAATAAGGAGATATGGTTACAAATAGTCATATTTAGTATGGGTATCCTAGAGAACATATTTCTTATAAACATAGGGATCACTCGTGTTAATTTACTTCCTAAATCGTTATCTAAGACAATATTATAGAATTTTTTCTGGTCATTTTTCTTTTCAATTTTGATACTGATAAAAATAATATTTTACATTACACTATTTTTATTATCATTCAATATACTTTTATTTTGTTATTTTATGGCAATAGATTAATTTCCCATATAATCCCCCTTATGAATATTGTTTTGGAAATAATTTCAATCCATGAAAAAATATTTTTGAAATCAAAGAATGAAATGGGTAATTTTGGAAGAGAATATAATTAATTTTCAAAAAATGAAATGTAAAATCCCTTTTTTGATAAGTTAATTCATCAAACTAGGATTAATTGGTTTCCTTTAAAATATTATTTAAGGGTATTTGTTTTTTTTTCTTTCACAATGGGAATTTTAATGTTATTTATGTAGCCTCTATCATTTTTTAATTTCAATTTCTTCCTAGTATCAGCCCTTCATTTAGAGATCATTGTACAGTGTTGATAATGAAATGTTAAATCACATTGAAGTATTTCTATGATTTATATAACTCATCTTCCAATTTTTTTTGTCTTTGTGTTCTTTTGTTGACTTCCATTTGGATTAATGTCATTCCAATACAAGTTATTTTTTCATCCTAGTAATATATTCTATCATTTAAGGATCCTGAATTCATCATGGCCCTTTTTTATGAGTTAGTATACTTTATCAATTAGAATCGTGACTATATATTTAATATAAATTTTTATTTAGGACGTTTTTTAGATTATAGAATATAGACTCAGTTTGGAACATCGGTTCTCCTTCGTCGATGGCATGTTATGTTCTCAGATTATGTAGTAAAATTATAATGGAAAATGGCGGTTTGCGGGTCTGAGGGTTTCCCTCTATGCAGCAATGGAGTCTCAATTCGCTGAGAAAGATGATCAACCTCAATTGTTACTTCAATCCTGCCAAGGTGTTTGTTGGCCCTCTATAGAAGGATACAGTGTAGGTAAAAACTACTACGATAGAGGTATGTACATATTATGGTTTGATGGCGTCGGTCATAGATGATGCATATCTTCATGAACTGGTGTTTGAAACCAAGGTTGAGGATCGACAGGTGGAGGTGGTAGCCAAGCGTGGCTCATCTTGTAGATCTAATGGATATATCCTGATTTCAGTGAGATCTGAGAAGGTTGAAGGTGGAAATGCTCTGTCGATTTCTGTAGCGATTGACGTGGTGGTCATGGAAAGGACAGTTAATAATGTTCTGGTTGTAGTTGAAATTGTTTATCATGAATCAGTGGTGAATACTAAGCAAACCGTGGTTGTCGAGCGTGATTTATCTGGGGTATCTTCCCTGATTTTGGAGAGATTTGGGAAAATGAATTACAAGAATCCATCATTGGGGGATGAGGCTATATTGTTGTGAGGGGAGGTGTCTTGTGTAGCGGAGATATGGTCTAAAACCACAGTCATTACGACTATGACTTATGCTGCTATGGCTGGCATAACATGTGCAGGAAACCCAAGATAGTACCATGTAGGGATGGAAGGGGATTCTACTCGAGGCCATTTCAAATCTGTGCATGATGGTGCTAATGAAAAAATTATGAAAAGAGGTGATAGTGCCCGTGTGGTTGCAAAAAGAGATCTTTTACTTTATAAATTTAGAATTTGCGAGCATTCAATAATATCCAGATTTGTTATCCCTCATGGAAGAAAGCTTTGGAAGATTGATGATTTGAATAGAAATTTTACTGCTATTTGGGGATTTCTGATTGGAGATGCGTATCCATGGGTTGAGGATTATTTCACATTATTTACCCATATGAGGATCTGAATCAACATGCTTAGGGGTTTGGATCTGTTGTGCTACATCCTTGTATGTTTTTTTTCAAGAATAGGACATTCGTTTCAATCCTTAGTAAAAAAACTCCATGGTTCATGTTCGGATTAAAATTTTTGGTCTTCATTGGATTTTTTGGCATCCTAAGATTCTTTTTATCATTTCATATATTATGGGAATTCCAATAAAAATGGATAGACCACTGAATATGAAATGTTTGGTCATTATTCTAGGGTCTTGGTTGAATTCGATCTAAATTCTTATCTAATTCATAATATTGTTTTGTCTGCACTGGATGATGACATCTCCCTAAAAATTGATTATGAGATATTACCAGATTTATTCATAGAATTTAAAGTGATTGGTCATGTCAAAGTAGGAACATCATATTCTATTTTTTATCATGAAAAGGCACCATGAGGCCCCTTGTAAGAAGAGTTTGATGAAACATACAATGCAAAATAGTGGTGTTAACAACAAAAAAAGTTTTTCTGATTTTGTCTTTCCAAAAGCTGTGGAATTTATTCCTTGTCAATTATCACAAGGTCCTCGTGTGGATCACGAGGCTAAATCAAGCATACCTATTCATGCAGGGGAAGGTAGGACTGACTTGACTAGATATGAGCCATGTTTTTCCCTGGTGTTTCTTCTTGAGTAGGGTGTTGGGGGTTGCATGATCACAAGAATGTAGTAGAAAGATTTTTGGCATGCACGTGAGGAGAACCAAAATACAAGAGGTGTTTTAAAGTTTCAGGAGGAAATTAAAAAATTAAGGGAATAACGGGGCATTCACGGAAGGTGGGATGATGCTGAAGAGGATTCCCCAATAATGTTAACATATAGTTAGGCTTTATCCAATGGAAAAGAGGTTGTGGACCAACTTGTTCCTCCTAATAAATAAATACTGAGGAAATACTACTCACATATGAAGCCAACTATGGATACTAGGTGTCATAGTTCTTTTGATTATGAGTCTGATTGGGATTATGATTATGATGCTACCTACTTTGGCTATGATTATTGATGTCTTTTCTTTTTCTTGGAAAGATGACATGTTGCTTGTATGACCCCATCCATCCTCTATTTGTTTTTCTTTTGTTATTAATAAAAAGGGCTCTGTCCAAACATTTCAGTATAGATTTTAGAATATATTATTATGCCTCAGGAGGTACACTATGAGTGAGAATGATAAACCATTTTCTAATTGTATCATTTAATCATCATGGTATGTTTGGATATTGATGTTGAGATTTTATTATGGGGTGAAATTTTATTTCATATTGTGGTCGGTGCTAAGATTACATGGATTGGTAACCAATGTGGTGATCACATATATTTTTTCTATTAATCTAGGTGAAGGTTTTGTTATGGTCACATGGCCCACCAAACTATAAGGTCAATTTGTGAATAGTCTCTAGTATTTTCATCGATAGTATTAAGTTATTTGTTATATAAAAAATATGTTTTTACTAATGCTTGAAATTTATTTTTCCATTTTAATATGGTTTAATAATTAAAAATTTATTTTTCTAAAAATATATATGTGTATTATTAGTGTTTTTATGTGGTTAAAAACTAGATTTAAATTTAAAAAAGCTACTTATGTGATGGTTAAACATTCTATGAATGTATTTTTTTATTGTGATATTTAATATATATTCATAAAAAGGTGATTGGATATGTTTTTAGTATAATTTTTATAAAATGAGTTTGGGATTTTAAATTTAATGTTTTTTAATATTAATGGAATGAGGATATTTATAAATATGTTTTGATTTTTTTGTGTTTTCTAATTTATTTTGGTTGATGAGTTTTGATAGAAACAATTGTCTTGGAGTTTGAAACACTGATTAACAAATTTATGACTCTTGAAATTTATTATTCCCCATAATTGTTTAAAAAATTAGTGGATGTATTATCTCAAGGATTTCATTATATTAAATATTTTGTGGTCATTTTAGGTCACCTAAAGGGGTTATATAACATGCTCTAAGAAAATATAATCTTTTGGTTAGGGATTATCATCTATTGTCCATAGGGATGTAGAGGCATCCTAATATGAGGTCTCATGATAAATCCCTCCATAAAAATATTTCATCCTATTAGATGATTGTTTGGAAGTGGTTTTTGTTTTCCAAACATGTGTTTTGGATGTTTGATAGTTACCATTTTACTTCACAAAATTTAGGGATTTCTACATTGGAAACCTTTTCATTTTGTAGATATTTATATATATCATTTCATTGATAAATCTTGTAAGGTTTTAGGTAGTTAAAGGCATTGAGTAAATTCTAAACTAGAGTTTTGTTCATTCCTATTAGACAACTCATTATTGAGTATTTGTTTTTTAGTGATCATAAATCTTGATGGAATGCTTGTATTAGTGTTGGTATCACTTCTTTGGGTGGAAAAGTATTGGTTGATTGGTTGAGATTATAGGGGAGGTAAATTTTATTTTTTTCTCATATTGGAGGGTCTTGTAAGGATCATTATTATGGTAGATAGTAACAGGTTATCCATATATGACCTTATACCTTATCCTGTGATGTTCTTATTGAGGAATTCTTGTTTTGGTAAATTATAGCCTTATATTATCTTCATGTTCTAATTGGTCAGTTCCTATTATTTTTATTAGGAGTTTTATTCTATTGAGTTGTTAATTATAAAGAGTTTTTATTATTTTTTTGAGGTTCCTTGAGGAATATTTTGAGGATGGCTAGGGGTTGGTTATTTATCATTAGAACATCATGAACTTTTTCTCATTTATTTTTCTTAGGAATCATGACCATTACAAAAATAAGTTATGGAATATTTTCAATATTATTGTTTGAATGAGATGATGATATTTATTTTCAAAATTGTTCTTTTATCTTGTTCTCATTGAGACTTATGTGGTTCTTCCATCTTGGGAGATAAATGTTTAAACAAAGTCATAACATATTGTGGTAGTTAACATCGGAGGATATAATGAGGACCCTACTATTTATTACCCAATAATGAATGATTTATTACATAATATTACACAGAACACAGACAGGATGATCAAGAAGTATAGCTTATTAAATAAATAGGTACATAGAACTACATCATAAACATGATATAAGATAAAATTATTAAAATATCCTTAACATGATTCTAAAATTCATTAGCTTTTAATCATATATGGGATAACTAATGGAAATACATAAGAAAAGTGTAATCTATGAATCCAAGTAAGTGATATAAGTAGAAAAATAAAATGATGATATTACAATATCATAAACAATATGAATTTAAATGGATTATAAAAGGGTTGAGACTCATAAACAATAAAAATGTGGAATGATATTGAATTGTAACATAATAAAATATGTAAATTTTGGAAACAACTTTAAACATGGAATTATATGATTAGGTCAAGGAGTCAACCAATATTTCATAATGATATGTTATTATTATATCATCTCAAATAGTATACAAGGAATTTTATGGGAGTAAAACATAAAAAATAAATTTGAGTTCTATATAATTTTTTTAAGCTACCACTTTTATAATAATCACATGCATAAATGTGCCATATATATCATACAACATAATATAATTTTTCATTACAAGTTATTCTATAATCAAGGAGTGTAGGTTAAATCAATGGAATTCCCTAATCATATAATGATTTTTATTCCATGTATAATACCCATTATTTTAAATAGTGATTTCATTCATTGAAAAAATTATTGGCATGAAAAATCATAATAAATAATCATTAAGATAATAATATTAATCAATGATTCATAAAAATACTTTAATGAGAGAGAAAGTGTATCTAATTATTTGGACATAAAATGGATAGTAATACGAATGTGAAAAATATATCACATCATTATTAATTTTAAATAAAATTCATTAAAAGAAGAACACACTTGAATTGATAATGGGGGAGTGAGAGGTTTCTCACTTAATATAGATATAGTTTGGGCTTGGGTAAAATCTATTATGAGAGGATATAAATGATATATCATTATTAATAAATAAATAAAATAGTATATTGTTGTTTATGAGGTACCAAAAACATAACAAATTTTATTTTAAATGAATTTATATAATTGAGGTGTTTGAATATAAATGAACTGAGAGAGGTCCATTAAATTTATTACGAAAAATAACCAGAAAATTGATAGATCATAATGTTTGAAAATAAAGTTCCATCAAATAGATTAATTTGAGTGAAAGGTGCATCACAACCCTTGGATGTCACGAGGAATGTAATTTAATTATAGGAAAATGTACCAAAACAAAAACAAAAGTAAACTAAGAGTTATAATATAAATGTGGTGATTAATGAAGAAGAATAAAAATAGATATCTTAACATGATATTGTGATTACAAATGTTTAGTTGGAGATTATAAAAAGGTTGATGGAACCATTGGAGTACTGTAGATATGGTGGGTCTGAGTATTTAAGTGATCCATGATTTTTATTTTAACAGAATGCGTAACATTAGAGTGTTTTGATAAGATAATATAAGGGACTTATTATTTGTTCCCAAAAACGTAGGATTTGGACTCTATACAATAAAATAATAAAAAACACACACCATCCCACAAAGTTTTCACATGGATTCTGAAAAATAAATGAATATTTTATTATTTTATAAGTGCATGTTTAAACTTATATATATTACCATTGAATATGTGTATGTGTGTCTTGTTCATTAAGAAATAATTTCCAAAAACAAATATTATAATATATGTTTTGGAGGAATTAATGAAGGAATTTTAAAATTAATAAAATAAACATAAAAAACATTATTTTAAAGTGTAAAAAAATTTCGATTTGATTCCATTTATGAAATATATAACATCAATTTCGGTTCATTTTGCTTTCATAGTATGCACTGTATATTTATATAAAATTTAAATTTTACTAAAAAAATTTACTGTCTCAATAAATAATGAACATTTCACCATTTGATAATATAGAATTAGTTATTCAAATAATATAGTATTTTTTAAATAATTTTATAAATATTTGTATATTTTACTTTCAAAATGGAGATCACATTTATTGATAATTGATGCGTTTTTTTGAAAATAATTATTTTTGAACCATTATAGAAATGATAATATACATTATTAAAATTAAAATATCATACAAATATAAAAAATAATTTAATAATATTATTATATCAAAATATTATTTATTTTGTATATAAATGACTTTATCAAATGGAATGTCTTAATTAAAATTTCATATTTCTAAAAAATACAATTCGGTTTTATCATATAACTTTTATCAAACTTTTTAATAAATCATTTATTAAGAAAAAAATAATAAGTATAATTATTATTTAAATTAAAATAAAATATAAATATTCACACTATTATGGTTACCTTGTTTTTAGTCTTTATTAAATTATTTTTACCCATAATTTACATATTAAATTTTATCTATGGTAATAAATATTAACTACATTTGTATTTATATTTTATAATATTTATGTTGATGTTATTAACTATTATTAACTAAATTTTTTTCAAATATGGATTCTATTTTATTTTTAATGAATTTAAATAGGTGTTTTAATTAAATTTAAAACAAAACACTTTAACCATGATGGGAAACATTTTTCTGAAAATTCATTATTCAAAGAACCGTTGTTTTTACTTAGAAAATATAATAAGGAATATTCATTATATGAATATAAATTTATAAATATAGATATTTAATATAAATATTTAATTTGATTAATTTCCCATTTTGATTTATTTAAATTTATAATAATGGAGGAACATTACACATTTTAAACTACTTTTCATAATAAGGAATTTTTTTCAGACAAATAAACATGTACCAAGTATAAAATGATTTAAATGTGATGAATTGAACTATATATATTTAAATAATTATATTAAAATAATATTTTTAATTTTATATTAATTAATTTACTAGTGGAAATAACAATTTTAGATCAAAATTGAATTATTCACTATTTACTGAAAAAAAAAATTTAGATTAATCAAATAATTTCAACCTCTAATAATTTGGATATTTTGATGAAAAAATTGATTTTATTTTTACAACTATATTTTCAAAAGGTTTTGGAAAATAGTTATAATATTTTTTTGATAAAAATGAAATAAAAAACATTTTTAAATAAACATAATTTTTAAAAACAAAAGACATTACCCAAAAGAATGTGATTATTTACTAATAATTTATAAATTACTTTATACTAATTATAATATATATATATAATAATTAATTAATAGTTCTCATATCATAAAAGATAATAGAATGGATAAAATTGTTACATTTAGGTTTTCACTATTTTCTTGGGTCGATACTATATACCTCATACACCATCAAACCTAGTTTTCAACATAAAAAAATAAACATAAGTGTATTATTCCCACATTTTATAAATTTTGTCCCCAATATTTAATATTGAACTCAATAAGAAATTTTTTAACTCATGAAAATATCATTATTGAATCCCCACATTGTAAAATAGTTTAATAAAACATCGACCTGAATAAAAAAAGTATAATCATCCACACTTAATTATGTTTCCAATAGAAAAATTATTTTATAGAAGAGAAAATATATAAATATAATGGAAAAGTAAAAACATAACATATAAAGTATGATATAGGACCTAGAATGGATAATCATAATGACCACAAATCATAAATATTTGATGGGTGAAAATAGAAAAATAATAATAGAAAATAATAATAAGAATACAATATTTTTTAGTTCATGGTTATTTTCTTATAGATAGGGAATTATTTTATCATAAAAAATAAGAACATTATGATATATACTTTCGTTAAAAGTATAATTTTATTCATTAATTAATTTTAACTACGTTTTCATATTTTCTTTAAATGATGAGATCCCATGAAGAATTTTTAATATCAGAATAAGTATAAAAATATATAATGGATCACATAGTACACCAATTAATAAGAATATATTCATATTTCCTTTCTTAAATCCATAACTGTTAGAACAATATAGTATTATAAAGAAAACGAATAAAACGAAATAACTTAATGTCCAGAATTCTGAAAGAATAAAAAAGTTCTAACATGGATCATTTTGTACATAAATACTCATATATAGCATTAATAACATCAGTATTAATTATTTTTTATCATGAAGTGTTTCTCATTTCCATCATCATAGACATTCCAAAAAAATTAATTTTTTCACTTAAATAATCATTTATATTAAATCCAATGGGTATACAGAACATAACACAATAAAATAACCCCTTAAATATCAATAATTGCATACATATCAAAAATATTTTATCTTGCAATATGTATTCCCAAAATATCCTTAATCATACTAAACATCCATCACGTAAATATTTAATATAAGTAATCTATTATCTATTTCCTAATATTCAATCATATATTAAATTTTCATTCCCATAATTATGTTTTTTAATGAGCTTATAAAATTACAAGAGAATATCTCATGATAATGTCAAACCATGTTTGTATCAAGGACTATTTTGCGAAACAGTTCGTGATTGAGCCTAGCTAAATGTGGTGTTTTTGGGTTTTACTCTAGGGTAGATATGTCATGGATCAATATCCACATATAGTATCCCAAAAAAGATGTAATTTCCTAGAAAATGTAATACACTATCCTTTTCCAAAATTTAGGGATGTCTTATTAGGTTTATAATTATCCTTAAGGATTTCAATTGAGTTTAAAAATCAATGTCCCCAAAAAATCATTCCTTTGAATCTAATTATGTTTCCCCTACACTTAATTACAAATTAATTCATGATTTATTACATAAGATTACACATAATACGTCCCATAAGGTTTATAAGTCTAGTGAAATTGGGAATTTGGAACATATCATAACATATTCAACATGGGACACAATAACATTACTAAAAACATACATAACATGATTTTAAAAATAATGAGCTTTTAAAACTATTCAGGATAACATGGGGACATACATTATAAATGGTTGAATTAAAAAACTCAGTATGTGTATATAATTGATTCGAAACATTAATATATAGTTACATTTTAGATAATAGGAATTGAAATAGATCATAAAAGTGGTTAAAATCTAAAACATGTAAAAATGGAAAGAAATGGTATGGTAACACAAGGGAAATATAAAAATTGTGGCAAAAAGTTTTAGAATAACTTTATAAACTTGAGTAATTTTAACAAATAAGAAATCATAACATATCTCTCTTAGGATAAGATCATGTGCACTATATATGGTATATCATTAGGATAAAACAATACCCAATTCATTGGGTCACAATATAATTCGAGGTGCACCCATCAATTTCATAGCATTCACATGCATAAATATTCCACATATATTACAAAACATGGGATAATTAATGATCTCATATTCCTCCATGATCAAGGACTGTTTAATAAATAATTATAATTTCCAAATAAAATTATCATAGGTACATATAGGTGGATACCTGTGAGTGGAAAGAATTTTGGAAGTCATTATATAGTGGTTTTCCATGATAACATCATTATGAAATTTTGACAGCATAACAACAATACTTAATGATTCGTAAATATAGATTAATATGGGAAAAAGGAGTAATTAATTATGTTGAAAATATATTTAATGTTAGAATGATTTAAAGAAGCATATAATAGTATTAGAAAATGTAAATAAATGGAATAACATGAGTGATATTATTGAATTAAAATTGGGTGGGGGAGAGTGACCGAGGTCCCTCACATAATATTGGAATAGTAACATCTTAGGTAAAAACATTAATGGGATGGGATAAATGTTATCTGTTTACTAGGGAATACAATAGAATGCATAAGGAATTTTATAAGGTAATTTAATGTATAAAAATTTATAATAAACATTTTTAATTTATTCAATGTTATCACAATTGAAAACAAGAAGAATAGGTTCCTAAATTTTGGTACCTAAAATATTCGAATAATTTCAGTACTGAAAAGAGTGTAACTTTAGGTTCAAGGGAGGTATTAAAAAGAATGAATGGGATATGTCATCATATTTTAATAAAAATGACTGTAATTTGGTTGTTGGAATACATACAAAAAAATAGAATGTGGAAACTAAAAAGAATATCATAAAATTGGTACTTGAAAAAAAAGGGAGTGTGATCTTTTAGCATGAGACAGTGATTCCAAATGATTCATATAAGGTTAATGGGAGCATGAGGGGTCCTTGGGAGGAATATATAGTGGAAATCAAGATTATTGGTGTGATAAAAGATATTAGAGGGAAGATAATGGGGTTATTGTGTGAGTTTATAAAGGAATAGTTTGGTGAGTTCTTCATTATTTCCCAGACAAGAGTTTTGGACTCTATACAATAACAAAATCCAAACCACAACCCTTACCTTAATTATTCCCATAGTAATGTAGAATTTGAGTTATTGATCATTATTTTTTATGGAAAATTGATGAAATTATTTAAATATGTACCTTTCTAATGTGGAAGTGAGTCATGTTCTTAATAAATGATTTTCAAAACTATAAAAATATAATATTGGTTTTCGTGGATTTATAATGTATTTATAAAATTCATAAAATAAAAAAAACCCAATTATTTAATCTTAAAGAACCTATTTGGTCATCTATACCTTTTATAACATCTATTACATCACTTTTGTGTAATTATGATGATATAATGAGCATTGTATATTTATACAATATTTAATTTTTTTACCAATTATTGACTATCTCATGAAAATAGAAACAATACATTATTAAAAAATATTTATGTGATATTTCAATAAACAGTATTAACTTTTAAAAAAATTAAATATGTGAATTTTCACTTTTCATATTGAATTGACATTTATTTATAAAATATGTTTTTTGACCTTTAATATATTCAAACCATACCATAATTTAAATATGATATCATAATGTTATACTAAAATTTACATTTCACAAAACAAATTACAAATAATATTTTATTAAAATAATATTTATTACCAAAATACATGAATTTCTCAAAAGGAATGCCTTAATTGAAATTTTATATTCCTCCAAAATACAATTTTTTGTTTATCATAGTAAAATAATTTTTTTATCAAACTGATTACTGAATCATTTATAGTGTAAAAAAGGTAGAAATTATAATTATTAATTCAATTAATTAAAATATAATTACTAATAATGTAACAGTTAAATTTTTTCTTTCCTTTAGTAAATTATGTTTACCATTAGTTTAACAATTTTTCTTTTATGGTGGAAATAAATATTTACTATAGTTATTATTTATTTTTTTGAATTTTTTTTTAATATATTACCTTATAATAATAAAAATCATTCAAAATTTGGAATAATTTTTATTGTAATAAATTCATATTGGGGGTACATTTAAATTAATATAAACCATCTCGCATGATGGGAAGTCGTTTTCTAAAAATACATTTTACAAGGAAATGTTTATTTTAAATTAAATAAATATCTAATTGTCGTCATTAAATGAATTAAAATTCATAAGGATATATTTGTAATATAAAAATTTTATTTAGAAAATTTCTTATTATGTGTTGTTTCAATTTATTATAATGGAGACACATGACTCATATTAAAAATAGTTTTCATAAAAATGCATTTTTACTCCTAAAATACAAGGATTACCATCTGATAAAGTTATTATTTAAATGTAATTATTTTTATCAACTATAAATAAAGAATAAAATTAATATAATATTGGGACTTTTATATTACTTAATATTTAAAAATAAATGACAATGTTACATAAAAAATTATTTCAAATATTAACTAATAAATATATATTATATAAAATATCCCTAAATCCAAACCTAAGTAGGTTTTTATATTTTCATATAAAAAATGGAGTTTATTATTCTTATAATTAGAGAAAAAACCTATTTTATTGAAAATAAGTATCAAAAATATTGGTGCTAAATAGGGAGTAAGAATACAAAACATGCATCCCAGAGCATAAAATCTAGAAACCTATCCTTTTCCTCACCCATTTTGTTAGTTTTCTTTCCTTTTTCCAATAAAATTCCATTTAGACAATATATCTTCTGCATCCACACCACTGACCTATATATCATCATCCACATGGTGGAAGAACATTAATCCTATCATATAGAGTCTCGACATCAGTGATTTCAGAGTCAAGGCTATCTGCCTACTTCTTAATGGTTTTTTCAAGGAGCGGTGTACCTCATCCCCTCAAACTCATGTGATACAATCTGAGGAAAAGTCTCTGAATGTCTAGTCTCTTCAGTTGAATAGTTGAACACAACTAGTGGATCACCCGACGACCTTGCCTACTTGCACGAATCAAGTCAGAATCTCTCATTCACTTGGGTGATCATTGTCTATGACCATCAACTCCCCACCCTTAATCTCATGAGAATCAGGAATAATTAAATCTATCAAATTATTAATTCTCTCATCTTATGGATCTCCATCATGATCAATATATTTTGTAAAGAATGAATCATTCATATTTTACTTCATTCAATAATGATTTAAAGGGTTACCTCTCATCTGGCATCTCGCAAAAGATATTTCCTTCCCAAATAGTTCCTAAGAGTTCCCAATAGAAAACATTTTATTATAGTGACCCAACCATTTCATACATTAAAATTACATAATTTTAAAGATAAACACAAAAATGGTATTACACATAAGGGATCCAAAAGCTTAGTGCCTTCAGAAAATTAGGACCATACATAACTATTATAACATCGAGCATAATTTTTTTCATTTCTTCTTCTCGTTCTTATTATTGGCACTTGAACTCTCTGTAGTACTTGTAGCCACTGGAGGATATAAATATAAAGGGGAGATCTAGAATCCTAGTAAGAGGATATATAAGAACAATATAGCATGGGGTGAGCATATTCATATCATAGGCAATTAATCATTAGAGGAAGTATTAATAAGGGACAAGAAATGTGGCAATGCATAAAAATAAAACATCATGTATTAGTGGTTAACTACCACACATGCTTGTGAACAAAGATAGAATCATGTTCACACAACCTTTAACATTTACTCGTGAGATTCATCACTTTACCCAATGCAGTAGAGTGCTGTATGATTCTGGGCGCATTTGTCACATTTAAACATTCATACTGGGCTATACAAGTCTTTTGTGCACCCGTCACATTATAAAATTATCATTTATCATGAATACCACAATAAACATATAACATAAATGCTCACTACTAACACATTAAAATGGATCGGTTTTATCTCATAAGAACACATTCATAAACATTGGATTCCCAAAATAAAGAGGGAATATCATATATGTTACAAGAACCACCAATCATGAATTAGAAGTAAAATGTGTGTTCTTGAAAGAAGTGTTCTTTTGGAAAACATTTTGTTTTTCATAAATACCAGTGAAAAAAATTTATATATAATATAATGAAATAAAATTATGAAAAAATATATTTTAATGAGTAACCATATCAAAAAGGAGTGAAAGAGGGAGAACCCGCAGGATGAAAGTAGGGCTCGAAAATTTCCCCTTACCTTGTCTCCAAACGCTTCCTTCACTTTAATATCCTATATAAAGACATTATATTAATTGAATATAAATTCTAGAACCTTTTATACATTAATAGGGGTCATTTTGGTTTCATGGTGTTATTTTATGGGCCTTTTGATGATTTATATATTTTAAAAACATTGTTATGGAAGGTTCATTTTTATGGTTTTCTTGAGAGTGTCGCGTGTATTCTTGAATTGATGTTTGTGTAGAACATGGGTAAACATCAAGAACCTACATTACATATCAATAATGATATTAAATAATTTAATATATTCTTTATATTAATTACAATGTATACCATGTGGATGAATCATTAGATAGGAATTTATTGATGATCGTTTGGGTTAATTTGGGCAGTTTTTTGACCACAATGAACTTGTTTTGTTTACCCATGTAGTAATATGTACAAAAGTTAGTTGCAGAAAATAAAATAGGAAATAATATATGTATATAATATTCTGGTTTAATGAAAAAAATTGTTTCATGACCATATCTGTATGTAGAAATGGAAAAAAAACTTGTCGTTCTTGATGGTGATAAATTAACACCATACGAACAACCTTTTCTTTTTTAAAATAAAAAAAAGGGAGAAGGGGGTTGGATGGTATAATATCCCATTAGTATAAAAGAATTTAAATATATATATGATAATGATTTTACCATAAAATTTTTACAAATATAGGTTGGGGTAGAATAATAAAAGGACTTGAAATTGAATTGGAATTAAAGGAATGTGTAAGAGAAATTACATCTTGATTCCTCCTCTTGAGATCCTCCCTAAGGGGTCTGAAATTGGTCTTTTTATGAGACTAGAAGCTCTTGGAAATGAGGTACGGGATTGGTAAGATGCAAGGGAAGAGTTTTGACAATGCTTCAAGCTTGGGAGATGTGGTTTTTCAAGGGGAGGGAGGGGTTATTTATACATGAGGAGGGATGAGTTTTCAGAATAAAATATTAAATTAAATAATATATCAAAAGTTAGAATTGTAATATTAGTTTTATGACCTCCTAAATAATATATTAATTTCATTTCATTCATTTTAGGCATTAATTCATCTTTATAATTCGAAATATTTAAGTAATTAAAAGGAATGTAAAAACAAATAGAAAAATACACTTTAAGATATAAACTTTTGACATTAAGATTTGGAAAGTTTTTTTTAGGTTTGAAAATTGAGTTTATAGTATTTTAAGGAACAATTTTTGAAAATTAATATATTTTGTACGAACATAAAGTTCTATAATTTTTATTTCATGATTACGTCGTTAAATATGCAATTTAAGATACACCGATTAGGCGAAAAATAGTATTTTTACTATTCACCCAAAAATTGAAGTGTTTCTGAAAAATCCCAAAAAATCTCCCTAACCATTTTTCGATATATAGAATCCAAAAATGATGTAGATTTTTCAAAAAAAATTTCTAAATATAGTTAATTTAATATTTATTTAATATCATAATTTACTTGAAAGATATTTTTTTTAAAATTAATACTGATTTTATAATGCATTCAAAAATTATGTAGGGTCTTATTTAATTATATAAAAACTATAAGAAATAGATTTTAATATTTATGAACAAATTTTAAGGAGATTAATTTTATTTTAAATTAATTATTTAATCATAATTAATAATTTATGACTTAAAAAATACCAAAACATTTACTATAGTTAAATTGTCACATTCTAAGATGACTAAATTTTATTTAGTTACTCTTATTTGAAAGATTTAAAATTAATAAGGGTCATACTAATATTCACAATGGTATGTTACTATTCATATGGTTAGGTTAATATTCACAATAAATTATGTTTTTCTTATTGGACCCTAAAATTCATCTTGATCACAACCGTGTTTGTCAGATTTTCAAAATTCCAAACACATATGTGAAGAACTTATGTTTAAAGGAAACTTATCACTTAGTAGTTCATTATGCTGTATTTTCATGTGATTTTATGATATATTTTTAAGAAGGTAATTTCCATTTAAATACATTCGGTTGTTACATTCTTCCCCCGTTATGAAATTTCATCCTTGAAATTTCTATTTACACAAACAGGTGAGGGTATTTCCTTTTCATCGCCTCCTCTGTTCCCAAGTAGCTTCTTCAAACCTATGGTTCCTCCACAACACTTTCACAAGTTGGGTTATCTTGCTCCGTAGAACATTGTCTCTCCGGTCGAGAATCTTTACTGGCTACTCCGCAAAAGAGAGATCATCTTCCAGCTACACCACATCTGAGTTTAGTTCATGTGGGAGATCAAGTATGTACTTCCTCAAAAGTGATATGTGAAAAACATCATGAACTTGAGCCATATTGGGTTGAACTACAAGCCTATAGGCCACATATCATATACAGTCAAGGATATTAAAGGGGGAAATGTACCTAGGGATTAATTTTCCTTTATTCCCAAATCGCATGACTTCCATCAATGGTGATATTCGAAGGAAGACTTTATCTCCAATGTCGAACTCCAAATCTCGTCAACAGTTCTCAGCATAGATCTTTTGCCATCTCTGAAAAGAATTGATGTGTCTCTAGATGACTTGAATATTCTATGTCATCTAGTTCACAATATTGGGTCCAAATATCTTTCTTTATCCAACTTCATCCCAATAGGTTGGCATTCAACATCGCTTTCCTCACAGAGCTTCATATAGAGCCATCTGAATATTCGAGTGGAAGCTATTGTTGTATGATAACCCAAACAATGGTATATGATGATCCCATTCACCTTTTAGTTTTAGTGTCCATGATCTTAGAATATCTTCTAGAGTCTAAATAGTCCATTTAGATTGTCCATCGGTTTGGGTGTGATAGGTCGTGCTGAAATTTAATTCAGTACTCAAATCATGTTGAAGACTCCTCTTGAATTTAGATGTCAACCTTAGATCGGGACAAAGTCAATTGAGAGTGAAACACCATGCAATCTCACAACATCCTTCACATATATCTTGGAATGTTGTTCAAGCTATATAATATCTAAAATAGTGATAAAATGGGTAGTCTTGGTGAGTTGATCACCCACAACTCATATCGCATTATTTCCCTTCGACGTCTTCGAGAGACCCGTGACAAAGTCCATAGTAACATTTTACAATTTCCACAAGGGTATAGGAAATGGATGCATCATCCCTATAGACTTTTGTCTCTCTACATTAACTTTCTTACCTAAAAACCTCCTTGATATATATTCTGCAATCTCCTTCTTCATGTTATCCTACCCGAAGTGTTCTCGGAGATCACAGTATATCTTGGTGATATCTGTATGTATAGAAAATGTTGAGCTATGTGCATTGTCCAATAGATCCTTCGTTAACCAGGGTGTTGAAGGAAAACAAATCTACATTCCAAACAATATCACACCATCATAGTCGATATGGAACTCATTCAGCTTCCCTACCTTTTCCGCATTCACCATCTTTTTCATCTCCCCATCATCTCTCTGTTATTCGTTAATCTTCCCTTGGAAAGATGGTTTCACCATCATTTGGGAAAGGTAGGATGTATCATCTACCATTATGATTTCTAAATCCATGCTATGAATATCCATAAAGATATGGTCTTTCTCAATCCGTAACATGGATAGAGTAAGAGGATCATTTCTGCTTAGAGAATAAGCTACCTTGTTCCCCTTTATAGGGTGGTAGTGAATTGAGAAATTGCAATCCCTGATTAGCTCTAACCATCTATTTTGACACATGTTGAGCTCCTTTTGTGTGAATATATACTTTAGGCTCTTGTGGTTGGTGTATATGTCACACTTCACACCATAAAGGTAGTTCCGCCAGATATTCATGAAAAATCACAGCTGCCAGCTCTAGATCATTTGCCAGGTAGTTCTGCTCATGGATCTCGAAATGTAGTGAGGTATAGGCTTTCATATTATAATTTTTCATGAGTACTCAACCCAAGACTTTCTTTTAATCATCACTGTATAACACAAAACATTATCCACTTTCTGGTAGTGTGAGTACATGTGCGGTGATCAGCCTTCTATTTAGCTCCTTGAAACATCCCTCACATTCTTCCGTCCAGACATACTTTACTCATTTCCATGATAACATAGTTAGAGGGATTGACACTCGTGATAAGTCTCTCACAAAATGTTGGTTATACCCATCTAATCCACAAAAACTACAGATTTCAGTGAAACTAGAGTGCCTGGTAAATTCCTCAATTGCATTTGTTTTTTAAGGATCCACAGAAATCCCCTCAATTCTGATCACATGTACAATGCACATGACATGATTCATCCAAAAGTCACACCTGCTGATCTTGGAATACAACCTCTCATTTCTCAATGTCTCCAACACTTGTCTTAGATGTTCTTCATGTTTATCCTTTCTCATGGAGTAGATGAGAATATCGTCAATAATCACTACCACAAATTCGTCGAGGTAATGTCTAAATACACTATTCATCAAATCGATGAAGATTGTAGGGTCATTAGAAAGTCCGTAGGGAATCACAAGAAGCTCATAGTGCCTATAACTTGTATGAATGTCAGTCTTATAAATACCCTCTTTCTTCACCCTTATCTAATGATATCCAGAATGAAGATCCACCTTTGATAAGTATTTAGCTTCCCTTAACTGGTCGAACAAGTCTTCAATCCTTGGAAGAGGATACATGTTATTTTTGATGATCTTGTTGAATTTTCGATAGTTGATACAGAGCCGCATTGTTCAATCCTTATACTTCACAAAGAGCACTATCACACCCAATGGAGATGCACTAGGGTGTATAAACCCTTTATCCAGATACTCATGTAGCTGCTTCATTAACTCATCGAGTTCGATAGGATCCATCCTAAATGGACACTTTGATATAGTAATAGATCTTGGTATGAGTTCTATTGTGAACTTTACTTCAGGATCTGTGGGAATTCCAGTTAACGCTTTGTGGAATACATCACTGTATTCCCTCACGATGGGAATTTTGGAAAGGTTGGCACCTTCTGTTGACTCAACCATTTTGGTGAGGTATGCATATTCATAGGGAATCAACACCCACAACATGGAATGTTTTTTCAATGGATATTAAGGGTTTTCCATGCATTTATAATGGAGAATGGGATGGTTTGTAATATGAAAAGTTATTTCTTTTTCATGACAGTTGATATGTGCTCTATATAACGATTGCCAATCAATTCCCATTATAGCTTCGAACTCAACCAAGGAATGTATTATGAAATTTTCTGGATGAATAATCCCAAAAATGCCAACAAGAGAAGAGTCAAACACACGGGTTGCAATGATTGCACCACTTGGTGTTTTTACAGATATCTCTACTTCAAGGTTTTGGGGATCGATTCTATAGATCTAGCAAACTTGCACGATATAAATGAATACGTAGAAACAGAATCAAATAATATTTTTCTCATTATTGAGTGAATAGTAAGTGTACCTTGTTTTACTTCATTATCTTTCTCCACTTCCTCAGTTTAGATTGCATAAGCCTTCCCTTTTTTCCTTTGGATTTAGTGGCTGCTGAAGCTGATTAACATTGAGAACTTGAGTTTTCGTGCAATTGCTTGAATAGTTCCATAGCTCTCTACATTTTTAGCATTGAACCATGAATGTTTATCTCTTCTCTTCATCCAAATTCTCATTCCATTTTATATCTTTTCGACACTCTTGAGAAATTTTTCCTTCTTTCCTAAACATGAATCATTTCCATGCCCCATTGATGCAGTTCTCAGGGTGCAACTTCCAACATTTTCAGCATGTGGTTCATTGATTTTTCTTCCCAGCTTTTTCCGTAGATCCCCAAATTATTGGGGATGTTGTTCGGGAAATCGTTGCATTGTCCCTCGCACGAGTTGTTGGCCTAGTTTCTCTTAGTTCCCAAAAATTTCTAATATAGGAAAGGTTAGAAAAAAATTAAGTCAACAAGTCATGAATAACATATTAATTTAAACAAAGCAAAACTTATTGGATCCCTATGTAAAATTCTTGTGTTCATAATTTTACTTAGACACATGCTAGAGGTTTTCTCTAGATTTTAATAATCCTATTTCCCAAATTAAAAAAACCATTCCTATGATACTAACTATAGCGACCCAAACATTTCATACATTACTATTATTTCATTCTAAAGATAAAAACATAATAGTATTACACATAGTAGATCCAACAGTTTTCAATTTTGGGAAAACAAGGACCATACATAATAATTACAACATGAAGAATAAACTTTTTTTCATTTATTCTTCTATATCTTCTTATTGGCACTTGACCTCTCTTTAGGACATGTAGCCACCTAAGGATATACATAAAAAGGGGTGATCTAAAATCCCAGTAAGAGGATAGATAAGAAAAATATATCATGGGGTGATCATATTCATAATATTGGCAATGAATCATGGGAGGAAGCATTAATAAGAGACTTTAAATGTGGGAATGCATCAAAATGAAACATCGTATCTTAGTGGTTAACTACCACACATGATTGTGAAAAATCTATATTCTTGTTAACACATCATTTCACAATTACCCATAATATTCATCACTTTACCCAATTATTTTGGGCATTGTATAATTCTGGGTGCACCCATCACATTTAAATATTCATTTTGCGTTATATAATTCTTGGTGCACCCATTACATAATAACATTATCACCTATCATGCCAGACACAATGGACATAAACCATAAATGAACATAACTAACCCATGATAATGGATGGGTTTCATCTCATAAGGACACATTCATAAACATTGGGTTCCCAAAAGAAAGAGGAAATAACATATATGTTACAATAACTGTCAATCTTGAATGAGAAGAAAAAGGTGTATTCTTGAAAGAAGAGTTCTTTTGGAAAACATTTTTTTTCATAAGTACCAGTGACATCATGTATATCCTAGATACGGAAATACAATGATGAAAAATACATTTTTAAGGAGTAATCATATGAAAAACTAGTGAAAGAGGTAGAAACCGAAGGATGAAAGTTGGGTTCAAGAATTTCCCCATACCTTGTATCTGAACGCTTACTTCAATTTAATGTCCTATATAATGACATTATATTAAATAATTAGAAATTCCATAACCATTTATACATTAATAAGGGTCATTTTGGTTTCATTTTGTTATTTTATGGGCCTTTTCAAGAGTTATAGAGTTTAAAATCATAGTTCGGGAATGTTCGTTTTTATAGCTTTCTTAGGAGTGTCACATGTATTCATGAATTAAAGATTGTGTAGAACATGGGTAAACATACAGAACATACATTAAATTTTATTAATGATATTACATCAGTGAAAATGATCTTAATATTAATTACATTTTATACCTTGTGGATGAATAATTAGATAGGAATTTAACAATGATCGTATGGTTTAATTTGGGCAGTTTTTCGACCACAACAAACTTGTTTTTTTACTCATCTAGTAACATGTAGATAAGTAAGTTCCAGAACATCAAATAGGAAAAAATTAATATATATATTATTCTGGTTCAATCATAAAAATGTATTCATGAAGATATATATAGGTACAAATGGAAAAAATAAAACATGTCGTTCTTGAAGGTGATAGATTAACACCTTACGAACAACGTTTTCTTTTATAAACTAAAAGGAAGATGAGAAGGGGTACGTATGGTAAAATATCACATTAGCATCATAAAATTATATTATATGTATTATAGTGGAGTTATAATACCATTTGGACAAATTTAGGTTGGGGTAGAATAAGAAAAGGATTTGAAATTGAAAAGGAATTTAAGGAAAGAGGAAGAGAAATTACCTCTTGAATCTTCCTCTTGGGATCCTTTTTAAGGGGCCAGAGCATGGTATATTGATGAGACCAAAAGAACTTCGTTTTGGGGGTTTAGGGAAGAATCATGGGAAGATTTTAGACAATTCGTGAAGCTTGAATGATGTTGTTTGTCAAGGGGGTGGGAGTTGTTATCTATACATTAGGAGGGAGGTTTTTTTAGAATAAAATATTAAATAAAATAATACCTCAAATGTTAGACTTGTAATAATAGTTTTTTAACATCATAAATCATATATTAGTATAATATAATTTATTTTCGGCTTTAATTAAAATTTATAATTTCAATTCATTAATTTATTAACAAGAAGGTGAAATAAAGAGAAAAAGACACTTTAAGAAATAACTTTTTGACATTAGGATTTGGAAAGATCTTTTTATGTTTGAAAATTCAGTTTATTGTATTTTAAGGAACAATTTATGAAACTAAATGTCATGTGGTCGTACCTAATGTTATAAAATGTTTATGTTATCATTAAATTATTAATGACGCAATTTAGGATACACCGATTATGTTAAAAACATTATTATTACTATTAACCCGAAAATTGAAGTATTTTAGGAAAATCCCAAAATTTCACTCTGACTATATTTTGACATGTAGAATCCAAAAAGGATGTCCATTTTCGAAAATTATTTTTCTAAATATGATTAATTTAATATTTATTTAAAATCATATTTTACAAGAAAATTACTGTTTTTTAAAATTAAAAGAGATTTTATAATACTTTCAAAAATTACTTAGGGTCTTATAAAATTATATAAAAACTAGAAGACATATATTTTATCATTTATGACCACGTTTTAAAAATTTGAAATTTATTTTTAATTAATTAATTAATTATAATTAATCTTTTATGAATTACAAAAATACCAAACCTTTTACTAGAGTTAAATTGAAACTTTCTAGGATGCCTAAATTTTATTTAGTAACTCTTATTTAGAAGATTTACTATTAATAAGGGTCATACTATTATTTAAAAGGGTGGTTTAATTTTAATAGGGGTTGATTAATATTATTAAAAAAATATTTTTTTATTATTGGATCCCAAAAATCATCTCGAACACAACGGTGTATGTCATATTTTCAAAATTATAACCCCAATTGTGACAAAATTATGATTAAAGGTCACATAGCAATTAGTGGTTCCTTATGTTGTTTTTTCATGTGATTTTATGTCATATTTTTTAGAAGTTAATTTCCATTTAAATGCATTGTGTCATTACAATTAGAATAGAAAATATGTTTTTTCATACTAAACATCTATTTGGATATTTTTAGAAGGAGTGAAAAGGGATACATTGTCAATCTTGGTAGAGTTGAGATCTATATCCACCAGCATCAGGGAAATGTGCCCAAACCAAACCACCTCACTCTCCTAGGAAAGGAAGATAAGAGTCCTATTTTTTCCAATGTCAAGAAATATCTTTGTATTCCATAAAAACCAATTATGTCTATACAGGAGAAAATATACATGAAAAAATGAGTTTACATCACACGATACATTGAACTCCAATGACCACTCATATAAATGAGGCCATGCAAGTTTCAAATATAGTGAACCAATGACCCATGTTGGAAGCATCAAATCATCTAAAGGAAATAAATAATGAAAAACAATTGGACACGACAGACACATTTCCATTTCAAGAAAACCCAAAAATCTGAGATTCTTCATTCCATATCGCCAAACATCAAGGGTTGTTCACCATTGAGAAAGTCAATGAATGAAATTAGATAGTTTTTTACAATTTTTATTATGGTATCAAATGTTGTAGTGTTGGACTAAATGTTTTCTAATTATCCATTTTGATATATTCTACTTGAACATGAATCATTAATTAGAGAAAATGCCTGGGATCTATATGATTTCATACGTGAAAATTTTCTCATCACATCATCATATGATCAACGTGAGAAATACTTGTGGGATAATTCATTTTTCATTCATTTATCCCTCATAGTTTCATATGAGGAAGAGGATTTAGTCCCTTATGTTCCCCTCTAGAAAAAAATGTCTTCATGTCGAGGGATCTACAGACCACAGTTCTCGATTATTCATATCTGTGAACAAAACTAAACCGCGAGTCTAGATGCGATGGTTGAGGTCTTGATTTATCAGATCCGGCAGAAAAACTGGAATCTGAGTCTAGATGTGAATTTAGAGGTCTCATTTGTTTAGATCTATCAATGAAACCAGAAGCTAAGCCATATGCGATAAAAGACTCAACATCATCTTCTCATATGTGCAGGTACAAACAACATAGGGGTCCCACGATAAGAAACTAGTATCGAACAAGGATGTATCTACCAATAAATCTCTTCTAAAAGGTTGATGATTTGTGAAAATGAGGTTTGGCGGAACTACCATGAGCGCTTGAAGACATGCAGATCATTATTAAATCATGGGAGAAGACTCTAACTTCTTAACCACATCCAAAGCTTCTCTTTATCAAAAGTAGTGTTGATTTTTTCAACTAAATTTTTTAATTGCTCAAAAATAATTTATATATTTTTTTTGAGAAAAAAATTAAAAACATTTTTTGATGAACCATATTTTGATGAAAAAAATACATTGCTGAAAATATGTTGATTATTTATTGTGAATTTATAAATATATTTTTAATTTGAATTATATACATTTATATTACATAATATAGTTTATCCTAGTCATATTCCCCAATATAATATAGAGGATAAAATAGTCATATTTAAATAATAATATTTTATTTTGGTTCAGTGTTGTGTAACACATAAGGTATGAAAAATATATTTCTATTTTAAAAAATATTAGAGATTTATAGATATCATCACGATCATGTTATTAAATATTTCTAGATAGGGTAATCCTTTGTTTCATCCCACCAAGAACCAAATCAAATTAGTTTGTTCCTACCAAAATGTGGGTCATGTAATAAATGTTGGGGGAAGTTAAAAAATGATTATTCTCTTTGGTGACATCTATGTTATTTTTCATGGTGTTTCATGCCTGATGTTATGATTAGATATATGATATTCATTTACCATAGGTTTGGATTAACGGTGTGAGTTCTTTGGTCCTACTAGTGGAATATTTTTTGTGATTTTTTCTTTGAGATTAATTTTTTTGGACTCTTATTGGATTTCTGTATTTGGGGGTTTCTAGTTGAATGCATCGTTTGTTCTTTCTTCATTGGGTTTGGGAAGTCTCATCTTCGGTTGCATTTTTCCTTTATTTATGACATGAGAAACCAAAAATATTAGGAAATTCTAGAGGAATTAAGTTCCATGGAGGGGAGAATTATAATTCACTTACCCATATTTACTATTTAATTAAATGCAATATTTTTGTCTTTTGGGTCAAATTATATTAAAATTTAAACATTTTTTGGTTCTAGAAATGTTGTATAGTGAGAGAAATGTTTTTAAAAAACCTGAATGGAAATTGTGATGGTGATTTAATATTTTTTAGAGATGAATATTATGATCATCACACAACTTGGAAAACTATTCATTATTCTTATCCAATATTTACAATACATCCATTATAAGAACATGGTTGGAGAACAATTTTTTAAAATGTGTGGCCAAAATATTGAAAGTGTCTAGGATTTAATAAGAATAATTTTTAAAATAATAAATTACAACAGTAATAATAATAATAATACCACAATGTTTTGGTCTTTCCCTCACATCCTTTCCACACACAGTAAACCAAGCACACTGGAGAGCTCCCTCACACATTCTCCTCCCCCTCTTCCTTCCTCTATTTTTCATGATATTCATGTTGTTACTTGGTGTGATATTCTCTATTATACATTTTCCCTCTAGTACTATCCTATATATCCATTTTTTCATTCAATCTCATGTTGATCACACATCATAGACAAATTATAACCATGTTTATGTGTTTTTTTTATGTTTCGTTATTCATATGGTTCATGAGGTTTGATTTGGGGATCATTCTTGTATCTTTTGTCGAAGGTGATGTGTTGTGGATTCATTAAAAATAGTCACATATATTTATACATAATTTTTATATAATCACACCTTGAGATTATAATATGTACATTTTGAAAATAGGATATTATATAGAAATAAATATTATATACATGAATGTCTAGAGTGGTCGTCATCTAAAGTGACATGTTTTGCGGTGGGTTAACCAATATTATGTCCTTATATTTACAAAATATGCTTTATATTTTTGTTTTAATAAGTTATTTTATTGATAAATAAAATTTATATGTCATGTAATGTGGTTATTGTGATTAAAAAGTTTTCTCAATTTGTCAATATTTTTATTAAATATCTGTAATAGGATTCCCTTATTAAAACAAGTTTCTATGTGGGTTTTGAAATATATATTATCTTAACTATTAAATTGGGGTTCCATATGATTTTTATGTACTTAATGTGAACTGGAAAAGGGGTTTTGTTCTTCAACTATTTTTTCATAATGTCTAAATGGGATTTTTTTGTTTCCAAATGATCCCCTATGTGATTTTATCCCCTGCGATATATCAAATGTAACATTAATATATATATATGATTATAGAATTTACATTTTCCAAAATTGTGTTTATATTATATAAAAAGGGAAAATTTTTATTTATATTTATTTACATTTTTATATGTTATTAACAAAGTCTAATGGTTTTTAATCATAAAAATCGTGGTATATAAATTTGTATCAAATTATTAATGTTTATTTATAAAATGATAATTCCATATTGGCACATTAAATGTTTTATGAAAAATTGATATCACTTTATAACCAATGAACCATTAAATTAAAATGTTCCAAATTGATTATTATTGTGTAATATGTGACGTATGATCTAGAATGTGTCTTGTGCCTTGGTTTTGTGACAAGGAAAGGGAATACATTACAAAAGGGAGATTGGATGTGTGAATATTAATGGGTCATTATGTGAAGAATGTGTCATCTATGTGAATTTTATCTTGATAAAAGTTCCCTTTCACTTGAGAATTTAACATGGGAATCCGTTTTACAATGGTTGGTGGGCTATGAATTAAAGTCTTAGAATAAATTATAAGGGTTCACTTACTCTTACTAGGATAAAAACATTACATAAAATACTAAATGTGATAGAGTTTTCATTTTGTGAACAAATTGAAATTTATTCATAGACTCTCTTGTGAATAATGCATGAAGAGAGAAATGATTTTGAATGATTAGTAAGATTATGAATATATAAACACTCTTGTAACCCATCTACTTTAGTATTTCCCATGATGAAATCCTTTATTTATTCCAATTTTACAACGGACTATTTTATAAATTTTTTCTATTCAATATCATTTTTATATATGTGAGTGATAAAAAATAATTATATACATTCCATTATTTGTGTGATCTTATTTTTAACATTCAATTGGATCCTTGGACATTGTATGTAATGTTCACCACTTGTCCCTTTTTATTATTACGGTCTTGTGATGTCAGTCAATTATTGTAAAATGATTTTGGAAATCAAATAATGAAATGTTTTTTAGAAGTTATATCTCATATAACGTTTTCAAATGAAATATAACATCTATATTTTATTATTTAAATTCAATTAGAATTGACATGGAACACTTTTTAGTGGTAAATAATAGGAAATTGATTAATTTTTAAATCAAAAATAGGAATTTTAAATCAAATGAATATATTCTCTATTAGTTTTCAATTTCTTGATCTTCCTAGTTTCAACCTATCATGAGTAATGAATAGTATTGTAGTTAGTGGCGACCCATGATGTCACATTTAGGTACACATGGATTTAATTTTGTTCTCTATTATCAATCCAAAATTCTTTATGTTCATGTTTTATACTATTATTTATGTACTGAATCATTTCCAAATAATTTATAATTGATGATCAACACATGTTTCATTCCCAAGAGTATTACTAACAGCACTCCAACCATGCTATTGATTGACTCAGTTTCCTATTCCTGTGTAGACTTTGTCTGATTCATGCAAATTATTGTGAAATTACATCTTTTATTCCATGATTTATCTTCAATCTTGAAACTATTAGTTGAGTTCGAAAAGTGTATACATAACTAACATAGATTCCCATTAAACTTATGGAAATTATGATGTTATTTTTATTCTAATTTTCTATAGTGTTTCTCATTCAATATTCATAGATTTAACCAATAAAGTGATTAGTGATTTTCTGGATCAACATGTCTTAGTGTCTTTTGGAAATATTAATATATATTCCAACTGAAATTCTGATAATTAAAATGACTTGAGTACTATTCTAAGACAATAATTGTAGAAAAAATTTATGAAATGTATACAATGTGTGCATTTTGGAAATAGAATATTTCATTTTTCAGACACATAATCTCAAGATATTTTCAATCGATGCATCCATCAAATATGGATATTATTGAGAATTATTCCATACCAGCCACTATTACTAAAATCCATAGTATTCTAGGATAAAAAATTTAGTATATAGTAGTTTTAAATAATTTCGTAAATCTATATAATAAACTCACATTGTATCCTCAAAAGAGAGTTTCCTTTCATTGTACAAATTAATATACCCAATCATTCAGGGAACTGGAGATAATATTGGATAGTTCTACTATAACCACACTACCCTAGAGTGGATAAGGGTATTATATTTACATTGATTCAGAGAAAATTATTTGGGGTCTGTTACTATATATAATTGTATCAAAATAACAAGTTTGTTGAACAAATTAATCATTTTGGAGAATAATTATCTAACATGTTATTTAGTGTTTAGAGTGGTAATATTTTTATTAAAAAATAATTTTATTGTATTTATAGATAATTGTATGAAATATATTTATATTATTATACATATATGTTTATAAATTAATAAATGTTTAATATTTTACAAATATTATTCTTTAATGTGATAAAAAATTACAAATTATAAATATTTAACATTTATGTGAAGGTTAAAAAGGTGGCTGGTTATTTGAGTAAAAGATTCACAAAAAAAATCTCTTATATAAGTTAAAAATGATCAATTATTTTTCAATATCAAAAAAATAGACCTCGAAATATTCAATTAAGGGGAAAAATCATATATTTCCAAAAAATGCATTCAACTATCTATCCATTTAAAAATTAAAGAGGTGTAAAAGGATGAAGTAATGTTTCAAAATTAGGTGATAAATGATTTTTAATTGAATTTTGATATTGATTGGATAATAAGATTCGATAATGGATTATGTTTCCTATCAATAACAGAACTAAAAAAGAAACTATTGGTAAAAGATCATAGAACAACATTCTATATACTCCTTTGATGTGTGAATATTTAAGGTGATATAGAAGAGTAATTTTTAAATGTTTTATGAAGTGAGATATTGCAGAGTATGAATATTATTGATTGGTTTTTCAATTAGATAATAATTATAGATAGATTTATAAGAGATTTTTACATCTAATTCCATAGAATAAATTTGATGGGAAAATATCAATATGGATTTCATTATCAGACTCACAAAAATAGATAAACGAATTAATTATATAATTGAAATTGTGGAATGAATTATGAAGTCAACAAAATTCATTTATATTTGATAATATTTCTCTCTTGATTATAATTCCTTGACATTCATTAATGATGTTGTATATTATTATGTGACACTATATTATGGTGTATATATTAATGATCTGATGTTTACAACAATGTTATAGAGAAGTCTTCAGTATAATCTTGATAGAGAGTTTTTTTAATATTTCATATCATTCTTAGATAGATAGTCAATATAATAGGACCATTATAACTCTAGAGGATGTGTTGATATACATTTCTCTATATTTATATGTTTTTTGGGATTAACACCTTTCAATAATGAAAATTTATTCAACAGTTTCATTCACATGGACTTTTAAATAGATCCCTATGATGTCCCCTATAGAATATGTGTAAAATTATAAAATTCATAGAAGATGATTGAGAAATACAACTGTTGTATACTATAGATTTTTATGAAATGGATAACAGGTTTTGTTCTATTTCAGATTATAATAAGGTATCTCATATTAGATAAAATATTTATGTTGGGAATATCTACTGAGATAATGTAATCTATGTTAGTTTTAAGTGTTTCCTAGAACATGTAAATGGAATAAGGTAATGAGATTTAGAATGAAGCTAATATTGATATATAGGATTATCAGGATCTATGAGATTCTTGATCAAGTTCAAACTATATGTTATCTCTTTTCACTGTC
Organism: Viscum album; assembly: GCA_963277665.1. Taxonomy (NCBI): domain Eukaryota; kingdom Viridiplantae; phylum Streptophyta; class Magnoliopsida; order Santalales; family Viscaceae; genus Viscum; species Viscum album. Next base: position 841,212,674 of record OY728123.1, read on the forward strand.
ATCAATCCCTTGTCACATTAATAAAGTTTTCCATGTGTAATTCCTAAGGAAATATTGACCTAATTCTTCACATGAACTAAACACATACATATTATTTTTAGTGCATGATCTTCCCTATGAATAAAATTTTAAAGAAATCATTTATTATATTGATAATTATCTATGAAACAAGGAAACTCACTTGTTTAATGTTATTTGGTGGAATAATAAAATTTAGGAGGCTACATATGATCAAAAGGGTATGACGATGTAGAGGCATCAAATATTTTATACTATAAAAACTGAATTTTGTGTGAAAATGCATTTTGATTGGGGTATAATATCCCAAAAAATGGTTTTAAATAAAAATATACATGTATTATTTAATTTTTTCACTTATACAAATCCTTAGTCTATATGAAGTGAAATACACTAATTTATTTTATCCTAATAATTAAATAAGTAGTTATGAATAGGGATAATAAATTTACAAAAAATAAATTAATCGTTTTTATGTAAAATAAACTGCATTATTTATAAAAAATATGTTCTCATTTTTGAGTAATGTCATTTTTTGATTCCAACATATGGTTTCTTAAAAAAAGTGTTTTGTTAAAAAAATAATGTGAAAATTATATTTCATTTATTAAATATTTAAAATTTCTATTATTGTAAATTACTATAAATTATAGAATAATCACTTCATCTTTATGATAAGGTTATTTTTTTGGACATTTCTTTAAAGCATTATTTTCTAATGAATAGTGAACATGATGAGGATTAAAAAAATTATTTTCATATCTATTAAATTTCCCATTATATTTTAAATATTTATATAATGAATCTTTATCACACATTTATTGTAAATGATATAAATAATTAAATATTATTCACCATTGTACTTGATTTTCTTATAAGTTAATTATTGGTATTAAAACACATTTTTCAACAAAAAATATTTTTGTGCTTGTACTGAATTTTTGTCATAATAAATTAAGTTAATATATTTTTATTAATGTTTTTATATAAATTTATAGATTATATATTCAATATAAAATTTTAATATTATATTTATGTATAATAAATGGAAATGAATATAATTAAGCTAGGTATTATGCTTAAAAATACTTTTTTTTTGGAAAATTGTTTCTCATTGGAGTTTTTATATGCTATTAAAAAGAAATTATTCCTAAAATTGATAATAAATATTTTAAAATTGATTCAAAATTTGGTATTATAATTATTATACTAATATAATAGGTTCAATTATTTTTTCTTCATTGTAATTTTTAAAAAATGATACCACTTTTTCGGAGAAATTGATTTAGTAGGGGGGTTATAACATGATACTATTGTTGCATTTCCATCAAAATATGAAAAATTATTATTTTTTCATGATATTTAAAAATTATATTTCTAATTATATTTTCTTTTAATTTTGAGAAAAATTACAATGAACGATAACATATATATTTGAAATTTTCTAATAAATTCCATGTGTTCCCCACCCCTCAGAAAAAAAATGGGAACCTCTCTTCCTTGTTATTGGCACCATTTGTGGTTTATATCTATGAAAATAAATTCTATATATAAATCCAACATTAATTCCATTCATCCTTGGAATTTTTACGTATCTTAATACAAATCCATCAAGGCATAATTTGTATGCCCAAGGAGGTCTCACCATAAAGTTGTGTAAATCATAATCATTCTCATTAAATTTTAATTATTAGTAAACCTTGTGTAAAATATTTTTTTTCCAAAAACACATGATGAATCTAGTATCAAGGAAATAATGAAATTTCTTTGTCATGATGTAAAAACAATTTACCACATCTTCTAAATTCGATTGGAGATGAGAGTATCACTATGCTAATGTGTGGAAAACCAAATCCAAGTAGCAGAACAATTATTTATTTCGACCCATCAAACATTGTGGTCTATTTTGATGTTTATAATTATTATATATGATATTTATGACATAATTATTCTTATATAATTATAATAAGAAACCATCCATCATATATTTTTATCTATTCATAAAAGATAATGTCGCTTCTGTGTATTTATGCACTACCACCTCCACAAAGGGAAGCGATTTTTTTGACATTTTCACATTATAATGATGGTAAGGAGGAAAAATATCATAGAAAAATATTATATTTAGGATATATAAATTATTCAAAAATTATCAACTAATATTTATCATTCTATCATTTTATCCATCACAAATGAGAAAATTTCTTGTGCATGCGTACGAAATACTATATTCACACCGTGGTGTGATTCATTTTTCATCACTATAATATATGAAACATTGTTAAAAATTACATTGAATATTTATGATATTAAAATCATGATTAAAATTATTTATATTATAAAACCATTATCAATGTTCATGGAATATAACCACCTAAAAACATACAAGAAAAATATTGTAGTTAAACCCCAAAATTATAATGAAAATGAATTATTATTAATGAATTGGTGATGAGATTTTACATTTAAAGACTGAATAATATAATATATTTCATTGTTCTTAGGTAATATAAGTATAATAAATTAAAAAAATTATATCATAGGATAAATAGATTATGAAAATATGGACTTGAAAAAATAGTTTTTTATCTCAATTTAACTTTACTAGGAAATATAGTAATATTTTGCAATATTTTCTTATATCTACAGTGTATATAATAATAAGGATATTTTTTGGAATACTAAGTTAATAAATTCATTGAATTTATATATCTGAATTAGTTTGTATAATTTTAATATTTTTATTCAAACATTATTAAATCCTTAAGGGCTTTATGTTACAATCACATTATTATCCATAACGGATAAGATTAAATTTTTTAATGATGAAATTGTATAATATATCTCTACCATCTGTGACCATATTTCATATCCTATATTTATTTATTTATATTTTACTTTTCCCTTTAATTACCCATCATTATGTACTAAAGAGATTCAAATCAAATTTTTATGTAAAATCAACCTTATTTTTCACTTCAGTTGGGAAATATACATCCCTATAAATATTATTTTTTAAACTTATTCAAAAATTTGACTTGTATTGTTGGAATATTTATTAATTTAATTTTTCCCATGTGTTATTTTATATAAAAATTTATCAGAATATTCTTGTCATTTTAAAAAATAAATTATTCTAACATATTATGGAAAATGTTAAATGATTTGTTTTAACATACAATGCATATATTTGATTTCCTTCCATCATAAATAGAAATTTATTTATAGACTACAAGATCTATTTCATTTAACCCTTTTATGTATTATGGTTTCCTTTATATTTTTTCAAATTTTGAGACTCTATATAAGATATTTCAAAATAAAATGTTTTTTATCATCAAATTTTTGAGTTATATTTTAATGTTTTTTTATCGATATATACTTCCTTCAATGTTTCTTATGATTTAAAATGGTTTTGATCCAGTGATACATAATTTATTCATTTTTCATATAGATTATTAATATGATATTTAAATTTTAATTATTCAAATATAACATAAATTGTTTTTCACATGATGATATATTGAAAATTTTATGATATTTTGTGAAACATATATAGGTTTATTATTATTTTATGGGAGATTATATTATAAAAATTGAAGGGTTTCTTTTATAATAAATTGAGATCAGGTTGTTCTACAATATCTCTCTAATTAATTTGGTAAATATGGATTTCTCAAGAAATAATAAGGAAGAGAAGGAAGAGTAAACCTAATTTATTAATATAATATGTCTAAAAATGTTGTGTTGGGAATGAAAAAGGACCAAGGAAATGATGCAATAATGAGTCAACCCAGTAAACTATGATAATCATGGAATTGATAATTTAAGATTTAAATGATTTGTGTGCCTATGTGCATATAATTAACATGTAATACACTTCTGATGTGAATGAGAGGATCATGATTAATTTTTTATGATTCGACACTCTTATGACTTATGGATTTCAAATTATAAAAATTGGTTTCTTATTTAATGATTACGACATGCTAATCAATGGTAATATTCTATAATTTTATCTCACATTATCATACATATAATTTTATCTTCTGCTCACATATGAAAATTATTGGAATCATTTAATATTACCCATATTAAGCATCTGATATCACCCTAACTAATGTTCCCCATTTCAAGGTTATTGGGAAGGGTTTAGGAATTATTTTTCTTATATTATTGTTTATTATGAATAAATAAATTGGAAATTATTGTTGATTCCAACCAAATGAGAACAGTAAAATTCACATTGGAAGGAAAAGTTAAATTATGGTATTATTTTAATCACTAAATAAAATGGAAGAGTCGGTGGTCGAGACTTGCGGATCATTTGTGCCTACAATAGACTAACCATTACGTGACCATCATAGGTTCACAATAATACTCCAGGAGTATAGAATAATTAGTGGAGGGTCCCTTGGAAGCCACTTTTGACATGTCTTCCTACACATGTGAAGACTATCTAGACTAACCATGAGCATGCATCAGTAGCCAGATATTCTCTTTCATTCCATGTGGTTTTTTATTGGAAAACTCTTGAGTAAACCATTCCAAATATTATCTCTATAGTGAGTGAATATGTACAAATCTGAAGGCCCCCACCAACCACAAACAACATGAGATGAAACACCAATGAGAAGAATATTATCTCCTAGAAACATCTAATAATGTTAAAATGAATCCAAAAAAATGCAAAATAAAATAATAAAGATAAAAAGGGTGGATATGGGAGATTCTCGAAAACACTAAAAGACTTGAGACACACCCCTACATATCCATAATAAACTGTGAGACCTTAGTGATAAGTCTTCTCTATATCACAGAAGCCCTTTTTATTTTCCTCATCACCACAAGAAAGTCCTAGGGTTTTCTCAATCAACCACATGATTCACCCTTTTCACCATAAATACAAATAGATAGATTTTTCCATGACATGATCTCACATAGCCATTTGACTAATATTGTTAATGGAGGCATCCTTAAAAAAATGAGTAATTGTCACTTGCATAAATCTTCAAAATTTGTACAATCCTTAATCTATTTTAAATAATAAAAGGGTAAAAATATACAATGTGGGATTTCTCAGAATTAATGACTAACATGAAACACACCCATGATGTCCACATTGTGATCTCATGAGACCCCATAACAATTCTACTAGATACCACAATATACATCTACAAACCATCCTCGCCTCCAGGAATGTCCTAGGTAAGGCATAAATCTCTTGTAATGGCCCATGGAAATGGAAATTAGACAAAACAAAACAATATAAACATTCACATGTGATAAAAAAACCATTAATTAATTGTTTACAACCAAATAAAGTAAGAATTTATGGAAGAGACTCGAGAACACTGAAAATTTGGTGGGGTAATCAAAATGACTATAATAAAAGACATGAGAATACAAGTGGTTCTTTCAACCAATCACCAAGTCCAACATAGATATTCTCTATATAAGCTGTGAAAATCAAAAAAAAAAATTGGGTTGAGAGGCCTGTAAATTTTCCTCCCTAACAAAACAATAAACAGGTCAACACTTGACCTCTGGACTAACATGTGTGAGGACTAGAGTTGACCTCTCAGACATGCTGATCATGAATGTAGAAATCCATTCATTATGTAATATACTAGGTAATTGTCTGAGAAATAATTTGTTATACATAAGTAACTATTTTTGTGATCATTCCTAGATCATGAGAACAACTTCTATCTAGATGTGAAATGAACATGACATGTGTCCTCCAGATCATGTGAGACTAAAATAAACTAATACTAAATAATCCAAACACATATGGAATACAAGATATAGAAGAAATAATAAAAATGGATTGATTTGAAAAAAATATTTTATGTCCCATTTGTGATTAATATGAGAAATCCAAAACACATGACAACACCAAGAAATTTCACCAAGAACCTAAGATATTCCTTCATCATACTATTTGAATATGATAGATCCTTTGAACATGTCAGATAATTTCCTACGTTCCCATGGGAATATAACAATTTGTGTCACGAAACCCTCTTAATCTATCACTACATCCTCGTTGCATCCATTAAATACATTTATTGACTAGTACAATGGTGTCTGATCATGTCTTCCATGTCTCATGGTTTCATATGGGATTTTTATCTAATATATCATGACACAATCTAGGAAAGTCAGACAAGACTCATGATGTCTTATTGTCATGTAATTCAGGGCTCGCAATTCCCTCCAAGAATGTTATCCAAGACATGTGACATCCCAAGATCCATGCCATACAGACCCTCACAACACCCTCAATATATGTCTAGCCAAATCTAATGAATGGAATGGGGGCACATTAGTTGGATCACGAAATTCCCCTATACAAGACATCCAAGTATCGTGATGGATTTCAAGACAGACCATCTAGATATTTTTATTTCCTCCAATTATGTACAATGGGTCATGAAAACCCATCTAGACATGAATTCAGGGTCCCCAGTCCATGTCATGAATTGATAACTTTGTCTTCCCTTAGTGTGTAATACGTGATAAATAGGAAAACATTTAATCGTATGCCTCATTATAAAGATTCCTCCCTGTGTGCACAACTGTATAAAGGGAACTATGACATCATTGATTCCTTCTATATTCAAAATAGATAGTTGACCACTCACTAATGATCATGCTCTATATTGATCATCTATGGTGACCGCATCATCAATGTTCCTTATTCAATGTAATTAAATTGACTTGTTTGTATCCATTGATTCTCAAAATGGGCTTGGTTCCAATTTGATTAGGTATTTTAAATTTTAAAAACATCGTCATTATATACATACAAAATGATAAGGGAAGACATAGCGCATATTCCAAAATAAATAGAACTATGTGATATCTAATTAATTAAATAAAAAGTATATGTATGATTCCTTTATAAGAATCGATATAAAATAAAAACCCATTTTTGTGTAAGTCCATTATGAATCTGATATATTTTCCATTGAGATCCAATTATTACCATGAGTTGATCAGCTTACATCACTCGTCATCAGAATAAAAAATTAACTGAACTATGATGACTCTGATTCTATCCATAACTAGGATACATATAGCATCTCTCCAAGGAATGAGTTCCATAATAAACCATCTCCAGGTAGTCCCAACATATAATTACCATATAATGTGAAATAACCAATGATCATTACCATCCATTATTTCTCACACTAAACATAGCTTACATGGGAGTAGGGTATTAAAATTTTCATATTTTCTATAATATATGTCTCTATAATTACATGGGAAACCCCATTATGTAATACCAAAACAACTGAAAAAATTTGAATATGATTCTATATAAACTCTTGATATATAGGATTTCCCTCCATCAATCATGTTTGAATATGTTGTTTTCCAAGGAACCTATAAAATTCATTTCTGCATGACGTTAAACAGAATGGCTTGAATAAACTTCATGAGTTCAATTTTTTTCGATAGCCATGACACATACGACACCACATAATAGGTAAATCCCCTCAGAATATCAAACACTTTCTTGTGTGGCAGAAAATTCTGAAGCACATGGTTACATGGATTCCGCAAATAATTACTCGCTTGTCACCCGAAAATGATGGGAAACCTCACATACAAATAGAATGATTCACTAAAGAGATATCAGTCTTTTTAAAAATAAATTGAATTAACCAACTGTCATTTTGTGGGAAACTGGCCCCGTATAAGGATTAGGGTGGGATTTTTGAACATATATTAAATCTATAAGAGAGACCCACTCTAGGAATTAATTACCAAAAAAAGGATTGGCGAGCATGACATCCCATCCTCTCAACCAATTTGAGTCCCCAAGATTCAATTGTCTAGAAAACCTATACGTCCATCCATATTAGAATAAAAGGTCTATATTGGGCTAAATATTGGGGAACTATTGAGTGTTTTTTTTTGAAAAGTGACAATGGTAGCCCGACATTCATTATTATTCACAACATATCCCCCATTAACTATCCAAAATCATGAAAACACAATTTCACACCCTTAAATCATGATGAAAAAATGGTGAAAGAGATATGAATCTATGGAATAAAAATTGAAATATGAATATTATTTGGGCCATTTTTTATGCAAAAATATGTAAATTGGACTAAGAAGCCCAAAATGAATCGCTAAGGCCACTTTGTTTCGGAAACCCTATTAAAAACCTGTAAGATTAAATTGATTTTGTAGATGAACCTATATAAACAAGGTTTCCATAAGCACAAACTCATTTTAAAAATCCTAAATTAGTGGAGTGGATTAATCAGTAATATTTATGAAATTATTTCTACCATGCATGTCTAAGTTTATACATTATGAATAATATATAGAACTAATTGGTGACCATATTCCCTGTTTTGAATGACTATAGATATTGGAAAAATCTTCATTCAAGATAATGTATTCATCTTCTAGGGTTTTCTCTAGTAACTAATTTGTAGATGAAACCCCCATGGTTCACATAGAGATATCAACATCATGACAACTGTAATGGATGGTGGAAAATACAATTATTTGAAAGTGCCACTGACACAGTATGATATAAATCATGGATGTTACCCATGATGAAATCTAGGAATGATGATCAGGGAACCTGCATCACCTGGGAAAGGATGATTCTAAGATAGCAGCAGTTGTTTCCACAACCAATCTATTTAGGTGTTTATCCCATGATTTTTACAACAACCACCTTCCATGTCTGATGAAGGTGGATCAAGAAACCAAATAATGCTTCCTTCAGCTCATGTATGACCGAGGAGGGCACCTGTAAATCACTATCAACAACACCACACCACCATTACCCATTATAATCTTACTGAGGGTTCCTTCCAACACCCATGCACCTCTTATTCACATTCACAAGAAAAAAATAATACTTGATAGAAGAAGAAGCCATTGGATTTTTAAGAGATGGATAATATTACAACTTTTTATGAAAATTCATTCCTGTATATTCTTTCTAGAACTAGAATGCATGCTCATATATCTTCTCACTCTAGAAATGACTATAGGAAAATTACCACAACAAGCATGAAGGTGTCTTATATTCCTACCCTTGTGCATTAATCCCATTGGCATATTTTGATGGTTTAAGGTGGAATGATGTTGTAACATATTCTCACTTCAATCAATGAAATATTAGAGTTTATAATGGTGATATCAAATGTGACAGATTATATCCATTTAAAAACATTGATAAATGCTATTATATTCTACGATCTTTTGATGAACTTCATCGGCATATTTTTGAACTTTTTAAGATAAAAGTATTGGCAGATATTCCTATACATATATCCTAGGAAAATAGGCTCTATGATAATAAAAACAAGTGGTTTTTCTATAGTAACCACATATACATTCTCCCACCCATGTGGATTGTCATTAAATTCTAGTAATGGGAGAGGCTTTGGACTGGGATTATATTATCACTCCAATCGAGGATCACTTGGTGAGAATGGTACATACCTTGAGATACGGGCACAAGAATGTCGATGATATCTATAATAATATTCCAAAGGCCTAGGATTAGGATCATACTACCATTATAGCATGTGATCACCATGTGAGAGAGGAAAAAACCATATGTATGTTCTCATATTATTATCAAATATGTCCATCAACATACTCTAAAGGACAATGATCAGGGTAAATCCACATTCTAGTTGAGGCTGACCAGGTGATAATTAATCAGGCCTCATGACATGATCATATTCTCATTAGTGAACCTGTATAGAATATTTTTTAGAACATGAATGAAAAATTCATATTACTACTTCTAATGATGAACTGCTTCATCAACATCATATTAATGAAATGGAAGAGGAGGATAATATCCATTATCAAATCCTTGACATCCATCGACATATTCTATTATGTAATGAATATTTAGAACCAGATCATATTCTTGATCCAGTCTAGGCACACCATGTGACAGTGGCACATGCCTTGGGTAAGGCCCATATTCCTACCATGAATCACCAGCGACATATCCTAAATGACTGTGATTGACCTCAAAGATCTATCTTGAATAAGGCTAACCATGTGGTAATAAAACACACCATAAGCTGATATAATATTTCTATCAATAATGATACGTCTTATTGTAATACTATAAGAGCTTCTTCGCATCATGTGTATAATCAATTAGAACCAGATGGTAATAATAATGTTCTAGAAACTTCCATAAAACGGGCTCATATCCCTATACAATTTCAGAAATAATGTTATCATATTCTAACCCTAATATAGAATGTTTCTCATAATTATAATCTTATCAAAGATTATGTCCATGAGGTCAATAAAGAAACATTCTAAAATCCACAAGGGTTATTCGACACTTTTATCTAAGTGTAAGTATATGTCAATCAATACCACTATAGTCCTCCTTGTATTAGTGTGGAGATGGATCAAACAGATTCTACCCATGAAATCCACTGTCGTAAACCTCCATAAGGTGACATCTCCCATAGAAATGAAAATAAACCACTTTACTTGTATCCTTTTTGTAGAGTGATATAAGAAATTTTGAAATATATAAAGGGAAGAGTTTGAAACATCATGTTCAACTACATAGGTTTCCACATAATCATCCATCAAATCTCCACTCCTATAAATTTGAGGCCATTAGAACCATATTATATTGTCTGCCTAGATTCAAGAATATAAGTCTGGTTAATAGGAGGCTGACATTGACATATAGCGATGTTTATATAGAAATATCCTTCCCATCATGTTTTAGACCCACTATATATAAAATTATGAGACCCCATATGATCTAGAAAAGGATTACATGCCTTATCTACACAAAAACTGGTGGGATACTCATTAGTTAATGAAGGATAGAAATTTGCCTTATCAAAGAAAAAATACTCACCATTGTACCATCATGAAACTATGTTTTTAGCTATACAAGGACACTATCTCTATTTCCCATGATAAGTAATTGGAAAAGCATAGCATAAATATGCAACGCATTTTTCATAATTTCCAGACAACTCATTGGCAACAAATCTCCAAATACGTATCTGGATACAATATTTTTAGAATGTGTCTAATTTTGATAATTTCACATTGCTGGTCCTTAGGAGACATAGAACATCTCAGATTCGGCGTCCTATATTGTGACAACATCTAAAAAATAAGAGCACTGGGTATTGCTCAGGCCTTCTGGCCACTATAATAGATTTTTCCAGCATCAAAAGTTCCCAGACGACACTGATGAATATAGAAGATAGTAATCCATGGACCTCAAAACAATGATATTTAGTTTCAGATATCGAGGACTGTGATTATATGAAAAAATTCATGTAATGAATGGTTCTCATCATGAGATGCAATCAAACCTAGCTCATACATGAGAACAACTATGACACATCAATTGAGCGATAGTATTAGATTCCATATTAGTCATCCAAGATAAGACCCATCTCACTAGGCCTATATAATTACTACCTCCACCTATAACCCTCGTATCATTAATTACTAAGAGGATTTCAGACATACTAGTAGCATCTTCATGAAGGCCCCATCTTGATGTGATATGGTCATTTTTATTTCAAAAATCATCCCTGGTATCATCATCCCTAGAAATGATCTTAGGGACATTAAAATTGATTTCAAATAAACCCCTTTCTGCTAGTATGTGGTCATTAATATCATCAGTTCCATACAAAGAGTCATCAAATCCATAACATGAGCCATTGGATAATCAAAAAATAGGACCAATAAATTCCAATTTAATCCCCTAACAACCCCTAGCTAATATGGTTGGGATAATTTTTATAATTATTTTCAACATGTAGGGAATCAGTCTTCTCCATGTTGGGTGGGAACAATAAACAGTTCGTATTCCACCTACCCCTCCAACCAAAAGGAAAACCTATGCTTGTAGGGGCCCATTCAGAAATCATGACAATAATGTCCCTCAAATTCATTGTTCATAGAACCTGATGGGAAGATATTACAAATATGGAATTCATACCCTATAAGGGTCACAATCTGAAAATGCCCAATACTGCTTGGGGTTTGAATAACGATCATGATGAATGTCGAGTAATATCAACCCATTCTGTGTAACATTATTGGAAAAACTAATATTTCCCAATATAAATCTATTAATTTTAGCATAATTTAGACAATACACATTGATCATGCTGAAAATGCATTGGTCCGCATCATTGAAAAGTTACTGTAGGGGCAGGGTGAATTGGATGGATCAAATGTGGTGGGACACAACTGGAACTATAGAAGGATCCAAAACCAGGCACCACCAAATAATGATTTCCACCTCTATAATAGATCATTATAAAGGTAAAAGGTATGACTACATCCCAATAATCACCAATAATAATTAAATTACCTTCCTTAGAGGAACAATTCTCCTGATATGAGAGTGAAATAACAACTCTCAAATAACATAATGAGGAGTTACTCATGAGAAATATCCCTAATGGGTATCATATTTTTCTAGAGAATAATATCTTCCCACCCAAGGATAATCTGCCTCCAAGAGATCTATTAGATATCTATACCTGCTATGGGTCCAGGTAGACAATCTACAAAAATGAGGAGGTCAAAAATTATATTAAATTACCTCTATTGGGGGATAACCTCTACAGCACAAGGGAAACCAGTCAGTATTTAGAGGAATCTACAATCAAGAGGAGATACATGAAGGACCACATCATCTACCCCTAAACACCCCATATGAATGGAAGAATTCTCAGAGAATCCCCCCCTCTAGTTACATAATTTCATAGAGTCTCGTGCTACTCAGTTGGAAGACCTGGAAGGGTGATTCCCACTAGTAAAGCCTGAGATGAAGCCATTTCCCAAATGAGGATATGACACTCTACCTCCACTCAATATTGGAAGCCCCGCCTTCAGCATCTTTAGAGGATTAGGATTTATTGAACAGAACCTCACACAATTTTTGTCCTGATGTTGGAAAATAATGGGACATTAAGATCAATAGGAGGAATCAAAGATAAGGTGTTTTGTATAGACAAAAATAAAAATTTTTTGTTTGATATAATATCCTACCAGTTGTTACTATTTTTAGGTTATAATACCATTATCTTTGGTTCCATTATTAGTTTAGATCTATGATAATGAAGGCAATAAAATATTACATAACAAAATGATTGCATTGTGAGAATGAGAGGGTTTATAAATTCTATAGCATGTTGTAAGGGTTTAACAATGTCACTATTCATTTCTCTCTCAAAATATAATATACTAGTACTCTATACATAGAATATTAGGGACGAGTTATAAAAACCAATGGTCCCAATGATTTGTCAATGTTTCCGCTGTGATTTTGTATAAATGTCCCAATATTTGGAAGAGGTCATTTTGAAAATAAGATCCACATCTCAAATTATTACCTGGGAACAAGGAAATTGGATAGTAAAAATAGAATATGTAGTTTCGACTCTCAAGACATATATAATCTCCATCCAAGATATCCATTTAGGTTCCAACCGAAATGAACCTCATATCGAGTTGTGAAACCCATAGAATAACCCTAATCAAGAAGCATAAACAAATCCACGTCACACAATATTTGAGGAACATATGAAAAATTTATACTCATTATGGAATGATCAAGCCCCCTATTATTTCATAGTATCCATGGAAAAAAATATAATCAGGCTTCCAGTGCCTAGGAATCCTGAATAAGTCAACATCACCAACAGTCCTCACTATTTCCCCAACTATTGATGGCTAGGAAATAACATCCAAGATTCCTTCATATTCAAGAGTATATTTCAAGGCCTTGATGATTCTAGATAGGTATATTTAAACAACTCTATAGATAAGTAATCCAACATAATTTTCATCCTGTTAGAATATAGAGATTGTTGGAAAAAAGTATAGACAAGCATACATAATTTTTTTTTTCAACCGGATGACTCATAAATAGTTGGCTAGGACATGTCACCCTAAAAGAATAATTATACAGACATGTATTAGCACCACCAAAAAATTAGTAGGTATAAAATATTCCTACCATAAGGCTATGTGACCACTATAAGAAGGAATAAATATAATAGGGAGAATTATATTTTCCCCCAATTGAAGCTCTAAGCCATGATGATTTCTTCCATGTATTATATAAAACACAGGAACCACCCCATAAATAGAATCCTCATCATTTTGAGATATCATATTTTTTTTTAAAAGGGATACAATTTTCAAAAATCTTATCCCATGATGATTATTACCTAGATCATAAACATCCCACACATTACCAGGGAATGGGAGGCCACATGCACAAGAACCAAGGAAACATGGGAAAGTACGAGCATGGAAAAACTGAATATTTTTTTATTGTCCACATTGAAAATACATATGCATATGATATGCCTGGGGTAGAGAAAGTGTCAGACCCTCCTTGGAAAAGAGGTACCTTATAACCCTCCAATAGTCATCTACACCCAATTTTATTGAATTACCTCTAAGTAGTTGTTCGACCCGATCATCCCTGACAATGAGGAAGGCAAGAGGGGCCATCACTTCTGACAGCAGATATTCCCTCATATTTTACATATAAACTAGACTATCAACCTAAAAGGTTTTAGATCCTCAATTTTATTACCTAGATCAACCTCGTTTTGGGAGGAACTATCCCTTGTAGTAGAAGTACTATGATCTGGAATATTATTTTTTCCCAATCCACGATCTAAATCCTCGATGCACACATTCTTTCAAGAGAAATCAGGGATGAACATGTGAAATCCCTATTTATTCAGACAATAGTTTGAGATATGATTCATTATAGGTGAGGTTTATCATGTATAAACTTCTTCCATAGATTGTAATGTCTCCATATAATTCACAGAATAGGGTCATAAAGTGGTCATCCAATAGAACATTATATCCCTATAGGTCATAGGTAGTCTCAATAATGTCTACATCTATAAGGATATAATTTAAATTTGTACTGGGATTTATATCTTCATTATTCAAACCCTCTGACATTTGGGATATGTTGAAGTGGACCTACCTCCCACAAATATGACTATTAAAGGGTATGATAAGCTAGATCAAAGCCCCATCTATAATATGATTCTAGAAGATAAATTTGGGGCTCTCACATACAATGCTGAGTTTATGTTTATCTAGGAATACACTACATAATATTTTTTTACATGGAAGGACAATTATCCATAGCCACTTGGTTGTACCATCAATATTCCATTAGTTCCTGGAGTACCCAATCATTGGATCATTCATCATACTACATGGTAAATGATCCCACATTAGGGATGGTGGATCTATATATGTAGACGGATATTTTTATAAGAAGTGATGTGGGAAACCAGTGGTAGAAGACGATATATAGGTAGTATCCTACAATGGATAGAAGACCTCACGTGTGAATCCGTATATTATGATCAATAATTCCTATTTTCACACTATAATCCTTTTATAATTAATAGATCTGGTACAAAAATGCAATGCCCCTCTTAATCTAAATGTTTGTGTAAAAGGAATATTGATCTGACACCTATTTGTAAGGTCTCATGTTTGAAGGGATAATGAGGTCTTTTCTAATAGGCTTCCTCACCCAAATAGTTTTTGGGATGCCCACATATTTTCATATGCACCTAAAAATGTCACCACATACTAAAATATCAAATAATATAATGATGAACTCAAAAACAACCCCACCCTTAGTATTTGAGGATAGTGTTCCACCAATATAGATGAGCTTCGATAGAAAAATATGGGAATGAAATAAGTCTCATGGCCGAATCTGATTAGTGTCACCATTCCCTCTTAAAAGAAATTGATTTAAATTTCACTTATATAGATGCTTAAATTTTTGTATGCTTGGAGCTATACAAAATTTACTAGACTGAATCCTTATGATGATACATACCATCTAATATAGCTTGATGAGCATTGAGAAATCAGGAATGAAGCTGAGACAATGAACCCATCTCATTAAAACAATATAGAGCTATATGTTGACCAGTTTATCGAAGAGAAATTCACCTGAGAAGTGAAATAACCTAGATGGATTCAAAACACTATCCATTTAAAAAAATTATTTTTCAGTTCCAGTTTTTTATTGACTTCAGAAAAAATAATTAGAATTTCTTGAAAGAAAAACAATGTTTCCAATCATAGAAATATTGTTCTATCAAACAGACATCTTCCATATCCTTTCCTTTATCGATAGGTAATCACGGTACAATGAAATAAATGTTTTCCCCAAAGATGAAGAAGACACTACCATTTGAGAACATCAGGGGATCTTATGATATCAGGTAATTCCCTTTCTATTAAAAAAATCAATTGCTACATATTAGTGTTCTATGAATCACATCATCATCCACTCCTGGTGATGATTTCAATGTTTTATGTATAAAACATGGTTTAAATCCCAACAAATAAGTGATCAACTTGTAGACCATAAAACAATTTTCGACAATCTTTGACCATATAGTCTAAAGATAAATCCACTAAAATGCACTTTTGGGGTAATTTCGTGAATGTTCCTTGGATTTGTTGTATCAAACTAAAACATCGAGGTTGGACCAGAAAAGAGATGTTCCATTTTATCACTTACACCCCAAAAATATCAATGAACATATTGGGTTCCATGGTAACCTCACCCACATTTGATGATTCAAAGAAAACCTGGAAATATATTATCTCCCCACCAAAAAGATACTGGATAACGGAACCTCCTATCGATAGAAAAATTACTAACAATTTTTTTTATATGCATAATGAAGTATATGTTTCACACACCTGTTCTGATTCCTTTGACGGAAGGGTGGGAAATTACATTACATATTTCCACCATTTAATACTCACTGGGTAAACTCCTCACACTGAAAAATTATTAGGGATGTGAGAATAATATCAACTACCTTAGTCATCTAATGATTGGTAATGAGACTATATTTTCTTATATCGACAAGAAATAACACATATATATATCTTTATAGTGAAAAATATGATGCACTACTTATAGCACCATGATGTCCATCTGGTTCCTCATATTAATCCATCAAGTACATACTTAGTCATCCTATGTTGATAGGGTTCTTGTCCTGATGTGTGGCCATTCTATTGAAATATAACATTTAGTTCCTATCGCAACTCATTGAAAGTACAATACCTTGATGATTTCCACACAATGACCCTTTCCTCATAAAATTCACCATAATACATAGAGATCCCAAATGAGGATGTCTTCTATTCTGATAAAACTACCTGAAAATGGGATATGTACATCGAAGTGACTTCATTGATTCATTTCTGTATAATAATTTGAAACCCAATGCTTAATGAGGTTGTCCTGGTGGTTGTATTTGCCTCTCCATACAGAATAGTCGTGTCTTACCTTTTATCACAATCTAATGGCATCATGAATATTGAGGATGAATATTAAATTCTCATTTTGTTTTTAGAATTTAACCTAAATCTACATATAGTCAACCATAATTTCTAATTGGAGTCAATGTTATTGATTAAGTTGATCAATGGGGAATATTCCTATAAAAAGGAATTAATTTCCTCTATGAGTAGATACATTGGGAGACTCATGGAAGTGTTTCCCTTTAATCCCAAATTGCATCATGTTCTCTGATCATAGAATGATCATGTTGACACACTGTATAATGCATACCCTCTCTTAGTTGTCCTTGATTAGGATGAAGAAATCTTACAAATCACACATCAAAGAGTTGTCCCTTGAATTTAATAATGTGATATGGAATATGTCAAGTAGGTAATCTATGACCCAAAGTGTGAATAGACAATGAACACCCCTGAATATATCAAAAATGAAATTCTCACAGTAAATCATGTCGAAATGGAAACAATTATACACCACACAGAAAATTCCACTCTAAGATATAGAACAAATGATCAGAAATTACACTACATTTGAGGAATTGATGGAATATCCTTTAGATACAAAATAGAAGGTTATGTTCTCACCATCATGGAAGATGTTCATTCATGCTTTTGTGACACCCACCATTCATGGACCAAGATTGGCCACCAAATATAGATGTTGGGATATTAATAGTAAATAATGATACATGACAATGTTGAATGCACTTAGAAGTTTAATGAATTCTGTATTCAAAAAACACACATACACTAGCCCCCAAAATTAATTCATACTACTAGATTTTCCTAGATAGTTTCCATTTGAGGGAAGCATGTATTGGTCTATATCCCCTAGAAATAGATATAAATTTAAAATAATTCATTAATTTCACTGACATATTTTCAATATAGGATGAGGTGATACAAGTTGAGGAAGTATTGATGAAGAATGCTATAAACATTGTTAAATCCCATATAATGGGGGTCCCTTACACAGTATTGATAGACAACAACAATGATTTATATTCCAGAGAGGTGATGGAGTTGTAGCAGGAGTACAATATCAAGTCTAGTCATTAAACTCTTTATCATGTAGTAAAACAAATAGAGATAGAGCCCTTCAATACTATTCTATCGAATATACTTTAGAAGATGGAAAATAATGATAAGATGTCTTGTCTATATAAACTCGTCCTTTGTTTATGGGACTACCATACCACCACACGTACATCTGCATAGGAAACTATATACTCCATGGTGTATAAGACTGAAGAAGAATTACTAATAGAGGTCTAGCTACCTTCTCGTTAAATATCCATATATAGACAGCTCTTAGATTATGAAAAATAAAAAAATAGGATGGATGAATTGGATTTGATAGATGGGAACTAATTGATCACATTTCAAAACCCATCGATCCATTATAATCAGATCAAATCAAACATTAATAAAAATTTATGCCTCCGTTAATTCATTCATTGAGAACTAATATTGGCTCTCAGAACCCCTAATATACCAAGTATGAAGCCATAAGAACTGGAACCCATATGTGAAAGGAGTTATTTCATTCATGAGGGTTAACATAATGGAGCATATTCAGTGGCCACCATGGATGGGGATCATGTCACACCACCCACCAATGAGAGTTTTTTTTATGAATTAATTTGTATACTTATCATCAAAAGGGAACACACATTAGATTATGAACCATCATTTGTCCTCAATGTGTGATGTTAAACTGTAGGATTCCTCAAAAACAATGTGTGGCATGATTTCTATCATCATAGGATATGTTCTAATCCAGAATATCTATTCATTGGCTTATCCATTGGATTAAATTCCTTTCAAGAAAAATAATATATGATCTTTTACCCATGATGTTATCCTACATAGTTATTCTAGAACAACATATGGATTAATTCTCATTTGTAATATGACACGTAAGGATTCCTTTATCTTAAATCTTAGTTCATCCGCCACATGATACAAAATTAACTGTTTCTGTTTTTAAATTCCATTTCCTGATGAAAGGAATACTTATCATTCCTTTTTTATCACACTAAGAATATCTCATGTGATCTTAGGAATATTGGTTAGGGCTTCCCTACATGAACAAGGATAAAGGCATTAGACTGACTCATCATGGCCCTGAATGCAAGACCATGGATGGAATACAATGTGTCATCACCACATGACATTAAAATGATTGGTTCATGAACAAGTAAATTTGTTGTGAATCTTATTTTGATGAGATACATAGTGAAATATAGACTTCCATCTTTGGGCCCATCCGTAATATCACCACATTTCTAATCTGTTCATCTTTGTCCTCACCACATGATGTACAAACACCACAGTTTCTAAATAACTACATATGACTTCAATATTTTCATCACATGATACAAAGTGATGCCTGAACATTTAATCATAGGCCCATCTATAATATAAAATGGAAATAAGACTATATATAAGAATGGTTCAGACCTCCATAGCGTATTTCCTAGTCAAGAACTATGTGTTGTTTGATTCCCAACCACCATGGGATATATTTTAAAGACAATAATATCATTCATTTGCCCATCCAAAATACCACCATTATCATTGGTGTCCCACCTCCTCCCCAAATGATGTTATATATCATGGATCCTCAGAACTATACATGTTTTGATTCTAATTTTCTGGAAATATAATCTGCACTCAGAATTTCACCATTGGGCCCAAATTTAACATTCCCATTCATTGTAGAATGTCATCTCCATATTTAAAACATGATGTTAAAATGCATGGAATTTTAGGAATTACATGATTCTGTATTCCCTGTCACTGTGGGATACATTTTGATGCCCATAACTCCATTCTTGGGTCTAACTGCAATACCATCATTTCACATCCAGTTATCTACATCCTAATAGAATGTCGTAAAACTTCACATCTCATCAGAACTACATATTGTTTGATTCTCATTCACATGAGATATGTTGTGACGCATAGACACTCACTCTAGGCCCCGACCAAAACACTTCTATCTACTCATGGTGATTCCCACATCCTTCCCACGTGATGGTAATATTTATGGGAATACGTCTTTACCGCACGAAGTTAAATGACAATGTAAATTTCATGGTCACATGTCATTAAAAATACATGTCAAATGTCCACACTGCAAGATGGTAAATTATGCAGTCCATCACTCATATTCCTTCCTTATCAACATACCACAACAACCATACCCTAGTCAACAATATTTTTGGGTGCTTCCACCATATTGTAAGAGAAACTATATCGATATTCCTTATTTATTGATTTTACCATATTGGGTCACCCCAAACCTTTTATTTCCCTTAAAAGATAAAAATATAAGAGATCTCTCTACATGACCAAACTATCAATACAGAAGGTATTATACCAAACAGTAGATAAATATTGGTTTGATATAAAGGGCCTTATTATTTTGTGAATATTATATCACCTAGGCGGAACTATACATCTTAGATTGTGATGATACATGATGTGTATGACTTTCACATGCCATTTCTAAAGACCGGTGGAACATGAGACATGATTTATGAAAAATTTATCTCATGCTCAGATGTATGTTGTAGTATACTTAACCCTAGGTGGCCTAATTAGGATATTTTTTATCATCCTACATATTAGGTTTATGTTGATCACAACATTAAAATTCCCACACGTTGGTCAAATCTATAAGACATTAAACTACATCCTGTAATGTTCAAAATCAAATGACCATAAACTTTTCACAAGAGAGACATGAAACAAGTCAAGTTGAAATCTTGTAAAAGGAGACCCGATGAAAAGGCATGTCTTCAAATCCTAAACCCTTCATCTATATAGTTTAGGAAAAACTAGGGTGGAAAATAATGAGCAATAAATCACATAGGTTTCACATTGTGGCCCTAGTCTAGTCCACGTTATGATATCTAGACCACTAGTCCAAGAAAAATTATAGAGAATAGGTTTTGTCACATCTCCTCACTTTGATAATATGATCTCTATGTGTTGACACGACCTTTGGGGTTCTCAAAACATTCTTTAATATTAAAATTTTTAATTGAACACCATCATACCATTGATGAATGAGTTAACACAACCTCTCCAAAATAATAGGTAATATGGAATTGCTCTACTAAAGTGACAATTCAATCCTAGTAAGGACCCCATTAAATCTAAGGGATAATTTCTTGATATTATTGGGTATTATAGGATCAACTAAGAGATACCCAATCATTTTATTTCTACCTTGTTAACTTAAATATTTGGATTCCATGATTTATAATCTTTGTAAAAAACTATCGAAGAATATTCTCCAATATAAAATGTATTTCACCATGTTTTGTGGCATTTCTCATTGCTGGATTAAGACAATCCATAATCGAACCATTTTGTGGACCATTCCTTGTTCTTGGAGACCACAAGGCTTAGTGTTGGAGATTCAAATTAGAAGCTAAATTTCCCTATGGTTCATGTTCTCTTCCTAGACAGCTAGTATCCCATAGTAAAATAAATCACCTAGATGTTTCCATCATCCAAAATTTTCACTACCGTCAGAAATAATTGGAGATCATATTTTAATGGCCATGATATTGATTTAGAAGGCCATAGACCCACCTAATAAATGAATATCCACATTTTAGGAATGTAAATTCAATACTAATGATCCCCAGTTACATTGGGATTGAATTAAAGAAATAAAAGTGTTAAAATGAATTCCAAGAATATATGCTCAACCCTATTTCCATAGACTCAATCTATTGAATTCTGATTTAAATAACAAGTATTCCTATTATCCAGGATGAACTAGCATCCCTATTTTTTCACCCACAACCTGTATTATATCCACATATCTCACATGACAGCTACAAAAGAGTGGACGTTATCTTTGTAGGGTCCTGGGACACCCTTAGAGGGGAGGGGTGAATCAGGGTGGCAACTTTTTCTTCTTTATTTGTGGATCCTGTTCCCACGTTGGTAAGAACTACTAAAACCTGTATGATGGATATGATCAGCAATTAATCATTCACATGCAGAGAGATGACACATCTATTTTTACTTGGTTCACCACTAAGGGCTACGTCCAAGGAGCATACGCCGACAGGTTGTCAGTCGTACCTAAATACACTATGCTTCAATAGCTATAGATTACAAAGGTTCGGGTACAGTCACTCTGTCCCAGGCTCACTGCCTTTACAATTGTTCAGGGATAGCTCACTGCATCCCTCAGGTCACTCCCGTTGACTCCCCCTAGCTCACTGTCGTTGGTGAAGTCCCACTCAGTTTATAGATGTGAAGGTCTCTTCAATAAACGTGCATTGATGTTATTTGTCTCCTGTTCAACATGATACTTTTCTTGAATCAGGGTTCAGAGTTGATTCTCTTTATAGTTCAATCTTTCTTCTTTAGTGCAATGACTGAATTCACTAGATCCCCTTGTCTTCATTTGCCTGAATCACAATCACTTATGTGATTCCTCAATAAATGATGTTCAGCTTACTCGGCATTCGTCAGAATCAATTCACCATGTATGCATGAGATCATGCATGTATCATTTAGATTTCTTCTTCAATCTCTCTTTGCACCAAAAGTATCCGGCAATCATTAACTCTTGTGCAGCTCCAGAAAGGCGGGATGCTTCAACAATATTTGGATCTCCTTTTCAAGCCCGACGCGCAAGTCTCCATCTGGCGCGCAAGTCTTAGGTGCACAACTATAACATGGCGCGCAAGTGTCTCCAAAGCACCTGTGTGACTCTACCTTCTTGAACTTCAAACCTGCGCGACTCACTTCCTTCCTTGCCCAAATCACCAGGGGTTCTCAACCATCAGTCGGCACACAACCTCTACTTGCGCGACCCAACTACCACTTGCGCGGTTCGACCACCTGCGCGACGAGATATCGAAAAATCTAAAAGTCTTGAGCTCCGTATTAAATGAGGAGGGGTGTTCCAGTATTTATAGGCAAACTGGACCCCCTGCGTGGCGGCGCGCAAGTCATCCATCGGTGCGCAAGTCTCGGCCCCTACTAGGCACTTGCACGATCAACATCCAAACTTGCGCGAACATCTTTCCTTGTCCAAATGTGGATCTTCTGATCTCGAAAAACCATAGGCGCGCAAGTTATAATGCATTAAAGGCGTCGGCGCGCAAGTCTCTTCCCAGCAAATAATTCACCTGCGCGACCTCACCAAAACATGCGCGACCCTTATCCCTTTGCCATATTTTGATGATCTGATCTTCAAAAACATATGGTGCACAAGTTTCCTACCCTCCACGAGTATGGTGCTCAAGTCCCTTTTCCAAAATCACTCTTCTTCATTTTTTGATTTTGAGGCCCTGAAATTTGGCAAACACTGGAAAACGGCGCCACCTTGTATCTGCTCTTTTTGTACCGCCTCCAGATCATCCATTCCTCTGTCGATGTTCTTGAATCAAACTTAGATCATTGACCAAAACTCTTGAACTTGACATTTCACCATGGAATATCCTTTTTCAACAAAATTTTATGTCGTTTGTTTTCTTTTTTGACAAGCACAATCACCTCAACATCACTTCTTCTTGGTGATCTGTATCCTTCAGCAACTCTTTTTCCTTTATCACAAACTCCACTATTGTGATATGTATTCTTTGAAGGAACAACTTTAGTACCACCATCTTCTATGACAATGTGATGTGCATGGTCATTTCATAAGTCAACTCATTGTCACATTGCCTCCTTCATCAACCGTCATGATCAACTTCATGCAAACCATGTGATTCAATCCGTCAAGAAGTCTCTAGCATGGTTCTCACGCAATCATGAGTAATTGCATGGTCTTCATCCAAAAACACCATCTTGCTTTAATCGTACTTGGATGGATTACTCCTCACATTATTCATTGTTGTAAACAATGTATCACCTTTGACACATGTTCTTTGAACTTACGATCAACACAAAAATCTTCTGAATCACTACTCCTCTACTTCATCGGAGTACTTCATGATCTCCTTCATTGTGATCTTCCATTCATCCATTTTATTGGAGTACATCTTGATCTCTTTCATTTTGATATTCCATTGACAACTATTGACATCAAATACAATCCTATACACACATTGGTTCCAACAATCTTTTCTTTTCTATTATTTCGATGCATAATGGATTCATCCCACTGAATAAAGCAATCTCCTCCTTTTAAAAAGGTACATTAATTATTTTGAGACCTAGGAATGCCATGGTAGAACCCATCACCTCAATGTGTTTTATTTCATTCCTCTCATTTCTTAAACATATTACATGGACTTTAGTGGAAGGTCCATGATCAAAGACCCTAAACTATAGTATAGCAAAGGACCAGGCTCAAATACACAAAAATTTGAATGTATAAAGTCTAAAGGTTAAAGACCCTAAACCATAGAACACCAAATATCCTTGATAAATTACCATAAATTGATGTTTAAAATGTTATAATAAAAAAGAACCTAAACTACAACACAATATAGGTAGAAGCTCAATTACCATTAAAATATGTTGTACTGATCTCCCAAACAAAAAACCTTAACACAAAAAATAGATGTTATATAGAATTAGAAGGATTATAAGGCCAAAAAAATGGCCATACCATGATTGAGATCCTCTAAAAAGGATTATATATTTTGGTGAAATGAATATAAATCCATTTTATGTACATATTTCCTACCTGGATGATCCCTTGACAAATTGTGAAATTTTTAGATAGCGGTAACATAACATCAATAAAAAACCTCACAATAGTGTCTATATATAAGACATCTCAAAGATAAAATCTAATGTATAAGACATGTGAATAGGTCATGTTACTGGGACATGTGAAATAATCTTATGATGGTGGCTCACGATGGAAATAAAATGAGAATGCTCTGAAGAGTGGGTGGCCAATGAAACAAATGGAACATTAATCCTCTATATATATGGTGTTATATGGAATATGATGAGTCTTATGAAAGACCATGAATCACCCCAAATACAAATTGACAAACCAAAAAAGACTCATTATATAATTTACCTTCCATGGAAGTGATATCTTGTTCACGCTGATGTCTCTCACGAGGTGGCATGGAATTTGATGATTTTCACCAAACGTGAATTATAAAATTAACAATGGAAGTAATACCTGAATATGTGTATTAGTTTCTACATAATATCAAAGGATTGTGAATTTTTTGAGTCCTAAATATCATGAGATACTTTGAGAGACTCTCCGTCACATGACCATCATCTGGTCATGTGAAGACGCCAAATGTAGAGGATAACCGGTGAAAGGCCCTAAAAACCCCCAAATTTGACAAGTAATCTGGCACATTTGAAGACTCTATGGAACTTAATCTATTGCATAGAAGTACCATAATAATCTATATCATGTCATTTAGATTCCCAATGGAAAAATTGTAATGATACCATACAAAAAAATCATTTAAGTTATGGAGTGATGATGTCCAAAGCAAGAGGACCACCAACATCTTAACATCATGTGATTCACCCCCAAAGGGAATAATATTTAACATTGGAAACATCCAACCTTGTTTTTATGACTCTCAATCAATTGTAAAATAAAAAAAGGATACAAGAAGGAATGAGGTGTGAGCTATATAGAGTCACTAAAAGGCATGTGACATTCCCATGGTGATTAGTATCACACCACAAGACCATGAAGGCATGTCCACCTTATCTCGTGAAATTACTTTCTCTTTTAACCCTCGCCACATGTAACCTCTAGATTATTTCCATGATACCCCACACAAATCACTTTGTTCCCGATGAAAAAAAATATATATTTCTTAATGACCTGCTCGCACACACCCATATGAACGATATTGTTTACGCAAGGCATCATTATAAATAAAGTAAATGTCTCTGACATTACTCATGAAAATTCACATAATCTATGACCTTAGTAAAATGAATAAATGGGGATTAAAAAAGATGAGGCATAACCTCTCACGATTTCTGAATGACGTGCAACGTGATCAGGACATCCACAACAAGAACTCACAAGTCCCCCAAATAAGTTGACTAGATCTAGAGAAGCACCTCAACAAGCCTTCATCACGTCGCAAAATTTCTTAGGCAAGGAATAGAGTTCTCACCATGTCCATTAGAAATGGAATTTTTTCAAAATGAATGTCTTTTAACATGTATGCGTGATAAAAAATGTTTCCCTCAATAGGAAAAATCTCGATAAAGGAAAAATTACTGAAAAATTATCACAGCTTCTAAAAAAAAGGCAGCACACATGGAATGAACCATAGAAAATACATGTGGACACATGTGGGGCAATCTACCCTTCTTCAACTATAGATTTTATTCTCTCTAGATACATCGTGTAAATAGGTGAAAAATCGTTATAGTGATTCATATAAAATCCCCACCCAAATAAAAATAAACTAGTTTATATCTTGACCATTATACTCTTGGGTTCAAGGGATATAACATACTTATAAGAGAGGTAGATATCTCAAACAAAAATTCTTCTTCTAGGTAATATACCTATCAATATCTGGACATATCATATGACATACATGATGCACTCTGTGTGATCATTCCTAGATCATGTGAATGAATTCTGGAATGGAGTGTGAAGAATATATTACTTGTCCTCTAAATTACATGATACTGAATGAAACTGATAATAAATAAATACAAGTCATCCACAATAAAAGGCTAAATTTATGATTAATAGTGGAAGAAAAATTAAAAAACAATTTTGATGGCACCCCATGCACTTCACGTGATCCATCAATAGACAACTGAAAGAACCAGGACATGGAACCAAGATTATATGTTATACCTTCAACAGTATTTTTCTAACATAGAATATTCTGAAGAGATGTTAGGAAAAGTCACGTGGTTTCCTAATCACACCAACTTGGACTCTTAAAAACCACTCACTCTATCACTATGTATTTATAATGTCCATTAGATATATCTCTTGAATAATATAATGCTTCATGATCATATCTGTAAAGTCTTTCAGTTGCATCTAGTCATGCTAACTATTCGTTCATGATACCAACTGGCAATGTAAGTTGATACTTGCGATACATTCCATGGATGTCGGATGGGGCTTGAAATGCCATTTGGGTATGTTATCCAAGACATGAGACATCATTTGATCCAAGGAATACTGACCCTCAAAACACCCGCTATGTGTGTCAAGCCAACTATTTTGAATGAAACCAAGTCATGTCAGGTATATCATTTGAAACCCTCTGGACAAGCCATCCTAGTCATATGATGGCTTCCATGACAGACCATTGGGATCTTGTGATTTCATCCTGGAATATAAATTGGTTCATGCAACACCATCTTGACAAGCATTCAATGTCACCAGGCCATCGCATGAATTGATAAAATTTCCCATCCTCAGGGTACAAGCCCCTATCAATCAGGAATCCTCAATGTGTATGCCCTTATCAATTTGGAATTCTACATGTGTAATCCATAATATTATTGAAACCATGATTAATCTATTTCATTCCATATACATGAGATATCGTCCATCTTTCCATGTGATTATAGATCCATACTGGTAATCTAGATCAATTCCGTCATATATGTACCATATTAAATGAAATGATATTGATTAAATCCTATCCATTTTTCTCACAATAGGAATGTCTCACGTGGTCTTATAGAGATTCAATGGTTATAACAACATAACATTAAACTTCCATAATTGTAATATAGTATTTCAATATAGGCTGACAATGTAATTGATCTATGATGAAACAGGTTCCTACCATAACCTGGATATGTAGGATGTCTCTTTGAGGCTTGAGTTCCATAATAAAAAAATCTCCAAAAATCTAAACATATATGTACCAAATCATGGGTAATGACCAATGATCGGCCACCATGACCTTTTTCTTTCACCAAGAATCACTGAAATGGGTTAGTGAATTTTAATAACCATGTCATCTACACCATAAGACTTTTCAATGATAATAGAAATACAATTATGTAAGCCCAAACAAATTAAATACGACAACTCTGATTCTGTCTATACTTGGTATTTCAAAGTACAACCCTACGAGACTCAATAATGAATACTTGGTGTTCTGGATCACCAATAAAATTCATTTCTACATGAAGTTAAACTACAGGGGTTGAATGAACTACCTGGTATTCAATTATTCGAATAACAAAAATATGTAGAATGCCTCTTAAATATTAATCCCCTTCTCTATATAATAATTGTTTCATTGTATAGAAGAACATTCTTAATCACTTGGTTATATAGTTTCTTCATTATAGCATTTACTCAATATCAAAAAATGATGGAGAAACATAGATATATATATATGGATTAACTAAAGAGCCAGTTTCATATGACTTATAATTAACGGATAATTGTTTTTAGGGTATGTAGACCTATATTCGGATAAGGAGTGGATTGACAATCATATCTCAGTTATATAGGAGATGACTAGAGTAGGAAAAATCCCCCCCCCCAAAGAGTGTGATGAGCTAGACCTCCCATCATGTCAACCAATGTGAGTCCCTAAGAGTCAGTGGGCCTAAAATCCCAGATGACCTCCATCCTTTAGAAAGCATGTCTATACCCAGTTATGGATGGGGAACAATTGATAGTTTATAGAAATTATTAAAATAGTATCCCATTATTCATGATAGTGCACAAAATATCACCCAACCATAAAGGGTTTATCAAAAACCATTACACACAATCAAGTCCTGATGAAAGGATATCGCCTCCTACCTCGGCACCCCGCTGAAGATCAACCATCGTACAATGCATTCTGAGCTCTGGTTGTACGCACGGGTGCTGGTAGAGGTCAATTTGGAACACAAGATTCCAGAAATGGTGGCCTTAAACGCTAATGAATATGAAGCTGAGGTACAGTTTGAATATGAACGCAGGCCGCCTTTATGTGAATTGTGAAAACTAATGGGCCATTATCTCATGAACTGCCACATGATGAAGAACCATGTGAAAATTCAAGAGTATCCGCCTAGAAATGATGAATATACTCAATATTCAAGGAAGAAGAAATATCAGGCAACCTCCTCTGGTAAGAATTACTCTCCCTTGAAAAACACTGGGAAATGGGTTAAGAAACTACCTCAATCGGGAGAAACCTATGAAGTTAAGTGGTCGGATCTGGTGGAGGAGGATGAATCGGAAGATACTGATATCTCTCTAAGGGATGAGATTGAGTCGATGGTTCAGAACATTCACCAGAAGTTGATAGATGATCCTGATAACCCTGACTCATGCCAACTGGACTCTTTGTGTGATGGTCATCAGGCTGGGGCTTGTATTGAAGTGGTTGTGCCTACTGATGCATGTATGAAGAACATAGATGTGATTGCAGGTATTTCTTCAACCTCTATTTTCCCTGTTGATTCGGATGTTATTACTGCAGCAGGTTCTCAACCTGATTCCAAGGCTGTTGATACTGATTTAATTAGTGTAGTGGGTTCACAGCCCACTGGCACAACTGTTTATAAGGTCTCCATTAGTGCAGTGAGTACTCAGCCCATTGCCAAGACAGTTGATAAAGAAATTTCTAGTGCAGTGGGTTCTCAGCCCACTATTAAGGCTGTTGATCCTTTAAATGTCTTTGACCATCATGCTCAGCCTATGAATATCTCAAATGATACTTCTTTGAATCTGAACTCAAGTCTTATTTCTAATAAAACCAATAAGGACATTTCAGAGCAGGGGAAGACAACCAATGAAACGCTAAACATCCCCAAGGTGGTAGGATTATTTGAGCAGACAGTGGCAGTGGGATCAATAGACAATGTGACTATCTCCTCAAGAACACCTTATACTCTCATACCTGATTTGCCTCCAAAATATTGTCCAGTGACCCCGCATAGGCCCACAATCTCTTTGAAGAAAATCAACGTGATGATGATAAAACTGAATCAAATGTCTCTGCTACTTCTGCTATGAATAAACAAGGAATGCAATCCAGCCCAACAGCCTCTCATGAACCATGAAATTCATCAAGGAAGAAGGGCTCAGGTGGAGAAAAAAGGATTTCTAACTCCAAACCTAGGTTCAGATGAATTTTTTATTTTGGAATTGTCAGGGTATAGCCAACTCTGACACCTTTATTGTGGTGTGGAGATTTATTTTGATCCATAAACCAAAAATACTGGCAATTGTTGAGCCTAAAATTAATTTATCTGTGAAATATTTACAATTCTTCTCTTTTGGTTATAATTTCCTTTATGCCTGCAACGAAGGAACTTCTAATGAAACCCTTTGTATTTTTTATCACTCATACATGCAATCTATAAATGTTGTCCAAAATTTTGATCAAATGTTTACCTGTTTTTTTTTTCATCTACTCGTGTTCATAATTTCTTCACTATGATCTATTCTAAGAATATATATCAAGAGAAAAGATCCCTTTGGAGTGACCTCCTTTCCTTCTCTAGATTTTTGCAGGATCCTTGGCTGGTTCTTGGTGATTTTAATTCCATTCTTCTTCCATGTGAATAGATTTAACTGTCACACTCTCCTATCTCAACAAGATAATTTAATGTTTCCATTGAGGATTTTGACCGTATTGAAATCAATCTCACTGGTGCTATCTATACTTGTTATAGAAAGTTCCTCAATAGGGTAATGGCTAGAATACATGACAGGGCCTTCACAAATTCTATTGCCCTTAATAAATAGAAATCCATTTCTAGCATTACCCTACCCAATATTAACTCTGATCATCACCCCATTCTTGTAAGACTCTTCTCCAAGGGCTTAAAACCTCCTATTCCTTTTAAATTTAATAATACTTGGGCTGCGAACCCAGAATGTACCAACATGATAAGGATGGAATGCGACATCAAATTTATGATTTTTCTTGAATTTCTAAGCTAAAACATCTAAAACAACGTCTTAAGGGTTTGTGCTTTTCTAAAACAAAATAGCTTGATACAGACATCTCCTCTTTGGAAAATGAACACATTCGCATTCAAAGCTCCAATACCTGATATGATTTTTTCTCTTGACCCCCAAGCTTAAATCACTACCTCTTTGAAACATAACTCTCTTCTGAATCTCAATGATAATATGTGAATGAAAAATTTTAAAACCAAATATATTTCAAATGGTGATATAAATACTAAATTCTACAACTCTCTCCAAAGAATCCGGAAAATATGTAGGCCCCTTGCCTTTCATAGAGTTGATGAAATTATTCTTGACACTAAGGATGTTATTGCTAATCATTTTGTTGATTACTTCTATAATTTTTTATATGGTCTGGAGCTCCAACTTGACATCATTCCTAATATGGTCACTGATGAGGACAATGATCATCTCTTACGAATACCTATGGATCATGAAATCAAGGACACTATTTTCAGTCTCACCCCTGATAGTGCCCCGGGACCTGATGGTTTCAAAAATGGTTTCACTCAACATTACTGGGATCTCATCCATTTGGATGTGTGTAAACTGGTTAAATCCTTTTTCTCCAATGGTTTTTTTCCTCATGGGATAAATGTTCAATTTCTAACGCTTATTCATAAAGTGGACAATGCCGATGAGATTCAACTGTTCCGGCCTATTTCTCTCATCAACACAATATATAAAATCATTACCAAACTCCGTGCTAACAGACTCACCTCCATATCTAATAAAATTGTTTTTTGGAATCAATTTGGCTTTATCAAGGGTAGAAATATTCAATATTTAATCTTCCTTGCATCAGAATGTACCAATATATTGAATAATGTCACTAGTGGAGGCAGTGTGGCCATTAAACTTAACATCAGGAAATATTTTGACACCATGGATTGGTGTTTTATTTTAATGGTTCTAAAATGTTTTGGGTTTAATGATTATTTTATAGCTATTATGCGTACCTTATTCAATTCGGCCACCATTTCGGTGTTGGTGAAAGGGTCCGCTAAAGGCTTCTTTAAATGAACCATGTGGGTTAGGCAAGGTGATCCACTTTCTGCCATCCTTTTTTCCATTACGGAAGATTATTTAAGTAGACTTATCACGAGCCTGGTGACTCAAAACAAGATAAATACCATTCAGGATTCTAGAAACATAAAAGTTCTTTCCCATGTTTTATATGCTAATGATATTATTTTTTCCATAAAGGTGATAAAAGAAACATTCAAAACCTCAAAAGTTCTCTGGCTCATTATGAAGATGTTTCGGGCCAAGTGAACAGTTGGAACAAATCTATTGTTTTCATTGGGATGAAATTTTATCCCAACAGAAGAAGTCATATTATTAATTATTTATGAATCAAATAGGGATATTTCCCCTTCACATACCTGGGTGTTCCCATATTTTGGGGTAGACCAGAATCCATCTATTTTCACAACATTGTGGATCAAATCACCAAGAAACTATCATCTTGTAAGGGAGAATCTCTTTTGATGGCTGGCAGAGTTTGTCTTGTTATGTCTACTATTATTTCCAAAATGGTATATTAAATAATTTTTAAAACTGTCCTACCAGTCTCCTCAAGAAAATCAATGTCTGTGTAAAAAATTTTGTTTGTTCTGGTAGTATGGTTGAAAGGAAACTTGTCACCATAACTTGGGTCACTTGTTGTAAACCACTGGACAAGGGTGGCCTTGGTATTAATAATCTTAAACTCTACAATGAATCTCTTTAGGCTAAGATGACTTGGAATCTAATTCTTAACTCCTCTGTCTCTTTGGACTTTCTCAAGAAATGATTTGTTACTCGACTTTGAAATGGTATCATGGGTTATATTAATTCTTCCATCTGGACATCCATTAGACATTCTTTCCTTAACAACATGAACAACTCTAGATTGATGGTTAGTGCTTATTATTCTTTGAACTTCTGGATGGGAAACTGGACTGGTTCCCCCTTAATCTCCTTACTGACATCCACCACTACTTCTGGAAACACCAACTCCACTATTAGGGATATTGTTAACTCCCATAACATCTACCTCCCAAATGAAATCAATCACATCATTGAAAATTACTCTTTTTCTAACATGGATGATTTCCTCATATGGGAACCGGCCTTTAATGGAATCTCGAATTCCAAGAGCTTGTACAAAAACAATTTCACCAACTCTTTCTCTAACTTTGTTTGGTTTAATGCTTTTAACAAACATTGGATTGAGCCCTCGAGATTTACTCATATTTGGCGTGTGCCCATAATAGGGTCCCAATAGATGTGTGCCTACAATCATTTGGTATTCCTCTTTGCTCAAGATGTCATCTGTGAAATCAAAACCATGAGGATGATAATAATTTTTATTTTTCTTGTGCTAGAGCTGTAGCTCTTTGGAATTACACTATTGACATTTTTTGTTGCAGACCGTCTCCTCCTGATAATATCAACTCTCAATTGCAGCATTGTGTTAATTGGGACTCTTCTATGCATTTCAATAATCTTTTTCTTACTACGTTGGTGCAACTCATACATGTGATCTGGTATGATAGAAATAATTTTATTCATAATAATTTCATATACAGTCTCAATCCAGGTAAAATGAATATTTTTATTTCCATCAAGGATGCTTCTTCTCTTCAGAAAGATCATTGTGACAACTATGTTGGTGATTTTGAGATCCTTAGACATGTCTAGATTGAAGGATCTTATAGAAAACCTCGACGCACCATTCATGTCTTCTGGAAGGCTCCCCTTCCAGGATGGATCAATGTGAATGTTGACGGCACCTCTAGAAAAACTTGGGTCCGGCAGGGTGTGGTGCCATCTTTAGAGATTTTCTAGCCAGATGACTTGGATGCTTATTTGGTAGATGTGGTATAGCCTCGAACTTGGAAGCTGAAATGTTGGGAGTGATAAATGTAGTAGATTTTTCCACGAAAAAGGGTAAGAACCAGCTGTCGACTAAATGTGATTCAGCCACTGTTGGCCATGATATCTTGAAAGGAGTGGTGCACATTACATGGTCGCATACCTCTCAATGGATGAAATGTCTTGCTTCGCTCATGGATCTCCACTACATTGTCACACAAGTGTTCCGTGAAGCAAACATGGTTTCTAATAGTCCTTCCAACAAGGGGGTCAACCAAGATATTTCCTGGCTGGATGAGTTTCCTGATTAATCGATCCCTTTTTATGATAAGGACTGTAATAAGCTTCCAACTTTCAGACTATTGTAACTCCTTTTCTTTTTGAGAAATAAATTGTACCTTGGTCTTTGAAGGAGGAACCACCTTTAAAAAAATCATGTCTTGATGAAACAATGATATAGAGCTTTTATGTATCTGTTTTTTTCTGTCAATGTTATAAAATTCACTAAAATATTTATTATCGTTGGGATTTTATTATTTTGAAATCTATTTAATATTCTTAAAAACTATTTCAATATTTATTTATGAAATGTTTTTATGAAAAATGTTATACTACATGAATGTTTTATTATATTTTGGAAATTTGATATTAAATAATTAGTGAGGACATTTAGTAAATCCTATACATAGGAAAAAATCCCATTTTATGGAAAAAATTAGAGTTTGGCCACTCTATGATAATAAATACCTGTATGGATACTAGAATTGGACCTGATATTGGAACAATTTAATCAATGAGTGACAACCTATAAATGAGATAGTTGAATATATCGTGTCCATAATTCTAGTGCAAGTTGAATGGGCTCTTACCATGCACCTATTTGGAAACTACTATGGTATATTATAATGATAATTAAAATTTTAATTTATGATCCTTTATGAGGTAATTCAATAGATCATAAACATTGATGTAATAGGCTATAGCTAAGGTTCCATTTATATAAAATATGGTGTAAATACATAGAAATTCAATGGATGATGTTTCAGGATAAATCACTCTGATTAATGATTCAATATCATCATGATTCCCATTTTTTCATAGTATGTGATTTATGCTATAATTAAAAAGTATAGGTTGATATATTTATGCTCAAATATTTATTTACCATAATTTTTTATAGTTATATAACATCACGTATGTTCAGAAAAGTCTCATGGAATATTAATTCATATACTCCATGAATAGACAGAGAAATTGTAGTAAAATAAACTTATTGTACTATGATCACATATCATGCCAATAAATATTCATAAATTGATGTTTTTCATTTTTTTCAAAATATTTTTATTCTTATTCTAGTTGAATTTATTGAGATTTCTGGCATGTATTGTATTTCATATTATAAATCCAATACCAATTTTGAGGAAGGTGGGTAAAATTTTATATTTTTAACCACCTTATTATTACTTATTTGTGTGATTTTAAATGTCCGCATCCAATGTGACTTGATAACATTGAATTGGTTGTTATTTATTTTTAATGTGGATATTTATCTCAAATGGTTGTGGAGAAACATTACATTGATGATATTCATATTCCATGAGAGTGTGTTGTTATTATTGAAGAATATTGACCAAGCTCTCTTCCAAACTAGGATGTTGGGATCCCAATTTAACTCATAAACCATGATACACCTGTTTAATATATTCCCAATACAATGTCTCCAATTTATTTGGAATAATTGAAGAAGAAACTCTAGGATAATCATTTAATGGTAAATTTTCATCCTTGCGCATCACAATAGGGGGAACATGAACTACTTTTTAAAATGAAATATTAATCAATGAGACCCCCATTGATTATTAGGAACATAACAAGATCAAGATCAACAATAACTGTTTTGTTCCTCGTATCATCGATTTTTTAATGATTTAAATTGAGGAAATTATTTCTCAAGGATTGATAACAAATCTAGATACAATTAGTTAAGGGTTTAAAGTAATGAAATATGCAATAAGATCTTCCTATTGAGGTATGAACAATAAAAATTTATAGTGACTCTATCCAGACTTTCAAATTTCCAAGTAATATTGTTGGATTTTATAAAAAATATATTTATCGATTACCTTAAAAGGTTTTTCATAACCTATAATGATGGTATTATTGTATATCAAATGATAGAGGACATTAATTATGGGTAGTATGGTATTGTGACAATAACCTATGGAATGAGAATATTTATGAACATTTGTTCATATTGTATTTTTTGATGTTGACAGTTTTAATTTGTTTTTAAATAATATTATGTGATGGTATATAGACGGAGACATAAAAGATGGATGATATTGAATATTTGATCAAGCCTACAACTATGACTATAATTTTAAATTTTTCTCATATTGGATGGATGTTATCATTGTATTTTGAAGTGTTTATCATCAATTTCTAATAATCTCAACCAAATTTCTTAAAAATGAATTATGTTACTCTGGGCTAGTGAATGTGACAAAAATATTTGTTAATTTAAGTGAAAAATAAAAAATAATCATGTTCAAGAAGTACTCCATAGAGGGGAATGCTTTTTGATTTACAGTGAAACCGTAAAAAATTATTTACGATTAATTTTTATATAAAATTATAAGGTGATATCCTATTACTCTTGTGGATTTACTATTCTTATAAAAATTTACCTAACACGTTATATTTAGTTTACAGTAGTAATATTTTCATTAAATAATTTTTTGGAATTATAATTTAATATATTGGTGTGACATATATTCTGATTATATAATTTTACTATATATATTTGCAGAAAAATTGTTTAATATGTTCAAGATATTTTTCTTTGAGAAGATTAAATATTATTAATGGTCAATACACTACCACCCTTTGTAATAGAACTATGCGGTAGATGTTATTGGTTGAAAATACATTGTAATATTATCTTTGATGATGATAAAAAATATTCCAATATTTATGTATTTCAAATGTATATGCCATCAAACAATGAATATAGGGTATAAATCTAATATATTTCAAATTATTTTTGAACTATATATGTATATAATGATCAAACATATGAAAATGTAGTATATAGAGAAAAAGAAGATGAAGATGGGGAATTTATTTTTGTTACATCTATGATTTTTATTGAAATCAAGGATTCTAGAACTGATTATGGGTCCCTTAAATACCAAAATAGAAAAATAAAAATTTAAAAGAATCTAATAGATCATAATTTTCTATTAGACCTAGATGAATGCATATGTATAGTGATCTGAAGTAGCATTTTAGCTGGGGAAACATTAAGAGGGATATTGTTGATTATTTATCATGGTTCCCAAAATTTCAGGAATTCAAAATTTTGAGGAAATAGTATAATGGTTTATTATAACAAGTTCCCTTATTAGAATGGAAATAGGAAAACACCACCTTGTATTTTTTTGGAATCACAAAAAATTAAAATGTTGTAATGTTATATAACTCATAGTAGACCTCCATTTTAGGTAATAAAACATCATTTATAGTAATTATTTTTTCTCACTTGGTTTTCTTTAAACTCTATATATTAATGAATTGGTGACGTTACATGGGAAACTACATTCTATTGTATCTGATTTATATCCCCAGATTACATAAATGTTCTTGAGAACTGTTCATGATAATCCAAATGTAGAGTTCTGTTTCAATTCGTATTATCATCCATAGATAGATTTTATGTATGATCGAACAATTTAAACCAATGAGTATTATTTTAGACCAGGTTCTATTAATTTCATTACTTCTTGTGATAATCACCTTCATCTTATTAAGTTTTACAAAATAAAATGTTTCACTCAGGAATTCTGATTGATCCAAAAAAATACTTCTATTGAATTAATTTTATAACAGATAAATAATTGGGTAAATTTAGATAAATAAAATTATAGGGACCTAATAAAGATGATAAAATGGAATTGAAGTTCTGATACATTCTACAACATATAAGTGCATATTAAATCTTAAAAATGGATATGTTAATAATAATATGTGAGATATGGAATTATATATTAGGGAGATTGTTTTATAGTTATTTTATAAAGGGAATAAGGGTATGGAATTAAAAAATAATGAAAATCAGGGCCCTAGGTAAATTGGTCCCTTCGAGATTCTTGATTGAGTAGAGGTTGTGTCTTATTGCTTGACACTCTCTCCAATCCTATCTCAATTTCATGATTTGTTCCATGTATATCTTATGAGTAATTATATACATAATCTCTCACATGTTCTAAAATTATATATTATAAAAATAGAGAATAATATTTTCAATTCCAAAAATCATTAGTTATAGTGCAGTTGAGAGATAGTGTTCAATCTAATATGATAACCCAACTATGTAAATATTTACAGAATAATAGAAAAATTGATGATGCTATACAAGAAACTGATGATTTGATGATGTAGATGAATACATAATATTTATCCACAGTAAAAGAAACCGATAGTGAAATTGATTTTTATTATGGTTTATTATTTCACACTTTTATTATATATGTAAAAACACCTTAATAATTCAATAACATTTATTACACATAAACCTTATTCTAAATGAACATCATTATAGTATATTTTTATAACATATCTTTTAAATTTGTATCATTAAATAGTAAAAACCACTTTATGAAAAATAATATTTATAATTTTTTTAATATTTCATATCTATTGATGAATTCATAATAACCAAATACTGAATTTTTTGTAAATCCATATTACACTTATAATGTATGGTTTCTTCTAAAATTGATTTTTAAATCATCTTTTGAAATTCATATAGTATTTGTAATTCAGTTAATCTATATCCTTAATAAAATATTCATTTTAATTTTTTTAGTGATAATATTTTATGTTTTCTGAAAAAACCACTGTGAATATTGATAAATACTTCTTATTGTTAAAATAATTATTTCAGTTCAAGAATATTCCCCATTATGTTTATAATTTTTTTTATAAATTGTCCTATTTATCCCCTAATTATAAATTATCATTTTAATTACATTTTATTAATAATTATAATTTATTTAGGAATAATATAATTTTTAGGATACAAATAAAGTTTTCTGTAATTACTATTTTTATACATGAAATGTATATTTCTCTAAATTAATCAATTTACTTCTATTGATTGAAGAGTTTATATAAAATTTTAGATTATATACTAATTATGATATTTTACCATTCATTTAATGGGTTTTACAAAGAAACTAATGAAAAAAAATTATGTTTTATGGACTACAATTCATTTTTTAAACATGGGATTATATTATGGTTTTCACATTTAGTTAAAATACTATTCTCCCACATAAAAAATTCATATTGTAAAATGGATTATATATTTGTAATCTAAATATTTACTACAATTTAATGTTTCATGTTAATATTTTAAATTGATGAATACTAAAACATTTATTTTATACAACAGTTATGGTTAAAACGTGTTTATCATGTGGGTTTAATCAATCAGAAAATAGTTGTATTGTCCTTCAAACCCAATAAAATAATTATTATCTGGTCATATTTGGAAATATTCATATCTTAATTTTTTATATTATCCCATTTGGAATAACTTTACATAGAAGGTGAATTATATAACTGAAATCCATTAAGAATTTCTATGTGTGTATCTCCCATAATTTATATTTGGTATTCTCTCCACATACCATTGTCACACCATTTGAGCCATATATGACAACTAATTACTACTAAATATCATTCCAATATTCCATCCATTAATCCCTAAGCATCTTGTCTTCCCTTATGATAACTCCTTCATGTCATAATGATAAATCCAATGAAGGCTTTTCATAGAAGAGATACCAATATTACCCCAAAATAATTCAATTTTATTTCATATTACAACTTGTCTATGAAACTTTGATACATAAAAATATAATTACTATTGCATAATCAATATATTTAAATTTAATAATGAGGATGGAACTTTCATTTATACTCACTTCACAATTCAAAAAGATATGAATGTATCACCACTGCATATTTGTGAACTAACAAATCAACCTAGAGATATGAATCATTTTACACCACCATAATTCATGGGGTTTTTTATCAGTTTAATGTTTTTATAATATATTTTTTAACTTATTATTCTTCTCCAATTTTAATATCATATCAAACATCATAAAGTTTTATCCAATAGTAAATTATAATTTCTCTTATGTGTGTCTTTGGAAAACAACATAAACAAATTAATGTTATTTGATTACTATTTCCACAATTCATGGCTACTAAAAATTAATATTTATTTAAATTATATGATATTTATGTTTTGTTAATTATATTAGATATATGAAAAAAAATACATTATGTTATTTTGTTCATTCCATTGAATAATTGAAACCACACTCCTGCGTATATATGGATTCCCTTATCCACATACTCTTGTGTATATTTTTCATCACTGATTCAAGTGGAAGTTAATAACTATATATAAAAATAATATATATGATAGTTATATAATTATTAATATTTTGAGAGTGTGGAACCATGATCACTCTGTAATAATTTGAGCATTCGAATCTAAAACATAAATAAAAAATGAGGTAGTTAACAACACAAATGGTGACTATATTGAATAATTCTTAGTGGATTGGAGATAAGATGTTATAAGTAATATTTTTTTTGTTATTCTAGGTATAATAATGACTCTAGAATTGAAAAATAAAAAAATTAAATTTATTATAGCATAGGAACATGTTATTATGAGGATTAACAGATTTCATTAAGGGTTTTTTAGAATTATTTTTCTTCATTTAGACATGTTTTAATATTATGCACCAATTTATAATATTTATGGTGTATATAAATCATAATAATCAATTTTAGAGTTATATTTTATTCAATTCTAGGGATTTATAAAATTATGTGATTTTCAAGAATCTAATAATCATTGATTCATGTAATACTAATGTATTAAATGTTTAATGTTATAATCTAATTTTTATCATGGTTGTTTGTGATCAAATTCCATGATGATAAAATTAAATTATATTTATCTACAATTCCATATGTATTTTGTATCTGGTATTTATTCATGTTGAATTCTGGTTTTCTTTAAAATTACCTGTATTTATACACTCATTATATCAGAGGAATGATATTATGGGAAACTGACCTTCTTTTTATATTTTTGTGGGAATATTTTCCTAAATATCCATATTATCATTAAAAAATATTAATAATGTTTTTTATATTCCTAAAATATTTTTCAATGTACTTTTTATGAATATATTAAATTATATTGATATAAATTGATGTAATCTCCTTTTAATTTTTTTTATATAATGCTTTTTTATTTTTAACATAAATGTTAAATTAATTTTTATTTAATGGTGCAAGGAATGAATGAAATACCCACCTTTCATGCATATTGTTTTCCTTTGGATTCCATTAATATTTATCTTTTTCTCATTCCAAATAAATTGTTTGCCTAATTTTTTTAATATTTCTATATTATAATAAGGTAACATCAAACGAACGTTCTATTTTCCCCATGATATGTTCTTGTAACATATTAAATTGCCTTTTATCTTTTACAGTTTCCTATGATGATTCTTTTATCCTATATGTTATATGATCCAATTTTACCATTTTTATTCTTTTTTAAATAGTTTATTGTCATGATTATAATGGTTTTATGTAGCATTAGAATTTACATAAGCTATGACATGGTGATGTGGTTAATGTTTAATAATATTGTGTCACATATGTATCATTTTCATTATTTCATATATTTTTCAATTATAAATCAAGGGAGGTTAGTTATATAATAACCAGATGACAGGTGGGTCCTTTTTATCTCAATCTGGATTGAGTAATGGTGGATATCTCAGGATATTATTAGGGATACAATGGTTAACAATCATAGTTGAATAGGATAAATTTTCTAATAATATATTCATAGAAGTGAACCCTGAAAAAATAAATAATTAAATGAGGATTGAACACAATGAATTATTATAGACTAGGATGTTAACCATAAATAAGGAAATTATTATCTACGCATATGTTTATTCCATAAACATATATCTTCTTATTATAATATTATTATATGAATCATGATTTATTACTAGTGAATCTTCACTCTTATGAGTTATGAATATTGAATGATAAAATAGTATAAAATATCCTATTATTATGAAATATGAATTCATTGACCTGATTTTATAATGTTCATATCATGATATCCAACACTTATGCTCAAATTAATGTAACATATGATCATTTTTATATTTCTTAAACTTACCATTACATGGAATCAAATCTCAAAATTTCTAATGTTTCTTTTTCATATGTAATGAATATTTTTTAAAATATTTTATGTCATGGAAGGGTATTAGAAATAAATAAAAAATAGGAAATTATATTGGTCATCTATGTACTAGTTGATTATGTTTCCACATTTTCAATTACATTTTACCTCTACAGTAATCAAGACATTATTATTTCCTAAATAATTTAATTTTCATCTAATATTATGTAATGATAATGTAAAAAATTAATAGATTATTTTAATGAGTATCAGAGGCATTGTTTCATGAATTCGTTAGTGTAGTAAGTGGATTCATTAGTAAAACCACAGAGGATAATATTATGTGTATGACATCACCCTATGTCTTTTAAATTTTATTAGAATGGTTTCCCTAAAAAATTTATCCATATCTCGATTCTAGAAGTGTAAGTTGTTTTATGAAATTTCAATCATCAGTTGATAACCAAAAAAGTAGTTGGTTGATAATATCTCATCCATCATTCCATTACATGGTGAATGGTCCCATAATTTGCACCTAACATGACCCACCCAGTGGATATTAATATGTTAATTAAATTTTTAATAAGATCTATTATAACCATTATGAATAGATCATAAACTAGATGTAAACCATAATACCAAATGATTAACAGACTGAATTGATGATTTCAATATACAAATATCCTATGAATGATTTTTCAAGACTTATCATTTAGATTATTGATTCATGATGATTACTTGTCCAATTTTAATATTATATGTGAATTGATGATATAATTCTCATGTTGAGGTGGTTAAGGAATTTTAAAATATATAGATATCCTATTTGAGAATATTTTCTATGAATTCTTAAGTTTTGTGGAAAGTATCATAGAATATCAATCAATACACTTCATGAATTTATATTGAGATATTTGTAAAAAATTATATAACTATCACATTTCAAGACTATAAGTCATCCCCAATTGATGTTTGTAGGTATGTATTTCCTAGAATTAACATTATTTCTCCTCTAGTTGGATCTAATTTTATTTTTGGAAGTAATTGGAATAGTTTTTATAAATCCGATATTAATATATATGAAAGGGAAGTCGCATTTGATATTTCAAACAAAACTAAAAAAGTTCATCAATATTAGGATAAATGAGAATTCAAAATATAAATTTAATATATTTTAACCTGCATTTTTAATTTTCAAGTTGGTTATTTAATAAATATGGATGTAGAGAAACTCAACATATTTGATATGCGAATTATAAATAAGTTTGTTAATGTATTTCCAAAATCATGTATTTTTTCTTCCTCAGTATCTGTTTTTTGATTATATTGATTTAACTCATACTTGTTTCTATAAATATTTTAATGTATCTATATTGAATGGAAATGGTTTAGATATTATAACTAAAGGATAATAAGATCTAGAAGAATCATTATTAGGGGTTACTTTGGCCATGTGTGTCACCATGTAGATCACCTATACATTATTGTAAGAAGAACAATGGATCAATGTCACATTGTATTGATTTTCTAGATATTAATAGGACCATGATCATTAATAACTATCATTTCCCCATATTGATTATTTTTTTGTTAAATTAATAGGATATCAATATTTTTCCACGGTTGATCATTAATTTAGATACAATCATTTTATTTTCAAATGTGAAGACATACCCAATATTGCTTTCTATTTTAGGTAAAGACACTATGTATTTACAGTGACTCTATTTGGTCTTTTAAATTCCCCTTTTTCTTCATTGATTTTATGAATATAATATTTTGAGAATATTTTTATCAATTTATTTTTAAATTTATAGATGATATAATTATATACCCTAAGATAATGTATGATAAAATATACAAAAAGAGTATTTTACTAATCCCTTAGGATGGATAAATTGTATGAGATGGTTACCAAGTGTGTGCTTTCCCAATAGAAATTTTCTTTTTTTGCAATATATAATCTCTTTAGATGGTATATAAGTGGATCCCTCCCTGATAGAACTTATTTGTCATTGGCTCAGATGACCCACATTAACTAAATTTCATAGTTATCTTGGATTGAATGAATATTATCGATGCATATTAAATGATTTTTATTGGATTTCAAATTCAATCAACATGTTAACTACGAAGGGATATATTTTTCACTGTGGCCTATGAATGTGAAGAAACATTAAAGGAACTCATG
Source organism: Viscum album (assembly GCA_963277665.1). Lineage (NCBI taxonomy): Eukaryota > Viridiplantae > Streptophyta > Magnoliopsida > Santalales > Viscaceae > Viscum > Viscum album. The sequence continues at coordinate 841,257,335 of OY728123.1, forward strand.
TGAAGGTTAGACAATGAACCTGTGGCTAAAATACCATTTAGTTGATTAGGGATCATGATTTATAGTTATTCATTAAAAATTTCAATGGGGTGGGTTCTTAAGTAGAATGATATACTGGTATCTTATGCATCAGAATAATTGATGGTTCATGAGATAAATTTCCAAACTCATTATTTGTAATTAGTATTGATAAACATTGAATTAAATTTCAAGAGTCATTATATATATAGATAAAATATTGAAATATATTTTGATTATAAATTTTACATTTATATATTCATAAAAATTGGAATAATATGTTCCAATAATGATACATTGAGATGATAAAAATATATTTACTTACCCATACACTACCACCATATAAATGAAAACAAATTGGATTGTGCATTGAGTAGAAAGGATCATGCTAGATTATCAATGATGTGGACCACAAAAAATACATAATTTTTTCATTTTGAAATGATATACCAATATATATTCAATAAATGAGGAATTAGATTCACTATTAATAAATTTTTCATCTATCAATCCTCGTAAATATTAATGAGGTTCTAAATAATCATACAGAGAAAAAACAAGATGGACATAAATGTTCATTTGTTTAAATATTAATGTAATTGACTTATATGGTCAAAATTTGATTATTTTTCCCCTAAATATTGGATGATAAGAAATAAATAATTTAAAAAATGTCAATGATCATCATTTTTTATTCGTTGTGGAAGTATGATGATGTATAATAACCTAAAAAAGATTTTCTACTTGGAAAAAATATGGGGGATAATTTATATTATGGATCGTTGTGTTTGGTTTATTATAAAAATAATATTAAATGATATATATCTAAGGTGATGTTAGAACCAGTACTCATACCATATTGGAAATGGGAAAACAACTCCATGGATTTTTTTGTCAGACACAACCATGATTGTAAAGTCTATATTGTTATATTTGTGGAAGTCAATATCTTTATAAAGTTAGAACACTTCTTTTTTATCATATAGTATTTATCTGCTAAAATTATTTATAGGACCGACAATAAGATAGTTGTAAAGTTACATACAACAAAACATTATATTTTACGTGATCATGATAAGGAGTTTACCTTGATTTCTCTAGAAGCCTTTAAAATCACCCCATTGACAGTATAATATAAATATATCATATCACCAGTAGATAGATGCTCAATATAATAGGACCATCCAAACCCTATAGGATATTTTTCATTCTAAATCGATACATTTCACCATTATTTGGATCAACACCTTCCTCTAGTAGAGTTTTTATACAATACTGGTTATCACTCGAGCAGTAATATATATTTGTATTATATCTTTGTGGATGTAGTTGTAGAAATATGACATATTTGGGTAATTTTAGATGTGGAAATATATCATACCTAAGAACAGTGTGGCAATGGAATTTACGTTTACATCTACTTAGCAAAATAACAAGGAATCGGAGTGTCAATAGAAGAGTTATGTTTATAATCATCTATGATATATGGAATTATTTAATTGTTATATGGTGTTACTATGAATTTCAACACATAAAATGTTATGATATTAAAAAATATGGTATTTCTGATACATAGGTATATTGGTTCCTTTAAAATTGTTCATCAATACGGGATGGTTGGTTATCACTTAGAACTCTCACAAAACCTCTATCATGATTATTGTGTGATCATTTTAACTCTCAATATTATTTAAATACCTAATAATATAAATATATCATACTAAGATGTTATATAAAAATATAATGGAATTTTATATAATGAAAAATCGGTACAAATCATAAATTTTAGAGATAATGTTCTATAGAACACGATAACTCACATGGTTGATGTTCTTTATAGAAATCAAAAATTTAAATAATCTAGATGGGAACCTAAGCACATGATTTATTAAGTGTATGAAAATTCATTTATACAAAGGTGATGTGTTTTGTATGGTGAAGTGTATTTTTTCAAGGAAAAATTTAACACCCAAGGATATTATATGTAAATAAACACTAGGTATTCTTTTTCTTTGCATACATGTGAGCTCGATTCTAGGTGAACTATAATATGGAAAAATGTTATAACATTGATTTTAAAGTTGTTTGTATGAATATTAATGACCAATTTAGAAAAAATATGTAAAATGGTTTTTTTAAAATAATATTTATCGATTTATCCATAATAAATGATTTTAAAATTTTTTGTAAATTAATTTTACACCTTAAAAATATAGCTTCCACAAAAATTCATTTTATCCAATTTGTTAACTTGATATAATTATTAATTTATAATTTTTTTTTTGAATTTTTAGTTAATAAAATTAATATAATTTATGAAATTATTATATTACTTTTATGTTAATTATGTTATTTTATTTTTCTTTAAATTATTTATTTGTATACAAATAGTAAAAATAACTATTTTTAATAAAAATTATATTTACATTATAATTTAATGTTAAGTTATGATTATAATTTATTCATAATTTATCCATAGTAATTTTAATTGTAAATTATTCTAATTAATTTAATATATTTCATTTTTATAAATATTTTGATAATTTTTTTCCTTTAAAATTACAATTTTCAACAATAATTATTTTTATGCGTGAAGTGTGTGTTTTCTATAATAAATTAATTTTTTATATATTAATTAATTTTTTAATTGGAATTTATAGATTATGTATTCAATATTATTTTTTATCATGCATTTTATGGGTTTTCAATTCAAGGAAATAATGTAAATTATGTGTAATAATTTAAAGAATTTGTGAATATGTGTTTTCCTTTCAATTTGTATCGTTAATTAAAATTAAATTCACCAACAAATATTACATTAACATAGTAAAATGGATTTAATATTTATAATTATCATAATTATTATAATTAAATAGTTTCAAAATTTATTTTTTCTCATAATGAAGAGTCACAAAATGAAATTTGGTTACTAATGTGATGGTCAAAATAGGTTTACTGATGGCGGTTAAACAATGATATAAGGGAAGAATTTCAAGCCAAAAAATCATATTTTTAGATTTTAAAATATTTCATCATTATTATTTATATATTTAAAATTTCATTCCATTTAAAACAACAGTAAAAATGTCTTTTACATAATATAATTGAAACTATTTCATAAATTCCATGTGTTTCCCTCCATTCACTTACAAAACTAAATGTCTCATTCATTATACACACAATTTTATCCTTCTATCAATTAAGAACCCTAATGAAAACTCTTCTAATGATACTTATCCTCATATAATATATTTTAATTTTTTTAACACAAATCCTTTATGTATTAAGTTATATTCCAAACGAGGACTCTAATATAAAATGTATAAATTAGAACCAAGTTCCGTCATTTTTATTTCAACATCAATTATCTCCAAACATGTTATATCCATAAAAAATTATTTATTTCTAATCATAAATAAATTTAATTTAAATTATTTTAATATATCCTTTTTACACCTATTCACAATTCGTGTAGGAGGAAAGTGTCGCTCATGCTTACTTTTGGACTATTTCCTCCTTGTAGAGATAGGACACATTTTCCACCATCATCATTCATGGATGGATCTAATGATTCATTTAGTGTTTATATATAATATTTATGAAACATGGTTTTTTATGATAAGAATATCTTATATACTTTCTTTCATTATGATGTATTGGTAAACAATTATGCATCTCAGTTATATAAGTATACTACCACCTCCATGAATCTATGTGATTCAATTATCATTACCAATCTATCATACCAGAAAATAGAAAATTTATTGAAAATATATGATATTTATGTGACAATTATTATTTTTAATTGATGGATTAATATTTAGCTTTCCTTTGTTTAATCCATATTATTATGGAAATGTCACTCGTTCGTACGTATGGACTATTATCTCTACCTAGTGATGTAATTTTTTTCATCACTCAATATTGTGAATGTTTATAAATTATAATATAATGAACATATATTATATTCATTTCATTATAAATATTATGTAGATTAAGTAACTATGATCAATATATAAGGACCATAGCTTCTAAACCTAATAATAACATTTAAAACAAAGCAGTTAAACACCAAAAATGATAATTATAATGAAAAGTTGTTAATGATGTATTTGTAAGATATTATAAGTAATCCATGTAATGACCTGAAAATTCAAGGACACCGTTGAACTTGAAACATTGATATTCACTTAAGAAGACCTTCACCTAGAATGTAGTAGGTCAAGGGTGGATGTTAGTTTTTCAGTTTTTCATGGAAGAAGAATAATAAAATAAAAAAAAATTTGTTTTTATTTTTGAAACCTTTATTTTTGAGTAATGGAGGTGGGGACAACTAGAGATGGAAAACCTCCCATTTTGAATTCATGGTGGTGTGGACCACACAGACTCTTCTACTTTATTTTGTATTAACCCTTGGGATTCCTCCAAATTTGATGTGTTTTATTAATTGAATTAATTAACATAATTTAATTAATATTGGTTATAATCTTTCTTTTTGGGGGATTCGTTGTAAAAAGGATGACTTGTGAGAGTCCATTGAAATGTCATCCTCCCATGAAGAACTAGGAATTGATTCCAATGTATGGATCAAGAGCGAGTTGCGGGAACAATGAACCCGGTCACCCCCTTAATTAACATTATCTTCTACCTCTAAACACCTCTAAAAAACTTCAATGTAGGGATTTTTGTTTTGAATATCCCTTACCCTGTTCTTGTCATTCTTCTTAAACCAATAACAACTATTCCACTTACTACCATTCTTACACTGAGGGTGAGGTCCAAACAAACACGTCCTGACCACTTTGCAGCATTTCTGCATTGTGGTTGTTTTGAATCAATGTTGGCATCGTGAGGAAAGTGTGGGAAACATCAGAATAATGATCAGGCCACCAGGGCACACCAAGTGACCCCAGGAACGTCCTCAGCAACTGTGTCAGTGATTGGCACCGGTGGGACTCGGGACCGGTGGTCGGCACTCCGACCAGTAGCGAAGATGGCGACGGTGCGAATGTGCCACCGTAGAAGGGCCGCAACAGAGGAAGGGTGGTGGCTGGTGCATGACTGGCTGCATGAAGGGGTGGTGGTGCACGTCTGCACTGCTGGTCATGCATGGGATACAACAAGAGGTCTCAACGGTGAAGGAGGGGTGGTCGGATCGCTGCTGGTCACAGGAGGTTGTACGAAACGCGGTAGTTCAATGCAGTTGGGTTGGTTGTCTCGCTAGCCGGGGAGCCAATTGGGACCACAGACACCGCGTGTCAGTAGTCAGGGCCACATGGCACTAGCCAGTCGGCCACCCAAACCTAATGGTTAGGCCATTCGGGGTACCTTGTGGTCGGCTCCCCTTGATAAGCTACTTGGGCATACCCCAGCGCGGGGCCACAAAGCTGCGGGCTAGCGCGGGCCGGCGGGCCGCCCAGCTTTGGCCACCCAGCGGGTCAGGTCGATCTGATCGGGTCAGACCAGACTCAGACTAGCTTCGACCCCTTTTTTGCTCATTTGGATATAACATGAACTACATGTGTCCATTTGAATAACTTTCTATGGATCCTAAAACCTTGGATCGATACGTTCCTTTTGGTATAACCCACATGAGTTTTGGATAATGTTGGGGTATGGATGGGTTGGATCGAACACTAATCCAACCCTACCCCTGGAAAAAAACACCAATAACATACATACCAGGTGTTTGATTGACACACCATATATTGTAGTGAGACCCCTTTAGCGTGGCGGTCCTTTGGGATACTTCTTCATGGGACTTCTAAGAATTTGGAGTATTGACTTGTGGCATGGGGTGTAGACCATCCCAGAATCATGCAAGCTTATTAAAGGAACCCTATAGTTGGCTGTAACATGAGAAAGGTATCTTTTGTGGGTCTACTCCATGGGATCCTATGTCTGTATGTGATCAAGGATCCCACATGGATCCACTAAAGTAATCCACATGGGACTAAACTAGGATCCGATGTTGGTCTTCTGTACTAGAATCTTACGTGGGTCTAATTATTTAGTATCCTACAAGGGTTTGCCTCTCAAAAGATTAATATGATTTAGTATTTTCATCTAATCATCTTTACTACCGTACCTAAGTTATACCTTGTGTGACCTAAGTCTTTACCTTTGTGGTAATCTTCTGTGTGGCGTAACTATGTGGTACATACCTTCGTAGTGATAACTTTGTGGTATTATACTATGTGGATTTACCTTTGTGGTATATACCTCAGTGGTGATACCTTCATGGTATTCCTTCTTTGGGGAATAGTTGATCTTTGAGCCAATGATTTGGGCCTTCTGTTTCCGCATGAATGAGACGTGTAAACTTGAAAAGTTATGTATGTGTATGGGCATATATCTACATAGGATTTTCAGTTGTTTATATACTTTTTTATTTATCTTTAGGGGATTTTGTGAGACCTTCTAGGGTTATGGGGTCCCTACTGAGTATTGTTATACTCAGCCTTACACAGGCTATGCCCACACCTTGTTGTGTCTTGTGTAGATGACGGACAACATTGATAGAGGAAGAGGGTACCAGGACTAGAGGTAGCTCAGAGGTGGACATTAGATGATGTTTCCGGTAGGGATGAACGTTCTGTAGATATACCTACACATCAGGTTGGATCCTTGGCAAGTGTCCACTGGAACTGTTTCAGTTTTACCTATAATTTTCAGTTTACTTATACTTTTCAGTTGAGATTGTATTTGGGCCCATATTTTTTCTTTCTGTACACACCATGTTTACTATATAGTTTCACATGGATCTTGTATCCTTCATTGTTCTTAGTTGTGTAAGTTTACATGTTAAAAAGGAAATTACATCCCGATTCTAGGGAATACACCATTCGGTGCTAGTCTCCAGCCCTTGGCCTATGGAAGGCGGTCTAGGGGTATTCACAGAATGGGCCCCAAGGGACGGGTCATGACAAATTAAGTTCAGAGTAGTCGATTCAGCCATACAACATTAGAATATAATAATTTAATGGCAACAGTGTTAGGTGTTATGAGTGTGGGAATTAGTTTTGGTAATCGAGTGTTGGTGCGGAAACCAACCAATCCATACACCAGGACCTTGACTTTTGATTTCAAACTATGTGCACAAAAACACAAGTTGTGTGTGTGTTTTGGATTTTTTTTTCATAGTGATCTCTTTGATTTAGCGCACCAATAATATCTTATTGACTGTGGCGCACCTATTTCTTTTCAGGATTTTTCCATGTAGAAAATCAGCCCAGGTTCCGGGTAGAGTATCTGATGATATCCCACTAAGTGACGAGGCCTTGGCGTAGGGCCCTTTCACAGTAGAGGTACTAGTAGAGGCACCATCGGTACCATTACCCATTGGGAAACCGATGCCACTAGCTCCAGCAGCGGAGAGTGAAAGCCACATGAGGACTTTGCATGAGTTCTACAACCCGATGCCACCAAGGATAAAGGTTAAGATGGACCCACATGTAGTTGAGGATTGGCTCGAGGCCATGGTGAGAGTCTTCTGACTAGTAGGGACACCAGATTATCTCATGGTGATCCATGCCGCCAGTCTTCTACAGGAAGGAGAAGGAAGATGGTGGAGCTTGATTCTCCTAGTTCATGATGATGTGACACTTCTATTGGCAAACATTTAGAGCCTCTTTCAAGGAGTTTTCTTACTGAGTGATCCTTCACATAGTGCACATATAGGAGATCCACCTTCTGCATCAGGGAATCATGACTATGTCTCAATACTCAGTGAGGTTAAACGGCCTCTCGCACTACTCCACTGATATGGTGTGAGACCCATTCTTCAGGGCCCGAAACTTCGAGAAGGGACTCAGGAAGGAGATCAGGGCTTTGATGATTTATCATGTCATCCTGATGTTGACAACAGTCTTAGTGTGAGACCTATTAGTGGAGTGTTGTTTTTCGAGTTGTTACCAGAAGTGAGATCCAGCATTGGGGGTCATGTATCAGAGTCTTCAACAGCTGGCAGCAGAAAGATGTCACATAGGTCCCAGAGGACCAGACCGATAGGGGGACAACCGCAGGATTGAGGGTCGGTTGTGCGGTCCACCCATGACAGAGCCAGTCATGTGAGGAGCTAGAAGTGTTACACATGTGGCGGGCAGGTTCACATGGCTCGTGAATACCCGACCCATCATACGTATGATCATAAGATGGTCCAAGGACTGCCCATGCCGAGATAGAGGTTCAACCGATGATTTCTTCATAGAGCAGGTAGACATGGTAGAGGAGCTGGCAATGCATCGAGTTGTGTGTGACGATTAGAGTTGTTACCACCACCAACACTAGATGGTACACCCCAACCATAGGGAGTGGGTGGACAGGGGAGATCTGAACTCCAGGAAGTTGTGGCCTATGACCACGGTGGTTCGGAGATGATATGGGGTACGATCTGTGTCTACTAAACCTTAGCTGCACTACTAGTAGACTCAGGTTCTAGTCATCCTATTATTTCCATTTCCCTCCTTCAGAGATCGGAGATTCTGGTCGAGTCATTGGCATGATACTTACGGTTAGAGACTCTTATGGGAGAGGATTTGATTATTATACAATGTTGACGGAAGTGTGAGATTACTCTAGGAGGAGAGAGCTTCTGCTGGGATCTTTTAGGAGTGGCATCGAGGCCTTATGACATCATCTTGTATATGGAATGGTTATCTACATTCAATGCTTTGATTGAGGGTATTAGGTGAAAATATTGGTGTGACTACATAAATAGGACTATTTTTACCAACACCAGAGATATGGGAGCCATTTCCGCATAGGATGGACTTACCCGGAGGAGAGTGCAGTCGATCACTCATCAGTTGGTAGCCTTACCCTTGGAGCGGTTGATGTGGAGAGGCTGTGATATCCTGTAGTGGTGGACCAATACGCGGATGTCTTCGCTAACGATGTTCCAGGTCTACCTCATAACAGAGAGGTGGACTTTAACATTTACATGAACCCTGAGACGGCGCCAATATGACCACCAGTGTATCAGATGGCTCCCGCAAAGCTTCATGAGCTATGGGTACAACTGGAGGACTTACATAGGAAAGGGGTTCATCCGGCCCAGTGTTTCTCCTTGGGAAGCCTCGATCTTGATCGCCAAGAACGTGGATGGGAGCTTGATGCATTGTGTTGACTATCAGCACCTAGACCAGGTGACGATGAAGAAAAATTACCCACTCCCGAGGATAGACAACCTCTTTAATCTGCTGAAGGGTGAACAGTGGTTCCCGAAGATAGATCTCAGAATAGGCTACCACCAGTTCAGAGTATGAGACAGGGATGTGCAGAAGAAGACTTTCAGATGTAGGTATAACCAATATGTGTTTTTGATCATGTTTTTCAGCATGACAAATGATCCATCCATGTTCATGGGACTCATGAAAATTATCTTTCAACCATACATTGATCTCTTTCTAGTATTCTTCATAAAAAAAATTCTGATCTACCCGGCTACCGAGGAAGATAATCCCAATCATTTGTAGGTAGTTCTGGACACACTCTGAGAGCACCATTTTTATGGTAAGCTCTCAATGTGACATTTTTAGATCTGATTGGTTCACTTTCTTGGACATTTCATGACATAGGCTTGAGATGCAGTGGATCCAGCGATGATTGATGTTGTACATTCATTGGAGCCACACAGGAGTGTGAAAAATGTACGGAGTTTCCTATGTTTGGTTGGAATCTACTAGAGGTTCGTGACAACTTTTTCTATAGTGACAACACTTTTATCAGCGTTGATGAAGAAGGGTAAACACTTCATGTGGTAGGAGAGGTTCTAGAAGAGTTTTCAGGAGCTGAGGTCTAGGATGACTAGTGCCCCCATCTTGATGCTTCTGAAGGACGGTGTTGGGTATGTAGTTTACTGCAACACATCAGGGATCATGCTTGGATGTGTTCTGATGCAATAGTGAGCAGTTATCGTGTATGGTTCTCAACATATCAGAAATCATGAGTATAAATATTCCACCCATGATCTTGAGTTAGTAGTAGTGGTGTTCACATTGAAGATGTGGCGACAATATCTGATCGGCGAGCGATTTACGGTCTACTCCGATCACCCGAGTCTCAGAAATATCATATCCATGAAAGACCTGAACCTGATACAGTGATGTTGGATTGAGTTAATATATTAATATAAATTTGATATAGTCTATACTCATACGAAGGGGATTGTTGTAGTAGATGCACTCAACATGAGATCTGGTATATAGCTGCTAGGTGTGGCGACGAAGCAGCTGGCCGCTTTACAGATATCCTTTATGGATAGAGATGGAGTAGCGTTTCTTTTGTCTCTTACTGTTACTCCCACACTTCTTCAACGAGCAAGGGAGGCGTGTCTTGGGGTCACTAACTGTGAGGTTCAACATGGTCAGATATCCTCAGGGTAGGCACCTGATTAATTTTATGAAGGTGTGGAGCACGTCATCCTTTTTTGAGGATATACCATGGTACCAATAACACTTCAGGAGGAAGTGTTGAGGAGTTCCACAAATCCCCTATAGTGGAACATCCATGAGTGGCTATGATGTACCAGGACCTACGATGATAGCATTGGTGGCTGGGAATGAAGAAAATAGTAGCAGAGTTTGCCTCTCGGTGCCTCACTTGTCAGCAAGTGAAGGTGTAACATCATGTACCAGTAGGCTTATTTCATCATATGAAGGACCTATAGTGGAAGTCAGATGAAATATCCATGGACATCATCACAGGACTTCCACATACATCCAGGGGTCATGATTCTATCTAGTTGATCGTCGACCAACTCAACATGTCATCTCACTCCCTACCTATCAAAGATAATGGTTCATTAGGGATCATTTGATGCCTCTATGTGAATGCGATTGTGCGGCTACATGGATTACCCTTGACAATTTATCTCTGATCATGATGCACGTTTCACTTCTTGGCTATAGATGTTGTTGTAGGAGGCCTTCGGGATACAACTTCATTGGAGAACCGCCTTCCATCCTCATATGGATGGAAAGACTAAGCATACCATTCAGACCCTGGAGGAAATGATGTGTGCTTATATCCTCGACTTCAGTCGATGTAGGGAGGATAACTTTCCCTTCATGGAGTTATTATACAGCAAAATCTATCACTCCACAATTATGATGGAAGCATTCGATGCTCTGTATGTCCGATCTTGTTGATTGCCTTTATGCTAGACTGATCGAGTGGAGTAAGCACTCATGGGACAAGAGATGGTACCGATTTCCATAGAGAAGGTGCAAATTATCCATGAGAAGATGAAGACATCACAAATTAGGCATAAGTATTATTTTGAAAATATACGTAGACCTCTAGAATTTTTGGATGGAGACCATGTTTTTATACAGGTCTCACATCGATGAGGATTACCGAGATTTGGTCGAGGCGGCATGTTATCTCCGAGGTTCATCGGACCCTTTCATGTCCTCAACGGAGCTGGCGAGGTGGATTAACACTTAGATCTTCCACCTCAACTACACCTTGTGCCCAAATTCTTCCATGTATCCTAGAAGATGAGATACGTGCACTACCCTTCACACATTATGGATAGGGGAGAGATGGACATCGACTATGGGGAGACATTTACAAAGGTTCTAGTGAAGATAGAGGATCGACATGCGAGATTTATTCATGGGGGATCTATACCATTGGTTCATGTACGTTGGCACCATGAGAACCTCTAGTAGAGCATATGTGAGGGGGAGGATCAGGTTTGTGCTCAGTACCCCCACTTGTTTTCGTAGTTTTTGTGAAGTGGCTTTTGGGGATGCAAAGCCCTGAGGTGGGAAGAATTCAATGACCTAGAAATTGCATGTAATGATTTTTAAAATTATATGGAAATATTCGAGTCCACATTTTTTGACAGCGCTTGATACCTAGGTCTGACGTGTGTAGAATGAATTTATGAATTTTTTTAGTACGTTCAGTAAACGCGTGAGCGGTGTTTATTAACTTTTGAACCGGTGCTTGGAATTGAAATATGAGGACACCATTGAACATGCAGAGCCAATATTCTCTTAAGGAGACCTTTACCTCGACTATAGTAGGTTGAGGGTGGATGTTATTTTTTCAATTTTTTGTGGAAGAAGTAAAATAACATAATTAACAATTTTTTTTGAAACCTCTATTTTTGAGTTATGGTGGTGGGGACCACCGAGGTGTAAAACCACTCATTTTGAATTCATAGTGGTGGGGACCACCCGAACACCTATTCTTTAATCTATATTAACCCTGGGGATTCACCCAAATTTATGTGATTCATTAATAGAATTAATTAACTTAATTTAATTAGTATTGTATCCTCACTTCATTATTGGGGGAATATTTGGAAAAGGAAGGTCTTGGGGGGAGTGCCATTGAAAGATCCTCCTCCCATGAAGCACCAGGAACTGACGCCCGAGTCCGGATCGGATGTGTGTTACATGAGAGAAGAACATCAGCACCACATTCATCGACTTCATCTTCTACCCATTGGCACCTCCAACGAATGTCAAGGTAGGTATTGTTGTTTTGAATACCCCTTACCCCATTATTGTTGTTCTTCTTGAATCAATAACAAATATTCCTCTTGCTACCATTCTCTCGCCGATGGAGCGGTCCAAAGAAACACAGCCTGACCCCTCTACAACCATTGTGGATTTTGGTGGTCTTGAATCGGTGGCGACATCTCAAGGTGACTGTGTGGATCTTCGGAACGACGATTGGGCCACAAGGTCACACCCGGTGAACCAAAGAACGTCACCGGCGACCATGCCTATGACCGACACTAGTGGGACTTGGGAGGAGCCGCCAAAACACAGACGGGACATTATGACGGTGGCGGTGAGACCGCACTACCGGAGAAGTGTCGTGGGTCGTCAGCTGTGGTGGAGCAAGGGTAGGGGCTGGCGTATGGCTGGCTGTGTGAAGGGGGTGGTGGCTCACGTCCACACAGCCGGGTGTTGAGGGGCCACGACATGAGGTCGTGGCGGTAATGGATGGGCGGTTGTCTCACTACCGGCTGCTGGTGGGGCATGGCGCATGACCTCAACACATAGATGGGCTCATCGTCTGGCCAGCGAGGTAGCCGAGCGGGACCCCGGGTCTCGTGTGCCAGCTACCGACGCCCCGTGGTATCGGTCGGTAAGCCACACAACTGAATCAGCTAGGCCGTTCAGGGTACCAAGGGGGTGCCTCTCCCTAGGGAGGCATCTAGGGTGGACCCCACCATAAAGCAACCCAGCCACGGGCCAGCGCGGGTCGGTGGGCCACCCAGCGTGGGTCACCCAGTTCCGGCCACCCAGCGGGCTGGGCCTGACCCAGCAGGCCGGGTTGGACCTAGTGGGCTAGGTTGGGCTTGGTGGGTCCGACTAGGTCAGACCAGACATGGACTTGCTTTGACACCTTTTCACTCATTCGGCTATAAATTGATCTATGGGCTCCCGTTTGATTAACCGTCTACAGTGAAAAAAACCATTGATCGAGGCGGTCCTTTTGGTATACCCCACTTGTGTTTAGGATAATTTTGGGGTATTAATGTGTTGGATCGAACACGAATCCAACCAGGACCTCATGACTAAAAGGCTATTAATTTATAAACCGGTCGTCCGATTGAAGCACCTTCCATTGCTTTAAGAACCCTTTTACGTGGTGGACCTTCGAGATAATTCTTTTTGAAACTTCGTGGGAGTTACATTATTGACATGTGGATTGAGGAGAAAATGCTCTATAAATCAAGCGAGCTTAGTAAGGGAACCATTTAGCTGGATGTAACATGAGAAAGGGATCCTATGTGCATAAGTGCCTTGGCATCCTATGCAGGTCTGTGTTCAAGGATTCCACATGGATCCGCTCAAGGAATCCACATGGGACTACTCTAGGATCCTACGTGGGACTTCTATACTAGGATCCTATGTGGTTATGATGATTTTGGGATCCCACGTGGGTCTTCCACTCAACAGATTAAGATGATTCAGTAGTTACATCAAATCATCTTTACTATCGTACCTAAGTTATATCTTGTGTGAGCTTTGTCATTACGTTTGTGGTAATTTTTTGTGCGGCGTACATGTTTGGTACCAACCTTCCTAGTGATACATTTGTGGTATTATTCTGTGCAGCTTTACCTTGGTGGTACTTACCGTAGTGGTGATACCTTTTTGTTATTTCATCCTTCGTGGAACAGTTCATCTTTGAGCCAATAAGTTGGGTGTGAATACCCATAAATTTCAAGGAAATGTTTTTTTTCAATAACATGGAATTTTATAAACCTGTAGTTTTTGACAACACCTAATTTAGTGGCTTGGTGTTCCTGAAATCAAATTTTGATGTTTTGTTTGAGTACGTTCAATGAACGAACGAGCCGGTTTTTCTATCTTTTAAACCAGTTCTCAGAATTGAAATCTGAGGGCACTGATAAACTCGCAACGCCAGTATTCGCTTAAAACACAATTATAGTTCGATTCTGAGGGCACCGATGAGCTCGCTGAAAGTTCGTCATCCAACTCAAGCGAGTTGCTCGGTGGTTGAACTGCCGGGCTAGGAAGAACCTACAGCGCCAGGAGGGCACCGTGCTTGAAGAACTGCGGCCCGCCAGTCTGCCTGCCGGCCAGTATTTGCTCAAGTGGGTCACTTGCACCATGAAGGCCGACCGGTTAGAGATGGTGGCATAGCATGGCGCTGCCTGTTTAGGAATCAGGGGGGTCGCGTCCCCACCATGGACATCTTGGACCTCTTCAGGTCGAGCCGTGGTCGGCCGGGCCATGCCACGTTGGGACCCGTCATGCCGCGCCGCTCTGGGACGTGCCAGGCCAGGCCGCACTTGCTCGGGACGGGACTCACCCTCTCGGGCAAGGTTGTGCCCCTTCAGGCCGGGCCGCGCCTGCCACCTGCCGGGTCGTATTTCTTTTGAAAAATTTGATACCCCATGCTAGGTTGGACCCATCGTACTAGGTCGGACCGACACGCCATCCCACTGGGTCTGACGGACTGTCTCATTTCACTTAAACGTGAATAACATGAAGACCTCACATCTAATCAATGCGCTATCTACGGAACTAGGAACCTCACAACGAGGTGGTCCTTTTGCGATACTCTAAGAGAGTTTTGGATGAATTTGGAAAACGGCCTGGTTTGGAACTAACGTAATTCCAACTGGTCCCTCGGAGCAGAAACACTTATAACATAAGGACCAGATGTCTGATTGACGTGTCGTCGACTATGTTGGATTTTTCTTGGTGAGACGGTTCTTTTGGAATAATCTACACAGGATTCAGATGTGTTTTGAGCATGGTTGGGTTGGATTGTACCTGAAATCCAACTGGGCCCGTGGAAGAGAAATGCTAATAACTCACAGACCAGGCGTCTGATTGACGTGTCGTCTGTTGTGTTGAGACCCCTATGATGAGGCGGTCCTTTTTGATACTTCTACATGAGACATAGTGACCCTTAGAATTATTTAACTGTAGCTTGTGGAGTGGATCCTCCTAGAGACAAGCATACGGAGTTCGGTGACCTTGTAGTTGGATGAGACCTGATGAATACTTGTCCAATTCGTTCGGAGTGACTTGACTAGCCCACTGGGGAGCACTACTGTGTTGGGGTGGCAGACCCGTGGTACTCAAGAGGAGGAGTACCTCTATAGGCTAGTTGGCGGAGCACTACTGTGTTGGGGAGGAAGACCCATGGCGTGGAGCACTACATTATTGGGGTGGCAGCACAGCGGTTCTTGACAGTAGAGGAGTACCTCAATAGTCTAAGGTTAGTGAGTAGCACTTCGGAGTCGAGACAATACAACTGCAGTCGATAGAGGAAGAGTTCACCAGCAGCCGTGTTTTAATCATTGTGTATAAAAATCCTGGTTTGAGCAGAGTCAATGAACTTTGTGTTTTCCACATGATTGGGATGGGTTACATGATAATATAGGAATATGTATGGGCATATACCTACGGAAAGGTTATCTGTTGATATCGTTATTTGTGGTTTATCCTTGTTGTATTTTGTGAGACCCTACGGTTCTCAGGGTCCTTACTAAGTATCGTTATACTCACCCCTACACGGGTTATGCTCGCACCTCATTGTGTTGGATTCAGACAACAGACAGCGCTGCCCGAGGAAGAGTGTACGAGGAGTGGATGGTACCCGGAGGTGGACACTCGGTGTGACAATACACGGAGCAAACCGATAGGCATGGAGTGTTGAGGAGGAAATTTTTACCTTTTCTTCAAGTAAGAACCCATAGGACGATCATTGAGCTACTTCACCATTCAGTTGTTTTTCTATGTAGTTGTACTTTCTTTCAGTTGTAGTTGTACCTTTCTGTTGGGCATGTATTTTCCGGCCCCTTTATACTTTCAGTACATTTGTTTTTCTACTATAATTTGTGTTTTCGTCCACTTGTTTACTGGTTGTGTGTGTGTGTTTACTTTTTATAATGGCAATTCCTTCCCAGTTCTAGGGAATTATGCCTTTGGTGCTAGTCGACAGCCCCTAGCCTATGGAAGGCTATCTTGGGGTAGTCACGATGCGTGTCTTGGGGGACCGGTCATGACAAATTGGTATTAGAGGGAGGTCAGTTCTACCACAGACCTTAGGACTCTAATATTATCTTTTCTGTGAAGAAATAGTGTAAAGTGTACCAAGTGTGGTTTTTAGTTTTGGGAGTCCAATGTTGGTGCGGCAGTCGACATATCCATACACTAGGACCCTAAATTCTGATATCTGACTCAGTACACGAAAACACTGATTGAATGTGTGTTTTCAAAAGTTTCATTAAGTCAGCTCAACCAGGTCAGCTCACCAGGTTTAAATCATTTAACTGTTTTGCATCTGTTCAGGATGACTCCACACAGACAGTCAGTTGGAGTTCCAATAGAGTACACGATGACGGCCCACCGAGCGACGGGCCTCCGGTGTAGGGCCCTCATGCTATGTTGGCACCTTTGGGTGGTGTACCAGCACCACCACCACTCGTTATGCAGGAGATGCCACCGTCCGTACTAGAGGACGGTGCACGATGACATAACATGTTGTACGAGTTGCAGCAGCAGAGGCCTCCGAGGATACGAGGAGAGATAGATTCCCAGGCAACAATCGACTGGATGGAGGAAATTACTAGAGTTTTACCCCTAGTATAGAAATGAGTAGAGAAGATGGAGATATTAGCTACTGCTGTTTCCCCGTGAGTGACCATGAGGCTGTTCCTCATAGTGATGAGGCTTCGGTACGTGGACCGATGCTTGAGATAGTACCTTCGGGCAGTGTGCTAGCTATATCACTACCTGTTGGTCAGTAGTCTCAAACAGAGATACCAATAGATGGCACATGTATGATTAATGCCTTAAACGAGTTTCAACATCAGATACCCTTAAGGTTTCGAGGCGATCCCTACTTGCAGGAAGTTGAGGACTAGCTTGAGGATGTGGTTGAGTGTTTTCTAGAGCTTATACAACTTCGGCAGGACGATGTGTCGGTAGCTGAGTATTCATCAAGGCATACCCATCTTTCCTGGTACTCGATGAATATTATAATATCAGTGATTTAGAGCTCGGACCTCTGAGCAAGGAGTGTTTAAGGATATCTGAGCTATCACTTTTTCTTCTTTGCATTCCTAATTATCCTAGGGTGCTAGAGAGAACCATTGTGGTTGAATGTTCTCTGGAAGAATGGTTATAGTAGTGGAAAAGCAGGGAACTGATGGCAGTCTCAGAGTCTTTGGTGTGTAAAATGTTTCATGAAGTGGAAGTGTTAAGGACAGATGAATCTGGAAAGAAGCAGACATTGAAGCAGAGCTAGGAGAGTAGCATGTGGTGGTGTAGTTTTTGACATGTTACAACCACCCATCTTTGTAGTCCCTGCCGGGCTCAGGGAGTAGGAGGGAAGGGGATGAGAGTAGCTACATGTGGTCAAGTAGTGTGACACAAGGGCTCTAGGAATGATTCGAGGTACGGTCTGTCTCTACTTCCAGGTGCCTTAGAAATTGATATTGATACAAATAATTCTTTCCTTCCACTAATCTTGTCCCAGACCCAAAGTTTCAGGTTATGCCATTGACTGAAACCTCACGTTTGGAGATACCTTTGGGAGGAGACTCAATAATAATTCTTACCTCGATGGTGTGATCTAACCCGTAAGGTGATAGTTTCACTTGGAACCTCTTGGTTGCAGCGTCGAGGCCTTACGACGTTAGTTTGGGTATGGACTGGGAAACTACAGTTTATACTTAGATTGACTATATTAAGCAAAAGGTTGTGGATTACAAACAACATTGGGATGGGTTTTCCTTGGCCTAAAAAAAGGAAACCCCAGACAGCCCAGGATGGAATCATGTATAAGTGCGTGCAGTCGATCAATCATGGGTTGGCCAAAAATAGAATTGTGCCAGACATCACCAGAGTTGCTATGACTCTTTTAGCTTCGACGAAGAAGGGGAAACCATTCGTGTGGTCATAGATATGCTAGCTGAGATTTTCAAGATCAAAGGAATAAGTTGACCAGTGCACCCATTTTGAGGCTACCAGAGAAGGTGAAGATCATCCAGGAGCAGATGAGGACAACACAGAGTAGACAGAAGACATATTCTTATAAGATACTGAGACCACTGGAGTTCAAGGATGGAGATCACGTTTTATTACGGGTCTCACCTCGATGAGGTATATGGAGATTTCTCCATGGAAGTAAGTTATCTCCAAAATTTTCAGACCTTATCAAGTCCTCAGTATAGTAGGTGAGGTGGATTACCGCCAGGCCCTTCCACTTCAATTGCACTGGGTGCACGATTCCATCCACGTATCTCATCGAAGATATTCGTTCACGTCCTATCCATCATCATCGACCACATGACGACCTTCACGGAGGTCCTGGTGGAGATTGATGATCGATAAGAGCAGGTCCTATGAGGACGGATCATTCCTTTGATGCAAATTCTTTGGAAGCATGGTAACCATCCATGGAGCACAAGGGAGCAGGAGGATCAGACGCGTGCTCAGTACCCCTTTTGTTTCCCTAGTGTGTGTTGATGCTTTACGGGGACGTAAACCCCTGAGGTGGGAGTAATGTAAAGACTAGGAAATTTCAAGGAATTTTTTATTTCATAAATACCCTGGAATTTTACGAGTCTGTGGTTTCTGATGGCACATGATTCTGAGGCATGGTGTGCCTGGAATCAATTTCCAATGTTTTTTTTGGGTACGTTTAGTGAACGAATGATTGGGTTTTTCTATATTTTGAACTGGTGATTGGAATCGAAATCTGAGGGCACCAATTAACTCGTAGCGCCAGTATTCGCTTAAGGGGACCTTTACTGCAGTTGCGTTTTATGCGTGTTGAGAGATAATTTTTGGGGAAATCGGAAAAAGGTTAAATAAAATTGATAGAACAATTTTAGATATCTATGGAAGTTATTTCCTCCATTGGGATGTTGTTGGTGGGGCCCAAATCCACCCAACTTCCCATGTGTGGATATATGACAGCCGGGGCCCACACGAGCCCCATCCTTTCATCTCTCATAACTCTCTTCAAACCCCCTTTAACCCTGTGAATCTTTGAGCTTCCATTTAATGTTCCAACTCCCCATTTATCTCCTCTTTCATTATGATTGTTAACTCCCCCTCCATAAATGAGACGTATCACCTCTCTCTCTCCATATTAAATTATGCCAACACATTTCAATCAATTAAATTTTAGAGTTTGAATTAATTTGATTTGCAAGGAACTTCATAAAAATGGGAGATCCATTTTATTATTTTGGTAGGAAATATTGGTGGGAGAGCTCTTGAGAGGATTTATAAGGAAGTGTTCTTCTCCGATGAATAAAACCAACCATCAATGAAGAACGACTCCGATGAAGAACACGAAGTCACAGATGATGTGCCTTCTCTTCATCTTCCTCCATTTCATGGGTGGAGACACAGTTGCGGGGAACGTTTCCATCGACGACGACTCTTCCTCCGATGTTCATGGAGCGACACCGTTCTACCGCGACACTTGCCTCTTTACATTCCTCAATTAAGTGTAACATCATAATAAAGGCGTTGATGGAAGAAGCAGAAGTAATGCGTCGGCTGCATGCGGATGAATCGCGGCCCACAACTGCGGGCTGCTTGACCCGGAAATAACAGGCCGGCCAAAGCCAGCCGGTAAAAAGGTTCCTGCAACACCCTCTTTGGTGTCGCACTGCGGAGAACAGTGGACCACACTCTGTGGGCCACTTCGGCGGGCGAACAGGCCGGCAGGCGGCCGACCAGGTTAATGAAGCTACAGTGTCTTCATTGGGCCACACTAAGGAATAAACACGGCCCGCTAAAGCGGGTCGCTAGGTGGTCGAACTAGCCGGCAGGAGGCCAGCTGGGCTTGGAAGAACCAGCGGTGCGAGGAGGGCGGCGCACATGAAGAACCGCAGCCATCTCAATGGGGCCGCTTGTGCTGTGAAGGCTGGCGAGCTTCGGCCGGCCGGTTAGGTAGGGCGGGGCTGCTTGGTGCTTCCTGTTCGGGCAGCCATGGGGTCATGTCCCCACCACGGACCACTTGGCCATTTTCGGGCTGAGCAGCGACCGGGTTGGGCCATGCTGTGCCGCGCCGGATCGGGCCGCGCCGCTCCGGGCTCCGCAGCGCCGCGCCCGCTCGGGTCGGGCCTCGCCCTGTCAGGTCGGTCAACACACGATCAGGTCGGGTCGCGCCTTCCATCAGGTCGGGTCATGTTTTTTATGCCTGAACGACACCCCATGCTGTGTTGGACCCGCCGTACTAGGTCAGACCGACGCGCCAGCCCATAGGTTCTTACTGACCGAACCTGTTTTCACTTAAACACGAATAACGTGAAGACCGAGCATCTGATCGACACACTATATATGGAATTGGGACCCTCGCAATGAGGCCGTCCTTTTGAAATACTCTAAGTGAGTTTTGGACGACTTTGGAAAATGTCCTGGTTTGGAACGAACGTAATTCCAACCAGGCGCTCGGAGAAGAAACACTTATAACAGAAGTACCGGATGTCCGATTGACGTGTTGTCACCTATGTTAGATTCCTCATGATGAAAAAGTTCTTTTGGAATACTATACAAATGATTCAGATGTGGTTTGAGCATGACTGGGTAGGATTGTACCTGAAATCCAATCGGGCCCCTAGAACAGAAATGCTAATAACTCACGGACTGTGCGACTGATTGACGCACCGTCTGTTTTGTTGAAAACCCTATAACGATGCGGTCCTTTGTGATACTTAGACATGAGACATCGTGAAACATAGAAGTATCGACTAGTATCTCATGGAGCGGATCTGACTAGAGATGAGTGTATGGAGTTCGGAGACCTTTTAGCTGGCTGAGTCCTGATGACTGCTTGTCCGATTCGTTCGGAGTGACATGACTAGCCTAGTGGGGAGCACTTCTATGTTGAGGTGGCAGACCCATGGCGTAGGAGCACTACTATATGGGGGTGGTATACCCGTGGTACTTGACAAGAGGAGTACCTCTGTAGGCTAGTAGGGGGAGCACTACTGTGTTGGGGCGGCAGACCCATGGCGGGGAGCACTACTGTGTTTGGGTGTCTGACCAGCGATACTCGACAGTGGAGGAGTACCTCAGCAGTATAAGGATAGTGAGTAGCACCTCAAATTCGAGACAATACTACTACCCTCAATAGAGGAGGAGTTCTACAGCAGCCGTGTTTTCATCATTGTGAATAAAAATCCTTGTTTGAGCTGAGACAATGACCTTTGTGTTTTCTTAATGATTGAGATGAGTTACTTGATAACTTAGGTATATGTATGGACATAAACCTACGTAAAAGTTATCTATTGATATATTTATTTTTGGGTTATCCTTGTTGGATGTTGTGAGACCATTAGGGCCTAGGGGTCTCTACTAAGTATCGTTATACCCACCCCTGCACGGGATATTCTCGTACCTCGTTGTGTTGGATGCAGAAGACAGTCATCACTGACCGAGGAAGAATGTACAAGGACTGGACAGTAACTAGAGGTGGACACTTGGCGTGACGGTACACAGAGTAGACTAATAGACGCGGAATGATGAGGAGGAAATCTATACCTACCCTTCAGGTAGGAAACCGAAGGAAGATCCAGAAGATCCTTCACCATTCAGCTGGTTGTCTATTCAGTTGTACATTCTTTCATTTGTAGTTGTACCTTTCTATTGGGCTTGTCTTTCCGGCCCCTTTGTACTTACATCACACTTGTTTTACTACTATACATTGTGTTTTCATCCTCTTGTTCTCTTGTTGTGTGTGTGTGTTTACTTTTTATAAAGCCAATACCTTCCGAGTTCTAGGTAATTAAATCATTGGTGCTAGTCGCCAACCCCCGACCATTAGAAGGCGGGCTTGGGGTAGTCATGATGCGGGCCCCGAGGGACGGGTCGTGACATTGGGACTTTTGTTTCCCCATGAATGAGATGGGTGAACTTGACAACTTAGGTATGTGTACAGGTATATAACTATGTAGGGTTTCCAGTTGTTTAAATAATTTTAGGTTAATATTTTTTGGATTTTGTGAGACCTTCGAGGGTCATAGGGTCCCTACTGAGTATCGTTATACACACCCCTATATGTCTACGCCCACGCCTTCTTGTGTCCTGTTTAGATGATGGAAAATGCTGATGGAGGAAGAGGGTACCATGACTGGATGTAGCTCTTAGGTGGACATTAGACGTGGTGTAACATAGGGAAGACCATTCGAGATCTTTACCTAGACTTCATGTAGGATCCTTGGAGACTGTCCATTGGAGTAGTTTTAGATTTACCTTTACATTTCAGTTTACTTGTACTTTTCAGTTGGGCTTGTATGCTGGCCCCTTTTTTCTCTTTGTACACTCCCAGTTTACAATATAGTTCTACATTGTGCTTGTATCCGGAATTTTGCTTAGTTTTGTGTGTTTAGAAGTTAAATAATAAATGCCTTCCCGGTTCTAGGTAAAACGCCTTTCGGTCGTCGTCGCCATCCCCCTGACTATGGAAGACAAGCTTTGGGTAGTAACAGCATGAGCCCCAGGGGATGGGTCATGACAATACATGTACATAATAATCAATACTAATGTGATTATAAAAAATAAATTTAGAATAATAAATTACTTTAAAGTAGATTACTATGCTTATTAAAGAAGACCAGTAAGCTATATGGGGGTTTCATCAAAATTTCTCATCATTGAGACGTGATTTAGAATCAGTCACTAATTTCAAACCACTGTGGATTATATATATACCATTAATGCATTTTATCATAGTAAATGTTTTAATAAATTTTATTTATAGTTCCATGTGATGTTAAATCATCCAATGATTTTTTATTATAAGACTAATAAATTTGTCAGGTTTTTATGTTAGAATCTCATTTTGCATGTGATTATTATTTTTAAATTTTTCTAATATGAAATTTTATTATATATAACTAAAATTATTATTTATTTTTTAATTCTATATTTATTTTTATATATTTCTATTTTTCCATTAATTTTTATCTATTTAGGAACCCAAGAGACCGAAATATATTTTTTAGAATGAAATGTATTTGTTTACCTTTTTTGTAGAATATATTTACATCTATGTTGATATTTTCCATAATAAAATTTCATGGATATTATTTCTATTTTAAAAATATCTATTTGATTTATTTTTTACACATAATCGAATTTCAATAAAACACTGAAATATTGTTTTCATTTTCTAAAGTTGGTGCTTCATGATTTTTAATTAAATTAATATTGGAATTTCTATTTTACCATACACCGGATGAATGGGTTTCCCCACCATCATGATTACTCATTAATTTAAATACTCAAAAATAATGTTCATTTTATATTTAATAATTATATATATAAATATATATATATTAAACAAATTATATTCTGCAGAAGCAATTTGTAGTTAAAATGTTATTTCCCCCATAAAATTTTAAAGTGACCATTTAAAGATACTTTTATCTAAAACAAAATACATTTATATTTTATTTTAACATTATATGGATATGATATAATTTTACAACCATTATTGGTAATTTATATGGTTTATGATTGTTTTTGTGAAATTCTTATGAAACTGATATCCATTTATTGGGTTTTTAAAGGATTATAAAATGAATGTTTTTTATGATATAGTGTGGTTCTATGTGGTTTTAAATATGTTATTGGAGGTTCTCTTACAAAATATTATCGGGTGGATATTAAATAATGACAATCTATTAGTTCTGTTATAGAACTTCGATGAAATGGTTAATGAATTTTATACAAATTTATGATTTATTCTTACTATATGTTTTTTATAGGTCATCATTATTTATTAATTAGTCTACACTCGTACATTGTATGTATTTTATTCAAAAAAAACATTATTCCATTATTTAGGATTATTAAATTAATACTAATGGGTCAGATATTATAGTTCATAAGTAATTTTATCATACCATTATTATTATTATATGCCCACATATGATTATATAATGAAATATATTTTGTTTTATTATAAAGAGCATATGACCACACCATTTCTTATGTTCACCATCCCAAGGTTATGGAGAAATGTTTTATGTATGTAATAAAATAAATGTGTACTAGTTGGGAAGAACGAAATTTGAAATAATCTAGATCTTTTATCTACGATTTTTTAAATATCCACACTTCTAAATTCACTAAGCATCTATAGACCTCATGAATGTTTTATTGTAAAATATTCTTAATATTAATCTAAAATAATGAAATATTTATATATAAATATTATAAATCTTTATATAATGTGTAGATCATGAGGTAGTACTAGTTTGGGAACATATTTCCCTTTTTATTTTTATTTAATTTTTATATATATTTGATATATTGATGGTAATTGTGACTCTAGTAATTATTTAATTGTGTTTTTGATTATTTTATGATATTATATCAATAAAAATATAAGTATTTTTCATTTTTTGGTTCTTATACATTTGTTTTTTCATATAATTTTAAAACATTTCCACCAATGGAATTGTGAATCAAATTGTATTTATTATCCAACATTGTTTTCCGAGGGATCCATCTGACGTTTATGTTATTCTAATACTGTATAAGGTGTTGAGGTTTTTTATATCAATGCTATATATGATTGTTTTGACTAGTGGGGAACTAAGAATTTTTTTTTGAAATTATGTTATCACACACTATTGATGTTATTGTTGATCATTAGAGTACCTAACTATATGACTAATAATTATGATACACTCTCTATTAGTAATAATGTAAATATAGGGATTATTTAACACCTTGTATCTCCATTAATCCTAGTATATGTCCATTGATACCCCAACAATATTGAATCACTTATTGGAGATCCACTACAGCACAATCCCCATAATCAGAAGAATTGCATAATATGTGAACCATATACCATTAAAAATAATTTAACTATTGGATAATGTATTGAAATATATTCTATTATCATAATTCACATAATAAAATATGTCTCAATAGTAATATATTGACTCAATACAAAAAATATTTCCTCTAATATCATGATATCGTTTTTATAAAAAATGTTTATGTTAACTAATGAAGATAAGTTGCATACCTGAAGGCCACTCTCCCTATGACATGAAATTTTTTTTTAATGTTATCTGATATAATTTTATATCAAAAAATGTGATTCATATCAAAGATATTCCAATATTGTCTATATACAGTTATTATATAACTCAAACAAATTTTGATGCATACAATATTAAGAAAAATTTATTTTTTTTAATTTTTTTTAAAAAATCAAGAGAAATATGAGTAAAAAACATTTCATTTTACATAAAATCGTATAATAGAAGACCAAAAATTATATAATGTCATCAAATATAACACAAATGATTGTAATGCGAATTATAGTGGTCACAATAGTGTTTAATGGATCAAATATATTTAAATTTACTCATAATTTCCTATCATTGGTTATATTAACTAATATTATTCAAAATTTACATAAATAATAAACATTTTCCAAAATTAATTAGCATAGGTATTGTAAAAATAATGTGTCCTGAATGGTTCCACTAATTTATTATAGTCTTTTAGATAATATTTAATCTTCACTTATACACTTTTATTACTGAAAATTAATTTTAGAAATAATTCATTCGAAGGATACTAAAATTACTAAATAAAATTCACTACTATGTTCATCATATCAAAATGAGATATATTATACTCACAAAATGTTATTTGGTCATCACATTAATAATATCAGTTTAAGAAAATTTATAATTATGAAAACAAATATCATCATGAAGTATTAAATTATCTAAAAACATAATCATGATGATATTAATTAAACTAATATAAAATAGATTATCTATTTGAAAAATATAGATATTTCGTCAATAAATTCAAATTTTGAATTTATATAATAAAGGAATATTAGGTTTCTATAATGACAATGATACACGTCTTAAATAACATTAATTTATGGTATTGATTTGATCTTTTTTATTTTAGGATCATAATAAAAAATTTGGATAATTAATTAGATTCCATTCAAGGATAACATCAATAAAAAAACTGTTTCATACAAATAAATGAAAACATATATAAGGGAATTGAATTCTTTCCCCACATATATTCTTATTCAATTTTATATTTTTGTTTTAATTTAAATTTAAATCACCCTTGAATGGCGTTAGACCACATTATAATTACATTAACACATCCCAATTTATGGGGGTCTGCAATGAAATATATATATATCTATTATTTTTATAAATTATTGTTATGTTAGGTGGTTGACTAATGATGGTAATATATGCAATCTTCATGAAACTACACCATGAATTAATTTTTTTAGTTTAGGTTATTATATATATATATAAATGGTGCATGATTTTTTTATTTACATTCTAGTATAATCATCAACCCTGATTGGATTCTTCGACTATTTTAATTTTAGATGCCTTAAATAACCTCTCTCCCCAAGACTAAAACAAAAAATTCATCATACTTGGGGGATAATATATCAATTCACCTCATGATTTGACTATTGTAATTTATTAGATATATAATTGGGAATTTTATTCAAATGATTCCAATGGTTTAATTTCATTTATCTTATCTATCACCTACCATGTTGGTATGTGATTTAAAAATAAATAGTGGATCAATTGGTCTTTTCATTTGTGAATTTAAGGGATTGTGATTATTTGGCACCCATTCCATGAATTAAGAAGGTTTGAAGATTAACCATAGTTATGAGTGATGTGTTTTTCATCCATGTCAACTAAATTATATAATAGATTGGTTAATTTAATGTTCACAAATAAATATTCAATATATAATTTGAAATTATATAATGAAATTGTATATAAATCAGTAATTTTAGAACACCGTGTTGTAATTTTATACATATGGGAAGAATGAGAAATCTTTTGACCTTTAACATACTTTATTTTACTCATATTATTTTTCATTTCAGATCCAATGTAGTAAGACATTATATTTATATAAAATCCATTATAGGTGGCCTAGATCATAACATAAAATTATGTATGTGTTAGTTAAAATTCCATATCATGTAATAATACATTATTGAATTTCATTTTGAGGTTCTCTAAAAATAAGAAATTGTTTCTAAATATATTTTAATAAAAAAAATCAAAAGAATAAAATAACATAAAATAAAAAACTAGTCAATTGTGAACTATAAAATCACCCTTTCTTGATACAAAACCATAGATACACCTCCTAGACATTTTGTGAAATCTACTATTAGGGGTATAAAAAATTCATATATATCACGCACTTCAGTCATGATTCATAAGGAAACAAAATTAACAATCTATAAAATCAATGAAAATAAATAACACAATAATATTAAAATATTAACGAATATAGTAATATACCATTCCAACACCTATGATAGTGACCACAAACTGTAGCTCCTCTCAAAATAACCTCCATGTGCTTGTCCATCTTATGCCAATAACTCAATACCTCCTTACGACAAGAAATATATATAATGTTTTTATAAATAATCGTAATAAGTAAAATATTGCCAAAACTATACCATGAGACTTTGGGATAAAAATACTAAGGGCCTATTGTAAAAATAAGGAAATCCATAAGTTACATAAATATTCTCACTTATATTTCTATACCAAATATGGCATTCTAAAAAAAATTTAGTTAAAAATATGCGATATTTTTATGATTCCATGTGTATATAAATATTAATGGTAGATACATTTCTATCATTCATATAAAAACTCACTTCAGACCCCATATTCTTGTTTTATTTTGCTCAAATGCACTCTATATGTCATATAGTAAATTTTTTCAATCATAGCTCAACCACATCCTTAGAAAATAATGAAGATCGTATAATAGTAATAGGAACCATTATATCCCAGGTAATTATGAACAAAATTGTAATCTATTATATCATGCGAGTAAAATACATAGGTAATAAACAAATGCCATGACTGCATGGATACATAAACACACTATAATCATAAGATTCCATACAATACATATAAAAATATATCATATCTCGGAGACACCAAAACCATTTTGACTATATGTGATATAATTTTATGACATTGTGTCCTATATATTCTTACATATATACCATTTTTAGATATTAATTTCATATACTTGGTTTATTCAACCATTCGTATCCTTAATAAAATTGATATTTTGGAAAAATAATGAACCCAAGGCCAAGAATATTCTTCAGATTCCCCATCTAAAATAAGTAGGGGTAGTTAAAAAAAATATAATTATTATTTTATAATTAAACACCACCATCTTGATGGTTACTCACCTAAAAAGCAAACATTAAGTACAATCCCATATGACATCCTAGTTGTAACTACTATGGACTGTAAAGTGGAAACATTACAGAGACCATAAACATTGATGTTTTAATACAAGAACATATAATTTTACATTAACAATTTATAATTACAACATAATATCTCCTAATAATCAATTTTAAATTATTATACTATAAAAATATGGTGATTTTATATAAAATGAGTTAATTTTTTTTATATTCATAACCATTCTTTTCTAATCATTTATACTAATATATTGTTTCTAATTTTTATATTATAAATTGAACACTATATTTATCATTAATAAACATGAGGTTTTTAAAAATATTTAAATTTTCGTAAAAGATATTGTTTCAAGAATTATATTTGTTTCTTAATGTCACCAATTATCACCATTTATGTTTTTATGTAATACATGTCAATTTTACCTACTTCTATGAAGGATATAAAAAAATGAAATATCTATTCTAAAAATTAAAATATTAAATCACATTAATTGAATAATGTATACTAAATCAAAAAATACACATGACTATCCCATTTAATTTCCATGAAAACCATAAAATCCCACCATCAACCACATCATGGTGCCACAATATCATCAATAATCCATGTTAGTTCCTGAAAAACCAATCTGTAATTGGGTTATAATTAAATAACATTATGTGTGATAGAAAATTCAAATTTTTAAATTATATTTTCCTAAAAACGTTAATTATATCAAATAACTCCAATGAAATAGATAATCGAAAAAATTATAGTATAAAATACCACGTCAATAGATCCAAAAAAATTAATAGTCTCTGAAAATTTACTATTAAAAAATTTGTTATATTAACTCATTATGTGTAGGTATAAGAAGAAACAAATTTTAATATAGTATAAAATAAAGGAAATAACAAACACTCAAATAAAATACTCAAAGAAATTATTTATCACGTGGATCAATTATATGGGAGATGAAATCCACATTATGTGCATGTTTGTTAGCAACCATATATAACAATAATTATATTTTTTATTCTATTCTAAATATTTAAAATATAAAAATTAATTTATTGATAATAACCTGTAATCAATATCTCTCAGTATATAAAATATATTGATACAAACAACACATAAAATTACATAGTTTCATGTGATTCTAAATCATACATTTTAATTACATAAATTCTTATTATTAACGCAATTGGGTCAATTTTATTCAATTTACTCATTAGAAAACTAATTATTTCTCCAAATATATATATAATATATGGTTATTTATCTAATGAATTTCATTTATGTGATGATTCAATAATAATATAATTAAGAATATTGTATATTAATAGATTCCTATAAAAATCTCACAACCGACCCATAAACCGAAAAATATCATCCCATTGTGAATTCTACATAAATAATCAATAATGAGCCCAAAAAATGGGGAGGAAAGAAATAAAGTCATGTAACATGAATTAATGAGATAAAATCAAATATAAAGAATAATAAAATGGGGTTATTGAATATAAAAGGTAGTTGTTGAAGAATGAAATGTCTAATGGATAAATTTTAGTACATTTGTTTTGTAAAAATTCCCATATAGTTCACATAGGATGATTTATAGAATAATGAAATATAATTGATTCATGTGATTTTTTTGGCGAAACCAATAAGTATTTATATAGAGTCATGATGAGGATTTGATACATAACAATGGTCCATGATCTATAAACTATAATTGTCACCCAATAAATTTCTTGATTTTTTTCATTGGCACAAACAATTTCTTTATTTAAAAAAAGATATTAAGATAATCCCCAATGTTGTGTCTACACTTAATTCAATACCCCATGGATAATGACTAGATTCATGGTTATAATCATCATCATTTACAAAACCATTACAATAACAACAATTAGCACTAACACCATAAAAAATCAACTATTATAATGATAGAATGAAATTACTCTACTTCTATAGAATAATAATTTGAAAGGAATAATTTATTACATGGGTATGAAAGATTAAAAGAAATTATATAAAATTAAAATTCATATATAATGGTTTATTATACTACCAAAATAATTAAACCTATATATAATAAATCAACATAGTACAACAGAAACCCCTTATGTTGATACTAAATATTGATACACTAAAACCCCAAGAAATCATCAAGTGTCTCACTATACCTATCCCTAATAGAGGAATAACAAAATATCATGTACTTAACAACTGAATATTTTCACATTTACATGACATGAAAAAACACATCACATCACAATCCAACCATCGTAGAGTTATTACACATGAAATTTAACAGAACCTCTTCCCTCATCCATAAGAATAAAACCACATAACCCTATACATCCCTCAAAATCGAGAAACAACCCAGGATGTGTTCCATCAAATATGTACTATTACACCCTAATAGATAAAAT
Source organism: Viscum album (assembly GCA_963277665.1). Taxonomy (NCBI): domain Eukaryota; kingdom Viridiplantae; phylum Streptophyta; class Magnoliopsida; order Santalales; family Viscaceae; genus Viscum; species Viscum album. Next base: position 841,288,532 of record OY728123.1, read on the forward strand.
CCATTTCTCCTTATCAAAAATACCGTAAAAAAAATTACATCTAATTTCATTTTCATTAATTGACTTTTTTAAATTTATAGATGTAGACTTTTAAAAATTCATATTTCACTTTAAATTTCATGTATACTGATGTAATATCAGAATAAATATTAATTTCTTAAATAAAATCAATAAAATATTCTATTTAATATATATGGGAGCCAAATTATTACAAAAATATTAATGTTTATCAGTTTAAATTCATTTTAACATAACCATTTTTTACATTAACATGAAATTCATTTATATTTTTAATCTGAAAAAATATATATTTCAAAAAACATAGAAAAAAAATTATATTAAAATATATTGAGAATTTGGGAAAATATTTTATTTAAAATTATCTTTCTTACTCATTATACTTTTAAAAAATATTTAAATAAAAAATACAATGTTTGTTATTATTTAAATTCAAATTAAATTAAATAAAAAAATCATGATATTGATTTATTATGTTTGTCTATAAAAAATATAATATGATACCCTAACCAATATTAATAAATTATTCCATAAAAATTTTTCTAGATTAATATTTATAATATATAAACAAATTTCATTCAATAAATAGAGACATAAATAAACACATTACAGGATCCTTGACATTAATTAAAATAATGGAATCTACTTAACCATGAATTGAGTCCATAAATTACTAAAACATTTCTCTTGGGACGAACAAAAAAATTTAATATTTATTAATTATTTTAAGTAAATGTAGTGTCATTTTTAATTGTATATTGGTCAAATTCCCATATCAGAGGTTTCAAGAGAGAGAAAATTTAGATATCATGATATATCTAGAATGATGATTTGTTTGGGATCCATTAACCAAAATTTGGAAACCCCAATTTTAATAACATATAAATATTATTCATATCATATTGAATGTGATTTAAAATGATATTATATAACACCTTATCCCTATCAAAGAATATTCAAGACCAAAATGAAGGTCAGGGAAGGATAATAAAGTGTTTTAAAATTGATATGTTTCATTTTATAGAATTGTATATAGATTAGACTATTAAAAAACCAATAACAGGGATATATATTTTTTAGTATCAATGGTTTTATAGTAATACACTATTAATGTAATAATCTTACTATAAATAAAATCAATGAAAAACTTATTCAATCAATTGCATTGGATAAATATTTTGGTAAGTGAATTTTTATTCGTGAACATTACTCTTGATTCCATACTATATAAAAATATATAGATCTGTAATTTTATATAAAACTACAAACCAATCAATTAATACATTTATTATAATTTTTAATATAAAATAAAATATCACTAATTGAATAACAAAAATTGAAGGGAATTATTAAATACATAATCAAGGGTATCATTAGATATATTTATTTTCATTGATTCATACTCCACTATTAATTTAATTACAGATGAATAAATGTTTAGGTGGAAATCAAGTATAAACACAAATTTTGGAACAATAAAGTTCTCTTTCAGAATCTACATTAAATTATTACTAAATCCTAATCACTAATTGATAAATAAAATTTCAGACCATCTAATCATGTATGAGTTGTAGAATAATTCCATAGAATATCATTAATTGTATCATAGTATTTTTGAGTGACCCCATTATCTATATTATAAGGGATCAATCTAATTTTACATTCTTATAATTTCTTAGGGTAGGAAAAAGTGATATGCCACCCAACAATGTGTCTTATCATTCGTAAGATCCATCTATTGAATTAGTGTTTCATTGAATATTCCCTATAATGTATAATAGATATTTATATATTTTGTTATACCTTAGAAGGCTATAATATTTTAAACATATTTTTAGGGGACTCCATAAAAAATTATTTATTGAACACATTAATTAAAAAACACATATTTTCATGGTACAAATCCCAGGAAAATAATGAATGGATGCACATATAACAAATTTTCATTAATTGGTCATTCATGTAAGAACAAATGGGTATAAATATTTAATCAAAGTCTATTAATATTAGTTAAATAAATCGATATAAATGGTTTTTTATACCTACTTTTTGTCCATTAAATATTTTTATTTTTTGATAATCAACAGACCCTGAATTTTAATTAACTTGATTTAATGAGTTATCTGATTTCTCATTGATGTTAGGGTTACCTATAATATTTCAAAATTCTGTAAAACTGAGTTATTTAAAAAATTATGTCATTTAAAAAAAATTAATGGAGAAGTTAGCATCATTAATTAACTGAATTTAATAGGACCATTTTTTTATATTCATTGAAAACAATATGAAAAATATATTTATTTTGATAACAAAATTAAAAATCAGATTCACTAATAATATTATAATTTATTCATACCATATCCTCTAGAGTAATATAAACCTCATAATGGGTTATATTTATACAAATAATTGAATGAGAAGTTATATTTAGAACATTCACCACCTAATAACTATTTTGAGAATCTTTGGTAATATTAGGAGTAAAAATATATGCATGAGGTATTTTTGAAACCATATTCATATAAAACTAATCATATTACTAAGATGAAAATAATAATAATTAAACTATCTAACATATTGTTCAATAAAATAAAATTTTCCAAATATTTATTCAACTATTATTTCAATATAGATAAAATAAAATATAAGAATGGTCATAAAATTATCACCGTATATTATTTTTAAAACTAGTTGATTTAGTGTTTATGTAAATATTTGAATGTATATAATGTTTCCAACTGAGTTACAAATAAGAATTAATGGTTTTATTATTATTGAAATTAAATAACAATGTGTTTTTAACACATGTAGTGTATGGTGAGGGATTTGTTTCAATTGAAATCAAATTACTAATCAAAAAATAAAACCTAGAAAACATAAAAATACAATTTTATTTGGTCCATATTTATTCAAATTTTACTTCAATAGATATATGAATTATTATTTATAATTATTAAATTAGTTTTACTATTACATTATGATGTAAATCTATTCACAAAATTGATGTAATTATCGAGGTCATCCACTCAATGGTCACACCCCCTAAATCAATAAATAGAGATGAATAATAGAGGGTTTTAATTTTTATAATACATCGTAGGGTACATATTAATATATAAATTATCTTATTATAATATATAACCTATTAAATACATATTAATCTATAGTAAATTAGATATAAATTTCTAATATTGACTATTCATGGATAATGGAAAATGCTGAAGTGGATATTCGTTCCTTTTTTGGGGGATGATAGTAAAAAGTATTCCATTAAACATAAGTAATATATAATAATTAGAATCAATAATGTATATATAGAATATTATATTCTATTATAATATATAAAATTAAATAAAAAATAAAAAATCATTAAGGAAATAATTGATTCTAATTATAAATATATCAATATTTTTTATGAATTTTATATCATTTAAAATTTATATTAATGTTTTTTGGTAGTAACTATTATGTCTAAGTCAATTATTTACGTCTGGGATGTATTATAAATGAGTTTAATATTGAATTTTTGGCATATGTAATAATTTTTTGAGGTTGTTGATGACTGGTGAAACTAATAATGAAATTATTTTGTTTATATAATGTCAAAATGATATTTCTGAAACCAATTTGATGTTTAGATAGAAAATTGAAAACGATTATATTATTAACAAAATAGAATTTAAATTTCAAAAAATTATTCATCACAATATTTTGAATATGAAATTCTATTAGTGGTACCTATATATTATATTCCATGGATGAAATTTTTATTTGGGAAATAAAATAGAGGGATATTAAATATATATTAAAAATATTAAATTTTATGTAATATCATTATTTCCTAATTATCAAGTAATTAATTATATGAAACTAGTATTTACATATCACATTAAATTGATATCCAATATTAAAAACATATATATTTTTATAAAAACGTATATATTTATATAAAAACATTTATATTTTATAAAAATGAACAAATTAATATATAATTTCTTTTTCCATATTTAAGTAATGGATGAAAAAGATATATTTTATCACGTGTCATGAAATTTAGAAAGTAAATTTCTTTTTTAAACTACATATCAATGAATTTATATGATAAATATATGTTATTTCGAAATTTGTAAATTGATAAAATGTATAACATGTTGTAGTTAATGAAACTTGGAACATAATTCATGATTATGTTAGAACAAATATGTTTATAATTAATGCATTATTTGAATGAAATAGGGAAAATATAACATTCTACACAATTCTAGTAATAATACTAAAATATGTATGTGTTATTAAATATAGTGGAGATAAAAATATATAGGAGATGAATGAGAATATAATTCAAATAAGAGTTTCAATATTTATATAAAATAGTACATATATGATACAATGAAATTATATATCTGTTATTTTTAGAGAAGATAAAAAATTTCATAAAACCCTATAATTGTGGAGATTTTTTCGGATTTGAAAATTTTAAAAAATATGACCATTCACTTCATCATCAAGATAAATTTTACATTTTATTTTTAAAGAAATTAAAAATTAATAACTAAAGTGGAATTTTATACATATAGTATTTTTTAGCTTATGAAATTATTGTTATGTATAATGCTTCAAATATATACAATTAGAAAAATTCATTAGACGATCATTGTATAATAGATAAATATAGAATTCATATATTATATGAAACAAAATTTGTTTCTAAATTTTATTGGGCAATAAATTCATTTCATTAAAATAATAATTATGTATTATAAGACATGTCAATGATAATATTTATTAAAAGGTAGGGACATGGCCCTTTATATTAAATATAAAACAAACTAAAATGAGATGAGAAGATAAGTTAATGTGATGCATGAATGTCCAAATAATGAAGGACCATGTTTCTCCTATTTTTTTCTAAAATATTGTGTTCTTTATCTCGAAAACCTTCCCAATCCAATCATAATCCTCGTCCCCATCCAAGAACCATTGTGTGAAGTGGTTACAATTTTTTCGATTTTTAAATAATATATTCAATATCCATATCATCCAAGTCTGAAACCATAACCTGAGACTCAACTTTTTTAGTAGTCCAATATCGTCGTTCTATCCCAGATCGAGAACATTTAGAATTCCTACCCATTTTCTAATTAGTATGTTGTGAGGTACCTTATTTCTCATCCTCTTAAGTAGTATATAGTTTCTTCTATAATGAATTCTTATATTGTATATCCTTTTATGAGGAACATGGTAGCATTGTTGATGTCAACACATCATTATTCGCCTAGGAATCCTAAGGGGGATCATCGGTCCCCTTTCCATCAATTTCCCCAGCAATGTTAATGTGAGAATCAGTATCTTCAAGAGGGTTGGAATACATCACCTAGGTATCATTGTTCTTTAGAACTGGCTGGTATTTTAACAACATAGTGGTTAATGATAATATTAATTATTTTATTATTAATAAAACAAAAGAATCAACTTTTATTTACTTGTTTCATTAATATAAATTCATATCATAATTTTTTTGAACAAAAATAATTTATTTATATATTTTAAATTTCAAAAAATATATTAAAATTTCACTAGAATAAATTTATATTTTTATAAAAAAACATGTATACTATTCATAAAATATATTAATATATAATCATGAAAGAAAAACGTATATACAAGAACATGCGTTAGTTATTAGAATGAGAAATTTCTATTCACATAGAGAATTTTATGTCTCAAACATAGTTGAACTAATTATTCCATGATCCTTATTAAACAAATAATAAAAAATCATATTGATATACTTTAATGGGAAATATTGACAATAAAAATTAACTCATAATTTTATTCTAACACAGTAACATGATGAATCCCTCCATACAATTACAGAGAAAATTTAATAACATAAATAGTGGATTTTTTTGATGATGTTTATGAGTATATAAATCAATGAATAATTGTTTATTTTTATAAAATAATAAATTAATTTTTATAATTTTTAATAGGGGAAAGAAGTATATATTTAAATAGAGATAATTTACTACATAATGTAATGGATAAAATTAGATAAAACCGAAAATTTTAATAGTTGGAATAGTTTAAATTATTCATATTTCAATAAAGAAAGTTATAATTATTTTTGAAATCATGGATTAAAATTAAGAAGGTTATATCATTCAATATTTGTATTAATATAAATTATGATTTCAAGGTAAATTTGATGTATTAATTTTCCATGTATATAGGTTCATTTATGTGTATATTACAAAGTTTTGTGTTCCGCTACCACAATGATATTTTAATATATTATTAACATTAAATGATGAATTGTGTTTGGTATAGCTCTACATTTGGAGAACCAAACCCAAATGAAACTGTGAAATTTTTCAATAAAATATAAATATTTATCTATAACCATTAAAAATGTTTCTATTGAATATTTAGGAATGATTATAGTTAACCAATTTATGAATTTTATGTTTATAAAAATGAAGGATACTTTTAATATTAACGAGAATCAATTAGTTTAATTAATTTGGTAAATAAGATCATTTATTATTTTGAAAAAAATTTGTCATGGAAATTTATATTTTATATCATATGCGATTATATTGTATGGAACATATAAATTGAATTTGATATTAATAATTGGTTAACAACATTTTTTAATTAGAGACCAGAAATAAGAATAGTGATATTTAATATTTGAAAATGTAATTTATAAATTAAATTTTATTTTTCTTCTATTTATAATTTTATTCTAAAACACTATTTATAATTTTTGGAATATTTAATCATAATAAATAAGTTTTTATTTAATTTATCATATCAAAATTGACATAGTATAAATATTAATTATTTTTTTGAAGTAGTGAGATGTTAGTTGAAAAATACATCTTCCATAATACATAAGATTTTAGGAATTAACTATTATATATGAATGAAAAAAATAATAATAAAACATTTTCAATTATAAAATAATAATATTACATATTACATTGCATATTTAAAAAAATTCACTGAATATAGAAATGTAATTTCAAACATTTTTATATCTAATTAAAATTCTACTCTTTTATAAAAACTATTTGTCGAATTTTATTTTAATCAATTATATTTCATGAAGGATTCAGTTTTTTATTTACATGCAAGCCTCATGTCCATTATTTTTTAAAATAATAAAATTTATTTCATTAAATTATTTTTCCCATATACTTTTATATTACATGATAATTTAATGCTAAAAAATATAATTAATCTAAAAAAATATTATCAAATGACATGAATTTATTTTAAAATTACATTTTCAGACATTTAGAAATATTATTTAAATTGATTATTTTTCTTCCTTTGAATATATGTATCAAATTATTTTTTTAATTAAATATTAATTATTTTAGTAGAATTGTTTTAAAATATTATAAATATATTACTCCAGTAAAATAATGATTCAGCAAAATAAGAAAAGTCAAAACAATATGCCATGAAACAATAAGAGTTTCCACTAAATAATGTGGATGAGTTTTGTTCCAACCCAAAATCATTCTCCTCCTATTTATTAAAAATTTGGTTAGCATTTTACTTTTGAATAGTTTCTTTATATTGTTGAAAATCTAAATATTACTCCGAAAAAAAAATATTTTTCTATCCCTTATAATAGGACGACATATTCTCCACAACAAGAAACACAACCATTTTAATTTATCTTTTAAATACGTATATGTTTATTCTACTTTAAATTTATATCACTTACAAAAGATTCTAGAGAACATTAATAATAAAAAATTGATCATTTTTTATTAGAGATTCAAGGAAAACTCAAGTTCTCAACATGAGTATTATTACGTATTAATTTATATTCTTAATTATTTTCCTAAAAATTTATTATAACCACATTAATATAATTAAATTATTATCATTTATATTATTCTATGTTACTCAATTTTGGGTATTGACATTGATTACTCTTATACCGCATCTTTAATGGATACAAAACTACTATTCTTCAATTATGCGTATCACAACCTCCACGACGTAACTTATTACATTTTCCCACTCCTCCAAATAGGATATCTCTAATGATGGCCTAAAAATAAAAATATAATTTTTATGAAATAATTTTTTTATGGTATGAAAAAATTATGAATCTATAAAAGTTATAATCAATAAATGATCATCATTAATTTAAACATTTAAAATAATCATAATTAGTTGAAACAATTTTATTCATATTTTGAAACATTATCATATATATTAAATATTACCAAAAAACATTATAATTTTGATATATCACATTAATAAACAGTAAATATTATCCAAATGATTATGGTATAATTATATTATAACAAAACCACATTGTAATCCTTTATTATGTGTGAGTTTGTTCCTGATTGGCTCAATATGACTACTTATTTGAACTATACGATGAATTCATATCATGAATGTGTATGGGAAAATAATTAATTATAGAATATGATATACATATTTTTTTAATATTTTTTTAATTTTTTTGAAATTATATTAATATTAGTTCATTAATAAAGTAAATAATTTTTTTTTTCATGAATCATTAAAAATTATTACTATCAATTTCATCTTCATTGAAATGGAAAATAATGAACATGATTATATTTTGAAACATTATAAATAATTATAAATTATCAATAATGGTATGATTAATGATCTATTAATGATAACTTTGAAATATTAATAAACACATAATCAACTATTACGATAATTTTACAGATGATCATAGTTAACAACATCCGATGTAGAAAATAGAAGAATTAAAATAGAGGATAAAAATTTGGGAATCAAATTAATTAAATAATAATTATCTAAGTTTAATAATAAATTGATCATGATTTTTTTGTCTATGATACATAATATTGTGTTATGTATCTGAAATTTATGAAAATAGGTTATTGTTTCATTATCAATTACCTTTCTTAAGGATATGATTATATTTTACCCCCTGATTTATTCTCTTTGGTTTACCTAACACAGTATTATAATATTATATCATTATTATCTTATATATCCTGATAATCAATCATCCATATCAATTTAACATTATCTTTTTATTTTTATAAAAATTTCAAATGATGAAAGGGTTTTCATTCCAAAATACACTAATTAATAAATATTTTTTATTATACACCAATTTTATTTATATGAAGTGTAAATGAGATAAATAATAATAAACATTATATGAATCATTGTGTTCAATGATTAATAATAATACCACTATTTTAAGAGTTTTTCAGGAATGTGTTACTTAATCTGTAATGTTTTCATGGTCTCTATTCTAATTCTTTAAGACATTATGTATTTTTTTCAAAATGTTTTTTTATTAGTGTATTCAATTTACATTGATGTATTTTTACATTTATTCCTTATTTCATGTGATTTACTGTTCAAATAGTTATACATTACTCTAGTGGATACTAATTCTGTAGTCTCTCTAGTTGTGAGGTTGTTGGGTATCACAATTTTCATTCGTTGAGTTATGGTTGTTCATTCAAAATAGATCCTATTATTGTTGTATATATTTCCATTTAATTGTATAATATGGTATTATATTATTATATTATAGGCTAATAAATTCTTTCAACATAAAAAATATGATTAATATTCTTTAATTAAAGGAATATATTCTTTCATATCAATCAAACTTTTTTATTTAGATGTATTATGATAATTAAATTCCATTGTTTCCATAGTTTTATAATCATTGATATATAATTCTTGATAATCATATTTTTGATAATTTATATTAATTTATGTTCACCTATAAATAATCTTATTCTATTGACAAGGTTAAATTTAATAGTTTTTTTTGTAGTTATTCCAATATAGAAAACTATTGGCTTCTAGATTCGGTGTTGTATGACCACCCACCTTCTTTTTCATGTAAGGATGTGACTATTATTCCTTTTATTAATATCTCAAATAGTATTTACAATGATTACATTTATTGTAATTTAATATAGTTTGAGCATGTATTGGTATTATATATTCCATATTATATGAATAACGATGGTTTAATTAATCCAAAGGATCCTTTATCGAATCGCATGGATGATTTTATTGAATTTTATGGTGAATTTATTTTAAATTGTCTTATGATTAGAGGGGATTGTAATTATATAGTCTCATGGTGCATTGATTAGTTTTTTGAGAGAAAATGGGTTAGGGTATTTATTGTATTCCTTCCCATTTCATTAAGATTACTTGATTATTGTCCCTATGAAAACTAATATCTCTTCGATCAAGGCCTTGAAAGCAGTTTTTGGATGTCCAATGTTTTTCTGTTGATTAGTATGAGATCAGTATTATGTATATATTTGTTTTAATTTATCGTAATGTATATAGAATGTTCTCAGTTTCATATTGAAAGTATTATCTTGTTTTTTAACTACTCTTTACAGAACATGTATTCTATGTTTATTCTATGATTTCACTTGTTGTTGGATTCCTTTAATTATAATTTGAGATCACACCTTCTTACACTTACCATTACTTAGTTTATGATTAAAATTATTACATGAACCTTGTTTTAAAGGATATCATGTGTGTAATAAATATTTTTATATATTCAAGTCATTTAATATGTTAAATATATTCATATATAATGGAAAAAAGAAGTCAATTTGTTATAAATTACTCTTTTATAGTTTATAATGTGTCATAAATCTATAAATCTATTAAAATGAACATTTCCCTTGTATTTAATATATTTAATTGTATCAATCCAACCCGAGTAACCCTCACACCTAGTAACTGACCAAATCCTCTACACACTTGATGTTTTTTCCTAATAAGCACGAGCAACGAGAGGCACCTGGGACTCAAAAAATACATCATCAGAACCATGTTTCCCAACCTGAATGAAGAAAATGGAAATAAATAAATAAATAAATTTATAATCCCATGGAAGAAATAAACAACATATGATATATATATATATATATGATAACGATAAAGAAAACAGCAGGGAAAAACTTCAACTAAAGTAGCTACCACTCAAACAAACAAGTCCAAATAAAATGGAAAATGAAATGAAGAAATTAATCATTGTGATAGTGTTGGAAAACTCCCAGCATCTCACCATAAGCTACCCAACTTAGCTGAAAAAACTCACAACCACAACATGGCACTCTACCTTTCCATTCAACAAAATATATATAACGGTTTACGCACCAACATAGGGGTGTGCATGGTGTCATTTAACAAGCTTAGTTGGATCCCACCTAGGCATTCTATAAAAATTATCTATATGACCATTAACATATTCTAATTTCAAATAAAATATTTTATGATAAGACGTAATGTAGATTAATGGAAAAACTTGTTAAAATTTATCTTTTTCCATAGTTCCAAAAAAAGAATGTTTATCAATATAAAATTAAATTTCCTTATCATTTTTAACAGGAATAAAAAATAACATCAAGGATTAAATTGAAAAAATCCCAGAAGTAAAAAAACAATAATAGTATCATAGTTATAAAAACCCAATAGAATACAACCGGTCATGAATCAAACTTCTCAAACCTAAAATATATATGAGTGGTGGATTGTGGTACCTGATGCTAATGATCTACACTTTAGGACTACGGAGAGACCCCAACATGTGAAACCTCAAAAACATATATAAATATATAGATAATAATATACACAATCGGACATGATGAACACCCCAAAAGTGACCACATTGTGGATGATATCCTCTAGGTAAACCTTCCACCTAATACCTAAAGTAACTCATGTGATCATTCTGATAATCATCCCATTATTTTGAAAAAAAATTCAAAACTATTTATGAAATTAATAATTTAATAGGGTAACCATACCCGCACCATTTTCACAAATAAGTCATTTCTTCTAAAATTCACCTTTTCCATCCATTTATCAAAAACCAAGGGAGAAACCACATTTAGTTAAATAATATTTCAATAACACAATAAAATATAAAAATTTATTTTCATTTTATTTGTAAATCAATTTATATAAATGTAACATTACAGTTCATCAAACACTGGCTACAAATGGAACCACCTACCTCCAAACATGGGTTGTACGCACCTACTACAAGATCCCCCCCAATCACAATAACGTCCATAGAATCCATATAATTAAATCCACACCATAATTTATTTTAAATTTATATAAATGGGGGTAAGAAGACATGAAATGTTCCACTTACCTCATGAACATACAACTACCACAACAAAAATAATGAAGAATGACTTGGATAAGGGACAATCAAAAAATTTAAAGACACAAAAGGCTGTGAGGGCTCCAAAAATCCCCTATGGGTGGATCTAGGTCAACAAAAACGATTTTTGGAAGAAGAAGAAAAGATAATTCAGATGGATGTTGTATTTAAAAGCATTCTTGGGGAAATTACATGATGTGAAGAAATATTACATGTCATTAAATTTCTGACTCCCATAATCAGGAAGAAATCCATATCAATTTGATATAAAATAGAATTTAATGTCATTTATGAGTTATAAATCATGTAACCCTATTTCATGGAGTGTAATTATAATAAAATGATGTATAATGGGAATTTATCATGTTATAAATTCTAACAATTATTCGACTTCACAATTTTAGGTATCCCCACATTTCATTCTCACCCCTACCGAGGCAAAAAAAGGTAAATCATGAAATGATTTAAAACATACCTATCAGAATAGTAACCCAATGTTACAACCTCCCCACCATAAAAACATTCTACCACCATAAATCATACGAAGAAGATTCTAGGGTAAAAATATGATGCGAATATTCTCCCATAAGAACCTTAAGAAACCATATATCATGATGATAATAAATGTGCTTCTATAGAACTAGAAAAAATCTATCATCCTCCCACAAAATTCATTCGATTCATAATAATCTTTCTGGAGTGGCCACTTTTTCATTCATTATTCAGTCTCAACATCATGATCATGCAATATCATGACATGTTATGGATCATGTAGATATTTTTTTAGCTGAGATACGTGAAACATTTTTTGTATCGACATCATCTATATAGGATGTTCTAAACAGTAAGACACACTCCCCACCTTATGAAAAACCTAAAAATGTCCTACAAAACAAGGATCAGGTTTCCCTTTCCACCTAATCCATTAATGAACCAGCAAAGGTGAAACATTCCAGAACACCTGGTTACCAACTTATAATTCCAACGTTCTATAATGATGATTATCATTAGACTTATATCTGATCAGTACTGTTAATATACTTCGAGGAATCAACTGAATCGCTTTAATATTATCTTGAACCAATCTTATCCAATCGATGATTTTCACCAATCCTTGTCCAAAAAATAGACATTTTCAAGGCCATCCATACAAGGACAAAATAAAATCCATTTTTGTTGTGGCATCGAAAAAGTATATATGGGAAAACTCACCTAGGAAATACGGAAGTATGGATATCCCCATAATATCTATCCTTACTTACTGTGCTACAAAAAATGATTCTGGATTAAAATAACAGTCTACGTAGATAATGAAAACTCATACACAATCTCCCCACATTTATGATATTCTCTAATTCCATGGAACTCATAATCAGGTGCGATTTGATGAAGAATTAACATGATATGTGAAGAGGTTGTCTAAACACTATTCAAATAATTCTCTTGTCCTAATTCTTGGAGTCTTCTATGAAATTTTCAATATTAACCATCATTTACTAATCCTATGATTATTCTTTCATTTTATGGTTCATATGTTCTCTTATCATTCCATCTTAAATGGAATTACCCTTCCCAGGGTTGTTTCCTATATCACCTTCCAATGTCTTAAAGTATTGTACCCATTATCTATATTAGATATTCAATTTGATTTTTGAGAAAATATATCTCTTAATCTTATGATCAGAAATGAAGGTGAACCTATCCCGGAAACGATAGTGTCACCAAAACATAAGTGGATGAATAACCATGAAAAGATATAAGTAATGAGTAAAAATATTATTCTCATTCTTCCAGATCTAATGAGATATATAAGCCACCACATGATTATCTAAAAAAATCACGCTTCCCAAAACCATCACTAGAATCATCACAAAACACCAAGTATCCTTTGTTGAGCTCAAGTAAAATTTCAATAAGAGATGATGTCAGAAGATTAAGAATTTAATCAAAATAATAATTAAACTTCAAATCCCTGGTGAAATTATATAATTTCATGGTAACCAAATTCAATGTTGATTCTAGTTTAGAGGCATACTTTACAAACTGTCAGTAATATCTAGAAATACCATTGAAACTATGAATCTCAAAGACATTCTATGGTTCGTTCTATGACAAGAAAAGCCCCACATTGTAACATCCCAGGTAATTAAATAATATTAAATTCTAATTTTTATCAATATTTTTGAATAAAATGTTAATATTACTTTAAAGGGAACGCTATGCTCAATGGCGTACCCAATACGCGACACCGAGTTCCTTTGAAATCTTACGTTGCACTCTAATAATAAAATAATATTATTTTAATTTGTAGTTAATGCCAAGCCATTGTAATGGAGGGAAAGAACAGAACTATCTACAAAATTATTATATATGTTTGTCAAATAATTTTTTTAAACAATAAATGTTAGAGGCGTAAAATGCAAATGAATCCAATTTTATGCACAAATCTTATAATATTCTTTAAAAGGTCGATAAACTGCCTTTTGATGAAGAACCCTATTTAAATATACTTTTGACAATTTTATATGATTTATTTGAAAAAAATAAAATCCTTTTTTTTAATCTGGACATCAAAATATACTTTGTGTTAATTTTTGTTATTTTTCCTATAAAGATCATTTTTAAGTAAAAATGTTGCATTTTAATTCAAAACCTCCTTTTAATCTGATTTATTTATATGGATATATTGTATTTTTAATTTAGATTAAAGTGTATTTAGAATATATTTTTACCATTTAATCCAATGGTGGTCATTGTAATTAATTTCACTTTGAAATTAGACTTAAACTAGTGTTAATCTTTTAATAGGTATTGTTTCTTAAAAACACGCCGTTTGTTTTGATAGCAAGAATTAATTATTATATTCATTAATGCAACTTATATGTTATGAATTTTTTAAAATAGACATCATTTTTTAATTCAGATTATATAATATAGCTTAGGGTTATTTTTTTTATTTTTCTGAAAAACTTCAATTTTTAATTAATATGGAAACCACTAATTGGTAGTTAAAGAAAGAGATTTTTCATTTAAATGAAAAATTACCACTTCTGTGATTTGATTTTCAAAAATCCGACATACATCATTGTAATTAGGAAGTAAAATTTGGTTCAATGAGATTAAAATAATTTTTGTTGAATAGTAACTTTTTAGGTTTTATTAATCACGATTAAAGGTCATTAGTGTGATTTAAGGTAAAAATGATATTATAATAAACTGAAAATTTCTTGACACTTGTCCTAACCCTATTGGATGAGTCATTTTTGACCAAGAAACCCCATGGGTCTATTTTTGGGACACCATGGAGCCACTTGGGTATGATAATGACATTAATGCCTTTTATTTAAAGTAAAATTAAAAATGACACAAACATGTATTGTTTTACTAAAAGAAATTTAAAATGGGGTTATACAAGTCATATTTTTGAATATAAATAGTCATTGGAAAGAAGCAAAGATTTCCTACATCATAGTAGGTTTTTTATAATTTTTAGACATTAAATAAGTTGAATTATTTATGACATAATGATGATGCAACGATTACATCATTATTTACCGATTTAAATAAAATGAAAATATAAGGTATAATCTAAGACCTAACCACGTCAAAAACCTATTTTATGTGTGGGTTTCTAACCCTTATCACTATATCCTCGAAATATATCAATTTGGGACCTTTAAAATTCGAAATCCATTTGAAAATAATGTAACGTTTTTTGACTTTCCAAGAGTGCCCCTCCTCACCTCTTATAAAAGGCCCCCAATTCTACCTCCTTAACCTCAACTCTCAAGCCTTTGTCTCGGCCATACCATTCCCATTTCATCTCTCCAGATCCATATCTTCATCATTGAAGCCTCACCTTTGGGCATAATCCTTTCCAAAGAAGCCTTTGAGCTCAAATCAAAAAGAGTTACCCGATTTAAAGGTAATGTCTTCCCCTGTGTTCTTTTGTTTTATTTTGCTTCTCCAACCCTCTAAACTCTTTTTATTCATTTATTTTGTAACAACAACATTATATTAAATATAATAGGTTGTTTGTATGTTATGTATTCTAGAAACACTTACACACACCTTCGTCTAATGGTTAAAGAACATATTGATTCTGTGGATGGCGAATTTCTGCCTCACGAAACGTTGATTGTTCAATCTTCTCTTAACACAATTCATGGTGGCCATTATGATGTCACTATATTTTATATATGATATATATGGTATTTATGTTTTCTATATTCTTCTTAATTTTATATTTAAAACATGCCTTTATTCTTTTCATGTTATGAAAATGCGTTAATTTCATACGAGGAAGTGTGGACTACCACACCCTCAAGTGATGTGAATCGTTCATGCAATACATGGAACATATACAGATTGAAATTAATGAACTTATGTGACCTATATAACAGATATATTATACTTTAATTATAATATTTTTATATCTCTCTCAATTATTTTTAATTCCATTAATATGTCAAAGAAAGGAAAGTAGCGTTCATGCGTACGTACGGCCTACCGTCTCCATGAACGCTGCATTTTATTTCTTTTTATCTCCAAATGTTATGGAATAGTATAAAATGAATATTTACTGGATATAAAAGATATTTAAATCATTAATACTATTCTGGAGTTGATTTACTTATAACTACATGGACAATCATTTTTCAAACAAGTTCATTTTTTACTCATGTAACAAACATCGACAAAAACGACTGATATGAACTCACATTATTAACCAATTATTATAACATTATAATATGTGTTATTAAATGAATAATAATATTTAAAGGAGGAACTTAAGAAATTATAAATTTACAAATGTTTATTATTCGGGAATATAAATAAATGAACAAGACATGTTGGAATTGAGATAAGGGATCCGACCTCTCGCTTTCTTTTCAAGTACCCTCTTTTTTGTCATTTCATTTAAGCTCCATGTTCTTTTGTTGGAGTATTTTTTTTATATTAACCATAATGTAATTTGTATTTTTATATTATGAGATACCACATCTTACTCTCATAAATTCTTTTTTTAGAATTTTTATGTGGCACTGTTAGGGTGCCGAATTTTCGTAACGGAACCTACCCCTCTTTATTTTTAAGTACACTGTTTTATGTCATTCCATTTAAGAATATATTTCATATGATTGGGATGTTATGTTATATTAAAAATACTGTAATTTCTATTTTCATATGATGAGAGACTCTATTTTCTCTCATCAATCCATTTTGGAAGTTTTGATTGGCGCCGTTAGGCTGCTGAATTTTCGTAAGAGATCCAACCTCTCTCTTTCTTTCTAAGTACTCTCCTTTATGTCACTTCATTAAAGCTCATCATTTTTATGTTGTGTGATGTTCATTTATATTAATATTGATGTACATTTTATGTTAATATGATGAGATACCCTATTTGATCCCATCAATCCCTTATTGGAAGTTTTAATTGGCGTCGTTAGGCTGCCGAGTTATCGTAATGGATTTTTCATCTAAATTTTATTCCCGTGAGATTTATGCTACATTTTCCACCATTTACTTTGATTGGTATATGTACTGACCGTTATTCTACTCATTGTGAAATATACTTTTGTTTATGAGTATTTACATCAATGTTTTATTGTCCTTCTTTCATGTGGTGTATGTTTCGAAAGATACCCAAGTTAGTAAGGGAACTTTTCACCCTCCTCTTTTTAAAAGACTTATTTTGTTGGGTCTTTTAATATATATATTTTAATGTTTAGATATTTCTTATATATCCTTATTGATGTAAATTTTATGTCCAAGTGATGAGATACACTTTTTTTCTCTCATCAACTCATTTTATGAATTTTAATGTGACGTCGGTAGGCTATCGAATTTATCCAAGGGAACTTCTTAACCCAATTTGGATTTCTTTGGGTTCAACATGTAGTTATTGAATTTTTCTTCCTTTGAATATGTGTGAATGACCATTGATTTTTTTACACTTAATATCCACTTATATTGGGTGTATTTATATTTGTCACACATAATTATGAGATTGATTTATCTTTAATTCAAGGGTACCTTCTTTATAGGGGATTTCATCTCATTTTACATTTCTATTGAGACTTCATTGTTGTTATGCACCAATTCACTTTTATATGGTGTATATATTGTCCTTTGGAATATTATATCATGAATGCATTTATTCTCATGATATTATAATGTTCTGATTAAATGTTATACCTCAGTTATTGTATTCAAGTGTCTCTCATTTTGTTAGAAACCCTTTAACTAAAATATCATTTTAAATGTTTTAATGATTTATTCTTATAAATATTTCTCATTAATATCCATGTTTCCAAAATGGTTTTAAAGATTTATTTATATGGATATTAATGGTTTAAAATGGTTAAAGCTTCAAAGTGGTATGGGAGACTTTGATTCAATGATCTCTTTATTAAATGTTTTAAATGGTTTTGAAAATGGATTTAGAATGGATTCATTATTTCAATATCTTAAAATGTTATATGTGGGAATGTTATATTTCCTTTATGCTTAAGTTATGTGCTATGATTATGTTATGGTTCATGGGCATTGTTTATAAAATACGGGCGGTTCCGTGATAAACTAATGGTGGGTGAGCCCGATATAGCTCTCCAATGCATTGGGTAACACGAAGGAGTTAAAAGTTAAGGTTTCTCCAAAGTGATTTAGGGAGTATACTGTGATGGGTATTCCAAACGTAACCATCAAGGGTACTCCCTACTTAAGAATGTTATGAATGCCCCAAGTTACCTTTATTACTTTTGATTTCTATTGAGTTATGCATAAATATTATGATTTCATGAGGTATGTTAAATTTCTTATGTTTTATGAGTAATGTATGATTTCATTGATTCTTATGTATACATGGACTGATGTTTTCTATCCATACTTTTATAACCCTTACTTAGCTTTTTATGCTCATCCAATGTTTTTGAAACGTTTTCACAGGACATAAAGTTGAATAGGGTCAAGGATGGGATCAAGGAAATGTAAGGCTGTCTAAAACAAGGAACTAGACATGACTCTTTTGTTCAAGAGTTTTTATTTTGTGGAAAAGATGGAAGCTGTGTAGATGGGTCTACTTTGTAATCTTTGAGATGTAATAGTTATGACCTAATTCTCTAATACTCTAAACCTGAAAAGATCCTCTATGTGAATTATTCAACGTAATTCAATATTAAGTAATGTTATATGGTCGGGGCCTTATAGTTAGTATCAAAGGTTAGTTTAGATAACTTTAGAGGTTAGGGTATTCTCTAAGCATAAGTTACATTACCATAATGGTTAGGATTTCATAAAGAGTCCTAGTTTTAGAAAAAGTGAATGAGTAAGTATATCATAGTGTTTATCTTCCTCATTAGTACATGATGGTTTTGTTGATATAATCACACTAAAATTTCTGTTTTTAGTAAATGGGTGGATCTAGCAGGCGCCAAAGTGACAATGGTTTTGAAGGAAACTGTGGTGGTTCTCTGATTAAGAGACTGGATGAAATGGGGGAGTCAATGAGGAATCTCGTGGTCATTCTATACCAACTATCAATGAGTCATGATCAACCACATGAACCTTGGTGAGTTCTCTAACGCATCATGTACGAGATTACCAACTCGGTGTGGAAGCTCAGGTAATAATTAATAAGTTAACCATTAGGGTTTATATGATCCTTACTTTTGAGGTAATTATGGGTTACTATATGTTATGATGGAATATGAATGACATGAGATAAGCTTGAGGTTAAATTATGTTTTGGTTATTTTTTAATATTTTTTTTTGGGGAATGTTATAAGAATTATATAGTTTTGGAAAAAGTACAACACACATACCGTGTGACAACCCGTCGCGTCGGACAAAGATGTAGGAATCGAACCCACAACTGAAGTGTGGCTGGTATTTAACGCCTACCACTAGACTACGTGAATTCCCTTGTTATTTTGACTAATTCATTTTATTTAGATGATTTTAGGAATCAAGAGTAAGTTTATTTCGGGTTATCGATGGAAATGATTAACATATCATAGAGGACATGTGATTAGGTTTATTAATTTTCAATATGATTCTTTAAGATAAACTAATGTTATTTGGAGATAAATGTTAATTTTTACCTCAGATGACTATGTTGTTAAATCCTTCAAATATTTGGGTTTCAATCTTAGTTTGGTTCACTTTGAATAATTTTATGGACAAATGGTTTATTGAATGGACTTTGTTGAACTTTGGGTATTGTTGGACAAATTTTGGAGATTAAGATTAGATTTTTTTTAAAAAGGATTATCCTTTTCGGGTATTATCTGATCTCATACTAACCTTTTTGGTTTTAATTTTGGTTAAGGTCTAAAGACATGGGATGTATATAGTTCTCTTTTGTGGATTAGTTGATTCTCTATAAGTTCATTAAAGCTCTCATAATGTAAACATGTCATCCAAAATACTCATCTTTTAGAGAAAAATGAGTTCATGTACAAAATCTAGTAAAAGTTGAAAGTCAACATGACAAATATGTATGTTTTCTTTTGTTTAATTAAGCTCAAAAATAAATTCATTACTGAAAAGTAACTTAAAAAAATGTTGTTCGTTATCTATTCCTACTGGGGAATCTAATACCGTTTAACCGATCACAAGTTTGTGATTTTCTTATGGTTAACTTTCTCCTAGACATGTTTACTGTCACTCTCCATCAGAACATGACCCTTTGTTTTTTCCTCCATATCCATATTTTCATACTTGGAATCCTAGTATGGGTTAACTCGGGTGACCTTTGTACTTCTCTCCCATTCTTTTTAAGTCATAGTTTTACTGACTCTTGTTCCGATGTGGGACATTCAATGGAGTTTCCAAGCCCAATTTTGAAATTGCGAGGACACAATTCCCAAAAGCGGGGAAGTATGTAACATCCCTGGTAAATAAAAAATATTACATTTTAATGTTTATCAATATTTGTGAAAAAAATGTTAATATTACTTTAAAGGGAACACTATGCTCGATGGCATACCCAATACGCGACAACGAGTTCCTTTGAAATCTTACGTTGCACTCTAATAATAAAATAATATTATTTTAAATGGTAGTTAACTCCTAGCCATTGTAATGGCAGGAAATAATGAAACTAAATACAAAATTATTATATATCTTTGTAAAATATTTTTACTTTTATCCAATAAATGTTAGTGGCATAAAATGCAAATGAATCCAATTTTAAGCATAAATCTTCTAATATTCTTTAAAAGGTTGATTAACCGCCTTTTGATGGAGAACCCTTTTTAAATATACTTTTGACAATTTTATATGTTTTATATGACTAAATAAAATCCTTCTTTAGAATATGGACATCAAAATTTACTTTGTGTAAATATGTTTTATTTTTCCGATAAAGGTCATTTTAAGTGAAAATGTTGCATTTTAATTCAAAACCTCCTTTTAATATGTTTTATTTTCATGGATAGATTATATTTTTAATTGATATTAAAGTGTATTTATAATATATTTTTACCATTTAATCAAATGGTGGTTATTGGAATTAATTTCACTTTGAAATTGGACTTAAACTAGTGTTAATCTTTTAATAGATATTGTTTCTTAAAAACATGCTATTTGTTTTGACAGTGGGAATTAATTATTAAATTTACTAATGAAACTTATATGTTTTGAATTATGTAAAATAGACATCATTTTTGAATTAGGATTATCAAATATAGCTTAGGGTGAATTTTTGGTATTTTTTTGAAAAACATCAATTTTTGATGAATATTGAAACCACTAAGTGGAAGTTAAAGAAACTGATTTTTCGTTTAAATGAAACTTTACCACTTCTGTGACTTGATTTTCAAAAATCCGACATACATATTTGTCATTAGAAAGTGAAATTTGGTTCAATGAGATTATAAGATGATTTTGTGAATAGTTACTTTTAAGTTTTATTAATCGCGATTAAAGGTAATTATAGTGATTTAAGGAAGAAATGATATTATAATAAATTGAAAATATCTTGACAGTTATCAAAACCCTATTAGATGATTCATGGCCGACCAATAAAACCCATGGGTCTATTTTTGGGACCCCATGGAGCCACTTGGGTTCGATAATGGCATTAATGCCTTTTATTTAAATTAAAAGTAATAATGACAGAAACATGTATTTTTTTACTAAAAAAAATTTACATGGGGTAATACAAGTCCTATTTTTTACTTTAAATAGTAATTGGAAAGATAAATATATTTCCTAAATCGTAGTATTTTTTATAATTTTTAGACAATAAATAAATTAAATTATATATGACATAATGATGATGCATCGATTACCTCATTATTTAACGATTTAAATAAAATGAAACGATACTGAATAATATAAGACCTAAACATGTCAAAAACCTATTGGATGGGTGTATTTCGAACCCTTATCACCTTGTCCACTAAATATATCAATGTGGAACCTTTAAAATCCGAAACTCATTTGAAAATAATGTAACCTTTTTTGACCTTCCAAGAGTGCCCCTCCCATCATCTTATAAAAGGCCACCACCTCTACCTCCTTACCCACACCGCTAAAGACTTTTCCTCAGACACCCCTGCCTGTTTAATCTCTACACATTCCTCTCTTCATCATTTAAGCCTCACCTTGGGGAAGAATCCTTTCCAAGGATTCCTTTGAGCTCAAATAAAAAAGAGTTACCTGATTTAAAGGTAATGTTTTCCCTTGTGTTCTTTTTTTTATTTTGCTTATCCAACCCTCTAAACTCTTTTTATTACTTTATTTCTTAACAACACCAGTACCTTCAATATACTAGGATGTTTTTATGTGAAGTATTTGAGCTACACTTACACACACCATCGTCTAATGGTTAAAGAACATATTGTTTCCATGGATGGTGAATTTCTGCCTCACGAAACGATGATTGTTCAATATTCTCTTAACACCTTTCATGGTGGCCATTATGATGTAACTATATTTTATATATGATATATATGTTATTTATTTTTTCTATATGATTCTGAAATATATATTTAAAACATGCCTTTAGGCTTTTCATGTTGTGCAAATGCGATAATTTTGTACGAGGAAGTGTGGACTACCGCCCCCTCAAGTGATGTGACTCGTTCATTAAATACATGGAATATATAAAGAATGAAATTAATGAACTTATGTGAATATATAACATATATATTATACTGGAATTATAATATATATATATATCTCAATTATTCTTAATTCCATTAATATGTTAAAGAAATTAAAGTAGCGTTCATGCGTACGTACGGCCTACCGTCTCCATAAACGGTGCATTTCATTTATTTTTATCCCCAAATGTTATGAAATAGTATAAAATGAATATGTTCTGGATATATAAGATATTTAAATCATTATTACTATTCTGTAGATGATTTACTTAAAACTAAATGGACAATCATTTTTCAAACAAGTTCATTTTTGACTCATGTACCAAACATCGACAAAAACATCTGATATGAACTCACATTATTAACCAATTATTATAACATTATAATATGTGATATGAAATTAATAATAATCATTAAAGGAGGACATTAAGCAATTATAAATTGAAAAATGTTTATAATTCAAGAATATAAAGAAACGAACAAGGCTAGTCGGACTTGAGGTAAGGGATCCGACCTCTCGCTTTCTTTTCAAGTACCCTCTTTTATGTCATTTAATTTATGGTCCATGTTATTATGTTGGAGGATGTTATTTTATATTAACCATACTATAATTTTTATTTTTATATGATTAGATACCCCCTATTACTCTCATCAATTCTTTTTTTTAGAATTTTTATGTGGCACCGTTAGGCTGCCGAATTTTCGTAAGGGAACCTACCCCTCTCTTTATTTTAAGTACACTCTTTTATGTCATTCCTTTTATGCTCATATTTCATATGATTGGGATGTTATTTTATATTAAACTTACTGTACTTTTTATGTTCATATTATGAGATAACCTATTTTCTCTCATCAATCCATTTTGGTAGTTTTGATTGACGCCGTTAGGCTGCCAAATTTTCATAAGAGATCAAACCTCTCTCTTCATTTTTAAGTACTCTCCATTATGTCACTTCATTTAAGATCCTCCTTTTTATGTTGGGGGATGTTATTTTATATTCCTATTTCTGTACATTTTATGTTAATATGATGAGAGACCCTATTTGATATCATCAATCCATTTTTGAATGTTTTATGTGGCGCTGTTAGGCTGCCGAGTTGTCGTAAGGGATTTTTCATCTCACTTTTATTCCCTTGGGATTTATTCTACATTTTCCACCATTTCCTTTGAGTGGTATTTGTAATACCCATTATTCTACTCTTTTTGTAATATAATTTCTTTTATGAGTATTTACATCAATTTTTTATTGTCCTTCTTTCATGGGGTGTATGTTTCGAAAGATACCCATGTCGGTAAGGGAACTTTTCACCCTCATCTTTTTAAAAGAATTATTTGGTTGGGTATTTTAATTTAAATATTGTAATGTTGGGATATGTTCTTCTATATCCTTATTGATGTAAATTTTATTTCCAAGTGATGATATACCCTTTTTATCTCTCATCAACTCATTTTCTGAATTTTAATGTGATGTCGTTAGGCTGTTGAATTTTACCAAGGGAACTTCTTAACCCAATTTCGATTTCTATGGGTTCATCATGTAGTTATTGAGTATGTATGAATGACCTTTGATTGATTTACACTTAATATCCACTTATATTGGGTGTATTTATATTAGTCACACATAATAATGAGATTGATTTATCCTTAATTTAAGGGTACCTTCTTTACAGGGGATTTCATCTCATTTTACATTTCTATTGAGAGTTCATTGTTGTTATGCACCAATTCACTCTTATATGGTGTATATACTGTCATTTGTAATATAATATCATGAATTACTTTATTATCATGATATTATAATGTTCTGATTAAATGTTATTCCTCAATTATTGTATTCAAGTGTCTCTCGTTTTCTTAAAAACCCTTTAACTAAAATATCATTTTAAATGTTTTAATGATTTATTCTTATAAATATTTCTCATTAATATCCATGTTTTCAAAATGGTTTTAAGTATTTATTTATATGGATATTAATGGTTTAAAATTTTAAAATCATCAATGTGGTATGGGACACTTTGATTCAAAAATCTCTTTATTAAAATTTTTAAATGGTTTTGAAAATGGTTTTTAGAATGGATTCATTATTTCAATATCTTAAAATGTTATATGTGGGAATGTTATATTTACATTATGCCTAAGTTATGTGCTATGATTATGTTATATTTCATTGGCATTGTTTATGAAGATGGGTTGTTCCGTGATAAACTAAGGGCGGGTGAGCCCGATATAGCTCTCAAATGCATTGGGTAAGGCGAAGGAGTTAAACGTTAAGTTTTATCTGAAGATATTTAGGGAATATATTTTGATGGGTATTCCAAATGTAACCATAAAGGTTTACCCCTATGTAAGAATGATATGAATGCCTCAATTTACATTTATACCTTATTATTTCAATTGAGTTATGCATAAATCTTATGATTTCATGAGGTATGTTAAATTGCTTATGTTTTATGAGTAAAGTATGATTTCATTGATTCTTTTGTATACACAAACTGATGTTTTCTATCCATACTGTTATAACCCTTACTGATCTTTTTATGCTCATCCCATGTTTTTGAAATGTTTTCACAAGAGATAAAGTCGATTAGTGTCAAGGATGGGATCAAGGAAATGTCAGGCTGTCTAAAATAAGGAACTAGACATTACTCTTTTTTTCAAGAGTTTTTATTTTGTGGAAAGACGGAAGTTGTGTAGATGTGTCTACTTTGTAATATCTGAGATGTAATAGTTATGACCTAATTCTCTAAAACTCTATAACAGAAATGATCCTAAATGTGAATTATTCAATGTAATTCAATATTATGTAATGTTATAAGGTCGGGGCCTTATACACTTTTTTAGGATCAATAGATAAACTATGTTCTTAAATTGTGTTCCCTAATAACATTACATCCTTAATCTAGAACCATCATTTTTAAGGATTTCCATTCAGTATGGTGAAATCTCATAATTTATCTAACTAAATAAAGTTAGTGATTCCACTCATGATCGTATTTATAATAAACAAGAATATCATCTACAAACACTACCAAAAATGTGTTTAATTTTAATAGAATAAAATATTCATCAAATCCATAAATATTGTAGGATATATAGGTAGACGAAATGGAATGAAAAGATGTTCATAATGGCCATACCTACTACCAAATACTATATTTGGTATATTAGACTCTCAAACTATGAGTTGAGGATAACCCAAACGAATATAAATCTTTGAGAAACACATTCCACCATTAATTATCCAAAAAATTATCCACATGAGGAAACTGATACCTTCTATTAATTGTTACCCGGCTAAACTCCAAATATTCTACACACAATTGAAGTTATACATCTATCTTCTTGTAAAATAATCAATAGGTTGCATAAAGGGAAATAATAGGTTGAATTAAAAAAATTTCCAATAGGCCATCAAACAAAAGATTAATATCATTCATCTCTACTAGTGCCATATGGTATCAATGTATCGATATATATTTTGTTCTTGGAACTAATTAAATAATCAACACTACATATATATCTAGAGGAAGTCCACAGAATTCATCTAGGAAAAAATCAGAAAAGAACTAATCAACATCATGAAGATAAAAAAAGGAGAGACATAATCAGGATCAACCATAGACGGAGACATTAAATTATTGTGCTCTCGATGGGAAGGCCCTTCATGAATATACCTCAACTCTCACTACCGCTAAAATACATGAGAAAATCCTTCAAAAATAATAATATAAATATTCTTATGATAACAAAAAATATTTGATCAATTAGTTACTATCTAATTCATTCCTATTATGATGTTAAAAAAATATAGATCAGGAAAAAGAAAATCCCAAACAAATTCTGTATCATCTATTGTTAATGAATTGTAAGTAAAATAAAGCCCCTACACTTTCCTCTTACTAGGGGTGTCTCAAAATACATAAAAAACTCACATGTTTCATTAGATTTCTATGTAAATCGACCAAATGTGTATATGTAAATGATTGAGAGGCACCGATATTAAATAAAACAGTCACAACAGGAGATGAAATTATGATAGTACATGTCACAATCATTTGACCTACCTCAAATTATTCTTGACAATTATCCATTAATTACAATTTCATCATTTTTATGTATTGAGGTCGTATCCCTATAGTCCATGAATTGTCAAACATCCTTGTAGTAGCCTTACGCGCCAAAGAACCCTTCCCATCAAGAGGTGTAGACATGTATTAATTGAATTTTTGTAAATGACCAACCGATCAATAGTTTTATCATGTATTCATGGGAATAGGACTGCAATGTCTTGTATGTCTGATGTTGGAGACTGTTAGAAAT
The DNA here is from genome assembly GCA_963277665.1 of Viscum album. Lineage (NCBI taxonomy): Eukaryota > Viridiplantae > Streptophyta > Magnoliopsida > Santalales > Viscaceae > Viscum > Viscum album. The sequence continues at coordinate 841,316,187 of OY728123.1, forward strand.
TTATAGCTACACTATGGCCTATAGATGATGTTGTAGAAGGGGTTCACTATTGAGATGAACTGCCACTACTCTTGAGATGATCATGTTGCTTCATATTCCTCTCATGCACACCCTTGAAGCTTCCACATGATGGAAGAGATGTGTTGGAAATTAAAACCTTTGGATATATATTAATCTCTTCCATAATACATCTATCCACTATCTCAAGATGGATACACATGTTTATCCTATGTTCATGAAATCTGATATCAGTTTGAAATACATGAAGGTACTTCCAATACATGAAAACTTAATTTCATACCATGTATATAGAAAAACATACTAGGTTAGTAAACTAGTTTGTGTATTAAAACACTGAATTCTCTCCCTACTACAAAGAGAGGAAGTCAAAATATTTTTCCAACATTAGTGAATCAGGAAATAACTATTGGAATAACAAAGTTATAAAACCATTCCAATCTAAGTCCCTATGTTTATTTACGTGGACTATAGAGTCATACCATCTCTTTTCATAACCCTCGTGCCTAAAAACTACACATATACCAATGATATTATACGATATCTCATAAAATTTGAAGGGTTTAAAAAGACAATCTGTCATGTCCCCCACCATTTGATGTTAATTCGTTCCTTTAATGGACAGTGGCTTCACGCATATGAAATCGCATTATCTCTCTCTCTCTCCTCCTGATATATGATGTACCTAAACAACTACGTCATGAACTCGTGGTATTTTCTTATTAACAATATGCAATATAATACTATAGCCTCAATGAGATTTTTACTCATACGTATATTCCCTTGAGGAGAATTAGCAACACACTCCAGAGCAACTAATGGATGATGTCTTGAAGGCATACTGATGAACACCAAAACAGAAGGAATGATCAGAAAACATAGTAAATATTAGTTCAAACCAGAAAAAACATATCCAAAAAAGAAATGATTTAAAACAAATCCATATACTAGAGACAGAAATCCTAATGTTTCATGGAAATATATGCCCTGTTGTGGCAAGAACATTCCAGGAACTCATTGCAACATACCATTAAATTCCCATAAATAATATCTACAATCTACAAAATATACAAAGATTAGGACTCTTGATGAAAGGCCTCATCTTATGCCAATTATTAATAAACAATCCCATGTTAGTATTAACCTTAAAACCTGACCTGATCTCTTCCATACTCAATGGGTGTTACTACATTCTATGGGCTTCCAACATTTACTGGGGAATTGAACAACATGCTAATATAATGTTTTCTCCAAACCTAAAACAATAAAATGGAATATATATATATATATACATACTAATTAATGAAAGAAACTATAGAAGTCTAATATATGTATATACACAATATTTATAAGAATATAGTAGAGAGATAAAATCACTATAATAGATACAACTCAATGAGAAAAGAGCAAATAAAACGGACAATGAAAACAACATCTAATCCATGTTATAGTATCTGAAACGTCCCACCATCCCACAACTATTTACCCAACTATGCTGACAAAAAACAGGCCACCTCAATATGGTGCCATTACTTTCCCTGCATCGGAAGATATACAAATGACTACACACCACCAAAATGGTTCAAAGGGTTTCAGCTAACAGGCTCAGCAGGATTCCACCCAGTTCTCCCAAACAAGTCTATGTAGAATAATTCTCATATTCTCATTTAAAATAAAACATTGTTTGATAATAAAAAAATTATTTTTATTTTAAATAATGAATTTTTCCCTTTTTATATAGTTTTTAAACAATATCATGTATATCAATATCAGAAAAGATTTTCTAGATCATCTTCTAGAGGAAATAATATGTTTGTCAAGGGTAAAATATAACATAACCAATTAGTAAAAAAACAACAGTAGAAACACAAGAATAAATATTCTGTGGAATAAAATAGTTCAGGAAGTATACTACAGCTTCTGAAATATACTTTAATAGTGAAATGAAATACCTATTTCCCATGATCTACAGTTTAGGACTAGTGATAGATTCCAATATGTAAAACTACAACATCATATACTTATATAGAGCTATTAATATACACTATGGGACATTAGGAACACCCTGAATATAAACTCCTATAATTTTTGATGTCCTTAGGCTAATCATCCCACCTAGTACCCAAGGTATCCCATGTGCTCTTTTTCCCAATGATCGCATTTTTTTGAAAAAAAAAATTAAAACTATTAAAGATATTCAACATTTAATAGGGTAACCAAACCTGATTGTTTTCAACAAATCATTCAATTTTTTTAAAATACATTGTTTCATTCCATTTATAAAAAAATAGTAAATACCGTACCTGTTCAAAACAATTTCTAATCACAGAAAAAAATTATACCAATTTAATACTGGTTTATTTATAAATAAATTTATAAAACGAACAATACAATTCATCAAATATATTCTAGAGAAGAGGCCGCCTACCTCAGAACTCAGGTTGTATGTTTCTGTAACTAGAATCACAAATAACAAAACATAACAACATAAATGAAAACCCTAGAACCTAAAACTCACCTTAAGAAAAATTGAATTTACTGAAAATTATTTCATCCGAAAGAAGGAAACCCACATACCTCAAGAAAATAAACTAATCACACCATAACCAATGAAGAATATATGCAATGAGGATCATTTTACAAACCAATATTCCAAGAGGGGTAGAGGGGTCCTAAAATCGAAATTATATTGATCTAGTTTGAGTTCTATGATTTTTTTGGATGAAAAAATAGAAATTTGATGAGATTATTATTTTATAGAAGTCATATAAACATTACATGATGTGTAACCCAATTACACATAGTTTACTTTTCAACTCTCACAATTAATGACAAACATATCACCTTTGAAAAAAAGTGAATTTAATTTAATTTATGAGTTACATGTCATGTAACACAATTACATGGTATTTTATTATCATGAATTTTTTAGAGTTATAATTTTTTGTTATAAATATTCCCAAAAATATCTAACATCACAATTATAGGTATCCTACAATTTTTGTTATTGGTCCTACCAAATTACAATACAGGAAACACATGCATGTTTATGTACAGACTAGTTAGATGTTTAATAGAACATTACATGAATATTCATAAGTTATTTTCTTAATTATTTATTATCATATAAAGGATATAACATATGGTATCAAATATGATTTTTAAAGCTTGTCTCATTGACCCCCATATCCCATAGTTCTATTCTGGGGCATCATAGTTTGAATCAAAAGAAAAATTTATATAAACTTTTATATTTTTATTTTTTTTGTGTCAATTAAGAGTTCATAATTTATTTTTGATAAATATTTTAAATTTATTGATACCCCATTATTATTTTATATGATTTATTACTAAGGGAATTATGAACATTATATTTTTATTTTTTGATCAGGATTAGAGGAAAATGTTGAATATAAGATTAATAAGTCATTAATATGATAAAATCATGATGTTTTCTTATTTTCATGTGTTTTATTCCTAATAATTAATTATTTTTATGGATATTGGAAAGGTATTCTATTTTTTGGCACATATTCACCTAGTGGTATTCCCAAAGGAAAGGGTTGGTTGAGAATTAGCTCAATCATCACTCTAATGCAGGATAAATGGGACTATGACAACACACCCAACTATACAATCCAATGGGATATGATTTCATTACTAAATTTATCAGTATGAACTATTATAAAAAATTTAATATAGTTATTAACATATTTTACTAGAGTAATTTAATGAAATATTATTTCAGATTACATGTAAATGAAAAAATAGATTCATAGGTTGATCATAAAGTATCACATGGTTAAAATAGTGACATAAGGGAATAACTATTCTTATTAATGATTTCATATAGATATTTTTTATATTATCATTACCACATTTTTAATAGTTGGTTGAAATATGATAATATAAATGAAACTAACATAGTTATATAGATGGCACCCTATATCATATTAACGAATAATTGAGTATTCTGAAACGGTTGAAAATATTATTATCTATCCATTATGATAGGAAACGTGATATTTTATTCTTATATAAGTAATTTAGATAGATTTTTTCTTTCAAATCATAGGTATCATCATTAGTGAGTGATATTTATAAATTAAATCCTAGTATATTCTAAAAATTCTGTGGATTAAATGAAATATATAAAAATTATTCTTATATAGTCTCGTTTTAAGGATATAGAAACATATATTATAAGGTATTGATAAATATGGAAATTTATTTTAATAATAAAATGGGGCAGTGAATAATAGAGAATATATTATCGGGTTAGGGATAACATAAATGTTTTTTATACACATGGTGTTCGGATAATCAAGGGTTGTGTGATTTTAAAATGAAGGTTTGATAATAATTGGCAACAACTTGATAAATAATTTTATCATAATATATTTTAAAAGATCAAATAATTTTAGGGATTATGACATATTGTGAGTATTGTTTTTTCATAAGAATTAGTGGTTAAAAAATTTTGAGTGATAAATATATTGAAACAGTTCAAGGAATATATGATCTCAATATGGTTCAAAGTTATTCTTATTAAAATTGGTTTTGGTAAAGGTTTGTTTTTCATAGAATATGAATAATTTATGTATATATTTGAGTATAGGATTATAAAAATAATTATTGTTGATTGAAAAATGAAATGTTTTATTTTTAAATAAATAATTTAAATGGTTATTTTTTGAATAGTATAATAACATTTGTGGTAATTTGATAATTATATTTTGTGAATTATGTTTATAATAATAGGATAACCCAAATCAGTGTTATATAAGAAGAAATATGAATGATAAAGGATAAAAGTGGATAGATATAATTTTAACAAAGTATTACACAAGTTGAGTTATAAGAACTATATCATAACGTGATAGTTTTATAGAGTGATAAATCATGATGTTATATGTTACTCTGGTTATTTTGGAAAATTGTCTTAAAATGTTGGTCAATGATGTTAAATTTAATTGTTTTATTAACTGTTAAAACTAGATTTAACAATGGTATTTAGGGGAAATGAAATGATTACATTGTTGAATATCCCATCAAAATAATTGTTTTAGTGAGAAAACTTATGTTTTCAGAAAACCAAATATCACGAAATATGATTAACAACGAGAACATATTCAATTCCCAAAAAAACCTAAAAAAGTAAAGATATAGTCTAATTAAATATTATATGAAACAAATTATGAAGTAAAACGCATCAACACAAACCCAAAACCCCAGAACTAGGTTTCCGCTATCAATTAGATTAGCATCATTACAAGGAATGAAATCCTAAAGGACTGAGAGTTTAGTACTCTTGGAAAACTAGATACACACTTGAGAAATAATAAAATAATTACAAAATATTTATTTCATCCAAATAAATAACTCCGAGAATAAATTTATTCATCCATTTATATCCCTGCATATCATTCATAGTATTCTTATTATATTCTTGGGGAAGGAAACTTAATAATGGGGATCTCATAAGCATAGTTCTATTAAAATATAAAATAATTAATAATAAATCAATGAAATTAATAATTATTTCATAGTAAATAAATAATATGGAAGATAACAACTAAAAACACATTCCATTCAAATAACTAGACAAGTAAAAAATCAATATGGAAATGTAAGAAAACTGAATCACATAACATTTATTCAATTGAAATGAAAATGTAATTTATACATATATATGTGGATTGAAAATACCAAGAATGATTAATGACTAATATTATATGAATAAAATGAATAATTATTGGATTTAATGTCTATATAACATGAAAACCTGTACTATCATGACCTTTCAAAAAATGGATTAAAACGACAGATAGGAAGTCTTCAAATATTCACATCTAGCCTGTATCATGACAACCAATCAATGCCTCAAGGAGATATATAATTCCTAGGATCCACCCATTATTTCATTTGGAAGGCATTCCCCATATCTTATAATTGGTTCATGAAATATAGAATATTACTTTTCATATATCCATATTGACCAAAAGGGAAAGATTTATAAATAATTCACTTTTTTATCTAATAACTATCAGACTGAACACCGTTTGTAAAATGGTTTATGGTTTAGGCAATAATTGTATTTATAAAATAAAAATAAAGATATTACAAGAAATTGAAATTGAAAAATTATTACAATAAAATTATTATTTATATAGAAGTTTAACAATGACAAAAGGAATTTATATTTAAAAGATAATCATTACTAACATTCTTGGTGATTATTATATTTATAACTTCCAATGTGTCCCCTACCACAATAAAACATTTAAATCATAATCACTATAATGTTATTACATAAAAATATAATTTAAATATATTCATAATAAGGATATTAATGATATTATGTTTCAATGGGAATTATATTCACTATATAAAAGTGAGTATGTGTATAACAACCTGTAAGTCTCAATGGAATGTAAATTGATGCGAAATACCTTACTTTTCATTACATTTGGGTCCACATATTTTAACATGCAGTATAATAAAAATAAGTTAGTTTGATACTTTATTATGAAATTTTTATTTTTGACATTAATTTTATTTCACTTATTACCAAATTGTTTACAACAACTCAAACAAAATAATTATGTCAGGTGTTCTTGACCAAATTTGGTTTATGGCTTTAAAATAACATTGGTAGGTAAAATATGGTCAATGGGTTCGTTTTATAACATATTAAGAATAATAATAATTACATAATTATAATATTTATACAAAAAATATACTTTGAAAATGTATAATTAAATATGTTTATGTAAAATGAAACAGTGTTACAATCATAATGATGAAAACTACTACATATGAATGAGTAACATTCCCATTGTTCAATGATCATTACAGATATAAGTTAAGTAACACAATATCATTCCAGAATTGTCATTATATAATAAATATAATATCATATACTCACATACATATATATATATGTCATTTGATGTAAAAGTAATCACATTGTGTTGAGAAAGAGATAATCCACACATCTACTAATGACATTATCACATTGTGTATGAAATGTTAATGACGAAAATGATATATATATATATATTATATTTCCATATAAGTAATTATTTCATGAATACAATATTTTTTTATGTCACATATTTTAAATTAAAATTTTTTTTTTTACATTCCATGTATCATGTGAACAAATCACATTTCTTTGAGGGGTTGTAGTCCACACTCCCACAAACTATGTTATAATTTTTTTCTCAAAAAGAAATTTTTTATGATAAGTGATGTAAAATAATTTCATAAGATTAAATAAATAATTAACATAATATATAACATATATAAATTTTGTTTTGATAATAATTTCCTGTATGACATGTGGTTAATGAAAACTATCAATCATTGTTTCTTGCGGCGGTAGATCACCATACATGTAAACAGTATGTTCATTTCCCATTAGATAGAATTCTATGTACTTTTAGTTTGGGAATTTAGAATAAAAAATAGTATATATATATTATTATTTTTTTGTTATATTATTAATTAATGAAAAGATTTTATGGGGAAAATAATGGAATTGAAACCAAAGAAGTTAAGGAAAGATGTTACCTCTTAACATGGTAACTCTTTTCGGTTTGAACCAATTGGATTCCATGGATTTAATTATGAAAGTGGTGAGGATTCATGGTAGATGGTATGGATTCTGATGATATATTTGGGAATATATTTTTTTATAAAATGTTTCTTGAGAGGTATTATGAATTTAAATAGGTGGTGTCCTTTATAGGAGAGAAAAATGACTCACTTGGTATTTAGGAAAACCAGCATTGTGTACCCACATTTTAATGTAAAAAATATTATAAAAAATAAGTAAAATCAATAATCGATGTCTAATGGTCAGTTATTATCTAGATGAGTTGTGTTTAAATAGTTTTTGGGTCATTTGGGACGTTAATTTAAGGCTTGAATCCTTTGATAAGTTAAATTATTCATTAATCATTGTAATAAATCTTAATTACCTCAAATAATCATTTTTTAAAAAACTAAATTGAAATTATTATCAATTAATAACTATTTTTATTTCGAATATTTAATAATTTTTTCCAAAATTCATTTACATTTGTTTCATACATTAATTTAAATTGTTTCCCAAAGACAGGATGACAAACCGGTTTTTAAAGTAAAATGGTCTCATGGTTTTCTATTTTTTTATAGTAAATTTCAAAGTGAAGGTGATTCCAAGGACCTAAATTGTATTAATTTATAAATATTGGATCTAAATAAACTCTAACACCTAACTATAATATTTATGAACTTAATAAAATATTTACCAGCAAAGTATTTTTGAATTAAAAGTTAGGATTTTTCATAATTCATTAAAAATGAAACATCACAGTAAATACCAAAAATTCATTATAACCTAATTTTTTTTATTATTTTTAAAATATAAATTTTATTTTTACAAAGAAAATTTTTAAAATACGACAAATTGGGTTCAAATGTGTTCTCCATTAGGAGGTTGTAAATGTGCTTTAATAAAAATATATGTTTTTAAGTGTAATATTGGGTTTATTCTTATCTTATTCTTATAAAATATATCGGATTAATATCAAAACAAATTTTGGAATTATATATATATATTTATTTTATATTAATATCAATTTTATGTTGTATTTAATTTTATTTTTATGTTAAAACACCATTTCGAGGATAGAAATAATTTTCATAAAAAATATTGTTTTTATATTACATTTTTTCTTATATACATTTATAATTTATTTGAAACCAATTAATTCATATTATAATTTTTTAAACCAAAATATTCATATTTTATTTATTACTATTCATACCTACTAATTTAGTGACTATGTTATGTTTCATTATTTAAATAATATATATATTTCCTGTGAAACTCAGTCTTGCATGTAATGAATGATATCAAAAAAGGGCATTGTTGCTTGTAACACATGATAACATAGTGTTTGATGGTTTTGATTATATATAATATTTAGAATATATTTTAAATATTAAATTTATACTAACTTAATTGGATATTACATTCCCTTACACACTTGGTGCCACGTACTCTATCAGAAACAATATTTATTCAATAGATTTTCGGGGTGTTACATTATCCCCAATATAATTAAATTTTGTCCTCAAAATTTAAATCCAATCATTGTGATATATTGTTTAATATTTCCAATGTTTAATTAAAATCATATTTATTTGTTTTCCTAAAACATCATCTTCAAAATAGATTATGGGATGTCAAAAGTTCACATGGACTAATATATAAATATAAATCTATATAAGAGAACATTCATGGATAGATGAGATACCTATATAGAGGGAAAGAATAATTATTTACATGGGATGATATAGGTGGAAAATTTAAAATAATATACTGTTAATTTTATATCTTATGGCCTCAAATCCATAATTATGTGATGATTTAGAAGACCTCTAGTTTAAAAAAAATCATGGCATTATTTTTACATTTTATTTCAAAGTCATATTTCTAAATGATGGGTAATTATTTTACTACATAAGAACATAAAGAAATATACATACATTATATAATTGTATAAAAAAATTAATACTTTGGTTGTGGTTCGATCAGTTTTCCAATTCATCCAATAATTAATATTGATGCATGAATCACTAAAAGAAACATTTTATTGTTCTTATAGTGTATGATCCTGTCTTTTGAACCAGGATAAAATTAAGAATGTTTCTGGAATTATATTTCGGTTTATCAATGGTTTATTCTTTTTAAATATATATTCCGAAATTTTATTCCCAGCATTGGAACCCCTAAAGATTTCATTTTTTGAACTCTGATTGATGTTTTGAGGTAAAGGGGAATTCGCACTGGCAGCGCATGGTTTTTCTAACCCTGCGGCCAAACCGAGCATAGTTGATGTTTTGTGGCAGTAGCTTCCGCATGGTTGGTGAATGCTTAGAAGAGATTGTACGATGAGGTGTGCGAGAGGGGTGACATAGGCAGTAACTAATGCACAATTAGTACACGGTTGGTCAAACTGTATGAACTAACCATGTGGGAACTTAAGTGAGATCAAACAAAGTGTATCTCACATGTTTCAGCCTCTAGATGGCTGGTTAATCCTCTTTAGTGGACATAACTCAGGAATACTCTTCCTTGACAATAGAAGAACCTCTTCCAAGAGTTTTGGAGGCGATCCGAAGACATATCATGGAGAATTAATGCCGAATTCATGAGGTAGGTAGATGTTCTTCTTCGTTCTTATTCAGCTTCATAGAACTACATTGATCTATATCTTTTCTTCCCACGGTTTCTTATATCTATGCCCATTAAGGGTAAATTTAAGTGTGTGGATGACAAGTATAATTAGTTTTGATCTTGGTCTTGTTATGATAAGTTATTTGAGGTGGTTTCTTGATGAATCAACCTGTTTCTCTTGAGGGTTCTTTGTTTGTTGTGATTTTCATCCAAACCCCAAGGCCGGGTCCCAAATCATTTACACATTATATGAGAATATGAGATCCTTTTAATAAATTGAGAATATGAGTTTCCTTGATTATTAAATTTTGATGCATGGAAATTTTGATGTTATTAAATAATTCTTCCCACATGAGTTAAATGAGGACTTTCCAATGTGTTGATTTCAATCGTGGGTTTCTAATTTAGTTAAGAGATATTATTAAACAATTGAATGATTTTAATGGGAATAATGATTATTAATGTAATTAATGGTAGGATTAATTAACAAGTCATGAGTTGGAATAAGACTGTGGCTTTTACATATAATTGGGAATATTGAATATTTACCATGTTCGGTATATAATTTTGAAACATGTAATAATTAATTGATGGATTAATTATTACATGTTAAATGGTAAATGGTTAAATAATTGATGATTGGTTATAGAGATAAGTATTGAATAATTATTCATTGAATTAATTTATTTTCATGCATTAAATTAATAATGTGAATTGATTGTTTGTTATGATTGTTAGCCAAGAGTACCTTTTCATGTGTATTAGTTTTCCATGCCGTAAGTTGTTTTGGATGGAGTTTTTTGAAGATATGATATGTTGTGTGAGATTGTTGCTAAATATCGTCACTTTGTTCAGCATGTTTTTTGATGATCATGGGCAGCTTGTAGATTTTTTAAGTCTTGGATGAATCACTTTTTGAGTGTATGGGTTCATTCATGTTAAGGAATTTTGGTTATTTATGTGTTGACTTATCTGAAGAGAGTTTTGTGTTGTAAATTTGTTTTTTGATTAATTAATGGATTGGTTTTGTGGTGTTAGACATTGTATTCTACCCCAATGATAAATATATATGTATGATTGATGAATGGGTTGTGAGACAAATATTGAGGCTCCAGATACTCACAGGGTGTTAGAAATGATGTTCTACACCACTGATATATATATATGTATGATTGATAGATGGGTTGTGAGACAGGGAATGATGCTCAAAATACTCACGGGGTTCCATACATGGCGTTCTACACCTACGTTGCAAACAAATATTATTTTTTGTGATGGGGACTGATGCCCCAAATACCCCTGGGGTTTGAGACATGGAATGATTCTCCGAATACTCATGAGGTTGATAGACATGATGTTCTACATCCATTAATTAACATTGGACTGTGGGTCAAATTTTTAATGTATGAAATGAGTTAATGGTTGATGAAAGTTATTTTTACATCATGATTTGTGAATTGATTTTGATAAAGGGTTTAGACTTGTTAATGAAATAGGTGTACCACTATTAGTAGATAGACCCAATAGTGAATCACTATTTTATTGGATGGTCTTAGAAATAATATATGAAAGATTAAATTGAATAACTTATGATGCATTATCCAAGAAAAAGTACAAGAATTGATTCAGTCATTACTTTGATTACTTATATGGTCTTTAGAGACATATTTAGTGAGTGAATTATAATGGGAATATTGGGCATAGGATGAATATAACAACTTTCAAAAAAATATTTGAGTAATTGATTAATGAAAAATGAATATGTAATGATTGATGAGTTTTCATGACAAATGAATAGTGCAGGTTCAGACAATAGCTGGGGGTTGAAGCAGCTACTTGAGTATATAGTTACATTTTACTTTGTACTTTATTTTATGCATGACATCACGTGTTTTGAATTATTTATTAAATTTATAGATTTGAGGAAGACAACGGTGGTCCCAGACTACTAAGATTTATATCTCACACCCTACTTGGGCCGTCATTACACTGGGAACCTGAGTAGATTTTATTTTTTTATAGGACTATGCTGTTGGCATTTACATGGGATATATGAGTAGAGGACCGAGTGGATGCTCGACGAGATCACCCTTGGGGCTTTGAGTCATTATTTATATAATTATTTATGTATTGGAATATAAATCATGTTATTTTGTTCCATATTTTCTACTTTTTTATCATTACCATGTCATGCATGAATCTTCTGTATAATTTGGCGTTGGAAACTTTTATAAAATGCATATTATTTATCATCCACTATTTGTCATTTATGAGTTACTACTTCTGCACATGTTTTTTATCTACACTAATATACTACTGTGCAACTCTGATAATAGATTATTGTCTCCCCACTGACTATCGTTAGACCCTCGCTGCTAGTCGGCAGCCTCTGGAGTATGAGGAGATGCGTTTGAAGTCATGTGGCGACCAGTCCGTCCACCGATTTAATGGTGAGTCGGGTCGGGATGTTATAATGGGGTATCAAGGGTTTAAGTTTCATTATTTTCCTTTGTCTTACTCTTTCGGGGATTGTAGACAGAAGACTAGGAATGTGTCAGAGATTGGGTTAATACCGTGCTTAGGACTGATCACCTCATATACGGGAAATGACCAAGTGGACAGGGATGGGAATTTATGGTTGTACTTTTAGAGGTTACAGTTGATATGATTTCACCTTGAGTGACTGGTGTATTTACCACAGTTTATTGATTTTTATAATTTTGAAAAGAATAATTTTCTTGGCCTGATATTGTAATGAAGTTTTATACAAGCATCATCTTAGGCACTTAGAGATTCACATTTCATGTATATAACATGCCAGGTAGTTGCATTAGTAAGTTTTCTGCTAATTTGTATTGTCTTCCTTGGGTGCAATTCCATGTTTGATCTTCTTTAGAAAGCCTCTCTAGATATCATATTTTAGTGTTATATTTAACATTCTTGAATGATTATATGCCATATTAACTCATTTATTAGCATGTTTTGTTATTGTTCCATGATTCTATGTTGTATCATGCAGTTGTGTTACTGCTTATGCTAAAATTTTAGAGATGTTTTGATATGCGAAAGGGGTGATGAATATAAAATGTTAAATAAGTGTTGATTGTTCTAAATGGGAGCTAAAAAACTAGCGATAAGGTTTATGGGCGCCTTATCAATTTGTATGTGGTCACCCATATAATTTGGACCATTAGGTTGATCATGTTAATTTCTGAATTGACATTGGTATCGATTAATGAGATCCAATTTTCTATCCATTGAGTTTATGGGCACTTCATTAATTGGGAAATGAAGACTCATATTAAATGTGATGAATTTATGTCTTGTGAAATGCATATAAATGATTAAGATGTTTAATGTTTATCTGAAATCAAATGGCTAGCTTCCAGAATGCAACTGGACCAAAGTAGGTCAGTTGGGTGTGTTTTTATGAGATGACATGTTTGGGTGTTTGTAATTTTAATACCTATGTGTTTTCTATTGTGATGCATTATAGAGAACACAAGTTGGATAAAATGAGATACTCGTAGGTCACCTTATCTTCTTAAATGGAATTTATCTTGATAAATTTCCTGAAAATGATGGGCTATCAACTAACATAAATGTTTTAAAAAGGGAGTTTTATTAAACTTTCCTGTTTTTATTTGTGGTATTTTGAAAATTGTACTTTGATGTTTTGATTAACTCAATTCATGATTAAATATTAAAAGTAATTAAATATAAGAGGCTTGGAAATGAAACCTATTGTGCTGTCCACTATTTAAAAATCGCATGTAAAGGGTAGTTTAGACTTCTCTTGAGTTGCCTTGGAATGGAAGCATGAGTACTTTCGGTAGTTGTTCTTCATCTTAGCAATGACCTTATGATCGGATTTCGGGCCTAGAGACTTTTTTGAAGTGACCTAGTTTAGAGTTGACACCTTTTCTTCATAAGGGGATAACATGTCATCAGTAACACCCTAAAAAAATAAATTCCTTGATAGAGCTACAAATTTTCTCAATCTTTTGGATTTGCTGGGTGTCGTTATCCCATGTAGGACATCTAGTTTCCTATGAAAACCTTGTTCGAAGGGGTGGTGATGTGTTTATTTACCTTTTTGTGGGCTTGATCATCGAGTAGTGATCTTTGTCAGTGGGGTAGACATGCCTTGGGCATGGTCGGCTACTTTGTTGGTCGTTTAACCCTTTCATCTTAGTAATAGATGGTTGGTTATGGCTTTGTCCAATAAAATGGTCGCATGAGGAAAAATGACTGTGTAATGTGTATTTTTATATTGTTGATTATGGTCTCGGGTCAACTCCATGTAGAGTGACATGAGCGTTAAAGAATCTGTTTCATTTCAATAAATGAATTAGTTTTTAAAGGACCTAGGTGTTTTGACATGCCGATCATGTTGGTAATCTAGCACGCTTGTGAGCGGATGATCTTTTCTCGAGACTTCATGGGAAATCATATTTTGGGTATTACCACATTATTCCCAATGAATGTGTTTGTAGGTGAGGCCGATCTTTTAGAACAGAGTTGTCTGTTAATGGTTTCAATGAACTTCTTCATGTCCTCGGTTTTCCCTTAGTATGCTCCCCTGGACACGATGAGCATGTCCCCTATCGTGATCTCAACATGGAGACACTAGGACAGTTTCAGTCTTGTGACATGCAACAGTTAAAATATTGTTGTGCCTGATGAGTTTTTGTTATCTGGTTAGTACGCGGGATGCGTTGATTATTTGGGCTACTTCCATTTTTGTGTTTGGGCACGACTTTTTTTTTAAATAGCGTTGTGATGGCTTGAATTGGAAAATTTACCAGTTGTAGGGTAAGGATTTTGTTATACTGGTGTATGGTTTTGGAATAGGTTTAAAGGCACATCAATAAATAATGGGCAACAGTGGATTTTGGGTCCACAATGTCTTTGAGAGAAGCATGATAAACCTATTCCATTGATTGATCGAGGTTCAACCCATTACGTTGAAAAGGTCCTTCTAATGACCTAACATATAAGCTCTGTTTCTATGCTTGAGCTTTAGAGTAATCTTTGTATCTAGTTAAAATTATTATCTATCCGGTTAGGTAATGGTTAAAGGTGTGTTTGGCATTGAGAAGGAAACACCCCACTTCTAATAAGATTAAATGAACTTAGTAGGTTGTTTGTTTTAGTAGTGGTATCTTATGGCTTCTTGGGGATGAGAAGTTTTGCTGGTGTTTATAGTGTAAGATCATGTGTTTTGAACCGGGTAAAAACTACAAATGTTTCTAATTTTTTTCGGTTTATCAATGGGTCGATCTTTTTAAAACTGAGATTTGGAATTTTATTCTTAGTGTTGGAACAACTTAATATGCAATTTTTCGAACAATGATAGATGTTTTGAGGTAAAGGGGAAGTCACACAGGCGACACACGGTTTGTCTTACTGTGTGGAAAACACGTGCGTAGTTGAAGTTTTGAGGTCATAGATTCTTCACAGTTAGTGCACGATTATGAGAGATGGTGTGATGATATCGTGTGAGAGGGGTGGGTGAGGTAGTATCTAACACACGGTTAGCGCATGGTATTTTAAACCGTGTGAACTAACTATGAGGGCACTTAAGTGAGATCCTAAAAATGTGGATCCCACACGATTTACAATCTAGATGGCTCATTTTTCATATTATGAATCCATAACTCAGGATTACTCTTCCTTAAAGGTAGGATAACCTCTCCCAAGTGTATTGGAGGAGATCCGAAGGCTTCCCTTGGAAAATCAAAGCCGAATTCTTAGGGTAGGTATATGTTCTTCTTCAATCTTGTTCAGTTTCTTAGATCTACTTCGATCCACATCTCCTCTTCTCATAGTTTCTAAGATATATGTCTGTTATTTGTAAATTTATGTCTGTGGATGACAAGTATGATTAGTTTTGGTCTTGGTCTTTCTAGGAGAAGTGATCTAGGACGGGTTTTGATGAATCAACCCGTTTCTCTTGAGGGTTCTTCGTTCATTGTAGCTTTCATCCAAACCCCGAGGCAGGGTCCCAAATCCTAAACACATTATATGAAAAATTGAGCTACATTTGATAAATTGAGAATGTGAGTTTCCTTGATTATGATATGTCCATGCATGTCACTTTTGATGTTATTTAATAATGATGCCCACAAGAGATAAATGTGAAATGGATCATGTGTTGATTTTAAGCTTGGGTTTCTAATTTAGTAGAGAAATATAAATAAATAGTTAAATTATATGAATTGGAATAATGAGTAATTGGGTAATTAATGGTAGGATTAATTAATAATTCTTTAGTTGGAATAAGATGGAGGCTTTTATAGATTATTGGGAATATTGAATATTTTACATGTTAGGTATATAATTTGGAAAATGGTAATAATTAATAGATGGATTAATTATTACTTGAAAAATGACACATGGTTAAATAACTGATGACTGGTTAATGCTATAAGGTTTGATTAATTAATAATTGAATTAATTAATTTCCATGTATTAAATTAAGATTGTGAATTGATTTTTTGTTATGATTGTTGGCCAAGAGTACCTTTTGATGCATATTAGTTTTTTCTGCCTTATGTTGTCTTGGATAGAGTTTTTTAGAGATATGATATATTGTGTGAGATAGTTTCTAAATATCATTGCTTTGTTCAGCATGTTTTGAGACAATTATGGGGTACTTGTAGATTGTTAAAGTCTTGGATGAATCACTATTTATGTGGACATGTTCAGGTATGTTAAGTGATTTTTATTACTTATGTGTATAATTATCTGAAGAGTGTTTTTTTGTTAATTAGTGGTTGAATTAATTAATGCATTGGTTTTGTGGTGTTAGTCATGGTATTCTGCACCAATGATAAATATATATATGTATTATTGATGAATGGGTTGTGAGACAAGGACTGAGGATCCAATCACTAATAGGGTGTTTTACATGATGTTATATACAAATTATAGATGTATATGTATGATTGATATATAGGATGTGAGATAGGGAATGATGCTACAAATACTCATGGGGTTCTAAACATGGCGTTCTACATCCATCATGTGAGAAAATATTCTTTTATGGGACAGGGACCGATGGTCCAATAACCCATGGGCTGTGAGACATGGACTGATGCTTTGAATACTCATGAGGGTGGTAGACATGATGTTATACATCCTATATTTAACACTGGACTGTGTGTCCAAATTTAGTGTATGGAATGAGTTAATGGTTAATGATGGTTTTTGTGCATAATGATTTGTGAATTGATTATGAGAAAGGGTTTATACTTGTTAATGAATTTGGGTGAACCACTATTAGTGGACGGACCCAGGAGAAAATCTCTATTTTAGTGTATGGGCTTACACATAATATTTGAAAGATAAAATTGAGTAACTTATGATGTGTTATCCAATCCAATGAAAAATCATGGATTCAGTCACTACTTTGATAACTCAGATGGTCTTTAGAGACATCTGTGGTGAGTGACTTTTATAGGGAATGTCATGCTTATGCTGAATCTCAAGACATTTTTAACAAAATTTGAGTAATTGATAAATTAAAAATGATTATGTAGTGATTTTTGAGTATGCATGACAAATAAATAGTTCAAGTTCAAACACCAGTTGAAGGATGGATCATGTACTTTATTATATAATTACTTTGTACTATGTACTATATTTTATGATTTCCTTCATCTGTTTTAAAATAGTTAATAAATGTTTGGATTTGGGGTGGACACCGGTGGTCCCAGCCTACTGAGATTTATATCTCACACCCTACTCAGTCCGACATTGCACTGGGAACCCGAGTACATTTCATTTTGTTGCAGGACTATGTGGTTTTCATTTACTTGGGAGATTGGAGTAGAGGAACGAGGGGATGCTCAGGATGCTAGAGGAGATCTCCCTAGGTGCTTTGAGTCATCAATTATTTATTTCTATATTGGAATGTAAATAATTTTGTTTTGTTAACTATTTTCTACTTTTTTATCATTATCATGTCATGCATGAATCTGCTGTATAATTTGGTGTTGGCCACTTTTATACAATGTGTATTATTTTTCTTCTGCTATTTTTCATTTATGAGTTACTGCTTCCACTCTTGTTTGTTATCTACACAGATATAACTTTATTCAACATAGATTAGAGGGTATATTCTCCCCACTAAAAACTCTTAGAACCTCGACACTAGTCGGTAGCCTCTGGCGTACGGGGAAACATTCTTGAGGTCATGTGGTGACCATTCCAGCCACCAGTTTAGTGGTGAGTCAGGTCGGGATGTTACATATGGCCTAAAAATGATTTAAAATTCAGAAAAATTATCTATTAATATTATCAAGAGGAAATTTTGTTATTACATTCATTTAAATACCTAAAAAACATTATATGTTCACCATTATTATTTATTAATCATAATATTTAACTAAAAACAATGACTTATTAACACTGACATTAATTACATCTGTGGTTAGCGTGAAACCCATATCATCCTTTGACCATGGGTTCATGACCCATGGCCTTTCCTGACATTCTTTTTTTCATCCATATTATAGGTTATCATTTTCTATAATTTGCTATAAAAAATATGATGGGCATCATAGAAATAATTTTATTTAAAGAATAGTGTTTTAACAATGGTTTTCAATACAAACCTAATATGTAAATACTTCAACTATTTTATTTAACATAATTATTTCATTGTTCTATGGTTTATCCGTGGTCATTAATTTTCAAAATCCTTCACAGTGGTTTGAAAAGAAAACATAAATTATCTTAAGTATATCACCCGAGAGTGTCAAAATCATTGTGTGGTAAGGATCATTGTCATGTACAAGGTTTCCCTCAGTCAGTCATCAGACACCTTATCTGAGATGTTACCCCTAGGAACACCATCCCTAGAACCACAACCACTTGTAGTTTTCATACAGGGATGTATTACTTGAAATAACCACATAATCTATACTTTACCAAACTTATAGGTTTTTTATCTACACTTATCATCAAATTCTACCTTACGGTTATGTTATTTAATCCATGTTTTCCAAAATATATTCACATGGTTTCAAGTAAACATCTATTGATACTAAATGTAGCGATGTGACCCCAGAATTCTCCAAGATAGTGTCTATTATCAATTATATTTTCACGGCTAAATGTAATCAAATACCAAAAGAATGATATTTTATAAGTACACGTAAACTAGAAACATACGTGATAAAAGAATAAACTAATTACAAAAAAAATTTATTCATCTAAATAAATCATTTTTAAAATAGCATTATTTAATTCAATATATCTCCACATATCCTTCATTGAAAAAGTCTGGGAATTCTTGGGGAGGAAACATAATAAGGGTGAGCACAAATGCACTTTAAGGTTAAAATTTTTCGAAAAAAGATGAATCAATGAGAGTAAAAATTATATGGCGGTAAATAACTAAACACACGTAACATATTATCAAAAAAAATTAGAAGAAAGTATATAAACTATATTAAATGGTAATAAATAAAAAAATATCCCATTAAAATAAATAGATAAGGAAAAATAAATATGTCAAAGTAATATAATTGAATAAAATTCCATTTTTTTAGTGAAATTAAAATGAAATGTTACCATGGATATGTAAAAAAAATGTAATTTATGATTGAAATATGAATATATATTATGAAAATGATTAATTATTGGGAATAATATCTAATAAAAAACCTATGTTGTAAATACATTTCACAATATAGTTTAAAAATATGCAAAGAACATGTTTAATTTGTGCTACTAGTATGTCTCATGAGAATCTTTCGATGCATCATAGAGCTATATAAAGTTCAGGAACCAAATATTAATGAAATTAAAAGAAATAATCATATCAAATAATAAATTTAATAAATAGAGAATATGCCTCATAAAATATTCTTATTTAATAAAAGATGTGGATTTATCAATATTTCCCTAGTTAATCAAATAACATTCAAAGAAAACTATATGTATAACGATATATTCTTTAGGAAATAATATTATATATCATATAAAAAAATGGAAACTAAAATAAATTTTGCAAGAAAAATTATTAGAACAAAATTAATGTTTTAATTGAATGATAACACTCACAAAAGGATATGAGATTTCAAGTTTAACCATTATAAATTTTCTGGAGGAGAATAATCATTAATCCTTTCAAAGTGTCTCATACCACATTGAAACATTAAATCATAATACTCATGATGGTATGAAAATAAATGAAACTTATAATATCATTTCAATAATGTGATTCATGATATTATGTTTCAATGGGAATTATATGAACCACATTACGGTGATTTTGTTTGTAACAACAAATAAGACTTAAATGAACGTAAATTGAGACAAAATCCATTACCTCATGTTTACATTCATGGGTAAATCCATTAACATCATGTATAATAAATGTATATTAATTATAAAATTTCATCGTATCATTTTTCATGTCTTTGATTATTTTTATTTCAATTATTATCATATAGTGTATAACTACTTGAAAAATTAGGTTTACATTGGGTGTTCGTGAACAAATTTGGTTAATGTATAAAAAATTATTTTAGAATATCAACTATGAATAATTTATTCCTTATATAAATTCTCCAGAATAATAATAACTACCTAATTGTAAAATTTATAGATCAATTATACTTTTAATTTGAATCATTTGATATAGTTGGTTCAAATGAACCAACGTTTCAATCATAGAGATGGTAGGTTGAATGTTCACATGACTAATGTTCACATTTATCATTGATTGTTATCGAAAGAATGTAATTAATAATATATCATTATATAAATAGTATTATATAATAAATATAATATTATTTAATCATATATACTCATATATATTCAAATTTTAATGTAAAAGGAATCACATAGTGTGAAGAATGTGGTAATCCACACATCCATGAATGATGTTATCACTTTTTGTGTGAAATTGTAATAAAGAAAACTAATATATATATATATTGGATATTAATAATGAAATGATAATATTATAGTGGTTTTTAGGTAAAATATTTTTAATTAAATCACTCATTTATATATTACATGTATCATGTGAACAAATCACATCACATTGAGGGGGCAGTAGTCCACACATCCCCAAATGAAATTATCATTTTTACTCAAAATGAAAAGTTTATGTATATATGTATTACAAGATATAAATTATATTCTATACATAATAAATATCTTATATAACCAACAAAATAAATAAATTATCATAGTGTCCACCATGAGATGCAATAATGTAAAAATGAACAATCGTAATTTTGTTAAACGGTATTTTGACCTAAACGTAAATACTATATTCGTTTCCCATTATATATAAGTGTGTATAATTTTTGATTGAAACTATATAATAACAAGATAATAGTATATTTATTAAACTTTTTTTATATGATTTTGGTATAATAATATTTGAGGTGATGTATAATGGAAATGAAACTAAAGAGCTAAAGGAATGATGTTACCTCTTAATTGGGTAGCCCCTTTTGGTTTTACCCAAATGACATAATTAGAGTACTTTTGGATCATGGTTTGGATTTTAGGCTGAGTGGAGGGATTTTGAAAATCTATTTGGGTATATATAGGCTGATAACGTTTTTCTTTTGTGGTGTGATGGAGTGGAGGAGGTGGTGTCCTATTATATGGGAGGAAATAAACTCACTTTTTATTTTTGAAAACATGTTATGTGCACTAATATTTTTACAAAAAAAGACATAAAACCCCAAATAAGACTCTATAATAGATTGTTAATTTTTGATTTATTGAAATATAGTGGGTGTTGGGTAATTTTCTAGGTCAATTGGGAACTTAATTTAAAGGATTGGTCCATTATTAACCATAATTATTCCTTAATAATTGTAAATAATTTTAATTACATTCTCTAAAATATTATATAAAATATAATTTTAAATTATTACACCTTAAAAATTATTCTAATTAAAAATAATTAATACATTTACTTCAATTAAAATATAATTATTGGATAAAATTAACATAAATCTTATTCTGCATAAGGGATAAAAATGTGGGGTTTTAAAGTAAAAACAGTGAAAATATTACTAGGTTTGGTCAATTTGAATATAAATGTTATTCCAATGAACTATATTGAATTAATTTATATATATATTATCTAATTTAAAAATAAATAAATTAAAAATATAATTTATCCTTATAAAGAAATCAGATGATAAAGTAGTTTAGAGTTAACATTTAATCTTTTGTCACCATTCATTTAAAAAATGAAACTTCACGAAAAAATTACAAAAATTCTTCCTTACCTCATATTTATATTTCTATTTAAAATATGAAGTTTATTTTGACGTAATAAATTTATATAAGGGTAAAAAATTGGATTTAAAATGTGTTCTCTATTAAAAGGCCGAAAAAATGGCCTTATAAAAATATAGGTTTTCATGTCTAAAATTTGGATTATACTTCAATTATACATATAATATATATTTGGTTAATATAAAAAATATTTTATTGAATATTATATATATATATTAAATTAACCTTATTTAATTAATTAATATAATATAATTTATTATTTTAAAATTTCATTGTTAGCATAAAAATAGTTTTCTATAATGATATTATTTTTATATTCATTTGTATCTTATTTTCATTTCTAATTCATTTCTATCTAATGGATTCATATTATATTTTTAAACCATATATTTTTTATTTTATTTTTTTCTATTGTAAAATAATAATTTTACTAATATTCATTGTCTTATTATCTTAATAATATATTATTTTTCTATAAAGTAAGGTCATGCATGTAATGCAAGCCATAAAATAAGGCCTCTCTTGTGTGTAACACACACTAACTCGATGTTGCATGCATTGAAATATATATAATATATAAAACCGATTTTATGTTGTAAATATTTTATGATGTATCTAGATATTATACTCCCTTACTCACTTTGTGTAATGTGTCATACATGCTTCCGGATACAACGTTCCTACATTAGATTTTCAGTGTGTTAGATAAAAAATATTCATTTTTTTATTTGATGAAAATATTTGAAGAGTCATGGGGAAGAGTTACTTAATAGAATGGTTAAATACTATATGTGTGGTATTTAAGGTCATAAACGTCATATGTGTAACTAAAATAGACAATCTGCAAAAGAAAATCATTAACATCAATAGATTTGGGCATTATGTTTCTCAATGTTTAAATCCAGGAGGCAATAAGGGAGAGAGTCATCAACAACCCTAAAAAGATGGAAACTATTATTAAATAATTACTAATGAATAACATAGTGATTGTTTGTCAATATTTTATAGATTCCTATGCTATTTATTTTTTCAATGACTATTTTATATTGTATTATAAATAAAACCGATTCATAGTATGATTGTTATATAAATAAATTTTTGGGATTTTGGTATATTAATACTTAGGGATATGGATATACATTCTGTGGTAGAATTTAATGTAAAATTAATAATGGTTTAACACTCTGGATAAAGATCTTGTGATATTTTTCATACAAAAACAATTTCATTCCATATCCTAAAAAGCCAAATATCATTAGAATGTGTGTGTTAAATTATATGTTCCCCATCACAATTACAATTACCTTTTCATTCAAGTTTCTATTGTGAAATATATTTATTGGTGGAGATTTTTACACCCTGAGATCATTTTATATGATTATCATTAAGTTATATAATGTTTCAAATATCTTAATCCATACACAACAACAAACATAATAGAAAATATAATATATTTATATAAAATTAAAAATAAATTATTAATATCTAATAAATAAATAGTCACTAAATTGGTAAAAAGGAATAAAAAATACCAATTTATGAGTTATATGTATTTTAAAAATGAATTATACTGCTAATATTAAATGAATTCAATTATTTTACAAAAAAATAAAAAATAAGATAAATTTTTAAGATAATTTTGTATACATATTTTTATAAGATATGTATTTATATTTAAAATAAATTATTATTAATTATAATTTATGTATGAAATTTATAATTGGTAAAATGAAGTATTTTTTAAATAATACATTCGATAAAAATAATTATAGTTAACATTTTAAAATTATTTTTCTATTTAAATCAGTTTTTCAATTATAATTTATTTCATTATAAGAAATATAATTTTTTAAATTTTGGAATTTAATATATATTATAATAAACATAATTTGGGAATTAAATATTTCAAAATAAAAATAGTTATATTTTAATTTATTTTTCATAAAAAGGAATGTTTTTATTCATAAAATATGTAATTGATAAATTCTGTAATTTGTACTCTTCATCCATTATATAAGTATGAAAAATGAATTATTCAAAAAATTTGAATTTAAAAATAAATTTTATTTAGGAAATTTTTCTTTTAAAAATATTATTTTAGCTTATAAATCCATTGGGAACAATTTATATACCTAAATAAAATGCTGACATAATATAAAAACTACTTTTGTACATTTCATGGAATTTAGTATTTTTTATGGTATTTTGAATTTTTATTTCCATGGATGTATCATATAGAATATGGTTGTATTAAAATTTTATTTACTTCATAATAATAAACATCCATTAGAGTTTTATGTTATATAAAAATTTGACACTTAAATCATTATTGGACTTAAAATATGTTTATGTGATTATGAGTATATATTTTTAAATTACATTATCACATTTTTAGAAATTATAATATAAATAATTATATTTAAGTAATTATTTATAATTATAAAATTTGGAAAAAATTTCAATCTAACCATGTTTCATTGAAATGAATTTCAATGTTTAAATATAAATCACCAATGTAAAAGTATGATTGCGTAAAAAACCCAATTAAACAAAAAAACAATAAAATACTCAAATTCTTCACAAGAAGAACTATTTTATTGTATTTTTGACCCAAAATAATATTAATATATTTTTATTTCAATTTTTACACTTTTAAACTTGAATAATATCTTTACATCACATAAAATTTTAGTGCTGCTCCCAAAACAACACTTTTCTTTCAGTTATTAATGTGTAACATTTTCAACCCATCAATTCAAACATATAATTTAAATTTTCTCATAAAATTATTCAATGTTCCACCTAAAATTACCCGATATTAATTTAAATATCATTCACCAACCCTTACATATCATATGTCATCCATTTTTATGGAGTCATCCAAGGAAAAATCATAACCAGGATATGCTTTATATAAAATACATAGTTTTTAATCTTAATTAACATCATTAAAATTTATTTTATCCATAGAAATATAACTATATTACTTTCAATTATATACTATAATTTTATGATATTATAGTCACTATCATTATATATTACATAAATAAATCCTTCAAGAGAAAAAAATTCTCTTTCCAGGTTGGAGAAGACTACCTACTCCACGAATAAATGTGTCTCATTTTCCTTAACCACCATAAAAATCTGGCTATATGGATGGAATAAGAAGATAAATTGGATTTCAATGCTATTATTCAGTTTTTCATAAAAATAGTAAATATCCATTTTATTATATTATCAAAAAACTATCAATTTTAATTTAATTTTTTAACATAATGGTAATAAAAGGATAATCTTTTATTGAAATTGGTTAATGATTTTCTATACATCAATTTATCATAATAATATATTTATTTATTAAATATCAAATTAATTAAAACTAAATAATATTGTTAAACTTATTTTATAATGATATTAAATCAACACCCCTTAAGCATTCATTAAATGAGGGTTGGTTAATGTTTTTGTTTGTTTTACCACCTAATTGAACAATATAATAAATTGATATCTTCAATTAATATAGGAGCATAACTATTGGTACAACACGATATATATTTCCAAATTATTATTTTTAGGATGTTGTTTCATTATTATTTAATCCCTTAATTGAAATAACACACTTCTATTTTCTAGAATCACTACTACATGTTTACTATCACTATTATCACCCCGGATATGAAACTAAACCTCATGAATGGAATATGAAACATTATAAATAATTATATATCATACATAAAAAATAAAACTATTGTTCTTTAAAATATTAAATTTTAAATTCGAACAAACAAAGACACAATTATTTTGGAACATGCACAATTGGTCAAAATTAAAAACACTCAATAAAGAAAATTTGAAGAATCCATATAGATATTGACTATTAATGAAACATATTGATGAAAAAATATATTATATATGTTATGTAATTATTTAGATTATATGTATAGTTATTTTTGATACATCATGTTAATATATATTAAAGAATTATGGGGAAATAATTAAGGCTTTTGATTAATCAGTCCTATTTAGACACATATTTATTATAAATCATGCTTCCTTTTGATTGGTATAAATAAATACCCATTGTAATATTTATATCATAATTATATTATATTTTAAAATTTTAAAGATCCTATATCATGTTATCTTTATCATGGGATTTTGGATCCAATGTTCTAAATGTTTTAAGGGTTTTTATCTCAAATTCCTCTCTTCAAGACTTGTTGGATAATATGCCCCAAATTTAATTTTTGTGGAATATATAATACCTCTATGAGATATTATATCATGAATTATCGTTTTATAACAGAATTTTATGTTAAATCATAACAACACTCTATCATGTGGTTTTGATTAAATTGTTACACAATGTGTATGTGTTTTTATGGTCTCAATATTTATTAGTTGACAAATGAAACATTTTGTACACCATGTTTTATATGAATGGTGTATTTAGTACCAATGAATGTATTTTATTCATAATCAATATATTTAATGCGATTTACCAGTATTATTATTTTCACCTTTTCTATTTTATAATCATATATTTGTTTCCCTTGTATTGTAGATTTTTTGTAATCCAATTTTCATTCCTTTAGTTATGATTGTTCTTCAATCACATTTCATATAAATTTGGAAAATTATTCTCATTAATTTATTATTTTTTGTTTCTTCAATAATGTATGGGGATATACATTCCAAACATATTAACCATGTGATGATTATTTCCCCATTATAGGTTGATGTTCTTTTTTATCCATCCAACATCATTCTCTTGATGGATTATGAGATGTTATTCCAGTATTGAAATAGACATATACTCTTTAATCAATATTCTCTCAACATAGATGTTTACATAATTTAACATGTATTATGTTCACTGAAAATACGAATGGATTAATATTGACCTGGTGAAATTTATTATCATTCCACGTGTTTCTATTCTAATGTAAATGATTATTGGACTGTATATTATATATATATTTTATCATCCACATTATTTTTTAGGATTGGATGAGACAATGATAAAAAAATTATTAACACTTTTCAACGTATTTACATAATTGATGATTATTTTCTAATAACATTGGTTTTCCATGTTTTTATATTTTAAATTCACCATAATATGAATTGAAATGATTTCATTCAGCCAATAATTTCATAATGAACAATATGATATGTATTCTTGACTATTATGGTGAATGCATTCAATGTACTTAGGTGAAAAGCATGGCCTAAAATTATATACCCCCAATATAAATTGACATGCATAATAATACCAAAATAGGATTTAGTATTTCTTGTAACTCTAACCAATTGAGAAATATTTCTTAACTATGGCCTCTAAATCAAGTATTATGTCTTCGAATAAGTCAATAACAGTAGGATTTTGATATAAAACATTATGTATTCTATTCACATAATATTTTTATTATGTATATCCATGGTTTTATTTGTTATCATGTACATTAAATTCTATTGATTTTAGTTGATTATGGATTCATGTTATTTCAAATCTTGTTCCACAACATTTATTCAATGATTACAACATTATTTCCACTAATTAATGTTTCCCTCAGTGAATGTTTGAGAC
The DNA here is from genome assembly GCA_963277665.1 of Viscum album. NCBI lineage: Eukaryota > Viridiplantae > Streptophyta > Magnoliopsida > Santalales > Viscaceae > Viscum > Viscum album. The sequence continues at coordinate 841,344,308 of OY728123.1, forward strand.
ATCCACTTATGTTTCAATTTACTAAGGTTATAAATATAATTATTTAAAATTACACATTTATATGGAGATCACATGTGAATAAATTAATTATGAATTTCAATGAATCTATATGGAACAAGTGGATCCATATAAATTTGAAAAAATGTATAGTTGAAACAAAGAACATCGACCATATTATATAATGTTTTGTCCTTATTATATAATGATATATACCTAAAAAGATCAATATTATGTAAAATAATAACTAATTTTTAATTATTTTATTAATAATTGAATGTTAAATCCAATCCTTCATATTAGGAATCAACATGGGTTTGTAAAGAATGTGTCTATGTGCACTAGATCCATGCGTGATGTACTGGGGGATCACAGTTTTGTCACATTATCCAATAGATCCACATTTATATTACATATAAGAATTTTTGGAGTTTTATTTTCTAAAACTAATATACAAATATATATAAAATGTTGATGGATGACCATTGTAGGTATAGAAAACACACCATTTTTCAAGTGAGTGCAACAAAAAAGTAAGTGGTGCATCCCATCATAATTTTACTGTGGAGACCTTTTGGTTATTATAGGGTTCTATTAAACAACACCATAACATTATTCATTATATAGATGAATATATGGACATTAATAAATCACTTTCACTCCACATTCAACAGCACATGAACATAAAATATCAATCTTGTTATGGATAATTGAGATACTTCGCTATGAGATTATTACTTTGCATTCATTTCCCCATCAACAATTTTTATTCAAAATGTAGTTTATATATAACATTCCACCTATTTTAATAATTTATTTTAAATATATATTGTGATCTAGAATCACAATTATTATCCATTAACATGAAATGTCGCAAATAATGCCCAAAATTTAAGATCAAATATTGATACTATTCATTTTGGTGGAGGGGAGTTTCCAATGATTTCACCTATAGATACTTTTGACATTGAAATTATTTCTTTATTTTTGGTAATTTAAAATATTTTTTTAATATGAAATGTAATTGGAATCAATTCTTAGTCCATTGGCTAGATATTTTTTTATTTTCATTATCATTATTTCATACATTGAGTTTTTCTTATTTTTTATTAATTAAAGAATTTTACATGGATAGTTTTAAATATATAATATTGACGATTGATATAAATTTAGGGATACTGGGAATCATATTTGGTTGGTAAATATCATGGATAGAAATCAATTATTGTTTTTCTGTTAGGATTCCTTTAATAATTAAGTATCTTGATTATTTTGGGAGGATATCGTTTCCTAATTTTTAAATTCTGTATTTATATAAAAATTAAGGTAAATATTATTATTTTTAAACATCATATAACTTTTTAAAAAATTAAAATATATTTCCAACATAATATACAATAAATCACCTTAAAATAAGGATAAATTATTGTTATTGGGGGAAAACTAATAAATCCATTATTGAAAATAGTTTTTTTACATTAATGGGTATTGTGAGTGGTTATTTGTTCAATATTTATATAATTAATTTTTTCATCTATAAAATATATGATTAAAATAAGACAAATAAATTTGAAATTACAAATCCTTGAAATGAGAAAATCATTTTACTGAATTTTCATGAGATAAATAAAAAATGGTAAGTTAATTTTTTATAGGATTTAGACATGTACTATAGATATATAAAAGATATAAAGAATTTAAAATATAAATTATTAAGTATAAATATTTTTTATTTAATATATATATATATATAAATTATTTTGTTTATTTATGCAATATGTCTTGTATCCATTTTTCACAACATGGTGTACTTGTATAATTTATTACCATAAAAATTATTTTTATATATTATTCTCATATATATGATTTAATTATCATTCATGATGATTTGTGTTGTATTACATTAGAATCCTTCCAATTTATAATTTTTTAGTTAGGCTTGAATGTGAATAAAGTAGGTAATTTTTAAATAATATCTGTAGTTATTACATAATTTCTTAAGAATAGTCTTCAAACCTCATATTAAATCATGATCAAGAAACAATTGGATTAGTGTTAATGGGGATTATCTAAATGAACTTATTATTTCTAATAACTATTATACATTTTTTATAAAATTATCCACACTTGATATCATCCTGGATATATCATAAAAAAATATCTTCTATTACACACTCAATTGAATCATACGAAAAATATAAAACTAAATTCATGTTATGTGTAATCATAATAGATAATAAAAAAATATCATAATTTAGAATAATATAAAACAATGTGTATGGAAAAATAATCACAATATGAAATATTAAAAAATCATACCAAATAAAATATAAATCATAAATCATAAATCATTAAATTTGGCTACGGAATAATATATGACATGATTCATGTGATTATAGAAACATGAATAATGAATATGTAAATATTAAATTTGTATGATCCATAAGATCATAATTTAGAATGAATATGAAAATTGAACCTATTTTAATATTATCCACTGAGACATCCATCGCAAAATGGACATTTCTATGCAACATAACATAATATAGTAAACATGGGATAACCATCTAAGTTCCTTATGGTGTTGGGATAACCAAAAATATAAAACAGACATTAAATAAATCCATTACAACCCATCTATCCACGACTTTTAGGCTTGGGAAATGTTCCAAAGTATTATAGCTTTTTGGGAGTTATTTAACTACCTGTGAATCCCAATATTTATAGATTATTTTAAGCAACTATTTACCATAGCCTTATCTCTTGAGAAATAATACATTTTTCAATGCATTATAGGGATATATGATACTGATCATCACATACAAATAAATAATATATATATGTGTCTGTTTTCAAAATGGACATGAAAATCAACATAATTACATCATATATTATTTAATAGATGAGAAATAAAAGGATTCTATAAAAATTTTAATAAGTCATTATCATTAAAAAAATAACGATTAATGGGTAATTCATCCATATAGTACACATTAAATAATTAATAATAGGAATTAATGGGTTTTAAAACTGATTTCAAACACTATTATAAGAGAATTGGAAATATATTTGGAAAAATATTATTAATTCCTTCTACTTATTAAATAAATTATTTTTGAAATATAATATATTAGTATAAAATTAGATTATATGTTATATTTAAATACATAAAAAACTAAGGAGGATAAATATTAATGAAAATCATGGATTATCGATTGAAACATTGTTAATTTTATTCATATAAAAAAATAATATATTCTTTTCTCACTAGTGTAATGAAAGTCAATGTAAAGAGAAAATCAACCATATAAATAATTTATGAAATGATTCATTTTATAGATTTATAAATGTATTTTAAGGAAATTGAAAAGACCTTATAAAATAATATTTTCAATTAAATGGGATTATATAAAATAATATAATTCATATAAACATAGAGTTTAATGATTTCATCTAAAAAAAGAAGTGATAAGGTAGAACCTATATAAAAAATCATTTAATTATAATTTATAACAAAAGAGAGATAGAAAAGGATGGAGACATTAAACTATGGAAATAAATTGAATATATGAATATAGATTCAATTTTAGAGATAAATAATACATTATTTTCAATTTAATTGACTTAATCATATATAATTTTGACATGATGTCTTGTTGGAAAACAAAAATCTATGGATATTGTTACACCAACTAAATCTCTCTTTAAAATGTGATCCAAAGATACATATGTAAATAAAATATATTTTATGAAATATAAGATACAATATTTTATTATTTCATTAAATACACACAACAAATAATATATACTGTGAATAAAGAAAAATATCTCAATTAATTGAATATTGATATGGAAATCGCATACAGTTATTAATGAATTTCATGAATGTGTGTTACCTCTTGAAGAATTCCCCCTTTTCAAAATGGGGAATTATTAAATAATGTATTTATGCCTCCTTATTTTAGGATGATGTAACAGAATATCTATGAAATATTCAAAAGAGGTAATATTTGTAATTAATCAAAGGAAGGAAAAAGGCCATGAATTTTTTTATAGGGGTATAGTATGGATTAATATATATGTGAGTTTTTATTGTCATTTACATGAAAATAGATTAATGAAGGTATAAAGATTTTATTTTAAATGTATTATTGAAAAAAAGTGTAAAAAATTATGAATATGTTTCATTAATCCCCTTATCCTCATAAATAATATGTATTGCTTCAGGGTATTTTATATTTTACAACATATTATTAACATTTCTCCACATTTTACCGTCACCATTGGAAGTCAATTTTTTATCTCAATAACTTAATATTATATATATAACAAAATAAAAATTTATTATAATTTAAACATGATTATGATTAATTAAAATTATTTTTTTTCAAAATTAATTTACAAGGATTATTAAATGGTTTTATAATTTTAAATATAACGTAGGTAGAGGATGTTATTTTACTAGATAAATATCTTTTTTATTTTTATGTGACATTAATGTTTCTGGATATTAATGAATAATTAAATTATTGTAAATATTTTCATTGTATTACTATAAATTAAAATATACTCATTAGTTAAAAAATAAACAATTTAAATTAAAAAAATCAAAATTAAATATAAATATAAAATATATTTTCTGAAACATTATTTTATTTTATTCACGCAAATTTAAAAACATTTATTTACTAAAAAAATAATATATTTTGTCAAATAATGGGTATTATTTTGATTCTATGAATTTTTTAATATATCAAATCATTCATTGATAATAATAATAATTATTATTATTATACTGATAATATATAACACATAAAAATACAATTTTATAATATAATTTTTTAAATATGGGATTTCATCTTATTTCACTACATAAATATTTTGTTATTTTAGAATTAATGTTTATTTATTGTTAGTAAAATTTAATGAATAATAATGTTCTGGTTGAATACATTCAATCAATATAACAATATATCCGAATACTAGGGTTTGAAAGACCATATATCCAATGATAATATATTTGACAATCATATTTCACTCTTAAATATAAACAAATATACATCACTATAATAACTTGTTCTATTAGATTAAATTTCTTCCAAAAACACTGTTATAACATTTTGTAACTCAAGACACCTATAGAGGGTAGTATATAATTATATGGTCATCCTTTTCATTCATTTTCATAGTTTTTATCCCAAATGTAAAATACAAAATCTGTACATATCTTATTGAAAAGTGCAGTCTCCAAAATAAAAAATGAAAGAATAAAAAAAATTTAACAAGTTTTCTTCATCACTCAACACTAATGGATAATATAAAGGTATCACACTAATTTTGTAGAATACAAAAATTCATCCCATTTAATTTATTATTATTAATGGATTATATTTTTCTGTTTAATGAAGATTCATATTTGACATGACACATCAATAATGATATCTAGTAAAAATGGTAGAATAAACCTAAGAACCCCAACATTCCCCACATATAGAAGAAAAAAGTAAATAATCAAAATAAATCATAGCATAAAAAATTAATGTAAGTAAACGACGAATAAACCATTCCAAAATGAAAGGAACTATATAACATAATAAATTAATTTCAAATGGAAAAAATACTTGAATATGTGTTTCCACTATCCAAAATTTTTCAATATAAATGAAATTCAAGGGAATCTTGAATGATTCATGACACACTTACTATTACATAAAACCTATAAAACCATGTATATAATTTTCCAAATATGTGGTTAGGGTGTTAGCGCTAATGATCATTAGTGTACCACCATGTTTTTACAATATTCCAACACATGAAAACGTTTTATCTAGTTAAGAAACATCTTTATAAATCCCTTTACTTTAAAAATACATTTAATATAGAACCAAATTTTTAATTTTAGAATAATCCATACTCAAAAAAACAACAATATGTGTATAAACATGAAGGCTAATATAGAGGTAAATAATCCAGGTTTTAGTATCTCATATAATATCTTAAAATGAATATAAAACATGATACATAAATGATTTCAATGTAATCAAATCCAAAGTGGTAGTTAGAAGTCCAACAATTTCAATCCAGGATTTATGTTCATCTTGTCCATAAATGACAACCCTATGATGGATAACTATTTCTAGCTCAAAATGGTTAAGAATTTTTTTTAATGAAAACCCCATTAAAAATACTTTTCAAAAGAAACCACTGATGTGGTTTCATAAAAAAACTATCATATATTTTCCATAAATTATTTTAATATGTCAAACCAAATGATGCTCAGAAAAAATAGCTGTTAAAATACAGGATATATCTATTTTATAGATACACCGGATTTATGAAAAGATAATCCATAATTTCATGTATACATAGTATCCAGAGCGGAATATATTTGATCATAATGAAGATAAATCTATAGAGTGTAATCCCAAAAAGTGGGTAAAACCCCAAAGAAGCCATTGGATAAGAGAAAAGAATCTTAAACTCCATCCAAAGATAAAAGAAATTATCATATTTTAAAACGTGCCAGAACCATTTTTTATATATGCTAAAATTGATTCAATAGATTTCATAAAAATATATCATTTCTGTTTAACATGGTAAGAGTATCTACAACACCATAGGATTTTGTGAAATATTTTTTATCAAATTAATTTAATCATTTTGATATATTTCATTTCATGAAACAGTAAAAATAATTTAATTTAAATTTGAACACTATGAATGAATTTTTTTTCTACATAGAACCATATTAATCATTCACTACATGCAACATAATATTACCATTCTCGATATGGAACACCGAGTTTATCTTGTGTTTCACAAAATAATGACTTTCCTTGATGGCTTGTTTATCATGTAATATTCTTTTTACTAAATAATGATATATTTTTTAATAAAAAAATTTCATTAAATTTTTTTTAATAACTTAACTATATAAAGATATTTTTTAAAAAATATGATTTGAATAAATAGGACATCAATTATTTGGAAACAAAAATATAAAACCAACTAAATATAAAGGATTTATTTTTATTTTTATGACCCCAACATTTTTTTTCTTAGTAATTTAAATTAATTAAAATTACTAATAAATATTAATGTAATAAATGTTTTATATATTCATTCAAATATTTTTGATATTAATCCAATATATTTTATAAAAATAAGATAAAACCAAACCTAATTTTATAGTAAAAAACAATATTTTTATAGATGATATTTTACCGCCTTTTAATTGTGGACACATTTCAAATCGCAATTTGGAACATATATTGAATTAATATGTGAAATTAATATGTATTCATGAAAAAGAAACATAAAAATTATGTTAGGATAAAATTTTGGTAATTTTTGTAAGGTTAAATTTTTTTAATGAATAGTGAATAATATTTAATTTTAATTCAAAAAATCGACTTCACATATATTATGTATAGTGTTGAGTTATATTTTAAATAGGTTTAAAGTTTAATTATATTTTATTTTAATTTTTAAATTCAATTCTTCTCATTTTAATCGATTTTATGATGCGATTTTATATAAAAAAAGAAATGTTTTGAATGTTTTTACATTAAAAACCCTCATTGATAACCCAACTATTGGATTAAATTTAAATTAAATTTTATCGCAATAGTGATTTTAATTTATAAAATTGTATTCCATATTTGATATCATTATAATTTTTATTCTCTAATAATTTATGAATATTTTTTAACCAAAACAGTTTTTCAATGTAATGAAAATTAATTACAACGAATAATGAAAAAATAATCTTAATAAGTAATTCAACATTATTCATAAGGGACTGAATGCCCAATAATGATTTCCAAAATAAATTGGATGGCAACATATTAAAACTATAATATATTTTCTCTAATTTTCTCCTTCATTAGTTCCATTTTATATGCTAAAATATGGGTGTAATTCTATTTAAAAAAATTTACAAGAGTGTAAGTACTCCTCCACTATAAATTTTTTTCCCCTCCTCTAACTTCTTCACACCTATTGTAAAACAATGTATTAACAAATATATTCCTAAAATAATTCCTGAAAATCACTCCCATAAACATATAATACCAACTTATGAATAATTCAATTTCATTAGTACATTTTCTACGAACGAAAAGAAGTTAACTGATTTAGAGTTTATACTCTTCTGCAAGTTCTTTTATTTTATTTAAAATATACACCACATCAACAAATATTATTCATTTATTAATCAAAAAACAGTATCCTAAAAATACTAGTATTATTTTATGATTATTTTTATAACTAATCCTACACAAAATTGAATCTAATGTGTAACGAACGTACAACTTATATTTGTGATGAACTACTGCCTCACAAAACGATGATTGTTAATTTTTCCATTACTGCCTCTGATTGTAAAATTATGATGAGAAATATATTAATATATGTTGTATATTAATTTTATTATATTTTTCATGTTATTTAAACCTTTTAAACTATATCACATTTTACTTTCTATTTTGTTTAGATATGATAATTTCGTTTGAGAAAGTGTGCACTACTGCCCCCTCTAAGAAATTTGAATCGTTCACAGATTACATGGAATATATTAAGAACCAGTTCCATGATAATATATGATATATTTGAAATTTTAATGATACATATATAATTATAAATATATATATACTTATATATTAATATTTTTCATATCTTAACTTTCCTTCAATACGAATGTAAAATGAAAAAAAATTTCATGAGTACGCACGACCAACTGTCTCTATGAAAAGTATATTCCATCTCTAAATTATATATTATATATATTATTATAATACAAATATAAATAATATACAAAATATTTATACCATGTTTTAATTATAGAAATCATGATATATTTAAAAGGACAATGATAAAACAAATTAGGACACATAAAAAGAAAAAAATCGATATTACCTAAAGTTAAACCATAACATTGGGGAGTTAATAAGTGGGTAATATATTTTAATAATAAAATAATATAAAGAATATAACATACTAATATTATTTAGTGATAGATTTATATGAAAATTATATTTGTTATACAGGAGGATTTTAAGAGTATGATGAGAGTAAAGACACTTAGCTTGGGAATTTCATCTCAGTTTTTATTTCCTTGACAAGCATGGTTTATTCACCACCCATTACATTTGTGTGGTGTGTATACTACCTATGGTTGACTGAAAATTAATTTTTTATTAAGAAAGACACTTTTGAGGAAAAATTGATAGACCATAATTACAACAAACACCAAACAGCAACAAGAAGAAGATCATAAACAATCTCACCCAAGAACAAGAAGCAACCGCAGGCTCGAAAGAAGGACCACTCGGCGATCCCATGAATGCATGGGCCCTCCCGATGGCAAGCCATACCTATGTATCAACCACATCCCAAATGGCCTGCAGAAGAACAAGCAGCATGTTTTAGCTCGTTTGAGCCGAACTGACCCTTCCACATTCCTCACACAACCAAGACAGTAACTCAACACAACATAAGTTAGGAAAGAAGTAAAATAGAATCATTGAAAACCAGATGGATTCTACTAGAGTCAATGTCCCTAAATAATCTCCAGGATAGATTAGATACCTTTAGAATTGGATCACCTCTTATCAGGTCTTCAAAGGAAGAAGTAAGTGTATTCCAGACCTGCATATATTCCTCACGATTGATCAACCCCTTATTGAAACCTCCAACCAGGATCGAGTCCTGTTTATCCACCCAAATATACTGGTCCTCATTAAGCTCCACTTCAAGATTCCTACCCATCATCTTGGCTGCGACCTCTTCCGAGGCGTTGAGGAATAACACTTGCTCTGACACCACATCACCAGAGCTTAAAACCAAATCCCAGGAGGGATCATGCTATCCAGCTACCTTTTGGTGACACCTACTCTCCTTATCCAGCTTCTCAACCAGTATTTTCTTGGATGAACGGGTCTTCATAGGAGGAGGTAAGGAGGAGTAATCCTTCCAACCCCTCTTTCCTCGCATCCTCCTGACCCTCCTCGAACCAGATTCTGCATCTGAGAAACTTTTACTGACCACGTCACGTTCATTTCCCCTTCCACCATCATCATACTTTGGATAGGTATTTCCCCTAATCCGACCTTCCAACAAAAAACCATCATAACTCCCCCTTTTTTCCTTACCATCCTCAACAAAGTAATATGGTTCAATACTATGCTCCTCCTCAGCCAACATTCTATACCTGTTGCTCAAGGCGACTGGCGTCCGGACTGAAGATCTATCCCCTGGCAGACAGGCCGCGCTCAACCCCCTTGCATCTTCGAGGTTAGCCTGAACCTGCACCTCCAAAACAGACCTTATCAAATGGCTCGGAGCACTACCCAGAACAGGACCTACCCCACAAACCCCTTCTATCCCCATGACACAGTTTTCCTTAACGACTGATCTCTCCAGAAAGGCGGGTTGATCAAAACCCTTGCCCATATATTGAGGTTGTGGGTTCAGAGTCTCCCAACCTCTAACTGGGACATAATTGGCCTCAAACCTGGAAGGATCACTTGCAGACAAAGAGGGGCTCACCAAAGCCCCAACCGCAGGACCCCGGTCCTCATTTCACATGCTATTCGAAGCCTTTAAACCACCCAAATTCTTCTTGGGGTCAACAACCACCGCCTCCACCTTAGGCTCTGAAGCCTTCAAATTATCCTTCAGAACTGTGCTCGCAGACCTCATCCTCCCTGAGTCAGTGAAATACCTTACTGAAGCTTTAGCAAGACATTGGAACCCCACCCTAGGATGGCCAGGAGACCCCTGCTTCTTGACACCCTGAATTTCCTCACTACGATCACTAGTATTCGCCAGCACCTCCTGTGCCCTCAGTTGGTGTGCAACAGGCTCAGAGCCAAAACCAGAACCAGCCCCATGACCTTCAATGTGACCTGAATCACCCTTGTTCATCACAGAAGACTCTGCCACCACCGCTATAGCCCTTTTACGAAACTCCTCAACACGGTGACCCTGCTAATTGTAGAAGGAACAGAACGAGATCCACGATTCGTAGAAGATACTTTGCACGTACCTGTACTGCCCTTCAACCACAATCCATATGTTTTCAGGAGGAGAACGAGATAGATCTATCTCCACACAGATGCGCGCTACAATTGGATGCACCATGGAGTTGGTCTTCCAATCCGTACAGAGGAAACGTCCTAAGGAATTTCCAATTGACCGAAGGAGAGTTAGATTCTGAAATGGAAGAGGTAGTCCCAGAAGTTGGATCCATATTGCTCACGAGGAAGCGTCGCGACTCATGTTCAATTCAAATGTCCAGTGATGTAAATGAAATGTAAACCCCTTAACAGATCTGCTAGCACAAGACCTAGCCATATCCAGGTCATCTTCATCCGCAAGATAAACGAGAAATTGGCGCGATCCAAGGTGACCGACAACCGCATGGTGGTCTAAACCCCATTCCCGATTCACCAACCTCTCGAACACCTCAACCGGAGGTCTTTGGCGAGTGAAATTTGCATCCAAAGCCGTGGAGAGATACAATGAAGCTTCAGATAATTCCTTGGACAAAACCGGGACCCTTGGATGTCCGTTGCAGAGGCCAGGTACCTTTGGAGAGACGTCAATGCTGGGTAGAAACAGGCGCCTCCTGTGTACTGCATCCCGAAGAGGGGGAAGAGCCTGCCCCTCCCCCTGACGGGGAGGGGCCATCGCCGCCGCCATGCGGCTAGGGCATCACCGCCTCCATTACTAGGGCATTGCTGCCGCCATTACTACCTATGGTTACTTGATGATAATTATACAAATAATTATATATATTAAAATTTCAATTTTATGATCTAACTTTCATGGGGTTCATGTTTTATATCTTACCAGATCAATATTTTTATTTTATTTCAATTTTCCTTCTTTATGGAAATGGGAATGTTAAGAACCTATATTTTTATATGTGGTGTACATAATGCCTTTGGCCTATTATTTGATCAATATACATACTATCTTTTTATTCTTATCTTAATAATTTTTAAATTTCCAAATGGGTTTTATGTTTCATATTTTTTATGTGATGACTTTTAATGGAAAGATATCATTTATTTTCTATATTGTTCATGATTATTCTTCCTTTGTTTTAATATCATTTTATGTATAAAAAACATTAATGAATATTATTATCTGATAATTATTAATGATATAATCATGTATTGGTACAATTTGTATTCTTTTTTTTTGTATAATATAGTTAAGAATCTATTTTTATGAAACCCAAAATAACCATCTCTTCGATCAAAAATCTATAATCCTCCAAACCCTTTTTTTAAAAAAATGATTCTAAGAATATTTTATTATTATACTTCAACCAATAAAATAAAATTTTCACTTACTTTAAGTTGCCAAATATTTAAGGAATATTATTTCCTCTTTCCAAAAAATAAACTTCTCTAATGTTTTATAGTGAAAAATGAATGTTCTTGTTACCACATGTGACATGTATATATTTACCAACTGTCATTTCAATGAATATTCCTTTATATGTTTAAATGGTTAAATTATATGATTTTTTTTAAATTTTTTCTAATAAATTTGTTTCAAAACATTTTTATTATATATTTATATGGTTTCAATGTATCTTCTATGAAGGTAAATATCAAAATGGTTTTTAAGATTATTTTATAATATTTTTAAGGGAAATGGATTCCAATTTTTTTTTAAACCATCCATTATATTTTCCAAGGAAATTTGTTTTTAAAATATTTAAAATATATTTTTTATTATTTGTAGGGAATTTATAATGGATAACTAATATATAATAAATTTTAATTCTAAAGGGGCACACATTCATCTAGGGAGATGAGTTTTAGGATAATTTCACAGAACTGGATAGAAGAAAATTCTATGGATCTATGATTATTTTATCATGTAGAAGAATATTTTTATAATATATTATGATTCAAACAATAATGGATTGGAGTGGTTAATTATGTATGAAAACATTGATTTTGGTTATTACTCCTGAAAAATTATGGTTAATGGAAAAAATTACCTAAATAATGATTTAGAGTTAACATTGGTAATTTATTCATTAATGATATGAAGATTTTATAATTATAGAAAAATGATTCATATGTATTGTGATAAAAAAAATCAATGTATAACATAAAGTAGTGGAGGTTGAAAATTTTGGATAGGATATGGTTCAAGATGTGTGATTATTATGACTTTTCAATTTATTAACACCCATGGAATGTGAACAATGTGGATAATGACTTTATCTAAAAATGATCATATTGAATTATCCATGATGAGGATCAAAAGATTCAAAATTTGTTATTAATTTCTAAATGATTTATCAAAGAGATACTATGGATTAGGATAAACATTATCTTTCTCAATTGAATTATAAACCATCAATCCATGTGCAGGATAAATATGGTCATAATAAACATGTCGAGATTCAACATAATATTATAAAACATAATGTGTTTAACTATTATAATGAAATAATGATAAGGTTTAAGAAAAATATAATTATTTTATACATTTGATGCATAAAATTGGATTTTATAGACGATACTAATTTTTCACCATTATCTATTAATTTGTGATGTAAATATAATTATAAATACTTTATGTTGTAGTTATGGTTGGATGGAAGGAAAAAACGATATCACATAGTTTGTATCATGGTTCATGGTATTTTTTCAGGTTATTTCTGAGAGACATATGACTAAGGTGTTGTAAAATCTATTACCTATACCAAAATATAAAACGGAAAACACCACCATGTATGTTTTCATTAGGAGTCCCCAAAATCCCCAAAGGGAATAATGTTATCTAGGTTGTAGTCGACCACCTTAAAAATCAACTCACATAATCTCTATAAACGATGAAAACTATCTTGGATAGGTTTCTAGGATATAAATTATGTAAATTTTTAGGATATATGGTGCATCACATTCCATTATATCTGATCATGATCTGATGTTTATCATAATTTTCATGAAAAGTAATCGGTAGGTTCTGGATTAGGAGTTTAGTTTTAACAGTAAATATCATGCAATGAAAGATATTTAGTCTGACAAAACATCTCAAACCCTATAGGATATAAAGAGAACGTTTTCTATAGATGTAAATGGTTTTGAGGAACAACACCATTCTCTAGTTTAGTTTTCATACAACAATCGCTTTCACATGATTATATATATGAATCCTTAGAATGTCCTATATAAAAAATTTGTGTAAAGATCCTTCATTATTAAATTATGTGAATTGAATAATGAGAGTGGGGCCTATATTTTTTTAATGGAATGGATGATAAGGATTGTTCCATTCTACTAAACTTAATGGAAACATATTTTTGAAAAAAAATTATGCTAATAATAACTTTAATGATCTAAAATTTAATGGAAGTGATAATATTTATCAAAAAAAAGTTTATAGAAAAATTTAATGATGCTTTAAATGGTTGGAAATCCTTTCCATAGGTATATTTTTTTTCAAATTCAGAATTGTATCGGGACGGTACCATTTCACTTCATGCATCCACCAATCCACCATCTTGTCCAAAATGTGTTCTATGTATATCTTCTTACGGAATTATATACAAGACCCTTGATGCGTTCTAAAATCATAGTTCATATGGATTGAATGTGAACATTATATTAGAATTTTTTTTTGATATTCTTAGTCATATGTAGATAGTTCTGGAAATAAGACCTCTCACCTAGTCAATGTTTTTTTAAATGGCTTTTATGAAGAAGCTTTAAGGAAACATTTGGAAATGATGAGGACGAAGTATCCTTATTTATTATTTTAGATTGGGAAATTTTTATATTTTAATTCAATTTAAGTGGTTTATAATTTAAAAGTAGAGTCATTATAAAAAAGTAATTTAATTTCATTTCATTTATTCCTTTTATTATATGTAACATGGTGTTTTAATGAAATGATAAAAATTGATAAAAAATAATTTAATTTTTAGATACTTAATTATTTTTTGAAAATAATATTTTCTTTAAAAAGTAATTCTATTTGGGAAAAACATTAACATAATTTCTTTGAAATCTATTAAAAATTTATATATTCAAATAAACATGATATTTGAAATCATAATTTCCAAATTATCATTGGGTGTATCTTTCTCATTTTTGGGGAAAGTGTAATTTTTCAGTGAATAGTGAAAAACACTAGTTTTATTGATTACTATCATTTCATTTAAAGAATTTGTATGTTTTATTTGTTTTAAATTGGTAAAAATGAAAAATTATTTAAATTGTATATATTTTAAAACTATTTTTATAATTTTATTAAATTTTATATAAAAAAACGATTTATACATTTGAACATTTTCACATTGAAAACCATATTCTCATCATGTCTACATGATTAATTTTATTTTACTATTTCCACTTATGTGAATGAAATTCCTAAAAATGGATTAAGTATTTTAATTACTAATAGTTGATATTACCTAATATGTATATCATAATAATTTACCACTGATAATAATAAAAATGTAAAAATTATTTACCATAGTTATGGTAAAAATTATTTTATTTGGGGGTTAAACTAAAATGATATGGGTTTAAAATGACCCAAAACATTTACAAATAAAATTTAATGTAAATATGAAGACATTAACTATATTATTATCTATAATGGTCATTTTTTAACCTTTTTATTTGAAAATATTTTTACACCTTTTTCTTTTAAAAAAATACAATTTTCCACCCAAATAACATATAAATTAATCCCACTTGAATCTCTTATTCACGCATCAAAACAAATTTTGGATGACATGAAAACAACCAAAATCAAATACATTATTCCCTAATAATGTATTATAAACTTCATTTTGTTCATTAATCTAACCTATGAATAATTTTTGTGTGAATAAAAAACATTTTCTGAAGAAGAGGTAACATCCTTAACCAAGCGTTCTATTTTATTTCATACTCCAACTACATCAATAATTGTAAAAAATTTATGATATAATAATAGTTGTATATTATTTATATTCATATGTTTATATGTTTGGATCATGGAATAAAAAAATATCATCTTCCATCAAATAAGGTATCATATTATCATTCATGGGTTTGGTGGACTGCCACATCACTAAGGGGTATTATTAATTTGATCTCACCACTACTCACAGATGGATATAATAATGGATAAAGAGATAATATGATATATTTTTTATATTATTATACTTTTCTAATTATTATATCACATAAAAATTTAAATTTTACATTATATGGTAATACAATAATGGAACTTGGGTGTATGGTGTACTAGAACCTCACAAAGGAATCCGATTCATTCACGCTATAAATAGGTGATAATAAAGATGATTTTAATGAAAATATGAGACAGAAAAGAAAAAAAATTATTCTTAAAAGTTTATATATTATATACCTTTGATTAATTCAATCCATTGAAAAAATGGAAACTTTTTCCATGCATATATATGGTCTACCATCTTTATGAATGGTGTATTTTATTTTTAATATCTATCTCCTATAAATTACTATAAAAAATTTATATAATAAATTTATATTTTATTCATATAAAATTTAATATTAGGTATTCTATTCAACCATTATAAATTTAATAGTACTAAAAACAAGAAATCAAAATATACACAAAAAACAATGTAGTTATTCTCTGGAACATGACTATAAAAAGGAATTGTTAATAAAATGTTATTAAAGGTCATATGAAAATAATATAATGTGATATATATATATATGGTACCATAATTTATTTATAATGAATATATATTTATTATATATGATATTTTACAATGTATAATAGTTGTTGAGAATTAAGGAATGAAATTTCCATGTCACTTTTATTTTTCTCTGAGATGCATTCTATATTCACCATGTGTTTATTGTAGATTGTGTATATATTTACCATGAATTTATTTTAATAATATAATCCTAAGAAATATTGGTATTAAATTTTCCTTCTTATGATCTTTTATTCAAGGGAGTTATAGTTCAAATGATTTCATTGTGTTAAGTGTTTTTTGCTACATTATCTTTGTTTGTAGGGAATATTTTCGATTATTCATCCAATTATGAAATATGAATTTATATATATCAATAATGTAATGAAATTTTTGGTATTATATTTCTTTCTGTAGAATACATTTTTCCCTTATTTTCTCCTCTCATTATATACCTATGAGTTAAAAATAATGTTTAAATTAAAAATCTTCTTTATTTCCATCTTTGGTTGAAACAAATTTTTTCTTATAAAACCATGTTTTCTATAAATGTTTTAATTTTTTTACATTATTTAAATTAGTTATTAATGAAATTTTCACACACATATTGATCATTATTAAATTTTTTAAAACGAATATTCAGGTAATTTTCAAAACAATTCTCAATTAGAATTTTCCATAAATGTGAATGAAATAATTTTGTTAACATGTATGGCATGAAAATAATTTTCCTTCATCTAGAAAAATACTTTTTTTAATCTTACTATATAAAATTCCACAAATGATTTCTAGAAATAAATTTTTTTTATGTTTCAATCATTTTATTCAATAGGGATAAAATATTGTCAATAAGAAATTTGAAAAATGATTTAAATTATTCCATTAAATATTTTAATGGTTATTTTAATAGAAAGGTACTACCAAAATATTTTAGGAATTTTTAGTTTTCAATAGTGAAATTCAATGAAATATTTATTATCCACAAGAAAAATTTAAACTGCATTTCAAAATAATTTTCCATATAAGATGATGTTAATTAATGTTACCTCTACCATAATAGAGATATTATCCGAGAATATTATTATTATTATTTCATTGAATGGTTTATTATCCTGATGGTATGATTTTTATGGTACCAATATCTCATTTAGGGGTAATATCTTTAGTGAATACATACGAAACAATCATCTATTCACATGCTATTATATGTTGATAATATTAAATTTTTATTAATCATTAATCATTTCCATATGTTATGTTATGATTAAATATTTAAGAACCACCTTACATTTAATATTTTATGATATTATGACAGTTTAATGATCTTGGGGTTCACATATGTATGATATTCATTACATGATCAGTGGGACCTACATATCCCTCTAATGGATTGGGTAAATACTTTTATCTTATGATATATAATAGTCTTTAATGGGTCCACAATGATTGTTTCGGTAGGGATAATAATAATCAAGGAAGGCTTTCTTTTTGAACCATTACCACTATGGAAATTATTTTCATTACTTATGTGCCTTTCATAAAAATATGCCTTAATTTTTTTTGAATGTATCATGTTCGTTGATTTCATTATGACTCTTGTTATATGGACTACCAATAATTATTCTGAGACTCAAGATTATGCTAATTGAAATAAATGGTATAGTATTTATATGTTAGGAAAATGTTATCATAACCTTATGTTCATATTATGCTTAGATGTCTCCCTTGTATACCCTTACTGATCATCGAAGCCCATCCATTATTATATTTCCATTACACTTGTTGGGAAGAAATGTATTTTTATGACATTTATATGAATGGTGTTAGTCAGGAATATCGTTTTAGGATATGGTGATGTTCAAAACTAGACTAGTTGTTTGTGTTTCCATGTTTCCAATTGTATTATACCATTACAATCATCAATGAATTTTTTATGTAATTTAATATATATTCATCATAAAAGATTTATTATCTGGGATTGACAATACCTGGTCATAAAAATGGGAATTTAGATATTGATGGTTTTGTATGTAATTTCATGTCATCTTTCATTTTATATAATGGATTTCTTGAATTTAAATATATCAGAATAGTAATGGTCATTTGGATTAGATATAAAAATATGTTGGATGGAAAAAACAATTTGAATAAATAATTGTTTCATTTCTAGAGCCATGTGTATGATTATATCTGAATGAATAATGATTAAAAATTTGATGTATTATTTATATGGTTAAATTTATTTTTTGTCATGGTCTGTGGAAATAGTGACAAATATTAATATTCAAATTATATATAAATTATTTTATAAATAATACCAAATAATTCGTGTAACGCCCCAACCATAGTTACCCATAGTCAGTGCATTATTAGATAACATTTGAATGATACATGGAATTGTGACCCGAAAATATGATCAGTTTAGTATCCTTTGAAGTACTATATACACTCATATGTTTTACATTACAACCTTAAATTAAAAGATCAACAACATTTATTACCCATTTTAAACAAACTTATACCCTTATCCTATCCCTACAAGTCAACCATTAAATAAACATTCATGTCTTGGGAAAACTAAAACATAGAAATGGGTTAGATCATATGCTCTGTCAGGAAAACAATATAGTGGAAAATTTCATAAATAAGAATAAAAATTCAAGGCAATGTATAAGACTAAAACAAAATAATTTTAAACATAAACATAAGCATAATATAGAAAAGTTTAAATCAAATAATTCAATTTGATTATTCAATTAGATATTCTACTAGCGTAATAATCACATGAAATATCAATAGCCACATTCACAATGAAGGAATGCATAATGCCAGACATCAGAATAACATAGTCAAGGCCTTATGCCATGATTATAGATAATATTTTTTCATGGCCTTGTGCCAAGACACTATTTTGTCTCATGAGACCAACTGATGCATGAGGAGATATAGCGGTCTCCACTCGTCACATACTATTTCCAATTCTTTTCACTTATGAAAAGGATGAATCATAATCAAAACATTTGTATTAAAACTATCATATTAAATGTCAATATTTTCACCACAAACCATTAATGACCTAAAAATATCACATCTACAGTCAGACATAACTCATTAACTACAACACAGATGATTGAATTATAATAAATCAATCTCATTCAAGAATAATGTAGTATATTGACTTAGATAAAAATAATCATCAAAACTATTTGAGATAAATATACCTCATTTTCTTGAAAAAATTTAAAAGTATCAATATTTATCAAGCAGTAGTTTAAAATAGATTTTTTATTCAAAGTGTCTCATACAACATTGAAACATTTTAATGGAATTAACATTTTAAAACATTAATGTCCATATAAAAAAATCCTTAAAACCATTTTTAAAACATAGACATTAATGATAATGATTTAGAAGAATAAATTTTTAAAACATTTGAAATGATATTTCAGTTAGAGTTCCAAACCAAAAGACAGATGCTTCAGTAAAAATTATTAATGTAACCAAAAATATATAATATCATTATAAACAATGGACTCATTATATACTATGTCAAAGTACAGTATATACACTACATTAAAGTGAGTTGGCGCATAACAACAATGAAGAGTTAAGGTAATGTAAGTTGAGATGAAGTCCCTTATAAAGATCATATCGATAGGTTAAGGATAAATCAATGACATAGTTATGCTTGAAAAATATAAATATACTCAATCTGATTGGATATTCTTTATAAATCAATGCGATGACATTAACACATATTCTTGTAAAAACAACACCAATGAATTGGATGTTTAACTCAATGAATGGACATTGAGTTAAAATCACTGTTGTCACGTTCATATCAATGACTTGAGAATTTATAAATGGATTGATTATGTTTATAACAAGTATATATTTAGAGAGGGGAGTGGAAATTACAAAACAAATAGTAAATAGTGATTCCACACGTAATCATGGAGTAAAATAATCAATGAAGTATTTGTAAAGCCCAATCAGTGGAAATTGAAATATGAATTTTCCATACCAATTTGGTAACTTACGAAACAAATACCCCATGAAAGAAGTATCATACAATGAAGATATAAATATGCATAAGTTAATTTATATTACAAATAGAATACAATAATGGGTAGTGCATACACCATACAAAAGGAAATAGTGGCAATATAACATAAATCTCACGAGAATATGAAGTGAGATGAAAAGCTATTACCATGTTGTAATTAATCAAGTCTTATCAAAAAATGTTAATAACCACCAAATTAATCACATTATTCCATTAATATAAATAGAATCATGATAATATATATCAAATAGAAGTATACAGTACACCACATGCAATAAATAAGTGGCGAACAATAAAAATCTCACAGAATTAATAGTGAGACAAGAAACCCCTTACCTTGATGTAATCAATCAAGTCGTATAACAAAAATTTAATAAACACAAATGGATAAAAAAACCTAAATATAATGAGAATCAAAATAATATATTACAAGTGGTACTACACAATCCACCACATGTAATAAATTAGTGGAGAATAATGGAAATCTCAAGGAATTAATGGTGAGATAAGAAACCCCTTTCCTTTTACATTTCCATGGTCGAGGGTTCTTTATCCTACTATATAATAGTTAAATAATTGTTATGAACTTATCAAATAACTATATAAATAAATTTTATATCATATATGATCCTCTAATATTGCTTTGTATATAATATTTTGTTAGTATCCTCATTCCGGGTGTTAACTGATATGATTTCCTTTATATACTCAGTTACGTGAGCCATGTATGTTATGGATAAGATGTTTTTTATTAATATACAGAATTATATTAAGTTCATAAAAATTATTTGTAATCATAAAATGATAATTATTCTCTAATTATTTCTATGGGAAATGAATCTCATCGCATTCGTTGAGATGGAAATCCGTACGTACGCACGACTAACAATATCATTATATTAATGGTGAAATTTTATGTAATTGGATGGTATATAATATATAGAGAATCATTAAAATGTTATATTTATTATTTACATAATTAATACTCAATATTATACCTATCCATATATTGAAGTGTTTTAATAAAAAACAATACCACGACATGGAGATGCTAATCTGTACGTACGAACGTATGGTGACATTGTCATTTATAGGGTGGATAGAATAATAAATATGGTTATACCATTTTTAATAACATACCATATATATATGATACTGTATTTATTTTTTTAGAAAGTAAACAAAAAAGAGATAATAAGTAGAAGAATAAAAGAAAATGAATGAGGCGATTAAATATTTACCTCTTATTCATATTTTTTTGTTTGATCAAAAGGGATCCTTATGATTGATTTATAACCAAAGGAAGGACTCTAGGATTAAGGTAGGAAAGTTAGTAGGATATTTGTGTAGGGTTTGGATGATCCAATATTCTTTGGAGGTGTGAAATTAAGATAAGGTGAAGTTTCCTTTTAATTAGAGGTGGTGGTCACTTTAGGAAAAGGATGAAATATTATTTTATAATAAAATCATTTTCGGTTTGTAATTGCTCAAAAATAGATTATTTAAATGATAATATTGGGATGGATCTAAAACCACTCAAACAATAAGTTTTATATAGTTTTAGGTCATAATATTAACCATATATTTTAGATTTAACTCTTAGTTAAATAGTTTGACATTTAACATGCCTCATTATATTTTAATATTATATGGTTAGTAAAGTTACTATAACATGTGATGAAATCCCCATGTGGTTAATTATTGATATATATAACTTTGTCGTTGTCATTTGGCTGATACTATTATTTTTAATAATATTATATCAATTAATATTATAATATTTGTTTTAAAAACTCAATTATGTAATTTTATACACAATTTAGTATTTTATTTTTTTGAAAGGCATAAAAAAATTATTACATCGATTAAAATTTATTCAAATAACTTCTACATGTCATATTAAGCTATAAAATATGTTTTATTCATATTATGTCTCAATTTACATTTATTTGGATATTTATAAAATCAATTATTATAATTTTTCATTGATAAGGTAATTACTACAACATCATTATGTCATAAAAAAATTATTTATTGTCTAAAAATTATAAATAAAATACAATTATATAGGAAATAATTTTATCTTTATAATTAATATTTATATTTGAATTTATATTGTTTTTGTCACAATATTAAAAATGTTTTAGTTATAAAACATTGAATTTAACTCTTTTAACTATTCATTAAATATAATAATAATAAATGTCATAATCTAATTCATGTGGAAAAAATAGGTTTATATTTTATTCCAAAGATTGTTTTTAGTTTAATTATACTTATCTGGTAGAAGTAGGACATGTGTTTGGGTAATAATGATATAATTTTTACCCTTAATTACCCTATTTAATTTTAACCATGGTAAATAAAAGTCAAATGTTTCTATTCACAAAAAAATATTTTCATTCTATTGAACCAAATTCTACTTACTAAAATTAACTGTGTATCTTAAATTTTTTAAATTCAACTGATAGAAGTGGTCAAATTATGTTTTATGTAAATTTGAAAATGCTCCTCGGAGGTGGGTCAAATATGGTAAAAAGTTGAATAAAATATTATACTTCTATTTTAATTATAAAATGACTCCAATGAATTACATTGAATGTATATAGGTATTATATATCTATTTTGACTTAATTTTTGTTTTAAAAAATTATTATTTTAATAACAAGTATATTTTAAACTATAACATAGTGTTTTTCACTACTCAACAGAAATTGAATGTTTTTAGAAAAATACCAGAAATTTACCATAAGATAATTATGATATTCCAAATTATAAAATAAATTCTATTTTACTAAATACATACCATATAAGTTTCATTAATTAATTTAAAAATAATTCTCATTATCAAAATCGAAAAGCGTGTTTTTAAAAAGAAAAAACTATCAATAGATGGACATGTATTTATGAAAAATTTAATTGGGAATTTACTTATAATTTCCTATATTTTATTAAATGATAAAAATATAATCTAATTATACATAAAATATATTCAAATACATAATTTAACACTATAAATTATTTCAATAAAAAAAATTTCTCAATTAATATTTAGTAATTTTTAGTTTTTTATCAAAATATGCAAGTTATAATAAAAGTACAAAATAATTATCCCAAATAAATATTTATTCCCTAATTATAAAGAAGAATTTAATTTCATTAAATAGAATTTATAAATGTTTTAAATATTGGTTTTAAAATGGGTTTTTCCTTAAAAGGTGGTAAAATTGCATTTTTTTTAAAATACATCATTTATCCGAAAAAATGGATTTTTTCTTATATTATATTTAAGAAACACATAATATGGATTGTAAAATTATATGGAGTATATAAAATTCAAAATTCTATTAATACTATTCATAACCTCTTTTTTAACGGATAGTTTGGTAAGTTGTGGTGTGCTCGAACTTAATGTTGCATGTAGCGCTAGCTATTTAATCACATTAAAGATAATAACTTACTAAGAAATTATTAGGTGTTATATTATTCTGAACTTTTGGAAATTGTGTCCTCGAAATTTTAAAATTAGGCTTGGGAACATAGTTGAATATCCCACATCAGAAAAAAAGAGTCAATAAAACTGTCACATTAAAAGAAAGAAAGTGAAGTGCAATGGTCACCCGAGATAACCCATACTAGGATTCCATGTAGGAAAAAATTGATATTTAATATAAAGTAATTGTCATGTTTCTGATAGAGTGTGATAGAAAACATAATCAGGAGAATGTTTACAACAAGTAAACCACAGACTTGTTATGGGATAAAGGGTCATTAGTTTCCCAGTAGGAAAAGTAAACAGAAAATGTTTTTTGTTTTAAGTTCCATTTAATAAAGTTCATAAATTTAATTTTCATATTGACCAAGAACATAAAATGATGTACTTAATTTTTTATGTAGAGTTTCATCCTTTAATCAATTTCTTCCATTATCTCATCTATTTTTTTCAGATGATGAGTATTCAAGATGACTTGGTCACACACAACGTCCTAGAATCAATTTCAAAAGAATCACATGATCCATAATGGATAAAATATATATTTCTCATGTCTTTAGAGATTAACCAAAACCAAAATAGTTATTACACGATTAAATGAACCACAAAATGGATAATCCCTTAAGGAATGAAATACTAATCACAATTTCTAAAATTAAACCAAAAATTCCCAAAGATCATTAAATACCATTCAATAAACAATTGTCCTTAAAATAAATTAATATAATCCACACTAATATTGAATCCCAAAACATAGAATAATTTGATTATGTAGTCTTCCATGTTAAATTTTATCTCCAAATAACATCAACTACTCTTAAAGTCATATACATAAAAGTAAATAACCTAATTATATATTCTCTATGCTAGGTTAATAATTTCCATAAATAACACAAATCGTAATTAAATAAACTAAAAAAATATAGATAAAAATCCACATTTACTCCTCAAATGAAATCCCATAGTATTCTATTTACTATAAGCATATTGTGTTCCCAACATAGTGAACATCTTCTAAAAAATTTATCACATATTCACAAAATATTTTTCTTATACTAAGTATATCCATTTGATAGAACATAATATCCCAAATCAAATTAGTATTCATAAATGAAATCATTTAACTGGAAAGAAATACTCACACTAACTAGGGACTATATGTAGTCCAGTGGTAGTCAAAAATCCCAATAGCACTCTGGTTGTGGGTTCTATTCCCGTAGAATTGTCTGATGTAACAGGCTGTCACATGGTCTTTGTGTTATCCATTTTCAAAAATTAAAATTTATAACATTATAAAAATGAGATGCATTCCTCAAAATAACCATAACATATTTTAACCACAAATGATATATCATACCTCGCATTTTCATCCAAAAAATTAGTAACCTGTAATAAACTTAAATTCAAGGATCATATAAACCTAAATTTTTCTTTATAACAATATCCACAAAATAAAAGACAATTCATCCTAAAATATCATTTTCACATAACAAAATTCATGGTTACAAGTACAATAGAATATTATTCCAATGTAATACCACACATTAAACATTTCTCAATCCATTTTTTCCGCAAAGGTTGTTCATTGACATAGAGATTATCTTATAGAATAGGGAATTGAATCAAGTAACTTCGTGGTCCCATAAAATTATGTCAAAAAATGTAATTGTATTCTTAGGATCCTTTTTATTTTCTACCTTAATACTCTTCATTTTTCCTTAGCAATGTTTTACATTATGTCCTCATTTCCCACACATAAAGCATTATGTTGTCAATTGAGACACTTTCCTTGGTGTCTCCTTCCATATTTCCTGCATGATGGAAATTGAGCTTTCTTTTCTCTATGGTATCCACTACTAGAGCTCTTATCATTCACTATCATTCTCTACTTCATTGAGGCTAGGAGTTGGTTATTACATATGTTTTTTTATCATATTTAAAGGGAAATTGATTCGACCTGAACACGATATAATTCACACCAATCGATATTCTATTTCATTTCACATTTCCTTCATTGTACCCACCTTATACATCATGTTCAATTTTACTATGACTTCCTTAGAATCCATCCATTGATTAACAGAAGAAATCATAGTGTGAGACATTAAATCATTTAGACAATATCATATCACCTTATTTTCAATCTATAACACCTTAGGATTAATCGAGGTTATTTATTATAATCTTATATTAAAAACCTTCAAATATGTTTGTAATGAAAATGTGAATTATCCTAAGAATATCCCCCAGGAGTGAGATAACAAAGAGTATATCAAGGCCCGTTGTCATGTAGCAGGATACCATAGGTTAAGCCAAAAACTCCTGGTTGAATTTTTCACTCATAGGTACAACTTTTCCAGAGCTTCCTCCATCAACTCATATCCAGACGTGGATGTATTGATTTGAAAACCCACATAATATTTACATTGGACATATTTTTTGATGTTCTTTTATACTAATTCTCATTTTCGATCTTAGGATAGTGTTTCCTAATTAATGTATTATTCTAAACATAGCTTCCAAGGATTGTAGTAAACATCATCTGATACAAAATATAATCCCAGACACCAGTTACCTAGAGTCGGTGCATTATTTTATAACATTGGCATCATACATGGAATCATGACCTGAATGATCTGTCGGTTTAGTATCCTTGGAAGTACTATATGCAATCTTATGTTTTATATTACATCATGAAATAAAAACATCAATAACATTTCATTCCATTTTTAAACAAACTTATATACATATCCTATCCATAGAGGGAAACCACAAAATACTTCTTCCCACCCTGGTAAAAATAAAACATATAAAGGGGTGAGCTTTAATGCCCAGTAAGGATAACAATATATAGGAAACTATCATAAATAATTATAATCATTTATGACAATATATAGGACTAAAAAATCCGTTCGATTTAAAACTATAACATAATATAGCAAAGTTAAAATCAAATAATTCTATTTACTTATTCACATTGATATTATACTCATCAAATAATGAAATGGAATATCAATAGCTACTTTTATAATGATGGAATGCATAATGCCAGTCTTATTAACCACATAGTCAAAGCCTTGTGCCAAGACAACAAATATGATTTTTTAAGGCTTTTTGTCAAGAAACTTGTTTATCTCATGAGATCTACGGATGCATCGAGGAGCTATAGATGGATTCACCAGTTACTTACTAATTCCAATTCAATCCACATATGAAAAGGTAGAAACATAATCTAAACATTAGTATTAAAACTACAAATGAAATTTCAATATTTTCAACACAAACCATGAATAGCATAAAAATAGAACATCCATAGAAAAATAACTCATTCAATATAACATGGATTATTTTATTATAATAAATCAACCTCAATTAAGAACACTGAAGGATATTGACATAGTTCAAAATAATCATCAAAACTATTTGAGAGAAATATCCCCCTATTTCATGAAAACATTTAAAATTATCACAATTTATCCAGAAGCTGTTTTAAAATTGATTTTTGAATCAACGTTTCCCATACAACTATGAAACATCTGAAATTTATTAACATTTTAAAATATTCATGTACATATAAATAAATCCTTGAAACCATTTTAAAAACATGTACGTTAATGAGAAATATTTAGAAGATTATATTTTGAAATCATTTAAAATGATATTTTAGATAGAGTTCATAACCAAATGAGAGATGCATGAATACGTATAATAGAGGTAACAAAACATTATAATATCTGTTAGGTCGGAAAAACCCCAAAGAGGGAATGATGGCAAGAGGGGGGGTGAATTTCCTTTTAAAAAAATGATTGACAAATTAAAAACAAATATCAAAGTGCAGCGGAAATAAGAAGGCAAGACACAAGAAATTGATAACGGAGTTCGGCCAAAACCCGGCCTACGTCTCCGCTCCCAACTCAACCGTTGAGAGATTCCTACCGCTTGCTTTTCAATGGTTTTAGCAAGAAACCCACTAGGCTTTGAGGTAGCACTAGGACCTATTACAGCTTGCTTTTATTGGTTAAGCAAGAACCCACTTGCTTTTAATGGAATAGCAAGAACCCACTAGCCTTTTTAACGGGTGAAGGCTAGCTCACCGACAACTCAAGCCCTTTAATAGGAAAGGCTTGAAAAACCTCTTCACACCTTAGTGGTGGTGTGAGAACCCAAAGAAAAGGGGGATGAGAAAAGGGTTTGGGGTTTGTAGACACAAACCCAAAATTAAGCTCAAAATGAATAAACAAGAAAAACCGTATTGGAGGAAGACTTGGGCGCCAATTGGATGATGGAGTTGATGTAGTGTGCTCTCCCAAGCTTCTTGAGGTGCTCCTTGGATGTGGAAGTAGTTGGAGAACTTGAGGATCCTTGAAGGTGGAGCGCCGGAGGTTCGCCAAATGTGCAACAATATGTCCGGGCGCTTGGTATATGATCCGATCTAGTTCCGGGGCTTCCTCAGCCTTTATTTATAGGCATGGAACCCATTGGGGGCCTTCGGAGCCGTTGGAGAAGTCCTCGGAGCCGTTGGAGGCCAAAAGATGGTTGACTGGTCAAACCCAACGGCTAGTTTGACTGGGCTACCGGCTGGCCGGTGCAGGGCCACCGGCTGGCCGGTGCCTTGGCAGAGGAGATGAAACTTGGTCCAGGCTCCACCGGTCGACCGGTGCCAGAGCCACCGGCTGGCCGGTGGCAAGACAGTAGCTTGCCACTTTGTGCAGGTGCCACAGGTCGACCGGTGGGAAGCCACCGGCTGGCCGGTGGCAGGACAGTAGCAAACACTATTTGGGCTGGATGCCACAGGTCGACCGGTGGGAAGCCACCGGCTGGCCGGTGGCAGGACAGTAGCAAACACTATTTGGGCTGGATGCCACAGGTCGACCGGTGGGAAGCCACCGGCTGGCCGGTGGACTGAATTCAGTCCACTTCTTGTCCATTCTTGGGCCAATCCTTTGGCAATCTTTTGCCTATCATCCACAACACTTAAAAACAAAGTTAAACACATATGAAAGTGATTGTGATCATGAAAATCAAAGAGTGTGGGGTACAACAATCTCCCCCTATTTTGATGATCACAATCACCAAAACAATTAATGTAAAATACTGAAATTGAAAGGAAATGCTAAGCATGATGAAAATGATTCTCCCCCAATAAATCAAGAAATTTCTCCCCCTTTGTGATTATCAAAATAGAATGGGGCATAAAACTTGATTGAGGGAAGCATTGAAAATCAAGATTTTAAATCAATTGAAAATGATATCAATTGTTGATAATTTTGAAAATTTTGAAATGAAAATTGAATAACAGTTTGAATTGAAAGTTTTGAATCAAAAACCAATTTGAAATTTGAAATTTGAAACCAAATGAAATTTTTGAATCAAAAAATGAATAACATTTTGAATTGAAAGTTTTGAATCTAAAAAAAAATCGATACCAAGTGTTGGAAAATTAGAAAAGAAAATTTAATAGAAAATTTTGAATTGAAAGAATTGAAACCAAGAGTTGAGTTTGAAATAAAAAAAATTTGAATACACAAGAAAAAACTTAAAAGATCCTAACTCCCCCTAAATAAAAACAATGAATCACCGGGGAGTGGAAATAAATTTTGGGCCGGAGAGACTCGCTAATAGGGATTTTTCAATCCATACTTGTCTCATGGCGGGTCTTCTCCTATAGAATTCGTCCGAAAAGAAAAAACTTTTGGGTTGACCATACCGGACGTTTTTACAATTACACTCATAAATGAGGTGCCCGGGTTTTTTACAATAGTTGCAAAATTTAAAGCTAGAGCTCCCCCTTACAAAAACAGTGGGTGCATGGGAGGAGGAAGCTTGGTTGGAATAGCCAAGTCCATTGGTGGTTCGGGAAACGCATTGGGAACCAAGTATATTTTTCAAATTTTGTTCCCCTTGGGTGAACTTGGCTAGAGTCTCCCTTAGGTCTTTGATGGTTGATTCCAAGGAATCAACATCGGGGAGGTTTTGGATTTTTAGGGTCAACTCCTCCTTCTCTTTGAGAAGTTGTTCTTTTTCGGAGGAGAGTTTTTTGAAAGATTTTTTTAAAGCAACAAATTTTGAAGAGAGTTCGTGAAAACCATTTTCTAATTGGTCTCTAGCATGTGAGAGTTCTTCATAAGATAAATGATTTAAAGAATTTGAATTTGAAGAACAAGAGGAGGAGTCGGAAGATGTTACCTCATGGAATGCCATTAGGCATTTTGTACCTTGGTCGCTCGAGGAGGAGGAGGAGGAGGATGATGAGGAGGTGTCACTCCATGTTGCCTTGATGACCTTTTTCTTTCCTTTTTCCTTAGCCCGTTTTTTGTTGAGTGGGCAATCGGGCTTGTAATGGCCCTTTTCGCCGCACCCGTAGCATTTCACCTTGGGCTCAGATTTTTCGGTGGGTTCTTGCTTTCGGTGCTTGCGGGATTTCTTCTTCTTCTTGTGCTTCTTCATGAATTTTTGCATTTGGCGGGCGAGATTCTCCATTTCCGAGTCGCCGCTTGAAGATGAAGTAGATGAGGAATATGAGGATGAGGAGGAGCTTACTTCTTTTTGAACCTTGAGGGCAATGTTCTTTGGTGTCTTGATTGGTGTGCCCTCCTTTTGAGCTTGCCTCCTCATCGTGATCTCATAAGTCATGAGAGATCCGATGAGCTCCTCTACCGGTATATTTTTGACGTCCTTAGCTTCTTGGATCGCCGTCACTTTTGGTGCCCATGAGCTCGAAAGGACCCATAAGATCTTCTTGACCATCGTCTCGGCTGAAACATCATCACCAAGATATTTCCTTCCATTGCACACGTCAGTAAAGCGAGTAAACATATCAGAAATAGATTCGTTTGGATGCATAGAGAATGACTCAAAATCCTGACGGTACATGTCCAATCGAGTGTCCTTTACTTTGTTGGTCCCCTCATGGGTAACCTCCAAAAGTTTCCAGATTTCATGTGCGGAGGTGCATGTGGAAACTCGATTGAACTCAATTCGGTCAAGGCCGCAATGAAGAGCATTCATGGCTTTGCCATCAAGCTCAAAATTTCTAATATCGGCGGGGGTCCATTTGGATTCATCGGGAGAGGAGAGGGTGTAACCTTGCATGACAATTTTATAAATGGGATATCCTATACTTCTAAGAAAAGTGGTCATGCGGGTTTTCCAATAATTATAGTCGGACCCATCAAAAAATGGAGCCCGACCCAATGAGAGGCCCTCGGGGGCGAAAGAGGTTGATGCCATCTTAATGGATCTTAAATTTGAAACCGGGTTAGGGTATTACTCAAATTTCCCTCTGATACCAAATGTTAGGTCGGAAAAACCCCAAAGAGGGAATGATGGCAAGAGGGGGGTGAATTTCCTTTTAAAAAAATGATTGACAAATTAAAAACAAATATCAAAGTGCAGCGGAAATAAGAAGGCAAGACACAAGAAATTGATAACGGAGTTCGGCCAAAACCCGGCCTACGTCTCCGCTCCCAACTCAACCGTTGAGAGATTCCTACCGCTTGCTTTTCAATGGTTTTAGCAAGAAACCCACTAGGCTTTGAGGTAGCACTAGGACCTATTACAGCTTGCTTTTATTGGTTAAGCAAGAACCCACTTGCTTTTAATGGAATAGCAAGAACCCACTAGCCTTTTTAACGGGTGAAGGCTAGCTCACCGACAACTCAAGCCCTTTAAAAGGAAAGGCTTGAAAAACCTCTTCACACCTTAGTGGTGGTGTGAGAACCCAAAGAAAAGGGGGATGAGAAAAGGGTTTGGGGTTTGTAGACACAAACCCAAAATTAAGCTCAAAATGAATAAACAAGAAAAACCGTATTGGAGGAAGACTTGGGCGCCAATTGGATGATGGAGTTGATGTAGTGTGCTCTCCCAAGCTTCTTGAGGTGCTCCTTGGATGTGGAAGTAGTTGGAGCACTTGAGGATCCTTGAAGGTGGAGCGCCGGAGGTTCACCAAATGTGCAACAATTTGTCCGGGCGCTTGGTATATGATCCGATCTAGTTCCGGGGCTTCCTCAGCCTTTATTTATAGGAATGGAACCCATTGGGGGCCTTCGGAGCCGTTGGAGAAGTCCTCGGAGCCGTTGGAGGCCAAAAGATGGTTGACTGGTCAAACCCAACGGCTAGTTTGACTGGGCTACCGGCTGGCCGGTGCAGGGCCACTGGCTGGCCGGTGCCTTGGCAGAGGAGATGAAACTTGGTCCAGGCTCCACCGGTCGACCGGTGCCAGAGCCACCGGCTGGCCGGTGGCAAGACAGTAGCTTGCCACTTTGTGCAGGTGCCACAGGTCGACCGGTGGGAAGCCACCGGCTGGCCGGTGGCAGGACAGTAGCAAACACTATTTGGGCTGGATGCCACAGGTCGACCGGTGGGAAGCCACCGGCTGGCCGGTGGCAGGACAGTAACAAACACTATTTGGGCTGGATGCCACAGGTCGACCGGTGGGAAGCCACCGGCTGGCCGGTGGACTGAATTCAGTCCACTTCTTGTCCATTCTTGGGCCAATCCTTTGGCAATCTTTTGCCTATCATCCACAACACTTAAAAACAAAGTTAAACACATATGAAAGTGATTGTGATCATGAAAATCAAAGAGTGTGGGGTACAACAATATCATGTGAATAAAGGGATTCATGATAAAATTTTTCAATGTACAGTATATACACCAATCGAAAGTGATTTGGCACATAACGACAAAGAATACTCAATGGAATGTATGTTGAGGTGACGTATCTTATAAGGACCGTATTCTATGGTTAAGGATAAATCAATGACATAATTATGTATGAAAAATATATATATACTCAATATTATTGGATATTTAGTGTAAATAAATCAGAGTACAATCACACATATTCTTTTAAAAACAACTGCAATGAATTGTATGTTTATCTCAATGAATGGAGATTGAGTTAAAATTACTCTTATCAAGTTCATATCGATGACATGAGAATTTATAAATCTACTGATTATGTGTATCAAAATTATATCCACAGAAATGGGAGTGTAAATTACTATACAAATAATAAATAGTTATTCCACACATAATCATGGAGTGAAATAATAAATGAAGTATGCATAAAGGCTAATGAGAGGAAATTGAAATTTGAAATTACTTAACAGATTTGGTAACTCACAAAACATACACACCATGAAAGAAGTATAATACAATGAAGATGTAAATACACCAAAATAAAATTATATTTCAAAAATAATAAAATCATTTTCAGAACATACACCACACAAAAGGAAATAGTGGCATTATAACATGAATCTCACAAGAATAAGAAGTGAGATAAAAACCCCTTACCATCCTGTAATCAATCGAGTCGTATGACCAAAATATTATAACCAAAAAATGAATCATCAAATACCATGAAAATAAAGAGAATCATGATAATATATATTATAATTTAGTACACAATACACCACATTCAATAAGTAAGTGGAGAACAATGGAAATCTCACAGAATTAAATGTGAGACAAGAAACCCTTTACCATGTTGTAATAAATCCAATCGTATGAAAAAAGTTAATAATTACCAAATTATTTAAAAAATAACATGAATATAAATATAATCATGATAATATATATCAATTAGTAGTACACAATATAACACATGTAATAAATTAATGGCGAACAATGGAAATATCTCAGAATAAAAAGTGAGGTAAGAATTCCCTTACCTTTACTTTTCCTTGGTAGAGGGTATGTTAATATAATATATAAAATTTAATTCATAGTTATTAAATAATACATGAAAAATATACATAAATATGATATAATATATTATCCTCTAATATTTCATTTTTTGTAATATTTTAATAGTATCATCGTTTCTGGTGTTAACTGATCGGTTTTCCATTATCTTCTCGGTTACGTAAGCCATATTGCTTCTGGATAGGATGTATTTTATTCATATCCAAAATTATATTATGTTTTATTAAACATATTTTTAATCATGAAACGAAAATTATTTTTCAATGATTATAATGGGGAATGAATCGCATCACAATCATGGAGACGACAATCTGTACGAACGCACGAGTGACAATATGATTATATTGATGGTGAAATTGTTTGTAATTGGATGTTATATCATATATAAGGAATAATTAACAAGTTATATTTAATATTTACATCATTTTTATTCATTATTATTCCCATCAAAATAATGAAGTGTTTGAGTAACAAACAACACCACGACGTGGATACGGTAATCCGTACGTATGCACGTATAGTGACTTTGTCATTTATATGGTTGATAGAATAGTGAATATAGTTGTAAGATTGTTTTAATTACATCATATTACATATAAGATACAGGATTTATTATTTTATCATGCAAAAAACAATGATAGAGTATTTAGAAGAAGAAAATATCATTAAAGATGTAATGAAATATTTACCTCTTCTTCAGGTTCTTCCTTTTGATTTGATTAAAAGGGATCTTAAAAATGCCTTAAAAACCAATTAAAATCCACTAGGATTAATTTAGAAAATTTTCTATGATATTGGGGTAGAATATGATCGAGCCAAAAGGCTTTGGATGTGTGATATTAAGAGAAGGGTATGTACGCTTTTATAAGAGAGGTGAGGGTCACTTTAGGGAAAGCTTGAAATAATACTTTATAATAAATTAATTTTCAGATTCTAATGGCTCTAAAATGAATTATTTAAATACTAAGGTGGGTATGGGTCAAAAACCGTTCAACAATTAGGTTTTAGATAGGTTTTGGTCATACTACTAAACTTATCTTTTAGATTTAAATCTTATTTTAATTGTTTGACATTTACCATGTCTCTTTGTATTTTTATATTATATGGTTAATAAACATACTATAACATGCCAAGAAATCAAAATGTAGTTAATTATTAATATTTATATAACCTTATCTATGTCTGTTGACTGAACCATATATTTTTAGGAATATTATATCAATTAATAATATAATATTTTTTAAGAAAACTCATTTATGTAAATTTTGACACTATTTAGTATTTGATTTTTTTAAAGCTATAAAAAAATTATAAAATAAAATAAAATATATTCACTTTACCTATACATTTCATATTAACCTATAAAATTATTGGAATTAATTATAAGTCTCAATTTAAATTTATTTGGATATTTATAATATCAATTATTATAATATTTCATTAATATGGTAAATATCCATCATCATTGTGTCATAAATAAATTAAATTATTTAATTTATAAAAATTTTAAATAAAATAAATTTATGTAGGAATTTTTTTATCTTTATAAATAATATTTATAGTTGAATTTATATTGTGTGTAAGCTTATTGTAAAACTAGTTTAGTAATTAAAATTTGAATTTAACACTTTTAACTATTCTTTAAATAAAACAATAATAAATGTCCTTATATAATCAATGTGGACCAAAGAGGTTTATATTTTATTTTTAGGTTTTCTTTGGTAGAATTATACTTATACAAAAGAATTAGGACATGTTTTAGGGTAATTATGATACTATTTTTACACTTAATTACCCTATATACTTTTAACCGTCATAAATAATAGTAATAGTTACTATTAAATAGAAATTATTTTATTCTTATTGAAACATATTTTAATTATTGATATTAAGAATGTCTCTCAGATTTTAGATATTCAACTCATAGAAGCTTAAAAATTATGTTCTGTTTAAATTTTCAAATGCTCTTATGTGGTGGGTAGAAGATGGTTAAAAGTTCAATAAAATTTTATACATATAATATTATTATGAAATTACTCCAATGAATTAAACTCAACATATATATATATTATATTTATATTTTGAAATTAAAAATTTAAATAAAATAAATAATTATTTAAATAAAAACTCGGTTTTATACTATAACGCAGTGCTATACACTTATTAGAAAAAATTGAATGTTTTCAGAAAAATAACAAAAAATTTCCCTAAGATAATTTTCCTATTCAGAGATCAAAAATTAATTTTATTTTTTCCAATTCAAAACATGGAAGTTGGATTAATTATTTTAAAATTAATTTTCATATTCAAGACTGAAAAGTGGTTTTTTAAAAAGTATAAACTATTAAAAGATTAACATGTGATTATGTCAAATTTAAATGTGCAATTACATTTAATGACCTAAATTGTATTAAATGATAGAAATATAAACTAATTATACTTCCAAACCATTCAAATATATAATCTAAAGCTCAAAATTATTTCGATTAAAATATTTGTTTTCAATTAAAATTTAGTAATTTTGAGTATTCATCATAATATGGAAGTTATCAGAAATGTACCAAATTTTTATCAGAAATAAATATTTATGTCCCGATTCTGAAGGAGAATTTAACTTAATTAAATATAATATAAAAAAGTTTCAAATATAGTTTTTAAAAAGTTTTTTCAATTAAATGGTTGCAAAATTACATTTTTTTTAAAAATATTTTATTTACCTGGAAAAATTGATTTTGGCCTTATATAATGTCTAAGAAACAAATAATATGAATCCTAAACTTTTATGGAGTATATAAAATTCAAAATACAGTAAATACTATATGTAACTACTTTTGGTATGGCTATTTTGGAATGTCTTGGTGCGCTCGAATTCGGTGTTGTGTGTAGAGAAAAATAATGAATTACATTAAAAATATTAACGTACTACGAAATATTGCGGTGTTACAATTATGGTTCTAATATATAGGATTTGGCTGAGAATGATGTTATTGATTATCATTATGATGACCACCATAATATTTTAACATTTTTACAAATGGGAAAAAATAGTTTCACCGTGATGAAGTTGAATGATGAAAAGGTAATATATTTTAAAACAGAAAATGAATTGTTGTTGAAGATGAATGATTCTATTGGTGAATTTTCTTCCATTTAGATGCTGGATATGATTTCAAAGACATGTTAAATGATAATATGGACTTTTTGTCCTAAAATATGAGAAGAATTAATGTAATGTGAATAGAAATATTTTAGTTAAAATTATTTTATTATGGAGTAATTTATAATGTCTCGTTATATTTTTATATATATAATAAACAACTGAATTCAGTGAAGAGGATGTTGTTAATCATCAAAAACTATCTCTGAAGAAAAACTATAATGTAATGGTTTATACTAATTTGAAGGGATTTACGTTATTCAAACATAAATGGAAACAAATTTCCAATGTAATTTATTAATAAAGAAAATTTAAATGAAAATAAATCATCTGAGGATTATTATAGTGGATAAATCCCATTGGTAATGTAAATAATGACAAGGTTCCTAGTGATGAAAGAATTTTATAATCTAAGGAGGAGGAGACTAATAGAGAGTTTATTAGGAAGTGATAATTAATTAAATATCCTTTTTGATTTCAATTATGAAAAAAGAGAATCAAATTGAAAATATATTTTACCAATTTATTAACAATATAGATTCATTCTACGACGAATAAAATTATATATTGCTTATTGAGGTTATTTATATGAATATTTTTTTATAATATAATGATATGTTGTATAAATTTTGAGGAAGGTACTAATGATTTTTAGGATTAAAATGATATTATTTAAAATATAGTGGTCAATAATTATAAAAAAGATCATATCACAACACATTATATTAAACTCTTTCCAAAATACAATGATTATTTAAAGTAGAATGAATCAAAAAAATATGAAATAATAACTTAAACAAATATTGTTGATGTTGAACAATCATGGGAAAATTGATAAGGTGAAGTACAAAAAAGAACAATGTTTTTCTCAATATAAATTGTGCCCAAATAATATGGATATCCTATTTACTAAAAATGTGATTCATAATCTGCATAAAATGGTGAAATATCAGGATGAAAATTATCAAATCCTAAAGAAGAACAATCCATGAGGTCATTATTATTATAATTATTGAATAGCATCTAATTTTGATGACCTAGATATGGATGAAAGTAAGAATCATTATTCTATAAAACATTAAATTTTAAGAGTTAAATAAGTTATTTTTGGGATATATTTACACTATAGTGATTTTGGTCATATATACATGATATGTTGGTTTAATTAATAATATCACATATATTCTAGAGGGTATAGAGGAATGATCTTTTCGAATGAAAAAGAACTCTAAATTATTTAATTTATTAAAAGATTGAATAATATTCTTAAAGGATGAGAATATAATATTATAATTAAGGTATTTGCATTAATGATGTGGTCAGTAGTGTTTGTTTAATTAAGGTGTTTCTATGAATGATGTGGCCAGTAGTGTAAAAAATACATAGTATATCTCAACATAGAATATAGTTTATTTTACATTGAAAATTTATGACTTGATTTATCTATCCACAAAAATACATTAATAATTCACTACATGATATATAAATTTTACCTTTGACTTCATGGAATACCATGAATTGATTACATTACATAGAAGATCAACATTCCTTGATAGATTTTGTAACACGCAATACATAATTTTACCAAACAATAATATATTATAAAAAATATTATTATAATAAGTGATGTCCTAAAAGATAAATATAAAATTATTGGATTATATAAATTATGAATATATATATTTGAATTCATTGTGTCCCTATTAATTAAACTTTAATATAAAAACCAAATGATTATAATGGAAATGATTTTATAAAATAATTTTTTTATGTGAAAAAATGGATATTAATATTTATAATTGAAATTAATTACTATTATTTAAGGATAATAACTAAATTTATATGGAATATATTCAATAAAATATTTTTAATTCATCTAGTTTATGTTATAGGAGTAATATGAGAACATACACAATATTAATCATAAAAATATATATTTTTATAAATGTATTTTTATCACCATTTAAATGAGGACTTATATTAAATATATATTTTTGAATTTTATAATGTCATATAATTAAATAATATATCTTTATAAATTGAAGCATAAAAATTAGGTTATGGTGATTTTTTTTATTTTTTTCTGAAGATTCATTTTTAATGAATAGTGAAAAACAAGAAATTTTGATTCCACAATTCTTTTTGTAAATAAAATTGTAAGTAAAAATTAGAAATTTAAATTTAAATAATTGTAAAGTATAATTAAAAAAATCAATTAATCTAATTTAGTTCATTAGAATAAAATTCACTAGAAAATTGAATATAAAAACATAGCAGACCATTGGATGTTTTTACTTTAAAACCAAGCTTAGTCATATCGTCTATCGGATTAAATTTAAATTTATTTATAGAACATATGATATTGTAATATGGAAGAAAGGATTCCATATTTTTAATCATAATAAATTATAATGATTTATATGGTAAACTTAGTTTCTGATAAAAAATATTTGTGAAATTAATTAAAATTAATTACACAGATTAAAATAAAATTAATCGTAAAAAGGGACTAACCCTTAATCATAAAGAGTCCAATGACCTATAAATTTTTTCGACCCCTATTTTAGGGAAATATCTATTAAAAAAACCACTAATATTACATAATATTTCATATTTACCCTTGGGTAAAAAGAGATACTTCGGGAACACACATTCCTTTCTAATAATAAAATGTATGTCATGTCCCTCAACTATAAAAGGCACCCACACCTCCCATATTCTCACACATCTCTAGAAAAATTAGATCAAAAAATATATACCTAAATAACTCCTAAAAATTCCTCCCTGAATCCAATAATCCTATCCTTTGTAAAAAATCCATCCAATGAATCCCTTTGGTGAAAACCAAATGTTTATCCCGAATAAGAGGTACCATCCTCCATCAAACCCCTTTTTTAATTTTCATTACCCACCAAATAAAATATTATTATTTCAATATTATATAATAACAATAGTATCCACAGTATAGAAAGATATTTTTATTATAATTTTTCTTCCTTCACATAGATTCACTAAAATCTTTAGGGTAACCAACATAAAATTCATGTGTATGGAGAACTACTGCCTCACGAAATGATGTTGTTCATTTTTCCTTTACCACCTTTATTGAATCTAAATTATGTTGTAAAAAATATTTATATATGATGCATGTGATATTTATAATATCTTTATAAATCTATAATTTTTATTTAGAACATTCATTTATGCATTCAATTTTATGTAACTATGATAACTTTATTTGTTGATGTGTGGACTACAGCTTACTCAAAGCAATGGGATTCATTCACACATTTCATGGGATATATTGATAATGTAAATATTATACTTATATTAAATATATTAAATAATAATGAAACTATAATTATTATATATATTTAAGCATATAAAAATTTATAACATTTTAATTCTTTCTTTCTATACGATAATAAAATGGATGAAACGTTCATGCGTACGTACGATCATCCTTCTCCGTGAAAGGTGTACATTGTTTCATATTTATATCATATAATAATTATTATATGTATGTATATAATGAGTATATAATAGATCTTTAACTATTATAATTAATTTTATAATTTAATCAGGACTTCTGTAAGCGGATAATGAATAAAAAGCCAAAACAAATATGAAAAACAAAGGAGATATTGCCTGAAACGTACCATTAAAAGGAATATGTTAACAAATGTGTTATATAATGTCATAAAAACATTAATTTTATTATTTATAATAATATAATTTTTTTAATATGTATAGTGAACTTATATTTATTATTCATGAGGTTTTAATGTATACAATGAATGTTAATGCTTAAGGTAAGGGAATTTATTCTCACTTTTTAGTTTTTCGAGACATGGTAAATATTAACCACTATCTTATTCATTTTCATCTATATACATCCTATAAAAGATTATATCATTAATTTTATTTATTTAATTTAACAAAAATCATTAAAATATTTTATTTTTTCTTGGGGATTACGATTATAAAGTTACTCAAGTAGTGAGGGTTTTATTGTATAAAGTTTATTCCTTGTGATATACATTACAAGAAAACCAACAATTTTATATATGTGGTATGCATAATTCTCATTGATGTATTATATAATAATTATAAAAACATTTATGGGAACGTACAAATACATTATATTATCTTTCTTTCATTGGTTTTATGTTTAAAAAGTCACCAAATCGGTTTGGTAATTATGTACCAATATACCTTTTTGGATAAACATGATATTGTTTGCACATATACACATCCCATTGACATTTTATATTATTAATATAATTAGTTTCATAATAATACCTGATTCATTTAATTTTTTTTCTTATATGAGGATTATGATTAAAAGTTAACAAGTGATATGAGTTTATAGAAACAATTTCAACGTTTATCATGATTTTTTTTGTTATGCTTTAATTGATAAAATATTATGATACATCATTCTATCAATCTCATTAATTTTCTTCTCCTCTATTTATTAATTATATCTACATTAATTGTTACCATTTTCAACTCTTTGGTAGATAATACATTTGGGTATGTTTTTTATGAAATTCGAACTTCACCTCTATCATCGATCAAAACATTGTGTTCTTTCAACAAAATATTTTATAAATATGTTTTAAAGTATTATTAAAAAAAATAACTCTACTTTCATGGAAAATAGTTTTGAAAATGTTTTTATGAAGTCATTATAATTTTTTAAATAATTTTCAAAGAAAAGGTTATTAGAATGTTTTCAATATTATTTTACAAGTTTTCAAGGAAAATGGTTTTTAAAATATTATCAAGAATTATTTGTAGGTTATAAAAATGTTTTAAATTAAATGTTTTGAAAAACACTGTAAATCATCTTATATAATATTTCATGGAAAATGGTTTCACAAATGTTTTCATGGCCTCGTAATATGTTTTCAAATTTTATTCAAATAATTTTTTAAAAAAATACATTTAATATTATTTTATAAGTCATCAAGGAAAATTGGTTTTCAAAAGTTTTCAATAGTTATTTATATGTTTTCAAAAAAAAATGTTTTTCCAAATGTTATCAATAATTATTTGAATATTTTTAAATTAAATTAATTAAAAAATTATTATTAAAATATAGTTTTTTTCCATATAATAAAATATATTTGCCAAAAAAAAATTTAAATGAAATTCAAAAGGATTTTTCATAGGATAGTGGTTTTTGAAATTGAATTATTGAATTGATATTCAATAAAAAATTATTTTCCTTAATATACACCATAACTGGACATTCAAAATACATCTCAATCAATGATGGAATCCTCTGATGTTGTTTATGATTAACTGGGGTCATTATATAAGAATTCCATTTATATACTTTCTTGAATGATTTATGTTTTTATGGATTATTTTTTAGGAAAATCATTTCTCAATCACATGTAATATTATAGTGAACCCTATTTCTAATTCAGTGGTTATATTCTCATGAAACCAAATTATATTCACATGTTATGATTTGGTGAAATTATTATGAAACATTTCATTTTCCACATGGTATGTTATGGCTACTTATCTAAGACACCCATTTCTTATTATAGGAAATGATACTATTTTTATGAAACCCATATCATTGTATAGGTCATGATATGATTCAAACACATTTTTTGTGGCACATGTATGTATGATATCATTATGATAATGGTGGGACCTATATCTGCATCCAATTTATTAGGTATTGATTTTTATCGCATTAAGTAATTATGGAAATCAAGTCCACATACATGATCCACTATTGAAATATGGAGAAACATGTCTCCTTATAAGGACAAGATTATGATGGGGGATGGTGGTGTGTCCCACCTAGTAGGTTTTTTCACCATGAAGATGGAATATGGGGAAACCCATTCCACTATGGGATTATGGGGAAACCTTATCCACTATAGTAAAATAGTGAAACCTGATCTGCTATTGTAAGATCAGGAAACAGAATATATTACATGGAAATGATTACGACTGGGGATGGTGGTGTATCCTACCCAATAGGTGTAGTCACCCTAAAGATATAAGATGGGGAAACTCGATCTACTATGCGTAGACGGGAAAAATGATCCACTATTGGATGATGGGGAAACTAGATCCACTATGGGAAGATTGAGAAACATTATCCCTTATAAGGAAATTGACTGGGGATTGTGGTGTATACCACCAAGTTCATGTAGTCTGTTGGAGGTTACCTTATATGTTCAAGAAATGCATCATGACTTATATAGAATGAGAATACAAGACTATGTGTATTCAAAAATTTCATATATTATTCATATATTATTGTTTCATTTCTTATATTTATAGTTATATTATAATTCATGTCATATGAATGGATTATCATTATGTAATGATTAATGATTATGATCATTGACATGTAGTGTATAATATTATATATAAATGATGATTTTTTTTCAAGCATATTTTAATGTTGTGATTCCATATTTTTTATTTACCATTACTGAGCATTCGAGATCACCCCATTCTTTTGGTTCCATTCCACGTGATATGAAAAAAGATTGTTA
Source organism: Viscum album (assembly GCA_963277665.1). Taxonomy (NCBI): domain Eukaryota; kingdom Viridiplantae; phylum Streptophyta; class Magnoliopsida; order Santalales; family Viscaceae; genus Viscum; species Viscum album. The sequence continues at coordinate 841,387,976 of OY728123.1, forward strand.
TGTATAATTACAATGAATGAGATATTTTTGGGACACATTTAATATCTTTTATGGAGATTAAAGATCATTTATATATTTCTAATGCACTAAACTAATATATCCTTTGGACATCTATTTGTGCAATGTTTTAAATGATTCCAAAAATGATGTAATGTTTATGTATATTGATATTATATTGTTATAGATGGTATCATAGAATATTATTAGTCATATATTTTAATTAATGATGAGAAACCAATACTGAGATCCCTTGTAATATTATTAATGATATGTCTACTAGTGTCTCTAAGGATAATTATATAGATGGTTTATGGTTTAATAAAAGGATATAGAATTTTTGTAAACAATAGAGTGAGTGGATTCCAATAATTACTTCCTTTTATGGAAATTAGAAGTAAAAGTTGCTCTATAAAATATGTTCCTAGGGTTAAAATGTCCCACAAGGTGCCTCACGCAAGACAGGAGCATAACCTGATACAGGAAAATAGGCCTTGATATGTAGCTGGTTTGAAACTCCTAGGAGATATGCTTGCGGAATTCATAAACTCTTAATAAACTACTATAAAATATTTAAATAGAATATTATTATAAATACCCTATGAAAAATAAATATTTTCATATATTAAATAAGTAGGTGTTGTTATTTAGATATACTTTAACTAATTTTTCACGATTATATGGTTTTATGTTGTGATATGTGTTCCATACCCTAATGATTCTAGTTAATTAAATAGTGGGAAGTACAACAAACTACGTTAATATTGAAATTATCATATATTGAAATAATGGTCATGAGGAAAATAAATTTCTAACATGTAAATTTCATGAGGAGAATCAATAATGTTATTGATTATTTAATATACTTCGGATGATAAAGAGAATTCAAATGACATATTTATGTTATGGGATGTTATTAAAGTATTATTTACATTAAATATAAGAATAATGATTGTACTAATGTTGGGGAACAATAAAACATTATTAATATTTTATATTATAATAATGAGTTTTTAAGGAATATGATGATGATTATGGCTATGTAATTTATTAATATTAACGTTAGATGATTAAAGAGTATAATTTTTGGAATTAAAATAACATGATATAAGAATCATGAAATATAAAACAATTTTAGGATATTGTTTTATCAATATTTGAAAATGATATTTTGAATAGTGAATAAGGTATAGAAAAGTGATATATTGAACAAGGGAAGGAAACCATTAATGTGATCAAGCTATTGAGAACAATGTATTTATCATGGATAAATAGTTTATTGATTATGATAAAGTTTATTAGATAATATCAATGAACATAGAACCCATTGATGAATTTTTTAAAAATTATTTTATGTAATCATGGAAGAAGTTTATAACATCTTGTATTTATGAAATATATGTAGTAATCTTTTGAATAAGGAAGCAGGTATTTTTTCAAAAGTTATTTATGGTAATTCATCTTATTAAAATGTTTCAAGAGAATATACGATGATGGTATTCACATTTTTGGAATTTAAAACCAAGATCTACATTATTATATGTGTTATATTATTATTATTTTAATTTCATGACCTTTATTCTAATGTATTCTATTCTTATCTTCTGGAAGAGATACATGGTTAAACATCTATAAAATGTTATTATTTAAACATTTGCGAAGGTGTAAAATATTAATGTAATTCTTAACTATATAAAGAATATTCAATATTATAAAACTAGTGATAAATTTTACCTATAGAGAGAAAAAGAATTCTGTATCTTTTGATCAATTATTTATTCAGCATAAAAATCTACTTCACTTCTTATAATAATTGATGAATTGGAAATTTATAAAGGAACAATGTAAAGATAAGATTACGATTAAGAAATGTAATGAAATAAAGTATGAATTTATTTGCATGAAATTTATTAAACACTATGAAAGGATCATGAAACCAATAATATTATACTAGTAAATTATTTTATGTTTAATCAAGGGGTCCCTTAGTTCATCGTAGATACGTGGAATTGGGTCAATAAACATTCTTAATACCAAGATCTCTGTCAATATACAAAGAATAATGATATTTAAATTTTTCATCAATGTTGTTGTTTTCACATTCCACCTATGTTCATCCATGAAGAAACCTAGTTATGAGTTTCATTGGGTAAATATTATGTTTCCATGTTTCCCTTTTTAATGGATGTTATAGTATTCATGTTTTTGATGTGGGATTCAATAAAAGTAACTGTCATGTATTAATCACATGACATCCCATAATAATTAGGATGATGAAATTCATTATTAGTGGATATAATGTAACACACTGAGATTTTGTTAAATTTTGTTTTCAAATAAAATTAATTATCTTCATATTTTTCATATCACATAGATATAAAAATAGGTTATTTCATATTAAGAATATATGTTTAGATTAAACTATATGAAACCCCATATTAATTGTGAACTATAGGAAAAATATATTTTATCGTTATTTTCAAGGAACATAGAGTTTATCTAAAATTAAATATAAGACTGACTTTCATCTGTTTCTTGCATAACACATAAAACCGAGGTTTACAAAAAAAATATATCATTGAAAATATTATTATAATAAGTTATAAACTTGAAAATAATTATAATACTGTATAATTATTTAATTAATGAAAATATATACATAAATTCATTAGATACTTATTATTAATAACTAAATACAAAATGAAAATGAATATAAAGGGAATAATTTTAAAAAATACTAATTTTATATAAAAATGTAATTTATCTTAATAAATTAAATTAATTACGATTGGTGATCGATATTTATTGAATTTATATGTAATATATTCATTAAAATATTTTCTTTATTAATCCAATTGAATTTATAGGAATACAATGAGAACGTAGGCAATATTACACATAAAAAACTATATTTTTATAAAATTAGTTTTACCACCTTTTAATCGTGACCTAATATTAAATATAGTTTTTGGAACTTTTTTAAATTTTATATGTCAAAATAAATTTATTTTTTAATGATAAATAAACAATTATGTTAGGTTTAATTTTTAGTATTTTCTTGTGAACTTTCATTATTCAAAGAATTATGTAAAAATAATAAATTTTTATTAAATACTATTTTTTATATAATTTATTTATATTTTAAAATTGTAATATGAAATAATTTTAAATTTTAAATATATTAATTTATTTTCAAATAATCAATTTCCTGAAATTGTATCCAATATCACAATGAAATTTAATAAGAAAACATATAAAAATTTTGACTATTTTTTACATTAAGAACATGCATTATCATCTTGTCAAGGGGATTAAATTTTATTTAATTTATTCCAGTTATTTTATTTAAACTATATAAAATTTATTCCATAATAGTAATCCAAACTATTTAAACTTTCTAATAAAATCTAATTAATTTTAGGTGAAAATATTAGTGAAAGTAAAACAAATTAATTTAATCGATTAAGTTAAAATTAGACTTAATATGGGACATTAATAATAATGGGAAACCTTACCATTAAACTTGTGAAAAACTTCTTTTATAGAAATATTTCTTCCAATTTACCTCTAAGGTTCCATAATAGTCCATTTTTACCCTTTTGGAATAAGTAATAACTGGGGAAAACAAAATTATTCTCAAAAATACAAAGTGTAAGGTTTCTCTCTGATATAAAAGGGCACTCAACCCTCCCATTTTGTCACACATATCATGAAATTTTGTCTCAACATGTACACCCCAAATGTCTCATAAAAATTTCATACCTTGATGAAAAATCATCTACTTGGTTAGAAACCCATAAATGGAATCCCTTTAGTAGAAACCAAAATGGAGTTACCTGAATAAGATATAACATCCTTCCTCAAGATCATTTGTTTTATATTCATTATACACCACATTAAATATTATAATTTAATTAATATATAATAATAATAGTTTATTAACTATAGTTATATTTTTATTTTATGTATTCTACAATCCCTTTTACACACATTCATAAAATAGGTAATAGACATACTGTTCTCCCATACAATGAACTACTGTCTCAGAAAATAATGTTGTTTGTTTTTCTATTACCACATTTCATCGATGCGAATTGTGATAGAAAATAAGTTTATATTTGATATAATTAATATTTATAACTTATATATTCTTCTTTAATTCTAATATAGAATATACATTTATGATTTTCATTTTATTTTAACGACGATTACATTGTTTGTGGAAGTGTGGACTACCACCTCCTCAAAGTGATGTGATTCATTCACCATATTCGTGAGATTTATTATGGAGGTGTTTATTGAAATTATATGATTAATATTAGAAAATAATTATACTTGAATTAATATATATATATATATATGTGTGTGTGTGTGTGTCTTTTAAATTATTTCTTTTAATACGATAGTAATATTGAAGTTGTGTTCATGTGTACGAACAACCAACCGTCTCTATGTACGATGTATTTCATATAATATTATTATTTTATATAGATTGTTATAAATACATATATACAGAATATATATTATATTTAAACCATTATTCACATTATTTTAATAATTAAATATATATATATATAAGTAAGAGTGTCGATAAAAACCATCCAAAACATAAATGAAAAATGATGTAGATATTAACTGAAATATATCATTAACATGTAACTATGAATAAAAGATTAATATAAATTCCTAGAAATTAATATATTATATTTTAATAATAATATTTTTCATTAAAATATTTATAATAAACATATACATACTATATATTGGGGTTTAAGGTATACATAGATAGTCCAGATGTTATGTAATGGTATTAAATCTCTTTTTTTATTTTGATAATAGACATTCAATATTACACACACTCTTATTTTTTGTGGGGAATATACTACACTATTACATATTTTATCATTATTTTTTAATTTATTTTAAAATCAATAAATTATTTCATTTCATATTTGGATCATGATTCTAATGTTACTCATGTAGTATGGGTTTTCTTGTCTCGATTTTATTTTCCATGACACAGTTTCCATTTCACCCTTAGATTTCATATATTTAGTGCATATACTACCCATTAATCTATTATATATTTATTATACATATATTTATGGGTATTTAGATATCTATTTGATGATAATTCATTCATAGGTTTTAGGTTTCAAAAGATACCAAATATGTAATTTAATTTTTCTAAATTTACCTTATTTGTTTCACATTCCATGATAGGCACCTTATAATTATATTATACATGTTCATATCAATTTAACATGTTATATAATGAATCATTTTATTTTATTCATATTTTATGTTGTATGTTATTTCATATAATGACTTGGGGAGTATGATTTATAGTTACCATGTGATTAGGGATTATTGAAACAATCAAATCATTTATCAAAATTGTTTATAGTTATGTATTAATTTATTAAATATTATGATCCATTATTAAATAATTCTAATTAATTTTCAACTCATATAGTTATTAATTATATATTAATGTATTTGTGCCATTTTTTCACTATTTTTTACATCATATGATTGAGGTGGTGTTTTTATGAATGGCTGATTTTACCCCTACATTCGGTCAGAAAACTGTGTTATTATAAAACCATGTTTCCTAAATATGTTTTAATTTACATTCTTAATATTTAAATTTAGGTTGATTGGAAACTGTTTTGAAAATGTTTTCATGATTTCATTATATGTTTTTAAAGTATTTTCAATGAACATTTTTATGAAATGTTTTCAAGATTATTTTAAAATATTCAAGGAAAAGGGTTTTAAAAATCTTTCTAAAATTTATTTATATGTTTTTTATGATTTTTCAAAGTAACGGTTTTAAAATAAATTTCAATCCTATTTAATAATTATTGAAGGAAAATTGTTTTAAATAATTTTTCAATCATTCTTTATATGTTTTTAATTTATTTTCAATGAAATGATTTTCAAAAAGTTTAAAAGTTTAATTTAAAAAAATTCAAGTAAAATGGGATTAAAAACATTTCAAGGATTTGTTTATATTTTTTTATTATAAAAGTGTTTTCAATATGTTTTTAAGATTTCATTATTTTTTTCAATGAATAAAATATATTTTCTTCAAGAGTTGGTTTAAATTAAATTTAAAATAATTCTTTATAAGAAAATGACTTTTAAAAAAGTCTTATAGATGGGAATTTTTGAAAAATATATTTTCCATAAGATACGCTCGATGTGAACTTTTTAAATCCTTATCCATATTAGATAGAGTTTATTGATATAGTTTAATATTTATTGGGGACATGATATAAGTATTTTATTCATATTATTTATTAAATTGTTTATGTTCTGATGGAATGAGGTCTAGGAAACCCTTTTTCCTTTCTGGAATTATAGTTTTATGATTCACATTTCATTTTCATTATTTAAATTATCATGAAACCATCTTATTTTCAAGGGAAATTCATTGTTAAAATGATAATGTAATCTATCTTTTTTCATAGGTTATGTAAACATTAAATGTTCATAAAATATATATAATTTCATGCTTTATAATGGGATATTAATGAAACTGATAACTTTTTATATGTCATGATATGATGATAATTATATTATCCTATTACAAATGTATGTATTATTTTATTATGATATCGGTGGGACATATATAGCCCTATAATTAATTTAAAGATGGTTTATATGTCATTAGATAATGATGGGAATAATATTTATGGGCTTGATTCACAATGGTATGATGGGGAAACCCGATCACTTATAGGAAGTGATAGTGACTGTGGATGGTGGTGTGTCCCAGCTATTATGTTTAGTCACAATGAATATGAAATATTGGGTATCCCATTAAACTACGATAATATGCAGAAACCCAATCCTCAATGAGAGTATGGGAATTCCCGATCTATATTAGGATGATTAGGAAACTAGATTTGCTACATGGAAAGGATTTCTACTGTGTATGGTGGTGTGTCCTACCTAGTAAGTGAAATATCTAAGATGATGGATGATGGGGAATCCTAATACACTATGGTAATATGGGTAAAACTAATAGAATATGTGTAGATAGGGAAACAATATCCCCTACAAGTAATGTACTACAACTTGGGATGGTGGTGTGTCTGACACATTAATTGTAGTCCCCATTAATGTGCCCTGGTAAATTCTAAAAAAATGTCTTGACGTTAAGGTAATAATATTACATTATTATGTTTTTTAAAAAATATTTGTATTATTTATATGTTATTATTTAATGTATTATGATCCAAATTATCTTAGGATTATTTTCTTATAAACTTATAATCTTTATTCCATTATTCATTTTTATTATCTTTGATATGATGTGTATGATCTCCTAATTATATTATCATGTTCTCATAACCTTATGTACAAGATATTCTTATGTATTTCTATTTGTTTTCCTTACTAAGAATTTGAGCTCAAATATTATTAAGTTTCTATTCCCCATGTTTGTATAATGGTTTTTAATAAGAAATTCTAAGGGGGAGATATTTATATAACACATTAAAGATCATTTACTTAGTTAGATGAATTTTTGAACGTTTCCAAAGGTAATAAATTAATATAGTCATAGTGAGTTTTTTTGTGTAATATTTTATGTATTATGAATAAAAGTTGTAATTTATATGTATGTTAAGACTGCGTCTTTATAAAAATTCTATTCTGGGTCGATTATTGAATATTGGTCTTCAAAATATATTCTTTATTTGAATATGTTAATGTGCATATGTTTCAATAAGTATTAGGATAAACCATCTCCCAAAAGTTATGGGAAATAATATTCAATCAACCTCAATATATTTTCATATGTTTAATTTACCTTAGTTCGCAGAAATTATATTTAGATTCAAATCAGCAACACATTCCAATGTAATGATATAAATTTTAATGTAGGTCATCAGTTGTAAATTCTTTTTCATTATATTCTATATTCAGGGGTGTTTTTATGGAATCATCATATTTAAATCCATTTGAATAGTTTTTATTTCAACTTGAGTCATGCTATATTAGATTTTTTACATAGTATATATTTGATACATCCCCATTATATTATATCATTAGTGTGTCAGGTCATTCTGGCGTGATTGATCAAAGTATTTTCTTGTAGGTTGGGTAGATTCCCTTTTATTGTTTTCATGGTTTTCAGTGTTTAGAAGATATAACACCATAATTTCATCATGTCATGCCCATATAGAGAGATTATACACATTTACATAACTCTTAATCTATATTCCAAACCCTTAAGGAATTTCCTAACATCAAACATGCACAATAATATATATAAATTTAGTTTTATATTAGAATATATCATGAGAAATAGATCATCCAATGAATTTTTATTAATCATATAATGAGATAAAAAATATTCCATCCAATCAGTCCTTAAATAGTAACAATGGAATGTAAAATATTTTTCTCCAAAAATTCTTGTTCAAGAGAAACTGTTGATATTTTTATTTATCAACTTCAAAATCAAACAATTAAAAATCAAATTTCAAATAGCTAAAATAAGATATTATTTGAAATATGTTTTATAAAAATATATATTTTAAAATAAATAATTATGAATATTAAAAATAAATGATCAAAACCAATTATCACCAATAACCTCAATTTTACAGTAATTTTTATAATTTTATTTTAAACCTAAATTGATTCGAATTAGTAATATTCCTAGTTGGAGGAAATTTTTCTCTCAAGACATTAATATTTTAATGTATCTGATTTGGAAAACTTGTATTCAAATATAGTTTTATCAAGTTCATCTATTGTTAAATCCATTCTCATCCCCAACAAAAACAATTTCAAAATCTAGTGGATGATTTGTAACCACATGAGTAGAAAACTGTAATTTCATATGTATTTTTTTCAGAAATATTATTTCATATCAAACATCTCATGTATTATGTGTGATTTAACTCTTAAAATTATTTGGATTTCGGGAATTATTTTTATTTATGAAAAATTGATTCAAATTTAAAATTTAGAAAATAATTAAGGGCATTTAAATTTAAATCCAAGTAGAAATATAGATTTTTCTATACCCATAGGTGAATAGACAAACATATTGCAGAATTAATCAATAAAACTACATGGGAGAGTTTTAATCTTTATAAAGAGTGAATAATTGTCCCATAAAATATATTATAATATATAATATATTAATATGGTTTAATCATAAATATAGATTTTTGTTTCATATCCCATTTGGATGCATATCCTATGAGATTAATTTGGTTCCAAATGTTCAAGGACAAAAAAAACGTTATGGCAACTCTACCAAAATTTAGTTTAATTATTTCTATAAACAGTAAAATTTAAGGATTACTCAAACTAAGTACATAGGATAATAAAAATGGATTCCTTTAATGTGTTTACAAATCAATTATTCTTCTATCATAATTATAATAAGTATAATTATTATGTTGTCCATTAAAAATTGAATGTTTTGAAATATTTTGATGGAATATTTACATGTTATTAGTAAATTATATACCAACCTTGTAATACTACTCCCGATATAATGAATATACATTTCCCACATAATTAAATTTTATGGTGCGAAAAACAAGTCCAATACATTCAGTTTTATGAAATATTTAATTGAAATGATAAAAATGATGGTTAATGGTTATAAGGATTATCAAAAAATGCTTGATAAATGTTATAAAACTTATCCAAATTATGAATAAAATTTCAAATGCTTTAACTAATACCAAAATAATAATTATGAATGACTCTTATATGGCAGGCCTTTGTATACAAGTATTATATCAAATAACAACATTTTATCCCATATTACATATATCCACCCAAGCATTTTATACATGTCTATTAAAAATTATTAAATTAATATTAAATAACTAGTATTATTATCAAATCAAGAATCAAAAAATTTTATGGTCATTAGTATCTTGGAAATATAAAAAACGTTTTCACAATAGATCTACATCATCTGACACAATATTATTCATTAATTGCACCCATTAATGAAAAATCATAATCAAAACCATTCATGATAACAAGGGGAGATAAAAAATAATAAATGATGGTCTTATATACATATATTGTGTCAAAAAGAGAGATATAAATAATCAAATATGAATAACATGAGCATATGCGTATGATAATATGTGTTTAAAACATGAAAACCATACCCAGTATATAAAAACTATAATATTGATTATTATCAACATGCATTGAAATTAATAAAACAATAATAATAACCGAATCATATAAAATTATCCCTGACATCTCAAAATGCCATAAAAAATAATTTCTTGGCATGCACATAATCATTGAAAATTATTTCTTCACTCGTGGCTTACTACAAATACTATCATAATGTATCGGGATAACATTTAATTCAATATTTTACATTGTCGTCGTTCACTCCAAAATTTATTATTGTGTATGTGTTTTAATACAAATTCCATTATATCCTTAGCCAATGTCCACCCCCAAGAAAATCCTAATGGATATCGTCCCTTACTAAACTGGTTACATTCCCCATTTAAATCCTTTTTATGACATGATATAATCACCTCTACACAATTCATTGGAGGATTATATAACTTTGGTAAAACACTTTACAAAATGAAAAATATACATATATGAGCCATTGTATCATAAAACCTTCATAATATAATAACCTATGGAAAATAAATTGGTTTCACAAAAATGGAAACATTTTATCATAACATAACGCATAAAATATAAATGGTTTTATGATGTTTTTATTATAACATTAGAATAAAATGTGAGTCAAAAAGGAATAACATATACAAAATTAAATATTAATCATCACAATACACCCAATAAATAAAATTTGATGGTTTCATTTGATTATATTACAATTAAACTATAAGTAATATCATATGATGTTATCATAGATGAAAAATTTCCTCAAAAGATCACTAGAAAATTTTATTCAGAATTTTTTTTACTTGAATGCATTATTAAATTGAATAAATTAAAAAAAATTAATGAACTTTTATTTGAAATAAAAAATAAAACATCTAATTTATTCTGAAAATAATTTATAGGTTATGGATGTGGGAAATTCTATTCATTCCATGTACCTTTAATGAAACATTCTTTTTCATTTAAAAAATAAATAAAAAATGTAATTTGATCAAAACATAATATAATGATACAATTTAAGCCATTTATTATATAATAAAATGATTCAAATTAACTATATAAAAATATGATAAAATTAAAAACATTCTTGTTTATTTTTTAAAAATCTTCGACATGGAAGAAAAATATTTCTGTGAAAGTGGAAATAAATTAGGTTCTTCTATAAAACATATTATAAATAATTTTATGTAACAAATAGAAGAAAATATAAATATTAAATTAAAATTAAATTAATAAAAATAATAAGAAACCCCATGATATTATTTAGTAGTTTATCACAAAAATTCTTCAACAGAAACTAAATCATAAACAATCTTAGAAATCAATGATATTGTAACATAAAACTATAACATCAAGTTTGAATTTATTTGAGGGAGAAAAAAAATAATATATAGTGATTTTAAATTTATTATAATTATATAAAATTTCATATATATTTTTATAATATTATCAATGATCCACATATAACATTTTTTCAAATATTTATTAATAATTTATTTAAAAATATATCAATTATGGGTGTTCACTATTTCATTTTTCTTGGGAATTTTGGTTCATTATATCTTGTCCTTGTACATTTATCATGGTCACATAATCTATAGAATATTAATAATTATATAGATACCATATATATATAAATTATATATATATATATTCATACCTAATATGTATAGATAGAAAAATGAAACACACTGTCTATGAAGATGGTTGTTCGTACGCATGCATGAACATTATATTCACAATTTGATTGATGAATTCAATGAAATGTATGTAATAAAAAACCATTAAATAACCATTATAATATCACATATATAATATATATTTATTAAATCAATCATCACTACTATTAAATTATAGTTAAAGTGAAAAAATAATCACATCATTTTGTAGAGGTTGTAGTCTATGCATATGCATGCTCGAAGTTACAATCTTCTAACATATTTAAACATATAAAGGTATACATGATATAATAATTACATAAGATTAATTATTTCCTAAATATCATAGGAAATAATTAAGTCCATCATAATAACAATCCATTAATTATTTTGGTGTAAAATGAATTTTATAACTACGTTGACCGGGTAGTCTACCCGTACATACAAGTGAAAATTCACTTACCATTTGATGGGAGAGATATTGATTAGTATTAATTTATGAATCTGAATAACATTTCAGTTTTTTAATTATAATTAATATATTATTTTATGATGATTAAAATCATCTTAATAGAGATAAAAAGGGATTAATTTGAATATGTTCGGGTAGAGTGTTTACCTCTCCTCTGGTTGGCCTCTTTCGGTCCTTTCAAAGTGATTCATAGAATATACATTCAAGATGAAAAAAACTATAACATAATTTGAAATAAATTTTCCATTGAGATGTATTATGTTTAGTTTGAGATTTATGTCTCATAGTAGTGTAAATATGATAATGTATTGTCGCCATTTCATTAGTAGGGGTGGGGAAAATTTTAGAAAATTTCAAAAAATATTAAAAGACAATAATTTCATTCTCAAGAAAAGTTTCTTCAAAATTCCAAATATTAAAATATATGGTCTTATAAGTTCCAAATAAAAAAATAAACTTGTATTTATACAAATTAGTTGGAAAATTAACTCATATACCGTCGATTAATCCCCTATTAAACTCATTCTTAAGTTATCTATAATGAAAAAATTGATTTTTTTATTATTAATTTTTTCTAAAAAAATGTGGACTCATTAAAAAAATTAAATAGGTTGATTCTAAATATATAATCCATATTTCAAATTCAATTCAATGAAGTAGAAAAACTTTAATTCAAAATTCAACATGCAAAATGTGATGAAAACTAGTTTTAGAAAATAAATATTTTCTTCTGTATAAATTGTTTTTATACCAAAATTAAAAAATTTAAATATATTTCATAACCGTATTAGTAATTATATAAATGAAAAATTTAACAATTAAAAACAATTATAACAATATGATATTTTATATTCATTAATTGGAATGACAATTTAAAATAAAAAATCAATACTTTAAATATTTATTGAAAAATGAATAATTTGAAAAAAATAAAAAATTTATCTCTAACATTATTTCAACAAGATTATATAAAAAATTATCTTAATTTTTTCAAATACATTTTTTTAATGTTGTGGAAATTAATTATATTATTTTCCCAGAAAAATTAATTAAACCAATTTTAAGGAAAAATATTAATTTTAAAGCATATATTGATATATATATATTTTGGGAACATATTTATCAATCTTTTTTATTTATATAAATCATTTATAATATATATATAAAAATATTTTCATTCATATTCAAACCACCACATTAATCTCTATGATATAATGATATATCATATTATGTTTCATTTATAATTGGTGTTGAATTTATTGAAAGATATTACAAAAAAATAAAATTAAAAATATATATTCCAAAAAAACTATGTTTTTAATAATGTAACCCACATAAAACAAATGTATTCATTGAAATTATATCTCTATGATGTAATAGAATAAGGATATTATTGATTCATCACATCCTCCACTTCACAGGTACCTTCTTTGAATTTATTATTCCTATAAAAATCATTTACAAATTGAGTAGAAATGTTTTGTATCACCTTATCTCTACAAATCAAGATTTCTATATTCTATTAAATAAAAAGTTTATCATATAATGGTAGAACCTCTGAGTTTATTATATTTTATGGATCATGTATATACATCATAATCAAAGATATTTGGGAAACATCATGAACATGAGATGGGTTTGGTTGATGTGAACATTGATAATCTATCAAACCTACTCAACCATAAATCTGAAAAGGTATAGTATACATAGGGATAAAAATATCCTTCATTTCAATTGTAATAACCTTCATCAATGGAGATTTTTATATGAACACCATCTCACTTAATTATAGATTTATACAATGATTTGCATTATAAAATTTCTATGAACTCTGAACAAACTTGATGTATGATAGAATTTCTCTAACATTATTTTCAATTTCATCATATTTTCCTTGTATGAATGTATTTTTTAGAACATAAGATCAGTACATTGTATTTCTATACTTATCTTCATAGATTTATTCCTAAGGATCTATCTAAATTATCACATGAAATATTTTATTTTAAGAAAACACAGTAATAGGAAAGGGTTGATCTAAATTACCTTAGAAATCCAATAAATATGATATCAAAAGATCATGTTGGGTTTTAATGGTTCTTTCATTCCGACCACCCATATGGCCATGATATATAGTAATTAAATACAACTGTGAAACCATATCATGCCAAATACTTCTTCATAAAATCAAGGTAAGACTCAAAATATCATAAAGTACAATAAAACGGTGTACACCATGAAACCTTAATATATCATTAATGTATATTATGTAAATATTATATAGAGATAAATATTAATTGATAGTTATAAATTTTCATGAATACATAAAGAGATTATCTAAAAAATAAATACCATTTTTTCATTTTGATGTTTTATGTTTGTATTAAAAAATTCAATAGTGTTGTATTATCATTTCCATTCTGGTATGGGTAATGGTTAAAAATCACCTTATACATAATTATAATATACAAAAAAAATTTCATACCAATCCCCATGGTACACAATAATAAATATATCACTTCTTGATATCCCACCAAAAAAACTCTTCCATATAAATTTAGTTCATCGTACCTCTTATATAAACATAGAATGGACTGTGAGATTAATCATAAAATCCCATATTTAGACATGGTATTAACATGATACATACTAGATTCCTAAACCCTAGAATTAATCTAAAATTCAGGATGAACTCTTAAAAATATCTCACCATGTTTTATAGCTCTAAATATTCCTTTTACATCTCCATATTCTACACATAGTTAGATGTTTGAACAATCACTTGAGAAAGAACATATTTCTCCCCTTTTATTATGACTTTTAGATACATATTTTTTTAATAAAAAAATATTTTCTATTTTTTATCATCAATAGATATTTGTTAGTATGATCATTCCAACATAATCAATCCACAACCTTTTTATATTCTAAGGGAGGTAATGTATTAAGAAGTCACAATATTTCCTAAAATCCAACATGATTCTATGGGAAATAGTTAACTAATTTAGAGTGAATTTATATTTTATTTTTTTGATCATTATATATATCACCACTTTCTCTATGAAATTAATTGCACCATATTATTAACACAAAAATTACTACAGCTAAATCCACATCATGATTTGTGAAATTTTATCAAGGACATTAAATTTTCATGCGTTAAATCATATAATAATTTATTGATGCCTGATTATATAGAATATCACTATATTTGATGAATCATTTTAGACCAATATCCCAACTCCACTATTTGTCAGTGCATGAATTGGTGGGCTAACTAAGCATCCCTTTCATTCAATGAAATTTTATTCACATTTATCTATCTGAAGGAACATATAGCTTTATTGAGTTTCCTTGTTAGATTGACTATACAAAAACGAAGCACTACACAATATTCATTAATAATCTCTTGAAAAACTATGATAAATATAGATCCAAGTCACCATGGGTAGTATAGGCCAATGCATTTCTCATATGAAAATATCGAATCATAACATAAACATTTTTATTAAAACTGGCATACAAAATATTAATAATTTAACCATAAACCATTAATTGTATCGAAATAACACATCTATAGTCAAACATATGATAAAACCGTCAATACAATATGGATGATTGTATCAAAATAAATCATCCTCAAACAAGTGTAAAATTCGTCAAAGGATGTAGACATAGATGAAATCCAAAATATTTGAGAGAAATATCTATTTCAATTTTCAAATCATATAAATTTCACATAATTATAAAAGAAAACAATTATTTTGAAAATTATCTTATAAACTTATAATGGAATATTCGAAGGTTTTATAATGACGGAATATATCTACCCCCACTCTATATGTTAAAAAACATTCTTACCTTACTTCGTTGAAAAGGTTATAAGGCACCTATTTTAAAAAAAGATGGTAATATTCCTTTAAAAACATTTTATAGAAAGTCAAAAAAGGGTATAAATGAATTTAACCCATATTATAGGAAATAGAAAAAAATTTGAAATACATTTTTAGGAAACGCAAATGTGGAAGATAAAGAAGTCCAACTAGATAGTTACATCTAAACAACCTCAGGTAAATAACATGATTATAATATTAACCCATAACATATACTTTTCCTTGGTAAATGGTACGTTAAAATCATTTATAATAGTTAAATCATTGTTACTAAATTATATAATAATCAAATATATAAATATGATATTATATATGATCTTATAATATTATTTTGTTAATAATATTTCAGTTATATCATTGTTTTAGGTGTTATCTGATTCGTTTTATTTTATATGTTTTGAAAAGTATGACATGTTTGTTATGGATAATATGTATTTGATTCTTATCCAAAATGATTATAAGTTTTTAAAAATTATTTATATTTACAAAATTCAAATTATTCTTTTATGGTTACGATGAGGAATGAATCTCATCGCATTCGGGGACATAATAATCTGTATGTACACACGAGTAAAAATATCATTATATTGATTGTGAAATATTATGTAATTATATTTTATATCATAAATAAAGAATCATTGACATGATATATTTATTATTTACATCAATTATACTTATTATTATACCCATCAAAATAATTAAGCGTTGAATAACAAACTACACCACGGTGTGGAGACGGTAAGCTGTACTTACACATGTATGGTGACTTTTTCATTCATACGATCAATAGAATAATGAATATGGTTGTACCATATTTATAAAAAATCGAAGTAGTTATAAGGTACTTGATTTTTTAATTTGGTCTAGAAACAAAAAAGAAAGATGTAGTGGAAGAAGGAAAAAACTTTGAAAGAGGTGAAAAAATTATTACCTCTACTACGGGTGCTTCCGTTCGATTTGATCAAAAGGGCTAATTAGGTAGGTTTTATGATAAAAGTAAGTCCTCTAGGTTGAATTCAAGGTTTTTGGAAGGATATTTGATATGGTTTTAGCTGAGCCAAATGGCTGTGGGGGTGTGATTTTGAGAGAAGAGGAAGTACCCCTTTATAAGAGAGTTGATGGCCACTTTAGGTAAATATTTAAATATTAATATATTATTCAATTATATTCATTTTATAATGGTTCAAAAATAATTTAATTCGAGGATAAGGTGTTGATACATCAAAAAAATCCTAACCAATAGGTTTTAGACATGTTTATTTCACCATACTAACATTATCATTTATATTTAACTCTTAGTTGAATAGTTTAACATTTACCATGTATTCTTGTATTATTATATTTAATGGTTAATAAACATAATATAAAATTCCTAGAGAACCCAATGTGTTCCATTAATGACATATGTATATATATATCATTATGTTAGTCCTTTTTTAACCATAGATTTTTAGGAATATTATATCAATTAGTAATATAGTATTTGTTTGAAAAACTCATTTATGTCAATTTCGACACAATTTAGTATTTGGTTTTGGTGAAAGTTATAAAAACATTAATACTTAGAAAAAAATTTATTTAATAAACCCTAACATGTCATGTTAACCTAGAAAATTACTTTAATGAATCAAAGGTTGCAATTTAAATTTATTTTCATATTTATAATATCAATTATTTTAATCTTTCTTTAGAAATGTAATTATTTCATCATCATTGTGTCATAAATAAATTTAATTATTTAATGTCTCAAAATTATAAATAAAATACCATTATGTATGGAATATTTTTTAGGTTTATAATGAATATATATAGTTGAATTTATCTTATGTATAACCCTATACTAACAATGTTTTAGATATTAAAATTTGAATTTAACACATTAAACACTTCTTTAAATAAAATAATAATAAATGTCCTAATATAATCCAATTGGATCAAAAAGGATCATATTTTATTCCTATGGTTGATTTTGGTTGAAAACAATTGATCCAGTAGAATTCGGACATGTGTTAAGTTAATTATTATATCATTGTAACCTTTAATTACCCTATATACTTTTAACCTTGGTAAATAAATTTCAAAAGTTATGTTTCACCAAAAAATATTTTCAACCTATTAAACAAAATTTTACTTACTTATATCAATGGTGTCTCTCATATTTTTTAAATTCAATTCACATATGCAGTAAAATTACAATCTATGTAAATTTACAAATGTTCCTAGAAGGTGGGTAAAAGACTTTAAAAAGTTCAATAATATTTTATACATCTAATTTTATTATAAAATTACTCCAAATAATTACATTGAACTATATATTTAATATGTATCTGTTTTAAATTAAAATAAATTTAGATATAATAAATAATTATATAAATAAAAGGCCAGTTTTAAACAATAATGGAGTGTTTTCACTATTCATCATAAATTGAATGTTTTTAGAAAATAAAAATAATTAGCAAAAAGATAATATTTATCATGAAAATTCAAAAATGATATCTATTTTTCCAAATTCAAAACATTTAAGAAGAATTAATTAATCTAAAATTAATTCCCATTTTCAAAACCAGAATGTGGGATTTTGAGAATTAAAAACTATCAAATGATTAATATGTGTTTATGTCCAATTTAAATGTAAAATTACTTCTAATAACCTAAATTATATTAAATGATAAAAAAATTATCTAATAATACATTAAAACTATTAAGATGTATAATTTAACCCTACAAAATATTTTGATTCAAAATGTTGGTTTTAATAAAAATTTTGTATTTTTTGATATTAATCAAAAAATGAAATTTATCAGAAAACTAATAAAAATTTAACCAAACAAAATTTTGATGTCCCTTTTCTAAAGAAAAATTTTATTTTGTCAAATTTAATATATAAACATGTCAAAGAATTGATTTAAAAGGGGTTCACCATTTAATGGTGGTAGAATTTCATTTTCTGAAAGGTGATTCTTTTATATGAAAAAAAGAAATTTTCTGTATATTTTTTTCTATGAAACACAAAAGATGAATGTTAAAATTATATATGATATATATATAATAATTTATGTTTTTAATAATATTCATAAAATCTTATTAAATTAAAACATTTATTAGTTGTGATGCACTTGAACTTAGTGTTGCCTGTAGTGCAAGTTATTGAATTAATTTAAAGATATAATATACTTTGAAATCATGGGATGTTACCTTCTCTCATACATTAATAAATTTCACTCCCAAAGTTTTAAAATATTATTCAAAATAAAAGGATGAAAATAAAAAATACCTTTTTGGAAAACAGAAATCATAAATAGGGTTACTAAAATATTGTCTTAATAAGAGGGAAAGGGGAATGAAAAGTTCACCAATAAATTACGGTTTCGAATAAGAGAACATTGGTTGAAATTATAGAAACATAATTGTAGGAATAATGTAAATATTTATAGGGAGTTATTGAGGATATCAATCACAAAATGTTAAGAGTAAATGTAAACATGGGGGGCTCAGAGACATTAAAATATCGCTACTTTAACAAAAACCAAAGGTATTAGGATAACAGATTTTTGGTTTTGAGATCAATTCCATAATGTTTAAGAATTAATATATTCAAATAATAAGAAAAATAATAATATATGTCAAGTAGAGTTCCATACATTAATTAATTTGTACCACAAAATCATCTTTCTCTCTAAGAATAATAAAATTCAAAAATATTCTATTAAACCTAATCATATAGGGTTTCAAAAAAGAATGATTTTATAATTCATTTGTAATAAAAATTTTAAAATACTGCATTATACAAACTAGGACATCACATTTTCCAGTGATAAGTGATGCACCCCTGTCGCCCTTCGGTTGTAGGTTCAAGTCTCACGGCCGTTCTGGACACAACGAGTTGTCACCCAACTTTCTGGTTTTCCATTTAATTAAAAAAACACAAAAATACTTTTGGAATGGTTCAACCATATAAAATAGTAGAAAATGTCAAACTTATTCAATTCCAATAATTAGACATATCCCAAAATCATTTGTCAAAACTCATAGTAGAAAAATCTATAAGGAAGGTCAACATAACATAATGAAGATATCATTTCTCCACATAATAACATTTGTATACCTTTATTATGTATTATCATAAAAAATAGTAACACCCTGAATTACCATAATACCTTATTGATTACAATCATGATCCCTTATTATTGATTGAATTCTAGATATATTCTTTATATCCAAAAATTTTGAATGCTTCAACGAAGATAGAATAAAAAAACCATTAATCAATTCCAAAGTTGTCATGAATAACCAATATAATTTATCCAAATAAACCATTTATTATTACAAAATCAATACCTTAGTATCAGGGTCATATTAAGGTTTATCTTTCACTCAACCATGTATTTTTTCAAAAAGTTTATCTTGTTGTTTAGTAACTTTTCATAGTACCATACAATCTCAAATCCTCAAATGAAATAGTATTGTAGTATAATCCATATTTATTACCATAATTCACATAACCATAACATCATTAATACAACACTAAAATGACATAATTATTTAATAAAAAATTATGATCTCTAATCATTCCTCTTCATCTGCAGTTATATCATAACTTGATTATTGTCTAATAGCATCAATTGTGATATACTCTGATGACTGGGACATTGATTCATTTATTGATCCAAATCATTGCACATAAAGCATTATAAAATTGACACATTTTTCTTCCCCTTAAAATCTCAAACATTTTGTCCTTTTTCTCCTCACTTATAACAAACTCACATTCCCTTCAAGAATTTTCCAAGGTGATTCTTTCAATAGTGATCACATGTGGGAAAATCAATCATTTACTTCTTCCCTTTATCCATATTTTTATCTATCATCATATTCTTCTCTCAATTCCCTTCAAATATATATGACTCAAAGAATCAATTACTTACTTATTAACACATGATATTATTTCTTCATAAGACGAGAATATGTGGTAATGTATCCCCCTTATAAATGTTGTCTTAATACCATTAATGATATGATCTTTCTGACACTTTGTATCATGCGTATTGTTGGAGTTCTCATTACTAATATAGGGTTCCATTTCTAAATTAATACATACACAAGGTTAGAACATATCATACTGTATAATCCAAAAACATGAAAAATTATCAACATTAATTGAATATTTTCACACATATAGTATCATAATCATAAAAATGGTTTCTTTGATATCATATTTACTCATAAATATTTCATCATGGTTTTTAAATAAAATGTTAATTATCCTAAGCATATCCCTTGGGAGTGTCGCAACCAAGAGTGCAACAAGGCTTGTTGTCATGTACAATGATACTTATGGTCAAGCCCAAAACTCCTTGTCAGAGTTTTCACTCCTTGTAACATCTTTTCCAGAGCTACCTCTATCTACTCATATCCAGACAAGGATGTATTTTCTTGGAAAACCCACACAATATTTACATTTCCAAATTATTTGGATGTTCTTCTACACTAATCATCAAAGTCTATATTAGGGTAATGTTATTTTATCATAGTTTTTATAAATCTAGTTTCCATGTTTTGTTCTAAACATCCTCTAATTTAGACTGTAACACATCAGGCCAAGCTACCCAGAGTCGGTGCATTATTAAATGACATTGTAATGATTACAAAAGATCATGTCTCAAAAGTCCAATTAGTTTAGTAACCGTGGAAGTACAAGATACATACATAGGTTTCACATTACATTATGAAATAAAAACAACAACATTGTGTCTCCATTAAACACACTTATCTCCCATATCTTATCCATGAAGGCCAATCATAATATACTTCCTCACAACCTGCAAAAAAATAAAACATAAGATATGGGTGAGCTCAGATTATCAGTAAGGATATCAATATATCTCAAACATTCAAAAATTACCATAAACATTGATGGAAATGTGAAATATTAGAACATAAGACTTTTCAAATTTAACATCAGCAAAATATGGAAACGATATATCAAATAATTCCATTTACTTATTTACATGGATATTCTACTAGTCTAATATTCACATGTAATATCAATAACTAATTTCATAATTATGGAATGCATAATTTCGGACATCATAACCACATTATGAAGGCCTCATTCCAAGAATACAAATAATATTATTTCAAGGCATTGTGCTAAGACACTAGTTTTTCTCGTGAGACCAACTTATTCATTGAGGAGAAATAGTGGTCTCTACCAGTCACTTACCAAGTCCAATGCATTCCTCATATGAAAAAGTTGAAACATAACATAAAAATTCACATTAAAAGTAGTATACAAAATTTTAATACTTTAAATATATACCATGAATGGTATAAAAATAACAAATCTAAAATAAAACATATAACACAACCTTTAAAAAATTACGGATTATTTAATCATAATAAATCAACCTAAAAAAGTGTAAAATTCGTCAAAGGAGATTTTCATTAATGAAATAAAAACTATTTGAGAGAAATAACTCTTTCTATTTTTAAATCATTTAAAAGTCACATGATTATAATATAAGACATTCATTTTGAAAATAACAATATGAACATGTAAGGAATGATTCTATGGTGTTATAATGATGGAAAATAGTTGCACCCAACGTATAAGTTAAAAAACATTCTTACCTTACTTCATCTATATGGTCATAAAGTTCCTTGTCTGGAAAACGATGGAAATATTACTTTAAAAATATTTTATAGAATGTCAAATAAGGGTATAAATGACTTTATCCCATATTCTAGGAAATATCAAAAAAATTAAAAAAATTTAACAAACACATATGTTGAGGATAAGGAAGTCCAAATATATACTTACATATAAACAACCTCAGATAAATAAAGGGATTGTAAAATTATCCCTTACATTGTAATTTTCCTTTTTCGTGGGTATGTGAATATCATGAATAATTGTTAAATCATACTTATTAAATTATAATATTACCATATACATAAATATGATATTATATATGATCTTATAATATTGTTTTGTTAATAATATTTCAGTAGTATCATTATTTCGGGTGTTAACTGATTTGTTTTCCTTAATAATTTTGGCTACGTAAGTCATGTTTTTTATGGATATGATGTATTTTATTCATATACTGAATGATATTATGTTATTAATCATTATGTTTATTCATAAAATGAAAATAATTCTTGAATGGTTACGATGGGTAATGAATCTCATCACGTTTGTGGAGACGGTAATTCGTACGTACGCAAGAGCGACAATATCATCTTATTGATAGTGACATATTACATAATTGGATGGTATATCATAAATGAAGAATCATTAAATAGTTATATTTATTATTTTCATTAATTATACTCATTATTATTCCCGTAAAAATATTAAAGTGTTGAATAACAAACTACAGCACAACGCAGAGATGGTAAGTAATTCGTACGCACGTACAATGACATTCCCATTCATAACATGGATAGAATAATGAATATTTCTGTACCATATTTATAATAACATCATAGTATGTAGAAGGTATTAGATTTATTACTTTGGTATGGAATCAACAATGAAAGAGGAAGTGGAAGAATAAAAGAACATTGAAAGAGGTGATGAAACTATTGCCTCTTTTTCAGGTGCTTCCTTTTGATTTTATAAAAAGGGATAATTAAGATTGATTTATAATCAATGTTGGGAGTCTATGGTGAATTTAGGGTATTTGGGAGGTTATTTGAGAAGTTTTTACCAAGACAAATGGATTTGGAGGTGTGATATTGAGAGAATGGGAAGTACTCTTTTATAAGAGAGGTGAGGGTCACTAAAGTAAAATCTTGAAATATTAATTTATTATACAATAATATTCAGTTCATAATGTCTCAAAAATGATTTATTTAGATGGTAAGGTGCATCCCTGTCTAAAACCGCTCATCCAATATGTTTATGACTAGTTTAGGTCACCATATTAACCTTATCTTTTAGATTTAACTCCTGGATAAATAGTTTTACTTTTACCATGTATTTTTATATTATTATAATAAATGGTTAATAAACATACTATAAAATACCAAAATAACCCCCAAGTGGTTCGTTATTGACATATATGTCATTATTTATTTCCTTTGGATAAGAATTATATTTTTTAAAATATTATATAAATTAATAATATAGTATTTGTTTTAGATACTCATTTATGTCAATTTAGACACTATTTTGTTTTTGATTTTTATTGAATTCAAAAAAAATACTTAATAAAAATTTCACACTAATATTATAATATAGGATACATGATAACAATGAATAAAATTATCTTAAATGGAAAGATAATAAATTTAGAAGTAATTTCAAATAATTGCGAAGAAGACATTCTGAACAGTTAAACTACCACATTGCTTACTGTAACTATATAAAGAACTAATTAGATACTTAAGTACTGCAATAATGTGATTCATAGAGGAAATATGAGAGGCATTCCATGATAATTGATTTTAGAGTGATGTGTATGTAAAATATGTTCTAGTATTTAAATAAAAATATGTATAATTTATTTCAAATATTTAGGCCTAGGTATTGAAATTATAGGATGAAAATGAAATAGTACTATGATCCTTCCAATGGTTTTAAATCTTGTTATATTAGATTTATAATATGTTTTTATAATATATCCATTTGAGAAATGAATTTTAATTTTTCTTATTACTTTTGAAATAAAAAATAATTTTTTCCACATTGATTTATTTTTAAAACAAAAATTTATATCTTAAAAATTTGGATATGCAGTATAGTTGTGATAGTTATTCTTATTCCATGAAATAGATCATTTTGATAAATATATAGATTTTTTGTTGTTAGTTTATATATATAAATTTATAACACATATTTTAAATGAATAATTTTTTATAATAAATTTCATATATTTTTATCATATTCTTCAATTCACATTAAATGTCTATTATTTTTTATTATTACAAAATATTGTTTATTAGAATTTTTAAAAATATCGCTTGAAATTTTAGATTCTTTCTATGAAAATATATTATCTATATATGATAAATTTGTTTCTAATATTAAATTCCTATTATTATTCAAACTAAAAAATTTATCATTGAACATAATATATTGTAATAAACATTACTTATAATATATTACATATGTATTTAATTAAATCCATATTCATATAACATTGTTCATTATTTTAAACTATTTACAATACTATTACAAAAATATTATAATTTATTGTCCCACGCTTTTTATACAACCTAAATGTCACATTACTATTATACATGCCATTTTTCTATGCTACTTTGTAACATACCTAACCCATAATCCAATTAAATGGTGCCCTGATCTGTGTTTCCAAATGATCTCAAGCACCCCACCCTATTCTCCATTGGTTGCCGACTAGTAGCAAGGGTCTAGTAGATCACAATGGGATACTATATACTCTTTAGTCGAGTAATCCAAAACATATAACATATTAAATAATCTTAAAATAATATATAAACTAGAAACTTGCATTGTTAAACAATAATCAAACCTGGTATGACCACCTCCAAACAAAAAATATTCCACGTCATGCTAATAGTTCCAAAATTGAAGTAAACCCAAAAATAAATAAAAATAGATGAATATTCAAAAAAAATCATGACTCAAATTCTTAATCCTCAACTAGTAGATCTAATGAAATCTCAACTCCCTATCATATTTCCTTTACACTTTACTCAACCTAAAACCGTGAAATCTACCTGGATACCCAATAGAAGATTGAGCAGGGTTTGAGTACAAATCACTAGGCCACCACTAATAATGTCTGAAGAGGTAGTGAATGAATGTGAAATATAAGAGACAATAAAAAAATATAACTCATATACCATTATATAAGAATCATCAATTTAACCAATTTCTTCAATCATTCCATTTTCCTCACTTGTTCCATGGTTTATGCATTTATATAATTTACACTACGACCTAAGCCAGTCAATTACCATGCATAAGAGAATAGTTAAAGTTCCCTGTCTAATTAGGTATTACTATTTAATACAAAATACATCACATTTACCTTACATCACCTGTCTAGGTAGTATCATTAAATACATCTATTAGCGTCATAGAGCCTTGGTCTACTTCACAAACCAATGTATTATAGTGGTGTGGTTTATAACCTGAGTATTACCCGACCTGTGGTCATAGATCCTCATGTAAAATACCCCACAACTACCAAGAAATGTGAATATTCTTATTCATCCATTTAAAACATTAACCATATCACAAACCAAACACAAACAATAAAAATAACATTTACAAATCACATTTCGTAAAGAGTATAAGTGATCATCAATCATTAACCCATTTACATATTGTCCATTAACATAGCATATCCCATTATACAAATTTCCCTTTTTATTACATAACCCATTTTGCATACTCAACAATACCCACACATTATCCCATTTAATAAATTCATCAATTCCAATGCGTTAACACATTTGACACAATCGATAATACATATGAATTAATCCATTTTCACATTTCCAATACAAAATAATAATATATTTGGAACATTAACATTAATCCATTTAACCCTATTTCAAGTCATTCCAAACTATACATTGGGTCATTGGTAATAACTACCCCCAACTACCATTAGAATCTGCTTATAACTCAAACCAACATATCAACATATTCATCCTTGTGTCTTTTTCATCACAATGAATATATATTCCAAACGTTTTAATTTTAAATATTTGGGAATGTTTCCACACCCCTTGGGAGGTACTAAATCATTCTAATTAATCTTGATTCATCCCATGGGGATCATGAGAGGTTTAATTAATTATGTCTCTAATAATTTTACGAAATCACAGTAATGGAATCAAATTCAAAACAAGATAAATACAATAACTCAACGACACAACAAAAAATTGAAAATAACACATTGAGAGATATATTTTTGACCACATACCACAATTCAAAAAATGTATGCATGCTTAGCATGGGCCTTTGACTCGAATTAAAACCCTTGGCATTCATAAACATGGATTCAATGAGAAATATGGATTTAGGGTTTCAGAAGGATAAGAATAAAACCAAAATACATACTCTAAAAAATAGATAAATATGAACAGTTAGACTCACATAGAACATTAACATGCACCCAATGACACTCCAAATGGCCGATAAATGCTGGATACTTTTCCTCGAGAAGTAAATGTTGTTTTAGATCGTCATTACTATTTGGGGATAATAAATGATGGAGGAAATCAATTAAGAAACATAAAATATGAAGGGGGTAAATATTAAAACCTCACTTTCTATGGGGTTCATGGTTTGGATAAATTGTTATAAAAGTGGTGTACATGCCTCTTTCCACTAAGTCCAAGTCACAAGGTTACCTAGGGAGCATGTGTTGTTTAACATACCATGCACCAACTAAGAGGAATTTCTCTATTCCGATAACTATGTTTTTCTATTCCCCTGGTATGGTTTACATAACTATAGACCCCTCCTCCCAGCTAGCATGGTGTTGGTGTACAGATAAACCGAAGCATGCACCAACTAGAAAATATGAAAATGATGTACCAATTCCATTTTACCATCATCTCTAAAACCCAAGAAACACCCTTGAGCATCTTCATAAATTGGTTAAACATTTAATTAGCCAACTCAAAGATATTGAAACAAAATATTAATGAGAAAATACCTCCTGAAAGTATGAGATATTACATAGTAATATAATTATAGAATTAAACATGTAATGGTCATATGTCCTCTTATTCAAACATTCAATCCTTACTTATAAAATAATTTTGATCTTTAAATTAGTTTCTATATCATGACTATTACAATGATTATTTTTTCTTCACAATAAAGATGTTCATTTTTTATTGTTTAGAATACTACCCCATATTGTTCATGATGTTTATGATGCCCTTAAGTTTTTTTATATTTTTTTGGATCTAGTTGGATAATTATAGATAATTTTAATTTATAGTTTTTCAATATACAATTATGTTGACAAAAAGTAATTTTATTTTTTAAATAACTATTTTAATGATTATTTAGTAATATATTTGAATCATAAGAATTATCTTCTACCCCATTAAATAATTTCATCCTTAAAATTTGTTAAATTAATCATTACATGACCAAATTTGGGTAATTAATTATAATTTTTCCTTAATTTATCACAATACCTCCTAAAACACATTATTCCTCTACAATACCTTCACGAAATTATTTTTTAACAACAAAACACAGGCATGATGTTCCAACAATTCTGTATAATATATCTATTATAGGTGAAAAATGCTCTATCTCAATTTCATCAGTATGAGAGTATGAATGTTTTTTGTACACTACAATTCCTCAAAAATAAGAAAAAATACATTATGAAGATTATTTAGATAAGGTATTATATCAAATCAATAATATATAAGTTATAATATCTCTAAAATTTAAAATTGATCAATATACCATGAACTAGGATTCCCCCTCTTACAAAAATGTATTATAAACATTTATAATGATATATTTGAAAATAGGTGACCCCAAACTTGGAATACCATTATTTTTATAGGATTATAGAAATATATTTTCTCTATACATTATCATATAATGATTTAATGTATAACAGACTAAAAAAGTGTACAATATAACCATTTACCTACATATATTTTCAACTAACCCAAAAATTGCATATAATCTCCATAGGCTTTAAATAAGCACTTGGTCATCCAGGAAACAATATAAGAATTATTTTACCAAAAAAGTAGTTAAAAGTAGTAATGATACACTAAAAAACACCTTTATAAAAATAAATTGATTCAACTCTTCCATGTATATTGAATGATACAAATAATGGAATGTAAAATAATACTTCTAAAACTCACATACATGTTTTCCAAGATCACGAACCATGTCATTGGACACTTAAGGGTGTACAACCAAGCACTAAACCTCATAGAGGACAATGTGGACTTGAACATATTATATAATAAAAATTGGTTTAAAGCACCAAATTGTATAAGAATAGTGTAAACTATATATCCAAATAGAATTTCTCAAATGATTATATGAAATTACGTCATAAGGTAATTTTAATAATGTAAAAGTGGTGTATAAATAATAGAGTACAAAGATTTATATTTTTAAAATTGAAGATAAATTCATCAAAATAATATTAAAATAAATACGAGTACAAGAAAATTAAATATTTCAAAATAATTTCATCAAACCAATGATAGAAATGTATCACCCCAAAATAATAATATATATTTCATTTCAAATAATTTTAAAATCATTGATATCTTATGATACATGAAACCCAGAATCTAAATGAACCATAAAATATTACTCCATTATAACCCTGATGTTATGTTCATAGAGAGAATATGAATAAACACATTTTAATAAAAATTCAGGAATATTTAATAAATTAATTAAATTTATATGCACTCAAAATTTCATTAGTTCCATCATATACTCAAAAATTTTATTTTTTCAAAAAAACAGTTTTTATTTCTTTTTGTAAGATAATAAAATAATTAATTGTTACCATGTTAATAAAAATTATTCAAAAAAGGTAACACCATTTTTAAATTCATAATATAGAAACATAAAAATGTCGAATCATCTTTATTTTATTAATTAGATTGTTTTATATTTACAGTGAATGTATTGATTTTTATTAAAAAAATTAGTTAAATATATTTAATAGTTACTTTTTAAAAGTGGTTTTAAATGTAATATTTTTAAAATTAAATTATTAATAAACAAATTATCATAATTATGGTTAACTTTATATTATATATTATTATTAAAACATTTTAACATATTGAAAACATTTTTTTATAGAAAACAGATTTACAACAAGTATGGGGGTTTAATTTTAAATTAAATTATATCACCTATTTATATGGGATATTGAACAAGTATTACATTTTTGGAACCATGGGGATCAATTTTGGAAAAAAAACTTTTGTTTTTTGCCATTATGATTTGTAAATGTTCTAAATAGTTTTCTCCTCGATAAGGGTAAAATATGTAATAAAATGTTAAAATATTGTCATAAGTCTTGAAAAAATATACGAAACCTGACATTATCTAATTTGATTATTGTATTACATCTATTTACATAATATTATCAAATATATGGTTACTAGGTACAATTTTCTTCGAACATGTCCATTATATTATTTTTAAGAAAATAATAAATATAAAATTTCACTCTCTTAACATTAATGCCTATATAATTTTAAGAAAAATAATAATATTGGATTTTTGATAATATAATTATTATATTAAAAAACAATTAATTTTTTTATGATGTTTATTTTTTAATTTTTTAATTATTGAATAATTACCTAAAAGCCTTATGTATCACAGAAGTTTTACTTATTCAATTAATAAAATAAAATAAATGATTTAATAAATATTAAATGAAATAAATGTTTAATGAATTGTTTTGGTAAATTATTTTTTAAAATAAATATAATATATTAGGGATGTTTTAAAGGTTTACATTCCCATTCCATAACTATACAGATGGCTTTAATTTCAAAATAAATGAACCGTTACAAAAAAATAAAAACAAAGTTTTTTATAATTAAAAATTATTTTATTAAATGATTTAAAATTCATAAATAAACATTTCATAAACAATTTTTTTTGTATAAGTTTTGAAATATCTACCATCATCCGTTCATTAGTCACCTTTCCTTCTCAGGTAATTTTTTCCCCCTTACATTTAAACAAACATTATTATTGCAGTAAATCTAAAAATAATTAACAGGGGTCAAAACTAAAAGATATAGATACAAAAATAAACAAAACATATGAAAATTTTATTATATTAGATTATTTCCACCAATACACATCCTATATTATAATTAAATTTATTTTTTTAATTTTTTCACGAAAATTAATTTTTATTTTCTTAATACATTATGTTTTTCCAAGGGTTCACCTCGCCTCGCATCTAGAACTGATACGAAATTTTATATTTATTTAAACTAGTTTTATACTTATATATATTTTAATACATGACCTAATATAATCAAAGAAACCTCCTCCTAATCTTAATTCTTTTGTTCTTCTCGAAACACCTTCCATTTAATGCTTATGGTTTAATGCAATGAAGGTTTCCCAATAAAGAGGTATGACTCTTAATTAGTTATTTTCAATATTATTTGTTGATATAAATAATATAAATACATTATATCCATTCAATAGTAATTAATAAAGTATTTTAAGTACAATATATATTTATTATAATAATAGACAAACCATTATACACCGTCTTTCCATCGTATTGAATGTAGAAAAATTACTTGTGTGTACGTAAAACATATCATCTCCACAAAGAGTTGTAATAAATTTCTCATTATCACAATACATGGATGGTTATAGTTTTGTATTTAATATATATATATATATTATGTTATAATGTTTCTTTAATGATTTATTATTATTTTCCATTCTTTTTTGCATCCTTCCAAAATTTAATATAGTATTAACATTTATGTACAAGATACCATCATCCTTAGTGGTGTAATCATTTTTCCTATATTATAACATAATGTATATATATATATAATGAAATTAAGTTATTATTTTTATATTATTATTAGTATAATATAGATGATATAACCATGAGCAATGTATGATGATAGATACTGCTGAGTAGAAATATTCTTGGGAAATAATAAAACTATCACATGGAATAATGATTCTATTGAAAAATTATTAATGAAACGTGATAATAAGTTATAATAAAATCATTTATGTTATGATATATATGATTTTATAAACGGAAAACTTCTATAATAAATCAATATTTATTATATAGTATGTTTAATCACAAAATGGAGTAATACATTACATGAGGAAAGGGATTTATGACTGAATCCCATTTTATCTAAGATTTTTAATGATGAAATTTCCAATGAGGAAATCATATAATCCTTATCTAATAAATACATTAAATTTTTATTATCCTATTTATATTTTAAAAGAAAAAAATTTCCCTTTCATATCTATCATTCTAGTTACTCGAGATTCCAAAATAATGTTTTAATAGAAAAACTGACTTGATTTCGCTATTAGGTCAAAAATAATTTTTATAACCAATCCATGTTACCAAAAAAACGTTTTTAAGAATTATTTTATATTATCCTATGATTTTTAATTTCAATTTAACGCATTATTTTCATTTCAGAATGTTTTATCAAATTATTATTCTTTTTTGAAATGATGCAATTTTTAACAATTTTTAGGAAACAATGAAACAAATAGTTTTATTTTTACCTATATATCATGAAATAAAATTTCCACCATCATGTAATATTATATAATTAATTAATCATTTTTAAGATTAAATGGTCTTTTCAAATGGAATATATTCTTTCATATTTATGAAAATTTTAGATTTTAAATATGTGATAAAAATATAAAAAGGGTATTTTCATCATGAAATATTCCAATTAACGTTTAAAACAAGTTATATTATATGATAACACTATTTTATGTTACTTATTAATTATTGAGGATGTGATCTAATGAAATTATATTTATTTTTATTCTATATGGTTTATTGTAATGATGATCACGTATTGATGAAACATTATTCATTTTTAAGGGGTACGTTAATATTTATGATTTTATAATATTGTGGTATACATATGAATAAAATTATGATTATGTAAATGGTGGGATAATAATTGAGTATCCGTAAAATTCATTCAGAAATTATCAATGTTATATGATCTCAATGTTTATATGGGGATTTATATTAATCCCAAAATAGGGTACATAGGAAGTTTCCCATGTTTGAAAGAGAGTGCACTGGTGGTAATCCCATGCATAAAAAAGGTTACATGGGAGGTTATCTCAATCCTAAAATAGGTTTATTGGTGGTTATACTAATCATATAATGTTATTATTTTTTTGGTGGGTATTCCTAAATTAATATTTTTAGGATTATGATTTTTCATTATTATTTCACAAACCAATCGCTAATGACAATGTTCTTCACTAATGGATCATATTATTTGATTCATTCATGATTAATGTCTAATAATCATCCGTGATTAAAGAAAAGGATCGATATTTCAATCAATACAATATTGGTTGTATTTTCTAAATGTTAATCTCATTTAATCATTCCCTTATTCTTATGTTATGCTTATGTGATCATTGATATCTCCCTTGTTTACCCAGACTAAGAAATTGGGCTCAACCTTTCTTATGTCTCTTTTATGCATGTTATGATGAAAAATTTTAAATAGGGTATGTCTAAAAATAGTACACTGTAAGAAAACCATATAGGAAGGTGTTGAATAACATTCATGAAATAATAATATTATGTATCTAGTCTAAAAATACAATAAACATTTATGGTCATTATGAATTTATTTTTAAAAAGTAAATACAATTCATCTATAAAGATGTATTATATATTTATGAAATTTTTGGTACACTGTAGATGGTATAAGTGGATATTTTTAGATCGTCTAAGGAGCTTACTAATATAAAACATTGTGAAAAAATTAAGTATTGATGTATGTATAAGATAATATGATATTATTTTAGTATGTAATAGATTTTGTTGATTTTATAGAAATACATCTATGTCTGGATACAAAAGGTGGACATGGAATTTAGAACTAATTAATTTAGGGGTAATTACCCTAAAATGGGGTTTATCAAGTTTATATTTTCCATCACTATAGTGATTTGTGAGTTCAAACTTATTATTCACATGGTTTAACACTCCTGAAATTTATTCAATGGTTAATTCAAATTTTCATTATAAACTATTATGAAATAAATAAATAACTTCTTTTCATGGAAAACCTATGTCAATAGAAGGTATCATATATTGAAATCTTGGTTAAATGATTTAGATTACTAGTAAACTATATCTCAGGATTTTTTGGTTTTCCACTATGATTTTTTTTCACACTATGATTTATTCAATTATTCAATAGATTGAACCTGAATGAATCATGTTAATGTCAAATATGATAAAAAATGAAATTATATTCCATCTATGTAACCAAATTTTGTGGGTGATATAATTCAATAACTTTTCCAATACTTGTGAGTCATTTTCAAACAATGAATATTCAGTAGATTCTAAACATGAATTTTATGGAATATTGGTCTTTGGATTCCTTCCTGAGATTAATCCCACCATATTTTTTTGGGTAAAAAAACCATTTTTTATTGAATAATTGATTATTTCCATGAAAAATGTATTTTTCATTATTCTATGTTTGAAACATTAAATTATATTTTTTTATATGATCATTCGGAAGGTAAAGAGTATCAATAGTGGACTTATATTAAGAACATGTGCAAACAAGATGAAATTTAATCTATTTAGTGGAATTAGTTTTGGATATTATATTTCAATAAATAATTACCATGTATTCTTCATACAAATATAGAGACTAAATTTGTTCGTCGAAAATAAAATGATGTTGACTCAGATAGTACTTATGTAGAAATTTTTACATAATTTGTGATGTATGATTTTTGTATTATCATCCATCCTAAAATTAATGTTCACCAATTATTTTGTGCATTAAAACCCAGAATTGTAATGGAGTTTTCCATAATGGACATTGTAGCTATTAGTATTTTTTTGATGTACTATCAGAGTGAAAGTGGAGGTTCATTTTTCAAAAACATATCTAGTTTTTGAAATGAAACTAATGATGGAATTCAAAATAATTTCTAAAAATGATATAGAGAAAAAGATTAGCATTACATTATTATTAATGTATAGAATGTGACATAGATAAATAATTAAAAATAGTTATATTAAATTTTTTCAGTTTATGAAGGAAGGATAATGAGAAATAAGATACACTATTAAGGTGATAAAGAAATTTAATGATAGATAAAAACTAAAATTAAAAGAAGCACCCAAAATTCTATTTTTAAAAATGTATTAATATGTGAAGTGTACCAATCAGTTCTCAACTATGAATTTTAATTATGATCAATTATTTTAGAATCCTTTAAATCCTATAAAAAATGTTAAATCCCATTCAGTAACTGCTTCCAATGGGAGATATGATAAATATGTGTTTAAAGGTATACCTACCAACCACTCCAGAAGTATTAATAAATCATTTTATTCAAGATCTTACACACATTCATATCTAAATAAATTGGGAAGTGTATCACAATACCACGTTAATGACTATATGATAAACTTGTAGTAAAAATAATTATGTATAACATTATCTTATCTCTTGTCTATGATTCTTCACCAATTAAATATGATGGGAATGTTACTTATATAAATGTTGTTATTTTCCATTTATTAGAATTTGATGTTATTTTATGTATACATTGGATTTCGTTACATCAATCCCATATCACATACTAATAAAGGGAAGTCATATTTGATATACCATACCATAAAATTATCATCTAAAAATGTGATTATAAATATGAATGTCTGATGGGAAATACATCCATTTTTTTGATCTTGGATCCTTTTAAAATGTTTCTTTTATCTCAAATAGTTGATAAGTAACTAGTCATTGATAATATTCTAATTATAAGATATATTTTAGATATTTTTCGTAATATGATCTGAGTCAACATTGAAATAATGATATATTGTTTTTAATAGAATCCTAGAAGGTTTTAAATCTATTTTTAAAATCTCCCTATACAATAGTCCCCATTGAGTTTCCATAATTAAAAAAATAAAATCCTGGAGATTCATGATATTGGATTCATTTATCTATGAATGATATCATGGGAGAATTTTTTTTAATAATAATGATTGATAAATGAGACTATTCATTAGTAATAATGATCTAAATAAGGTCATAATAAAAAATAAGTATACATTTCCCTCTATGGATGAGTTGTTCAATTAATTATTTGGAGATCAATATTTTTTCCATGATTGAACATTTAATTGGATATTATTTATTAAGGTTAAAATGTATATACATACATAATAAAAACAATTTTATTTGGTATAGACACTTTATATTTATAGTTATGTCATTTGGTTTTTTTATTTCCACTATTATTTTCATTGATTTTTTGAATAGAGATATTTGATATTACCTTGATCAGTATGGGGTAGTAGTAACTAATGATATACTATTATGATATAAAATAATGGAAGGTTAATATGATCACATTATAATTATTTTGAAGACCATACTAATATATAATTTAAAATAATATTTTAAAAATAATGAATTTTTTAAGCATAATGATTCATCATTTGGTCATATAATCTCATGATAGGTTGTATTTCTGGATCCCTCAGTGATCAATATTATTGAACGTTTCCCCATACCAACCAATGTGATTGAGATATTTTTTTTCTTGGATTTTTATTATTAGTCTTATGTGGAAGATTTATCATTTCCATCTAATAAACAAATCCTGTTAACTAGGAAAGGAGACAAGTTCATTTAAATAAATGAACGTGAGAAAAAGTTCTCATCACATAATAGAAGGTTAGTCAGAGAAACTATTCTCACACTAATCTATTGTGGAGAAGTGTTTTTCATATTTATTGATGAATCAAATAATTAAATTAGATTATTTCTTATTCATAATAATATTGTGATTTCTTAGACCTCATTATAGTCGATGATTTAGGATAAAAATTTACCAATTCATGATTAGGGGTTGGTATGAAATTTTTTTCATTAACGATATAAATTAAATATCTTTTCCGAGAAAGAATTGATATATATACTGATAAATTTTTTTAAAATTTTATATACACATAGAAAAAATATATTTTTTACAAGACAATATAGGAGGATCTGATTAAATAATATAAAATATCAATTCATTAATATACTTTGAAATTGAACATGGTGAAAGATGATCTATGATAAAAGGGCCACATTAGAATATTTATGATTGGGATCACAAAATAACTAATATTTCTATATTTTAAAAGGATAGATATGTAAATAATGATGTTTTGATAAAAATATTACATTTTTAAATTATGTGTTCATCAATTTATTCATGTGGGAATCAAAGAGGCCTAGAAGAAATATGTAGAACTATAAAATAGTGCTAGATATATTCATTATTTAAACCTTAATTTTGATGTAATGATATGGCTCAAGAATCATTTATGTGTCTCTTACATTCAATAATTAGGGAAGTAATTATTGTATGACACACTTATTTCATCATTTTAAATTCATATAGGAACTAAAAATTAGTATAGATATCTGAAAGAGTGTTTTTAGTGAGATAACATGAAAAGATATATTAAAGACTGTATATCTGGAAGCCTGTTATGTCCTCATGTTAATATTGAAATTCTCATATATAAGAGGTTGTAACAAGCATTATCCATAATATACTTTAAATTGTAAAATATCACTATAGATTTTTATATTGGACTGCCCAAAGTTTCTAAAGTCCATAATTCAATTTCAGTTGTAGTTTATCAACTTATGAAGTCATCACACATAATTTCTATCTGACAATATTTCTCTATTTATTATCATTCAATTGTTTATATTATTTTATTGGTAATGTTATATATAGTAAAAAATTATTTTATATATGCTTGGGATATGATATTTACCATTATGTTTTGTATAAGTCTTCAGCAAGCCCTAAATATAGTGTTTACTTTTATTAATGCATACCCTCTTCAGAAAATAGTTATTATTAGAGAACCCATCATTACCTAGATGATGTAATTTTTTCTTCTTCTATACATTTAAAAAGTATTTGCGATCAAAACCTTCTTCTTCTAATGTATTCATACAACACTATTTGTCAGTCATGTTTTTTGATTGATCCTTATATATCCCTCTGTGGAAGGAATTTTAAAATCCCAACATGGTAGTATTAAGTCAGGGAAATAATGATATTGGGACTTGAGCCATATTAGGAAATCATTTTTTATGGAAAATTTTTATACATAAAAATAAGAACTTTCATGAAAATTTTCTTTTTTGGTTTTTCTATTTTAATTTTAAATTAAATTATACCACTTAGGTTAATTGAATCATGATCAACGTATTTAATATTTTACTCACATTACCCAAATTTAGGAGATAGTATCATTTTATTTACATATGTATGAGTAGTAAGTTTAGTAAATACTTGCCACCTTTATAACGGTCAAATAGGTAAAATATAGATAAATCATTGTGATAAGTCTTTAAATTTATTCTAACCGTTCCCTTATGAAATTAGAAGAGTTTAGTTTGGAAATTTACATCTAATTCTTGAACATATAGTCATTTGGTTCCATTTTTATTTATTTATGACCTTAATATTATTTTATGAAAATAATAAATTGAATATTTCAGTCTCTTGAATTTAATAAATCTAGAAATATTTCATAAGAATCAAAAGTGTAAAATTTCACATATAAATGTTTATTTGAATGATGAATAATTTTTTGATATTATTGTTTTTTTATTATTTAATAAAAATATTAAATTCTTACACAATACACCAAAAGTATTTCATGTTGAAAAATAGAAACCATGTTACATTAATACCAAAGCTAGCACTGACATAGAGTGAAGTTTGTTCCCAGTCCAAATGGGATGGATACTATCTCTAAAAATCATCCATGAAAAAAGATGGAACTTTTTTTACCAAAAAAAATAGTAAAATATAAAGATACATATCAGTATTCTAAAATCACGTCAAGGAGATTGTACAAGAAACCAAAAAGGAATATCATAAACCCAAATAGTATAATCACCAATGTAATCTTTGTTTAACAATCTGATCCCAATTACCTAAAAGACACATCACACCAAGACCCATGGGATCATAGTCAACCACCCCCTCTAGGAGTTTATTTCCCATTACTTGGATCTGGATGTAAAAGTTGGAAAAAACCACAAAGGAAAAGTAGGTTGTGAACTAAAATACCATTATGATTGTTCTAAATTTTCCATAATAAAAATAATAAAAAGTATAATAATTTAAATTAAAATTTAAAATGGTATGGAATTATAATTTCATATTTTAATCCAAACATGATTCAATTCAAAATAATGGAATATATTTCAAACATGTATTAAATGAAGACATTATTTAATTCGATTTATATAAATCATAATGCCTACGAAAAGATGTTTCACTAAACATGGAATTAATAATGAAAAAAGAAACAATAAGATCCATGGTTATCTCCCATGCAGTACTATAGTATCTAGTTATTGGACCCTCGCACTTCTCAAACCACTGATCATGGAAAATAATCTTGTGCCCGAGTCCCTCATGATAGGGGGAGTATGAATAATAAATATCACATCATGGATAATAATATTGGACTAGGTTTTTTATAATGTTTTAATTTTAATCCAGTATATAGGAATTATAGAACAAGTGATTTTTTACCAAATAACCCAGTCACTACCAAGGCTACCATTGGCTCAATCAATCAATATAAAATAGTTAAGTCATTTAAATTTACATAATCATCATTTACAATTAAATTATCTAAATTTTAAATTTCAATATTCTAATTCACATTATAACCCAAATCATTTATTTCTCATAATTTCATGAATTTTCAAAATAAAACAAATCAATGGTTTCTATGTAATGACACAATGTTTCATTAATGGAAAATTCATCTTGATCCAGATAAATGTCTCATTATAAAAAAAATGTTTTTAAAAGATGTCAACTTATTTGGTTTTATGATAAGAGTTGTGAACGTTACTTTTATATCCATTGAATAGTGATCACATGATTAGTATAAATATAAGGCTTTAAATAACCCAATTTTACTCAAACAAAGGATGTGATGGGCTCATCTAGTAAAATTGCCCCATATGAAGCCCATTTTTTGGAGCTCGAAAAAGAGGTGGGATCCTTGGGCTTTGCCCTTGACCATGCCCAAGCTGAGATTCATTATGTCATGCTCAAACGTGACCGTCTACGAGAAAAGTGGAAGTTGATAGAGATTACCACTCGAGAGATGTTATCTGAGCCCCCCCCCCCAAGATTCTGTCACCATCACACACCTTACCCTTAGGTCTTATGAAAATATTTTAAGGTGTTATGTTACAAATAAGTAGTATTATGTTCGTGTACATTAATTTTTTTTGTATATAATAATGAATATAATTTCTAGTCATTTTTGATACATTGTAAATAGTTTTTAAAGTACAAATGGTGCTTTTAGTAATTATTTAATTAAGAATTCAATTTTATTAAATTAAGGGATTTTTTAATTAAATATTATTTAAATAAAATATTATTATTAATATTAAAATAATTTTTATTAAATATAAATGATCTTATAATTTGATTAATTCCATTAAATTTTGTATTGAGGTTTGAAAGCCATTTCTATCAAAACTCGTGAATTTTTGATAAATATTTGTTTTTATTTTAAAAGTGAAAATTAACATATTTAGAAATTTTTTTAGATAAAATAAATGTCATTTCAAGAATTAGGACATCGATGTTATCCAACGGTTAATTTTTCTTAATTTTCTGAGACAATCAAATTTTTGGGTAAAAATTAAATACCATTTAAATATATAATGTGTTTTATGACATCATGATGAACCAATGGTGATGTAATAAAATACCATAATCCTTATTTTCGGCCAATATATGTTTTATCATTAAAATAATGTGATTTTGGGTTTGTTTGACTTACTTTTCAAAGCATTAATGGACCCCTCAAGACATATTCAACACTTTGCCATTTTAAATTAATTTCCATGAGAGTGTGACTCACCTCTACATAAAGAACCTTATTATTTTAAGAAGTTAGGACTTGGACCTTATAAAATATTTTTTCCCCTTCCCTTTTCCAAAAACCATGGGCAAAAACCATGGGATGGTTTGTGGTTTGGATTAATTTAATATAAGGGGACCCAAACCTAAATAATTAATAATTCCCTCACCTTTCCTATATAAACCCACCCAAGATCCCACTTCATCTTCACTAAAATTCCTTATAGTTCTTCCAACCTCTACCCTACTCCCTCTAGAATCCTCACAAGGTGCCCCAAGCTCACAAGAAGCCTCTCACAAGCCTATCTC
This sequence comes from Viscum album, assembly GCA_963277665.1. Classification (NCBI taxonomy): domain Eukaryota; kingdom Viridiplantae; phylum Streptophyta; class Magnoliopsida; order Santalales; family Viscaceae; genus Viscum; species Viscum album. Next base: position 841,429,151 of record OY728123.1, read on the forward strand.
TAGCCTTTGGAAGCACACTTCCAAGTAAGGGTTTTTTCTTCATTTCTCAATTTTGACAATTTTCTTTAAATTGTATTGCCCTTTTAATTTCAATTATGAATGTTGGGGTATGGTTTCACACCTCCCCCATACTTCCCTCTTATTTTTTGAATGATGGGAGACCCCTTTCTCTCTCATAAAATGCCTCCCATGTACACCCATTACTATTCTGAAATTCTGAAAAGAACTTCTCTCTCCTCTTTTACATTCCTGTAATACTTTTGTATCATGAATCTAAATTCCATTACAATTGTTTGGAAATGTATCTATATGACCTCATTACAGTCCATTACATGTAAATATTATGAGGAACCCCTTTCTCTCTCATCAACCTTTTTTATGAATTCTTATGTCATGCTGTTACGCTGCCGAAATCACACCGATTTTCAAAGCCAATGTCATTGTGTAGTGAATACCATGCCCATTTCCCCATCAAGTGTATTCACCATTATGCACATATACATATTGATTGTAAAGTTACATTTATGAATTCCATATTCCTTTATCGTGAAATAAATCATTATGTTTTATGAATCCATGTTTTATTATCCATGTGACACACTTATGCATGAAATGAAATGTTTAAGAAGGTGCGCCCTTATAGCGCTCCAATGCATTGGGTAAAGTATAGTATCATGATACGTCATGTGAAATGACTGTTGACTCATGATAATTCAAGTGCAACAAGGGTTTGCTCGTGCTTCATGTGCAATGAGGGTTTACTCATGCTCCATTTGCAATGAGCCTTGGCTCATGCTAATTCAATGTAAAGTGTTGTTGCCTCATTTCCATGTTATGATTATCTTGATTTGTCATGCCTTTATGTTCATGTTTCTTTTATGATTTATTGATATGACTATTGCCTAACATGTATTATACTCCTCGTGTTATTCTATGTGTACCCCCTTACTGAGCTTTATAGCTCACCCATTTCTTATCCATGTCCTCAGGTTATCCCAAGCAATGCTACATTCAAGGGAATGTAGTGGTCATGTAAAGGAAGTTTTCAATAAAGATGTTGTATTTCATGTTTTAAGTTTTTATGTAATGATCCTAATCCCCAAAGACACTAAACCTCTCGATATTCATTTGTGTTTCAACTAATGTTTTATGTAATAAATCATGTTTAAGTTGTAATAAAAGCAGGGTTGTAATAGTTGGTATCGGAGGATTGGTTTAGTTATTTTTGGGATTAGGAAACCCTATTAAAGCCTTAGATACAAGACTAAGTATAATAAAAACATCCCTAAGTTTTTGTAAGTGTTGATTAAGTGGTTTATCAAACAAATACATCCCTGTCTGGATACGAGAAGGTAGAGGCGGCTCGGGCATAGATGTATCCTAGGGGTAGAACCCGAAAACACCGCTTTGAGTTAGACTCGAACAGGAACGGGTCCATGACAACGGGCCTTGCTACACTCATGGTTACAACACTGCTGGGGGATATGTTTTGATAAATTCACAATCATATTATGAAACCTTATTAAGGGAATTAAAAAAAATTCCCCTAAGAATATATGTTAGAAACTAGATCATGAAAAAGGATAGATTGAAGCCTATAGACTAATGAGTTAAGGAAATTAAAGTTTATTTATATGTTATAAACTTTTGTCTTGGGATTACCCTTTATCTGTCACACCTAACTTTCCTTTTATTCTAGCCAATGGCCAGTAATAGAAGGACTCGGGCTAACAACCGTTGTGAAGATCAGTGTGATGACTGTACTAATGAGATGCCAAATCCAATGGAAGCCGGAATCACGAACTTTGTCATTCTTCTATCTCATCTGACTCATGTTTTGAATAGAAACACAGGTCAAGAGGAACGTTCAACCCCCCAAAGAAATAACAAGTCTCTATCAAGAGCTTCATGAGACAAAGGCCTCCTACTTTTAGTGCATCATCCGATCCCACGATTACTGAACAATGGATCAACTCCATTGAAATGATCTTCTCCATCCTCCAATGTTCTGAACAAGAGAAGGTTCTCCTAGATTCTTATCGTATAGAGGGTGAAGCTAATCAATGGTGGACATTGATAAAAAATACGAAGCCTGTGGAGGTGATTGAGGCTTTGGAATGAAATGAATTCTGGAAGATGTTTTTCGATAAATATATTTCGCGCACCCTCCGACTTAAGATGGAAAGGGACTTCCTTTCCCACAAGAAAAACGACGAGGAATCCGTTTGAGCGTACAAGGAAAAATTCACAAGGCTTTCACGATACGCTTCTGGCTTTGTCGAAACCCCCAAATGCAAGGTTGCCGCTTCATTTGTGAGTTGAAGCCTAGCTTGCGGAAACATTAGCGATCAGTTACATTGACAGCTATGAGGAAATTGTCTGATGTCCCCCCAAGGTCGAAATGGAGATCGGAGAATCACAGGGGTATCATGGGGATAAGAATCATAATGTGGACTTCAATGCTGGTGGGCCAATGGATAAATCCAAAGGTGCTAAGAAGTTCCAGCACCCCACTTTCCAAAAGTGCGAAAAGAAGCACCCTGGAAATTTCCTTTAGGGGATGAGAAAATTCTTCAGGTGTGGAAGAGAAGGGCACCTAGCTATTAGCTATCAGCAAGAAGGACCCGTGGTTGAAATAGAGGAGAGGAACACTCTGTTTGAACTTCAACGCGTTGTTCAATTCTATAAATGAAAATAACCGGGTCATTTTGAAAATCAGTTCCCTAATCCAAGGGATTTCGGAGGCAACCAACAACTTCCAAGACAGCAAGGAAGAGCTTTTACCATAACTTCTGCCGAAGTGAACCCCGAAAACGAAGTGGTGACAGGTACGCTAGTTATTCATTCAAGAATACCAAATGTAATTTTTGATTCAGGTTCTACGCATTCTTTTATATCTCTAATGTTTAGTAGAACAATCCCAGCACCACCACAAATCATGGAAGTATAGATGTCGGTGAGTACAGAAAATAGGGCAATCATTGCATCCCACGAGTATAATTCCTCCCCTGTTATAATCTTTGGATTTAATTTCCCGGAGAAACTCATCATACACCCTCTGGTGGAATTTGATGCAATTATTGGCATGGATTGGATTTCCTTATATAGAGCCAATATAAATTGTTGGGAGAGGGAAATCACACTCCATATGGAGAATCGACCCCCAATTCTTTACAATTGTCAGGAGGAAGATGAATCTCATTTAGCTCCATAATCTCAAGTATGGATATTTCTTGCCTATGAGAATGTGTATCTATATCAGAAGATTGAGTCCATGGAAGAAACTATCCTTTAAGAAATGCCTATTGTGATGGAATTCACTAAAGTGTTTCCTGAGGAACTGCCTGGTCTTCCTCCTAGAAGATATGTTGAGTTCTCATTTGAACTTATACCTTGGGTGGTACCAATATCTAAGACTCCATATAGAATGGCTATTTTTGAGCTTGAAGAGCTGAAGAAACAACTACAAGAGAATATGGATAAACGATTTATACGCCCATGTGCTTCACCATGGGGTTCACCAGTCCTCTTCGTCAAGTAGAATGTTGGGTCAATGCGGCTTTGCATCGATTATCGTGAACACAACAAAATCACGATAAAGAAAAAGATTCCTCTCCCAAGAATTGATGACTTTTTCGATCAGTTGCATGGAGCACAATACTTCTCCAGTGTGGATTTGCGGTCGGGATATTATCAAATAAGGGTGACGAAGGAAGATGTACCCAAGACTGCTTTTTCGTATGAGGTACGGGCACTATGAATTCATAGTAATGAATTTCGGACTTACCAATTCTCCAGAAATATTCATGGACTTAATGAATAGAGTCTTTATAGATTATCTTTACAAATTTGTGGTAGTATATATAGATGATATTCTAATATACTCCAAAACTATGGAGGATCACGAGGAGCATTTAAGAACTGTACTGGAGACTTTGCGCAAGGAGAAGCTCTATGCAAAGTACAGAAAGTGTGAGTTGTGGTTGAAGGAGGTCTCATTCTTGGGCCATATCATCAAAAGCAATGGAATATCTGTGGACCCCTCCAGAACAGATGCAATTGAGGGATGGCCGAGGCCAATATCGGTAACCGATATCCGTAGCTTCTTGGGGTTAGCTGGATATTATCGACGATTTGTGAGAAATTTCTCAAGATTTTCCAACCCTCATACCAAGCTAACTCGAAAGGGAGTAAAGTTTTCTTTGAGTGATAAATGCGAAGAAATCTTCAAGGGGTTGAGAAGGAGGCTTATCACTGCACCCGTCCTCACTTTACCCACAAGTAGGGAGATTTTTTTGGTATTCAGTGATGCATCAATGAAGGGTTTAGGTTTTGTGCTGATACAATATGATAATGTGATATCCTATGCCTCATGGCAGTTGAAAATCCATGAGAGAAACTATCCAACGCATGATCTGGAGTTGGCGGTGGTGATATTTGCCTTGAAAATCTGGCAGCATTATCTCTATGGAGAGAAATGTGAGATATATACAGACCATAAGAGTATTAAATATATATTCACACAGAAAGATCTTAATATGTTCCAGAGAAGATGGATAGAGATCATCATGGATTATGACTATTCAATACGTTACCACCCTGGGAAAGAGAAAAAGGTGGAAGATTCCCTAAGTAGAAAGGATCCAGCGATTCTATCAATGATGAGAATTGAGAAGGATCAAATCATCATAGACTTGATGAAGATGGATGTGGGAATCATAAATAATGGAACATCATAAATCCATTCAATAAATATTGATCAACAATATCTTTTGGAAAGGTTAATGGATGCTCAAAAGGATGATGTGGGAATTCAAGAAAAAGTGGAAGATATCAAAAAGGGAAAATCCTCAGAGATTAATGTTAATGAAGAAGGAACTCTACAGTTTGGGAAAATACTATGTGTTCCATCAAGTCCGGAGCTGAATAAGGAACTCTTAAATGATGCACATAGTTCAAATTTCTCTATTCACTTAGGGAGCACAAATATGTATCGAGATTTTTAAGAAAAATTTTTGTGGGATAATATGAATAAGGAGATCGCCAAATATACATCAAAGTGCCAGGTGTTTCAGAAAGTGAAGGCAGAGAGGAAGAATTATAAGGGGATGATGCAACCATTTCCCATACCAGAATGGAAATGGGAAAACATCACCATGGGCTTTGTCACCGGACATCCAAGGACATCCAAAAGAATCAATGCAATCTGGGTTGTTGTGGACCGTCTTACAAAGAATGCACACTTCATTGCTATTCGGGAGGATTTCTATTTGGATCAACTGGCACAGATATATATTAGTGAAGTGGTAAGGTTGAATGGTGTACCACTATCTATTGTGTCTGACCGAGAACCAAGATTCACCTCTAAGTTTTGGAAGAGTCTTCCACATGCTCTTAATACTGAACTGAACTTCAGTACGGCCTATCATCCTCAAACTGATGGCCAATCCGATTGGACTATCCAAACACATGAGGATATGTTTAGAGGATTCTCAATGGACTTTAAACGAGGGTGGGATCAACATCTTCCACTAGTTGAGTTCTCTTATAATAACAGTTTCCACTCGAGCATCCAAATGGCACCATATGAAGCCCTTTATGGGAAAAGGTGCAGAACACTAACATGTTTGGATGAGGTCGGTGAACGTAAGCTTCTTGAACCAGAAATGGTCGAGGAAATGGTGGAGAAGGTGAAAACCATTCAACAGCATATCAAGGCAGCCCAGAGTCTACAGAAATGTTATGCAGATATTCATCAAGGAGACCTTGAGTTTTAAGTTGGAGACATGTTGTTTTTATGCATATCTCTATGGAAGAAGGTCATGAGATTTGGAGTGAAAGGGAAGTTAAGTCCAAGATACATCGGACCCTTCTAGATTCTTGATCATGTTGGGGCTGTGGCATATTGACTAACACTTCCACCTACTATGGACAAGGTGTATGATGTCTTTCATGTATCCCTCTTAAGGAAGTACATACCAGACCCTTCACATGTACTCTCTTCTGAGGTGGTACAACTAGAAGATGATTTTTCTTATGAGGAGCAACTAGTAAAGATCTTAGATCATAGAGAAAAAGTTTTACGAAATAAGACAATACCCCTCATCAAGGTGTTGTGGAGAAACCACAAGTTTGAAGAAGAAACTTTGGAGTCAGAGGATATGATGAAGCTGAGTTACCCACATTTGTTTTACTGTGGGAAAAGGAAACTTTCGAGGGCAAAATTTCTTAAGGGGGGAATATTGTAACGACCCAAAGTTTCATTAATGGAAAATACCTCTAGATCCAGTTAAATGTCTCTTTATAAAAAATGTTTTTATAAGATGTCAAATTCTTTGGTTTTGTGATAAGAGTTGTGACCGTAACTTTTATAGCTGTTTAACAGTGATCACATGATTAGAATAAATATAAGGCTTTAACGAACCAAATTTTACTCAGACAAAGGAAGCGATGGCCTAATCCAATAAAATTGCCCCATACGAAGCCCATTTGTAAGAGCTCGGAAAAGTGGTGGAATCCATGGGCTTTTCCCTTGACCAAGCCCAAGCTGAGCTTCATTATGTCAAGCTCGAACGTGACCGTCTACAGTAAAAGTGGAAGTTGATAGAGATTACCACTCGAGCGATGTTATCCGAGCCGCCCCAAGAGTCTTTCACCATCACACACCTTACCCTTAGGTCTTATGTGGCTATTTTAAGGGGTTTGGTGACAAATAAGTAGTACTATGTTCATGTAAATTATTTTTTTATATAATAATGAATATAATTTCTAGTCATTTTTTATATATTGTAAATAGTTTTTACAGTACAAATGGTGTTTTTAGATATTATTTAATTATGAATTCAATTTTATTAAATTAAATCATTTTTGAATTAAATAATATTTTAATAAAATATTATTATTAATATTAAATTAATTTTTATTAAATATAAATTATCTTATAATTTTATGAATGCAATTAAATGTTTTATCAAGGTTTGAAAGCCATTTCTGTCAAAACCTGTGAATTTTCGATAAATATTGGTTATTATTTTAAAAGCGAAAATTAACATATTTAGAAATTTTTTTAGATAAAATAAATGTGATTTCTGGAATCAGGATGTATAAATTATCCAACGGTGAATTTTTCATAATTTTCTGAGACAGTAAAATTTTTGGGTAAAAATTAAATACCTTTTAAATATATAATGTGTTTTATGACATCATGATGACCCAATTGTGATGTAATAAAAAACCATAATCCTTATGTTCGGCCAATATATGTTTCATCATTAAAATAGTGTGATTTTGGGTTTTTTTGACATACATTTAAAAACATTAATGGACCCCTCAAGACACATTCAACACTTTTCCTTTTTAAATTAATTTCCTTGGGAGTGTGACTCACCTCCACATAATCATCCTTATTATTTTAAGAATTTCGGACTTGGGATTTATAAAATATTGTTTTCCTCTTCCCTTTTCCAAAAACCATGGGAAAAACCATGTGATGATTTGTTTTTTGGATTAATTTAATGTAAGGGGACCCAAACCTAAATAATAAAGAATTCCCTCACCTTTCCTATATAAACCCACCCAAGCTCCCACTTACTCCTCACTAAAATCCCTTGTAATTCTTCCAACCTCTACCCTACTCTTTCTAGAATCCTCCCAAGGTGCCCCAAGCTCCAAATAATCCTCTCACAAGCCTCTCTCTAGCCTTTGGAAGCACACTTCGAAGTAAGGGTTTTTTCTTCCTTTCTCATTTTTGAAAATTTTCTTTAAATTGTATTGCCATTTTAATTTTAATTTCGAATGTTTGGGTATGGTTTCTCACCTCCATATTACTTCCCTCTTATTGTTTGAATGATGGGATACCCATTTCCCTCTCATTAAATTCCTCCCATGTACACCCGTTACGATGCCAAAATTCCGAAATGAACTTCTCTCTCCTCTTTTACATTCAAGCAATACTTTTGTATCATGAATCTAAATTCCATTACAATTGTTGGGACATGTATCTATATGACCTAATTACTGTCAATTACATGTAAATATGATGAGGAACCCCTTTCTCTATCATCAAAATTTTTTATGAATTCTTATGTCATGCCGTTACGCTGCAGAAATCACACATATTTTCAAAGCCAATGTCATTGTGTAGTGAATACCATGCCCATTTCTCCATCAAGGGTATTCACCTTTATGCACATGTACATATTGATTGTAAAGTTCCATGTAATAATTCAACATTCCTTTATCATGGAATAAATTATTATGTTTTATGAATCCATGTTTTATGATCCATGTGGCACACTTATGCATGAAATGAAATGTTTAAGAAGGGTACTCCCTTATAGCGCTCCAATGCATTAGGTAAAGTATAGTATCATGATACGTCCTGTGCAATGAGTGTTGAGTCATTCTAATTCAAGTGCAACGAGGTTTTACTCGTGCTTCATGTGCAATGACTGTTTACTGATGCTCAATGTGCAATGAGCATTGGCTCATGCTAATTCAATGTTATGTGTTGTTGCCACATTTCCATGTTATGATTATCATGCTTTATCATGCCTTTATTTTCATGTTTCTTTTATTCCCTATTGATATGCCTATTGCATAACATGTATTGTACTCCTCATGTTATTCCATTTGTACTCCCTTACTGGGCTTTATAGCTCGCCCTTTTCTTATGCATGTCCTCAGGTCATCCCATGCAATGCTAAGTACGAGGGAATGTAGTGGTCATGTAAAGGAAGTTTCCAATAAAGATGTTGTATTTCATGTTTTATGTTTATATGTAATGATCCAAATCCCCAAAGGCACTAAACCTCTCGATCGTCTTTTTTGTATCAAGTGATGTTTTATGTAATAAATCAAGTTTAATTTGTAATAAAAGCAGGGTTGTCATATTCAATGGACTTTTTCAAATCCATTTTTCTCAAAATAAATTCACAAATCAATACACAATGTCCATCAATTTAAAAATACATTCTAATTTCCAATTATATTTGTAATGGTATTTTTTCCGAAAATACATTCCAAGTCAAATAAAAATTCCAATTTCCATCAAATTGGGTATTTAAAATTCAATTGACAATTATTTAAACTAATATTGAATGTTAATGTTTAATAAATAGTGAAATCTTAAAGAAAACAACCTATATTTAATCATGGTTATTAAAACCTACAATGAGTGTAGGCAATTTAAATGAAGGAACTAAATATATTGTAACTAAACATAGAATTAGGATTCTACAAAACCAATTTTAGATCCATCTATCCCATGATGATCCATAAAAATACAAGGTGTAAATAATGTAAGAATGGAAGATATATGACACCACATACCATAAGAGATTTATAAAAACCAATACATTTGTCAATCATTTAATAGATAATTTGTATAGATTAGAGAACTCTAAAATCACCAATGAAGAGCCTATAGTTTTAGATCAAGGAATCCTATATGAATCAAATATGGATGTCATCTGATAGACCTTTGTAAAATAAAATAATCAAAATTTTACATTTCCTATTACCACATTACAATTGGTGGAAATTTCAAGTACCACATTCACTAAAAAAGTCATCCCTATTTACTATAAAATATGATATTTATTTATTACATGTTTTGTAATATGTAAATTCCATGTAAACTATCATGTTGTGTAACCATTTCACATTTCATAAACTCTCACGTTGTGTACCCATATCATAGAATAATTATGGTGATGATTAAATGTCATGTTACACATTACCCACCATGTAAATCTCCAATAGACAATAGAAAATATTAGGTTCATGCTAAAAATTTCAAAAAAGACCTCATATCACCATTATATGTATAATCTCAATCCCTTATAGTCACTTATGTAACTAACGAGAAATGAAAACCATAACAATTTAAAAAAAATTACCAGACAGGATGTTATTGATGTGTTTAACCCTCCCCACTATAATTATTCCCTTGATATATATTTTGTAAGCTTCCATATCAACACGGTGTGTCCACTACTATATCATTACTACCAGACACTCCTGCTTCTCATACAAATTATAGGTATGATTCCATAGAACACCGAGCAACGGTATAATTCTTCTATTTAGTTCCCTAGTATCAAAATACTATATCTTAAATGGATGATTAGACACACAAATATATCCTCAACATCAAGATCGCTCAAGTGAAAAATAAGATACGGATAGAAAAGATACATTCTAAGCTATGATACATGAAAATCATTATATATTGATGTAAATTTTTTCATAAGTGATAAAATTTAAGACACTTCCCCACCTACTCAACAACCGAAAAAAGGTCCCAAAACATGATGAGAAAGATTATCTTTCCCCCCATGTTGTTGATAACCTAAATTAGGTAAATATTTTAAGAAAACATGATCACATACTAAAACGTCCAATGATCTATGTTGAAGATCATGATATGATTTGTACCAACTCTATGTTATTTAGCTTTTCATACTGGGAAACAAATGAATGTTTCTCCCATCACAAGATTGTGGTTTTCTTGTTGCTAACTTTCTAATGATCATGTTTTCTATCATTCTCCATCAGAACGTGACATTTACTTCATCATCCATACCGATTTCTTCCTACATGGAATCGTAGTATGGGTTATCTCAGGTGACCTTTGTACTTCTCTTTCTTTATATTAATGTGATAGTTTTATTTACTGTTCTTATAATGTGAGACATTCAATGAATTTCTTATTCCCAATTTTAAAATTGTGAGGATTAAATTTCCATAATGGGGTAAGAATGTGACCCCCCATGATTTCACAGTCTGTTATTTTATTAAAGTAATTCAATAGCATGTGCTACACACAACACCGAGTTCGAGCGCACCATGACATACCAAACATGTTGTTCAAAAAGCAGTTATGAATAGTATTATCTGAATTTTGAATTTAATATACACATTATTATTTTAGAATCCATATTATGTGTTTCTTAGACATCATATAAGGACAAATGCAATTTTTAGATAAAATATGTATTTTTTAAAAAATAAAATTTTACCACCATCTAATGGAAAACCCTTTTTAAAAACAATATTTCACCCTTTTATATATTAAATTTAATGAAATTAAATTCTTCTTTATAATAGGGACATAAAAATTTATTTTGAATATATTTTTGGTACTTTTTCATAACTTTTATATTTTTATTAATACTGAAAAATACTAAATTTTAATTGAAAACAAATTTTTTAAATGAAATAATTTATAGGGTTAAATTATTTATTTTAATGGTTTGGATGTATAATTTTATTATATTTTTATCATTTAATACAATTTAGTTCATTATAAGTAATTTCACATTTAATGTTCACATAAAAAAATTCAATATTTTGGTAGATTTTACATTTTAATTGCTTCTTTTTGGTTTCAACAACATATATTAATTTTAAATTTACTAATGAAACTTCTTTGTTTTAAATTTGTTAAAATAGAATTAATTTTTGAATTTGGAATATCAAAATTAGATTATAGTGAATATTTTGTTTTTTTCTAAAGACATTTAATTTTTTATGAATTGTGAGTAACCCTGCGTTATAGTTTAATACAGGCATTTTATTTAAATAATTATTTATTTAATTTAAATTTATATTAAGTATAAATAGATATAAACTACCTATGTAAGTTCTATGTAATTAATTGGAATCATTTTATAGTTAAATTAGATGTATAAAATTTTATTGAACTTTTTACCATTTTTACCCACCTTCTAGGAGCATTGGAAAATTTGCATAAAACATAATTTTATCACTTCACTGAGTTGAATTTAAAAATTTTGAGAGATAATTTTGATATCCGTAAGATAAATTTGGTTCAATATGATTAAAATAATTTTAAGTGAATAGTATCTTTTGACTTTTATTTACCACGGTTAAAAGTAAATAAGGATATTAAGGGTAAAATGATATTATAATTACCCTAAAACGTGTCCAAATTCTATTGGATATGTGTATTTCAACCAAAAACAACCTTAGGAATAAAATATGATACACTTTGTACACATGGATTAGATTAGGACATTTATTATTATTTTATTTAAAGAAGAGTTAAAAGAGTTAAATTCAATGTTTAATAACTAAAAAATTTCTAATATAGGCTTATAAATAAGATAAATCAAGCTAGAAATGTTTCGTAGAAAGATAAAAATATTTCTTATATAATGGTATTTTATTTATAATTTTTCGTCATTAAATACTTAAATTTATTAATGACACAATTATGATGCAGAAATAACTTATTAATGAAATATTTAAATAATTGATATTATAAATATTCAAGTAAATGTAATATGATAATATTGGTTAATTTCACAAATTTTATAATCTAATATGACATTTTAGTGTTGATTAAATAAATGTTGTTCGAATTAATCATGATGTTATTATTTTCACTAAAACCAAATACTAAATAATGTCAAAATTGACATAAATGAGTTTTTAAAACCAATACTATATTATTGGTGGATATAATATTCTTAAAAATATAAGGTTCTGTAAAAGGGATTAAATAATATTATATATGTCATTAAAGAACCACTTGAGGTTCTCTCAAAAGTTTAGAGTCAGTTTATAAACCATATATTGTAAGAATACAAGAAGACAAAGTATAAGATAAACAATTTATCTAAGAGTTAAATATAAAATATAATTTTAAAAAGATAACATAAACTTATCTAAAACCTATTGGTTGATATTTTTGTTAACCTATCCCAACATTAGATTTGAAAGAAGTCATTTTAGAGCCATTAGAAACAAAAAATGATTTTATTATAAAATAATATTTCATGGTTTTCCTAAAGTTACCCTCACCTCTATTTTAGAAGGGTACCTCCCCTTCTCTAAATTTTACACCTCCAATGCCATTTGTCTCGGCCAAACCCTGATCCAATTCCCTCCCAGATTACCTGACATCAATCTAGAGTACATACTTTGATCGGAAATCAAACCTATGGATCCCTTTTGATCAACTCCATAGAAAACACCTGAGAAGAGGTAATAATATCACCACCCTCTTTCATGTTCTTTTCTTCTTCGACATACTCTTTATTTTTTGTTTCCATTCCAAATTAATAACTCCAGTACCTTCCAAATAATGTGATGTTATTAAAAATATGGTAAAAACATATTGTTTATTCTATTCATCCTATAAATCACAAAGTCACGATACGTGCGTATGTATGGATTACAATCTCCATGCCCCGGGGTAGTTTGTTATTCAAACACTTCATTATTTGTATGAGAATAATAATGAGTATATATGATGTAAATAAAAATTATAACATGATTAAGATTCTATATATATGATATACCATCCAATTACATATGATTTCTCCATCAATATAATGATATTGTCGCTCATGCGTACGAACAGATTATCGTCCCCATGAACGTGATGAGATTCATTCCACGTCGTAGTCATTCAAGAATAATTTTCATTTTATGATTAAAAATAATTCTTATGAACATAATATAATTATTTATATGAATAAAATACATCATATTTATAATAAACATGGATAACATAACCAAGCATATAAAGGAAAATGAATGAGTTAACACTCGAGACGATGATACCACTAAAATATTATCAACAAAGAAACTTCATAATATCATACATGATATCATATTTTTGTACATGGTTCTTTTATAATTTAATAACAATTATTTCACCATTATATAGGAGGTTAACATACACTATACTAAGAAAATGTACATGGTCACGAGTTTCTTATCTCACTTTTAATTCTGTGAGATTTCCATTGCTCCCCACTTATTTATTGCATGTGGTGTATTTTTTACTACCATTGGATAAATATTATCATTATTATCTTTATATTCATGGTATTAGGTGACTCATTTGGAGGTTATTAACATTTTTTCATAAGACCTGATTGATTATAACATGTAAAGGCATCTTCATCTCAATTCTTATTTCAGGGAAATTCATGCTATATTGATATTGTTTCCTTTTGTGTGGTGTATGTACATCCCATGATTGTATTCATTATGTAATGTGATTTAATTTATGGTTATTTGAAACGTTTTTTAATGATCCTTATTTCATGGATAGTATGCATCGTAAGTCACCAAATCGGTAAGGGAACTTCTAATTCTGATTTCCACTCATTGGGTTTAACGCAAACATTGTTTATTATTTTACTCTAAGATTATGTTTGAAATAACTATTTATTTATTTATTTAGTAATTTCAACTCCAATTTTTGTGGTTACTCATTTTATACACATAATCACTATAATGATAAATTTCCATGTCATCTATATGAACTTGATAAGAGTAATCTTATCTCAATTTTAATTTATTGAGTTAAACATCCAAGTCATTGGTGTTGTTGTTACAAGAATATGTGTGAATGTCCTCTGATTTTATTAAATTAAATATCAAATAATATTAAGTGTATTTATATTTTTCACTCATAATTATGTCATTGATTTATCCTTAATGAAAGGATACAGTATTTATAAGGGATTTCATCTCAACTTACATTCCATTGAGACTTCATTGTTATTATGCACAAATTTACTTTTGTTTGGTGTATATATTGTACCTTGACATAATATATCATGAATCCATTTATTCCCCTGATATTATTTTTTTCTGATTACCTCAATAATGTTTATTAAATCATCTCTCATTTGGTTAGGAACTCAAAAGAAAATATCATTCTAAATGTTTAAAAAATTATTCTTCTTAAATAATTATCATTATTGTCCATGTTTTAAAAATCGGTTTCAGAAATTCTTTACATGGACATTAATGTTTTAAAACAGAAATTACTTTTAAAATTTTCAAATTGGTATGGGACACTTTGATTCAAATATCAATTTTAAATAGCTTCATGATAAACTATGATACATTTAAATGTTTTCTTGAAAAAGTTGTTATTTCTCTCAATTATTTTTGATGATTATTTTTATCTATGTAAATATTCATTATAATTCTCAATTGAGGTTGATTTATTATAATACAAAATTCCATATTGTATTGAATGAGTTATGTATGACTCCAGATGTGCCATTTTTATACAATTCATGGTTTATAGTTAACGTATTGACATTCTGTATGCTAGTTTTAATATGAAAGTTTAGATTATGTTTCACCTCTTCATATGACGAATAAATTGGAATTAGTAAGTGACGGGTGGATCCTGCTGTGCTCCATGATAAATCAGTAGGTCTCATGAGACAAACTAGTGTCTTGGCACAATTCCTTGAAAAAATCTTATTTGTAGTCTCGACAAAAGGCATTGACTATGTGGTTATGAATTGTGGCATTATGCATTCCATCATTATGAAATTGGCTATTGATATTATATGTAATTATTAGACTAGTATAATACCCATGTGAATAAGAAAATAACATTATTTTATTTCTCATTTCCATATTATGATGATGTTTAGGTTTAAAAGGATTTTTTACTAGTCTTATACACTGCCTTAAATGCTTATTCTTATTTATCACAATTTCCGCTATTTTTTTTATCTTTAATAAGCATTTTAGTTGACCCCTTTCAAATGTTTTATTCTTACAAGGATGCAATGAGGTATATTACGATTAACCTATAGGAATAGGATATGGGATATAAGAGTTTTCAAAGGAGACGGAATGTTTTTTTATTCTAATATGTAATATAAAATTTATGTATATATCTATTAATTCCAAAGCTACAAAACTGATCAGTCATCCGGGACATGATTCCTTGTATAATGCCAATGTTATATAATAATACACAGATTCTAGGTAACTAGGGTCAGGGAATTACATTTCTTATGGTTAACATTATCAATACAATGTTCTCTATCACTCTCCATTAGAAAATGATAGTTTTATTTCCCTTCAATGTCCATGTTTTTACATCCCACCTATGTTATCCTATGTGGAAAACTAGTTATGTTTTACATTAGGTATCTTTATTTTTCCAAATTTCTTTTTTAAAGGTAGTTAAGTATTAAATTTTTTGGATCTGGGTTTACATGACGAAATATTTAAGTATTAAAATATTAATAATCTATATGAATTTATAGGGTGAAATTTATTTTACTGGGGGTGGAATATTACACCGTAGGATTTTTTGAATTTATTTTTTTGAAAAAATTTCCACTTATTGATATTTTAAATCTCATATAACAATAAATATATCTTTTTCTATATGAATGAACTATGTTTTTATTGCATTATACACAACATCATGTCATTATTTATATATTATCAACACATACATTAACTTTCCATACATACAGCCCTTTTTTTCTCTGGTGATACACACAATCACATGTTCTTCCAATATCTTGTGTTTCATATGTGGTAAATTTTTTTGAAACTAAAATATACTATTAATATTATTATTTAAATATTATTATTTATATCACATAGCTGTTGGAATGGATGTTAAAAATAATATTGGATAAATTTTGAAAATATGATTTACCCATTTACAAAAAATTAATCATTTTGTAATCAATTAGTCTATAATAATGTAGGAAATATTTAAAAATAATGACAATACATTTCCAAGAAATATATTTTTCTATGTACAAAATAAATTTTATCACAATGAATCTAACCAATCATTTTTAAATAATTTTATAAGTAATATATATATATATAATGAAATGAATAATTATTTTTTATACTCATTCAATATATTTTATTTGTATAAGAAAAAAATGAATGTATTTTTATGAATTAAAAGATTTACTTTTCAAAAACATAATGTTACTTGTGTTTAAGGAGAATCCATTTTAAATAAAAAAAATTATAATTTTATAATTTTAATTTGAAAAAATAAATTTCATTTTTAAGTAGTTACATAGAAAAATTGGGTGAAATTTTGGTAGTATTTATTTGCTTTAAAATACAATTTTCTTAAATGAAATTATTTTTATATCCTTTTGTAATGAATTCTAAAAATCATTTTTAAAAATTTTTGAATTGGATTTTGATATAATAAATTTTATTTATAAATATATAATTTCAGAATTATATTAGGGTTAATGTTTTGTATTTATCTGAAAACATCATTTTATGTATGAATAAGGAAAAAATTTATTTATAATTCAAAATTGCTTTTCCCTCTAGTTTATTAGTATTTTAAATTTATATTTTTATTGGATTTGAAGGACTAATTAATTAAATTATAAATATTTTATTCTTATTTAGTAAATTATAACCTGCTCTCACATTTAGATTGGATATTAAACCATTTCAATATTTAGAACTTTTTTTCTTTAAAAACCTGTTGTCATGACACATCTGCAGTATTAATTCATAATTACTTTATAAAAATTTTATGATGATAATTTTTGAAAAAAAGGATTCCATATTTTTAATAATAATAAATTCTAATTTATAATACGGTAACACTAGTTTTTTACTACGAATATTAGTGTAATTGATTAAAATTAATTACAATAGCTACGAGGAAAATCATCTTTAAATGATTGAACCTTAAACTTGGGGACCAAAATGACCTATAAACCGTTCAACAATACATTTAAAATCAATATATAGACCATATAATACCATTGATGAGTTTTTTACCATTATTGGATACACATTTCATTTGAAAAGTATAGGTGGAATTTGAATTTAAAAAAAATTCATCAATGTCACTTATCCTCCACTATAAAAAGGAACTCACCCTCCAACTTATTAAAACCATTAAGGACGACTAGATCAAAAAAATTATGTAAAAATCTCTAATAAAAGTCCCCAAAATAATCACAGCATCACTAATTGGTTTAGAAACCCTTCCACGAAATCCCTTTAGTCCAAACCAAAATGAGTTACCCAAACTAGAGGTAGCATCCTTCCTTAAGAACTATTGTATTATTTTCATTATCCAAACCCTAAAATATTCTCTTTACATTATTAAATAATAAACACAGTAAAATAAAATAAAATATACATTTTTATTATATTCTTTCTACCTTCACATCAACCCACATTCATCTAATGCCTAATAAACTTAACATTTGTGAGTATGAATAACTACCACCTCACAGAACGATGATGTTGATTTTTCTTTTTCCACCTATCATGTTTAATCATTATGATGGAATATATGTTTTTATATGATATATATTATATTTATAATATATTTATACTTCATTATTTATTATATAACAATACATTTATTATTTCCATTTTGTATATATGATAATTTAGTTTGGATAAGCATGGAAAACTGCCTCCCCAAAGTGATGTGATTCGATCACAGTATATATGTTATGTATTTAATATGGGTTTAGTAAATTTATATTATATATATTACATAATAATAATTTTCTAAATATTATTTATACATAAATATATTTTATTTTCATTAGTTCGATCAGTACGATAAGAAAATGGAAACAATGTTCAAGCGAACATACGACCTACCGTCTCCATTAACGGTGTATCCCATTTTTTCTTTCAATCATTAATTTATTATTATAAATATTTATATACAAAATATATATTATATTTAAATAATGATTAAATTTTGGGAAATAATTATATCATGATACATTTAATAGGATCATGAACAAAAATCCAAAATCTATACAAAAAACAAAGCTGATATTACATGAAATATAACATTAACATGGAATTGAAAATAAAGGAATAATATAATGTACTAATGAAATAAAATATTGTATTAGAAATTATAATATTATTCTTTGTTATATTTATAAAAATTTATATTTATTACATAGGATGTTTGAATGTTTATGAAGAAATTCAAGACTTGAGGTAAGAGAATTCCATCATTTTTTTACTTCCATGAGACACAGGTCAAATTCTCCACCCAAATTTTTGTGTTGACTATATACTAAAATATGAAATATTATAACATTAATTTAATTTATTTAATGATATTAAAATATTTAATTGATTATATCAAATCATGGCTTTAATGATTCTAATGTTACTTAATGTATAAGGGTTTTCACATCACACATTATTTATGTGAGACTTATGCATTATTCACCACCCATTAATTTTTTGGGGGGTATATACTTCCAATGATTATTTTATATGATTCATATAAATAAATTAATGGAGATTTACATATTTATTTTGTGATCAATCATCATGGAGTTATTGTTCTAATGTTACCAAAAATATAATGTATTTTTGTCCCAATTTTCCTTCTCTGAGATAAATTCCATGTTATGCACATAAAATTTTATATTAGATGTATATAATTCCATTTAAATGGTTATATCATAGTTCTCATTATTTTTTTATATTTTAATCTTTATTTATGGATATTTTTCAATGTTATTATCATTTTATGCTTCCCATGTGGTAAGAGAATATTTCTGCAATCTCGTCATTTATGGGGATTATTTATAAGTATTCTTCCTACAATGAAATTGAATAATACATCTCTTAGTAAATCACATGAATTTTTTTATCCTTTAATTATTCAATTCATATCAAATTAATGGTATCACTTTTTCATGCTATGGTAACTATGATAATTTAGAATGTTCATTTATGAATAATTGGCTTTATTTCTAGTTTCATTCGGAAATATGTTTTCATCCAAATATGTGTTTTCAAAAATTATATTAATAATTTATTTTATTTTATGCTAGTATATTTAGGGGGATTTTTCCCAATTTATAATATTTTAGAAAACATATTCAAAATTAATTTTCTGTTATTTTTTTAAAATAGAACTTTTCTAAACATTTTCAGGTGAAAAATGATTGTTAGGGATGTACGTACTTACCCATCATAATAAAAGTCATTCCCTTGAATCATTATATTCATTTTTATAATGTTTTTACGAAATTGGTTTACTAATATTCTATAATGTTTTGGATTTTCAAGTGGTTTTATTTTTAAAAATGATTTCAAATTATTTTCAAATATTTTGTTATATTTTTCCAAATAGTAATTTATAATGAAAATTTCTTCAATATTTTCATGATTTTATTATATATTATCAAATACATTTTCTAGAAAAGGGATTCCAAAATGGCTTCAAGACTTATTTTTTTGTTTAAATTGTTTTCCTAAGAAATAGTTCTCCTAAATGATTTAAATATTAATATATTATTTTTCAAGGTGTAGTCCACATAAATTTCCTTGATATGCTAGATAAATTAGCCATGGATTATAGGGAATATTTTTATATGTATTGACCCATTGTTTTATCATTGGAATTCCATTATTATAGTTATTAATTGTAATATAAATACATTAGAAAACACAATATATTTATTCAAAATACTATTTGACCACTAAACATAATTTTTGACCTTCTATGATTAATTTTGAAAATTTGATATACACGGTTGCGATCAGTAAGATGTTTGGAGTCTGATACGACACACATAATTTTTAGTTAATAGTAACATGACCTTATGAATATTATCCTACCCTTATAAATAGTAATATGAATCTTATGAATAGCATGTTGTCCAAAATAATAGTTTCCTTACCCAATAATGAATAAATAAAAATTTGGCATCTTCTAAATGACAATTTGACAATAGTAAAACTATTGGTATTTTTTTAAGTCAAAAATAAATAAATATAATTAATTAATTAAAATGAAAATGTATTTTTCCAAAATGTGTTCATAAATTTACAATTCTATGTCTTCTAGTTTTAAGATAATGTTATAATACCTTATGCAATTTTTTAAAAAAGTATAAAATCAGTTATAATTTTAAAACTGTATTTTTTCACATAAATTATGATTTTAAATAAAAATTGAATTAGTAATATTTGGAAAACTATTTTGGAAAAATTTTCACCTTTTTTTATTCTACATGTTGAAAAATGGTTAGGGTGAATTTTTGGGATTTTTCTGAAATACATGAATTTTTTGAATAGTAAAATTCATAAATTTACCATATAAATACATTATATTTTAAATCCACTATTCATGACATCAAAAAAGATGTATGCACCCAAATATCCAACTCAAATGAACTCTTTACTATTATTTTTCATATAATAATCACTATTTATTTTCTTCGAGGGTTTTAGTAAATTAGTTAATAAAAAATTAAGAGAACCCCTCTACCATCCACTATAAATACCACCTTACACACCATCATTTCTACACCCGTATCAATCATAAAGACATATCTAAACTCCTCCCAAAAATCATATTTATCCCCTCCCCCACTTCAGAGAGCTTATTGTCTCATCAAAATACCAATACTAGGTTTTTTAAAGAGGATATCAAGAGGAGGATTCGAGAGGTAATTCCCCCTTCCCCTCTCTTTCCCTTTTATTTCCTTTAAATTTCATGTTCTTTTCTTAATATCTCCCTACATATGATTATACAAATGTTATGGTAACTACATTATCTCAAATATATTAAACTTTAATGATAATAATGATATATTATATCAAAAAACCCCATCTCCCCTATTTTTTATTTTAGAAAAGAAAACGTTGTTCGTGAGAAGTTAATTTATCACCACCAAGAACAACAAGTTTAATTTTTTCCCTTTACGACCTTTATACTTGGTCATGAAACCATTTTTATGGACTAAACAGATAATGTTATATTTATTATATACTATTTAATTTTTTTGATATAATATATTTTAAAATTACAAAAGGATTAAACAAAACAAGATTTTGGTTGTAGAAAAACATCCCGAATTAACCCAAACAATTATCATTGATTTCTTATCTAACGATTCATCCACATGATATGTAATATAATTAATTATAATATCATTTAAACTCTTTTAATTTCATTTATAACATGAAATATCATTTCTATTTTTTTATCCATGTTCTACACAAACATCCATTCATGAATACAAGTGAAATGTTTAACAAAACCATAAGAACTGACATTCTTGAACAATGGATTTAAACCATATAACTCATAAAAAGGCCCAAAAAATAACATAAAGAAACCATAATAAACCATATTTTTCTAAAAAATGTTCTATAATTTTTAATTAATTAATTTAATGTGGATATTCTGGATGTTATATTAATAAAAGTGTTCAGATACAAGTTAAGTATAAAATCTTGAACCTAACACTATTTCGTTGGGTTCACTATATTTCACTCTATGTTAAGTATGCGTTATCCTCAAAATTTATTTATTCATCATTATCTTTAATTTTCTAGGAAAAAATGGTCTCTAATTAATTTTATTAAAAACCCATCTTTTTCTAAAATACTAGTCTTTCAAATAAACACACCCTTTTTACAACATGAATATTGTTTCTCTTTTCACTCATGGTTAATGGTTCTTTGTCATGAATTATATTCCATCTTTATTGTGGGTAATGTTTTTTATGAAAGTAGTATTTATTATGTTAAAACGATTAATTTCCATGGGATATGTTATGTTCCATTTCTATATATTTCTAATGTATCATTCATGATAATGTAAATATAATAATGTAACAGGTTCCCATAGAATTATATAGTGTAATGTGATTCTTTTAATATGATGGGTGTTCTCTGAATTATTCATTACAACAATAAATTTGGTAAAGTGATGAATCTATTGAGTAATAGGGAAATGATGCATGAACATGATGTAGCATTGTTCACAACTATGTGTTGTAGATTACCACAAAGACATGATGTTTCATTTTTATGCCCTTCCACATTTCAAGTCTTTTATTATTATTTCCTCTCATGATATTGATGACCATTTTAAGATTATTCACGCCAAATTCTATATTTTACTTATCTATTCACTTAATAGTCTTTTATCTCACCCATTTTTTGTATATCCTCATGTGATTACGTGTACCAAGGAGAGGTTACGTTCAAATAAGAATCTAGAGAAAAAGGAATTAAATAAATGATTATGCTTGATGTCGTTATGTTATGTATGGTCCTAGTTTTCCCATGACACAAAACCTCATGTTTTCCATGATGTAATACTATTATGTTTTCTATTATTATAATTATGTAATAGTAATTTAAGAAAAGGTTGGGTATCTATAGTTGGTATAAAAGAAAATGATTAGTTAATTTGGGAATTAGGATTCGTTCACCCTAGAGAAAATCTCTTTCATGAGACTGTGTTCAAATATGACCACAATATTCTTTACATAGGTAACCCATAATTTATTATTTGAGTTTAAATAATACATATAAATAAGTTATTCATGACATTTTGACATATGTTTTGTTCAGAAAGTTTTATATTATAAAATGGTGCGAATAAGGACAAACCAGGCCAACAACTCACGTGAGGACCAATGCAACAATTTCATGAATAACATCCCCAATGATTTGGAAGGAGGGTTTAAAAACATTAATGAGATTCATACCCAACTATCCTAGGATATGAACAATAACATGGATCATAGGGATCTTCCTAATTCTCTGAAAAGGAATAAGATGGATATCGAGGGTTTTATGTGGCAACAACAACTGACATTTATTGGGTCTTATGATCCAATAGATATATAATAGTTTGTAAACTCTATGGATAATATTTTTTTGTGCTTCACTATTCTGATATAGAGATGTTGACACTATTAATTTATCATGTATAGGGAGAGGCTGATAATGTAACACCCTGACCCCTCTAGGCTGGAGCCGGTTCATTACTTTTGATATTGGCATAGTTAGAAGGAATGAAAATCCTGATGGAAAGATAAGTTTAGAAGTCTTGAAGAAACTATATACATATATGCTTCTCACATTACATTGGAAAAGGTTACAAAATACAATACATAAAGAAAACTAATAACTGCATCCACAAGAACTCAGTAAATGACATTATCTTCATCACTTGTTGAGGGTAAACAATGAATGTCGTGATCTCAAATTCTCAGTAAGTTTTACAAATAGAGGATGCATGAATACAATAATAAGTGTGTCATAGTCAATCTGACATTATTAATTTTGCATGGTGATTAAAAGAAAAATTAATGCCCTTAATAAAGTTAGAATGATACCGCATCCATAGATTTTGTCATAATGAAAACCTCATGGATAATAACAATAACTAATAATGAAAAAAGATAATTATTATTAATTAAAAGTCATGTATCTGGCATATGAAACCATAATACCATAAAAGTATTTAGTTCTATGGGTGGAAACCCGTTTGATTTTTGGAAACAAACTCGAAGTTTTTTTCGCCAACTGATTTGTCTCATGAGACCAACCAATGCATCGAGGGGATATAGTAGACCCCAACTGCTACTGCATGTCCAAATCATTCATTACATATTGATTCAATACAATATAAATATTCCTTTTCAATATCTATATATTGTAGATTATACAGATTCATCAATATTTCCACAAATAAAATAACGTTCCAATTAAACACCATATATAAAATGTTATACTGTTTAGGAAACAAACATATCAATTATATGATATTATTTATATTTAATAAAAATTTAATTTCAAATGATAAGTGATCTCAAATGGGCAGTAGGTACACCACATATGAATTATTAGGTGCACAATACAAAGCTAGTAATAACAAAATTGAAGTTGAGACAAAGTCTCTTAACACAATGTAATCAGTCGAATCATATGAACATAACATAAAAACACTCAAATGAATAATTGAATAACATTAATATATATAGAGTCATGTTATTATATATCAAATGTAAGTACACATATGCCAAATATAATAAATAATTGTCGAACAATTGAAATCTCAAATAAATGAAAATGAGATGATAAACACCTTACAAACATTTCGGCATGGTAACGAGTGTTCTTGTGGGGGAATAGTGAGACTTAAGTGGTTATACCATTATTTATATATCATAAGGAAAGTATGGGGAAGTTTAGAAAACAAACCCCATCAATTGGTATTAAAAATATAATAGCACAACATAGGGGATATTCATGAACAAAAGGGAGAGAGAGGATCCCTTACCTTATGCTCGAAGGTATTCTTGATTGTTCTTAATGACCTGAATAATCAAATTTAGATTCATTAATTAATAATACAGAACTTAATAAACATTTAATTGATATGTTATAACCTTATTAAGTTCATTAATGTCATTTTTGATGGGTTTAAGAGATTCAATTTTATTGTTTTGGAATCATTTTCTTACTTGTTTTCATGAATTGTTTACTTGTATTCATGAATTCAAGTTGGTTTGAAATATGGTTAAAAATACAAAATTGTTACCATAAATTATTATTTACATTAAACAGATATAAATTATCTTATAATGATCATGGTTATATACCATGTGGAAAACTCATTCGATGATTTAAAAAACATTTGACTTGGGCATGGCAGTTGTGTGCTCAATAAACTTGTTTTGTATTATTATTACATATTATGTACGTGTAATGATTACAGAACATTAATAATGATAATATACATAGATTATGACTTGGTTCAACCATAAATATTATTTCATGACCAATAATGAAGGAACGATTGAAGAACGAAACTTCGTCATCCACAATGGTTATAAATTGGAACCTCACAGATGTTGATTTTGTTTATAAAAATAAAATGGAAGGAGTATGAATAATGATGATGGTTATTCCATTAAGATGATATAAATCCAGTATATAGATGATACTGGAGTAATCAGGATCATTTTGACAGAGTCGGTGAGTATAAGATAACAAATAAAGATAAATTTAAATGAAACTAAAATAAAAAGAAAGGTGTTTTACCTCTTGAAATAACGTCCTCGAGAACCTCTTTAAGGGAAGATATTTTGGTATTTTGGAAAGACCAAAAGCTTCTTGGTCATGGGGAGTGACAAGGTAAGGGTATTTTGGACGATATTTTAGGATCATCTAGTCTTATAAGTGTGAAGATAAGAGGCAGTGGTGAGGGATTTTTATAGTGGAGGAGAGGGGAAAATTTTGAATATTTAATTCATTATTTTATTATTTCCCCTGAGACATCCAATATTGATGTTTATGTTACCCCTAATAGTAATAAGTTCATGAGAGTTCTAACCAAGTGGCCTTACATCACTTATGATGTCATAAATAATGTATTTAACCGATAATTTGTATATACGGTATTTTATCGTATTTAACTATTCATCAAAAATTCTAGAATTTCAGAAAAATACAAAACATTTACCCTATCAATTTATTGATGCGTATAATTCAAAAACAAACAACATTTTTCAAAATTAATTATCTAACTATTATTAATTTAATTCTTAAATAACATCATAGTTAATTTAAAAAATAATAATCTTAATGGTGCAATTAGTTTTATTTGTCATTGAAATACTAATTAAGATATTATTATCATATTTCCTTAAGAAAATAAAATAATAATATTCAATACTATTCATAAGGGTCATATTACTAGTCATTTTACTTTTCATACTTATTTGTTAATATTAACCAAAAATCAAGTTTGTTCTATCAGACTCCAAATGACTTACTGATCACAACTCTAAATGACCATTTTTCAGAAAATCAAAGCATAGAAGTGGCAAATTTATATTTAATGGCCAGGATTTGATTATCTCCTAAATAACCTAGTGTTGTTTTAAAGGAATATAGTGATTAATAGAATATATTTATGAGACACAAACCATAAAATGTTTGGGGTGTTATATTATTCCTTCCTTCAGAAATTTCTTCCTCGGAATTTTTTGTATAAAGCCCACCAAAATGATGTGGGTGGTTCTTCTTCATGAAATCCTCTGACTCCCATGTTGCTTCCTCCATATTATAGTTTCTACAAAGAACATTTACTAGGAGAGTTGTTTGATTTCTCTATACCTACTCCCTTGTGTCCAGAATCCTGATAGTATTTTCACAGTATGACAAATCGAGTTCCAGAAATTTTTCTTCATATGTGAGTACATGCATTGGGTCTAGCATGTATATCTTTAACAATGATATGTGGAACACATCATGAACTCTGGAAAGATTTAGAGGCATCACTAAACAGTAATCTACCACTCTGATTCCTTCCAAAATTTCAAATGGTCTGATGTACCTGGGTCTCAGTTTCCCTTTCTTACCAAACCTCAAGACACCCTTCCATTGAGATACATTGATAAATACATGATCTCCAACTTATAATCCCAAGTACATTCTCTGGGTGTCCGTATAACTCTTTTTCCTACATTGGGATCCTTTAATATGTGCTTGTATATTTTTCCCCATTGTCGTGGTCACCTAAATGCGTTCTAGGTTTATAAGTTTCCTCTCACCAACTTCATCCCAACAAATTGGAGTTCAAAATCTCTTTCCATATAATGCTTCATATAGAGATATTTGAATACTAGAATGGAAGCTATTGTAGTAGAAAAATTCCACAAAAGAAAATAATTGATCCCAAAAACATTGGCTGTCACGAGAGCATGATCTCAGCATTTCTGCTAGAGTTTGAATAGTCCTTTTAGACTGTCCGTCAGTTTGGGGGTGATATGTAGAACTCCTACAAAGCTTAGTATTAAAATCCGTCTGGGTACATTTCTAGAATTTTGATGAAATCTGGGGATCTTGATCAGAGAAAATCTATAGAGGTTCTTTATAAAGTCTCACCATTTCATAAATATAAATTCTTTACAGGTGCTCAAGTGGTAAATCCTCTCTTATTGGAAGGAAATGGGCTGATTTTTTTGAGATGATCAACAATTACCCATATTTTATAATTCATTCTAGGTTTCATTGGTATTCTGGTGAAACAATACATCATAATTTTATCCCACATCCACATAAGAATAGGTAGAGGTTGCATCACTCCTTTGGGATGTTGTCTCACCGCCTTCAATTTTATACAAACTAGACACCTTGACACGTAGTTTGCACTTTCTCGCATCATATTATCTCACCAAAAATATTCCTTTAGACCTCTATACATCTTGGTGCTACCCGAGTTTGTAGAGAAATTTATGCTATGAGCATCATCTAATTGTTCCCTTTTCAGCTCAGGTACTGATGGAATTCATAACCTCTTCCCAAATTTTAGAACTCTTCTTCACACATGAAGTCAACCACTCTCCCAAACATGACTGCATTAATTTTCTTGTGCAGATTCTAATCATCAGATTGCTAACTTTTTATCTTCTCTAGTAAATATGGATTAGCAATCATTTTAAAGAGAAGTGATGTTTCCCCTTCCTTAACAATTCCCATACACATCTTCAGTAGATCCATGAATATAGGATATCTTTCATTAATAATTTGAGTCAGAAAGCCATGATCTTTCTTGATTAATGCATCTTCCACCATATTCTCTTTTCTAGGGAGGTAGTTTATTGAAAAAATCATAATATTTGAGTAACACGACCCATCATCATTTCCTCATGTTGAGTTCTTTTTGTGTGAAAATATATTTAAAACTCTTGTTGTCCGTATAAATCTTACAACTCTCTCCGTAGACATAATGCCTCCATATTTTCATATAAAAGAATACTACTTTTATCTCAATATCATGAGTTGGATAATTTTACTCATGGGTATTCAAATGTCTTGATGCATAATGAATAACATTATCATTGTTCATAAAGAAACAACCTAGTCCATTCTTTGATTCATCATTGTATATCACAAAATCATCACCTCTAGATGGAAGAGTCAAAATTGGACCATTGACCAATCTTATTTTTAATTATTTGAATCATTCTATAAGCTCTTTTTCCACACAATCAAAACGTCTTTATGTGTGATCTTGGTTATCGGGTTATCCAGTCAAGGGAAATTCTGAATAAAACACCGATAGTAACCTTCTAAGCCAATAAAACTGTATACCTCAGTTATGTTTGTTGGCATGGGCCATTCATGGATTGCCTTCGTCTTGGTAGGATCAATGGGGATTCTATACATAGAGACAATATGGCCTAGAACAGAAACTGAATGAAGCCATAATTCGTACTTGCTACACATTCCATATAATTTATTTCTTCTAAGAGTTCTCAGAATAATCTACAAGTGATTATCATGGTCTTCATAGCTTTTTGATTATACCAGGTTATCATCAATGAATACCAAAAAACAGTTATCAAGTTATTCTTTTAAAACTATATTCACTATATCCATGAAATCATTCTGTTCATTTTTCAGTCCATAAAGCATCACCATAAACTTGTTATGCCTATACTTGGTTCAAAATGTTGTCTTTGGAATATCTTCCTTCTTCACAAGCAGCTGATGATATACGGATCGAAGTTCAATCAATAAAAAGTATTTATCACCTTGAAGTTGATCAAATAAATCATCTATCTGGGGCATAGTATAATTATTTGTTATTTTAATATCTTTTTCCCCCTATAATCAATGAAAAGCCTCAAGGATATATATTTCTTCTTGACAAAGAGGATAGGGGCTCACCATGGTGAAATAATAGGTCGAATAAATCCTTTTTACTCAAATCCTCTAGTTGTTTCTTTAGCTCTACTAATTTCCCAGTATCCATTCTATGGGAATTCATTGATATAGGTCTTACATCAGTAATTAAATCAATAGATAACACAACTTCCCTCTCTGGAGGGTGCCCAGGTAAATCCCTGGAAATACATCAATGTATTCTTGCACTATGAGCACATATTCAATATAAATATTTATTTCCTTGAACATAGATATTTTTTTATATTCCTCTCTAATTATTTCATTCAGAAGAGCTACAAGGGGTGGTTCTAGATAAGATTCAAGTGGTGAATTTTCTTCCCTAAAGATAAGGGATTCTACACCATTTTTAAAAATTGTAACTTACCTCTTCTTACAATAAATCTTTACATCATAATTTGACATCCAATCCATACTGAAATTATATCAAATTTATTCATTGGTATGATGATGATGTTAGAAACTAAAGCATGTTTTGTTGTCTATAGGGGGACTAATCGACATGCCTCTATTGCAATGATACATCCCCGGGGAGTTTTTACTGACAACTTCTTTATTAAATCAAATCGGACATATCAAATTTTCATGGAAAATTAGGAAGATATAAATGAATGAGATGATACAGAGTCAAATAATGTTTTGGCTATGTTTTACAAAACAATTAAAGTACCTGCCACCACATCATTAGGACACTCAACCACTGCGGTTGTAATCACATATGCTCACCCTTGTTCTTCTGGATTTTTCTGAGGCTTGATTCCTTGGCCCTTAGTACACTCATTTTCATATTGTCTCGTCTCTCTGTAATAGTAGCATTGAATATCATTGAATTATTTCTCCCCTTGCATTCATCAGATTGATGACCATTTTCTTTGCAGTTATAGTAGAATCCAATGACATTTAAACATTTCTAGAGATGATTCTTTCCATAGATCTCACATAATGGGGAAATCATTGTTCCCTTTCTCTTCTTTGGTGCTTCTCCATTTCCTCTTTAATCAGAGTACCGCTTCTTATTTTGGTTTCTTTTGAAAATATTTGATTCATATAATTAACATATCTGTTTTTATGGGACTTGATACAATTTCATCATATGATGAAAATGATTGATAAGAATGTTCCCTTTGATGAGTTGTCTTAAGACCTTCAAACAAATGATAAGTCTTGTCTACCGAGTCATGTACATAATCTAAGGCATACCTAGCCGGCATTGTGAAAGTAGCATCATACTCTGCAACACTATCTTCTACACTCTGATTTAAGATAAGGAATTTCCTCTTCATTTCAGCTCGTTGCTCACGGTGGAAATATTTTCCAAAGAAAATTTCCTTAAATGTTATCCATTCCATATCATCTATTTCTTCTTCATCCATGGTATTTTGAAATAGGTACCACCATTGATCTTCGTCTCCCTTAAGAAAATATACCGCAAGGACTACCTTTTCATTTTCATTGAATCTTAATACCATGAATATAATTTAAAGGGTCTTGATCCATTTCTCAGAAACCACTGGATTAGTAGTCCTGGTGAATGATGGGGGATTTTTCAATGATACAACACATGTGTGGAATGGTTATTCATTACAACTTGATTATGTATTCCCAATATGGTCATGATCTGGTCAGCTCCAACAATGACTGTGTTGACTTGCTCAGTAGGGATATCCCTACCTTCCACAGAAGTATTAATCCCCCTTCTTCCATTAGATGACATTTCTACATAATGGGATATACTAGATTAGTCTATTAATCTCAAACAAAAATGCACTCAACATAGATTGAAATTCTATGCAGAGATGATCTTATAATCATGGTTCCTCTGAGGAAAAAATACATTAAACTCCTTCATAATGGACTGTAGAGAAAATGTGAATTACCATAAGCATATCCCTAGGAGTTTTATAAACAAGAGTTCAGAAATGACCATTATCATGAACCAGTTCCCATTCAAGTCAAACTCAATGTTGTGTTTTTAGGTTTTACCACTAGATACATCTATTGCAGAGCCACCTCTACCTACTCATATCCAGATAGGATGTATTGATTAAAAAATACACATAATATATTCCTTACCAAAATACCAGGTCTTTATTGTACGTTTATCCTAAATTACTACCTTAGGGATTTGTTTCCTACTATACATTTTCTACTCTAGTTTCCTAGTTTTCTACTAAACTTACTCTAATACCAACTGTAACACCCTGACCCCTCTAGGCTGGATCCGGTGCATTACTTATGATATTGGCATGGTTAGAAGGATTGAAAATCTCAATGGAAAGATCATTTTAGTAGTCCTAAAGAAATTAGATACATATATGTTTCTCAAATTACATTGGAAAAGTTGACAAAATAAAATACATAATGAAAACATAAAACTACATCCACAAGATCTCTATAAATGAATTTCTCTTCATAACTTATTGAGGGTATCAAATGAAAGGGTTGATCTCATATTCTCAGTAATGGTTACAAATAGCAGAAGTATGAATACAATAATAAGTAAATCATAGCCAATCTAACATTATCAATATGGAATGATGAATAAATGAAAAACTAATGCCATTAATAAACTGATAATGAAACTGCATCCATAGATTTTGTCATAGTGAAAACCTCATAGATAATAAAATTAACTGATAATGAATAAATTGAACTCTTATTAATTAGAAGTCATGTATCTGGCACAAGAAACCATAATACCGTAAAAATGGTTTAGTTCTGTTGGTGGAAACCCGTCTGATTTTTTGAAACAAACTCGAAGGGGTTGTCGCCAACTAATTTGTCTCATGAGACCTACTGATCCATCAAGGGGCTATAGCGGGCCCCACTTTCCAATTAATGTCCAAATAATTCTTTATACATTTAATCAATACATGATCAATATGACTTTCTAATATCTTTATTGATTAGAGTATACAGATTCTTCAATATTTCCACAATTAAAATAACATTCCAAATAAACACCGTATGTAAAATGGTATACGGTTTAGACAATAAACAGATACATGATATGAAATTATGGATATATAATATATATTAAATTAAAATGATAAGTGATCTCAAATGGGTAGTAGGTACACCACATAAGGATTATTAGGTTCACAATACAAAGCTAGTCACAACAAAATAGAAGTTGAGACAAAGTCTCTTACCACAATTTAATTGGTCAAATCATTTGGCTAGAACATAATAATCATAAAATGAATCATTGAATAAAATGAATATTATTTGAATCATGTTATTATATATCAAATGTAAGTACACATATACTAAATATTAGAAATTATCGGGGAACAGTGGAAATCTCACAGAAATGAAAGTGAGATGAGAATCCCCTTACAAGCATTACGACATGGCAACGAGTGTTCTTGAGAGGGCTTAATGAGAGGTAAAAGGTTATCCCAATATTAATTTATTATAAGGGCAGTGTGGGGTAGGTGATGATACATACCCCATAATTATCTATTTAATATAAAAGAGCTCAACATAGGGGAGATTCTTGAACAAAAGTGAGGGAGGGGATCCATTACCTTATGCTCGAAGGTGTTCTTGATTGTTCTTAACAACCTGAATAATCCAATTTGGATTCATTAATTAATAAATCCAGAACCTAATAACCATTTAATTGATATGTTATAACCTTATTAAGATCATTAATGGCCATTTTGATGGGCTTAAGAGATTCAATTTTATTGTTTTGGAAGCATTTTCTTACTTGGTTTCATGGATTGTTTCCTTCTATTCATGAAAGGAATCTAGTTTGAAATATGGTTAAACATCCAGAATTACTAACATACATTATTAGTGACCTTACAGAGATATAAATGATCTTATAATTATTCTGGTTATATAACATGGGAATGAATAATTCAATGAGTTAAAAATAAATTCTTGAATTTGGCTTCGTAGTTTTTTGCTCAATAAACTTGTTCTGTATTATTATACCATATTGTGTACATGTAAATATTACAGAACATTAATTAAGATAAAATATATATATATTATGACCTTTTTAATCCATAAATATTGGTTCATGACCCGTAATTAAGTAACTATTGAAGAACAAAACATCGTCGTATACGAAGGTTATAAATTGGAACCACATGGACGTTGATATAATTTATAAAAATAAAATGGAGGGAGTAATAATATTGATGATGGTTCTTCCATTCACATGATATAAATCCAGTATATATATGATACTAGAGTTATCATGTTCATTTTTATAGAGTAGGTGAAGAGAGGATAACAAATGATGATAAATTCAAATCAATCTAAAAGAAAAAGAATGGTGTCTTACCTCTTGAAATAACATCATCGAGATCCTCATTAAGGGAAGAGATTTTGGTCTTTTGGAAAGACCAAAAGATTTCTGGTTGTGGTTAGTGACTAGGTTAGGGTATTTGGGATGAACATTGAGGAGCATCAAGGCTTAGAGAATTGAAGTGAAGATGGAGTGGTGTGGGGTTTTTATAGTGGAGGAGAGGGGTAAATTTTTTATATTTATTTCATTATTTTATTATTTCCCTCAATACAACCAATATCATTGTTTCATGTCACCCATAATAGTATTATGTGCATGTGAGTTCGAACCAAGTTCCCTCACATCACTTATGATGTCATAAATAATGTATTTAACTGATAATTTTCATATACGGTATTTTATCATATTTCACAATTCATCAAAACGTTTATAATTTCATATAAATCCCAAAACATTACCCTAACCATTTTTCGACGAGTGGAATTAAAAAACTAACTCCATTTTTCAAAATTAATTTTCGATATATCATTAATTTAATTTCTAAATAAGTTCATAATTAATTCGAAAAATAACAATCTTAAATGTGCAATTAGTTTTATTTCTCATTGAATAACTAATTAAGATATCATTATCTTATTGCATTATGAAAATAAAATATTATTATTATTTACTATTCATAATGGTCATATTACTATTCATAAGGGTATGTTACTATTCACCAAAAATCAAGTTAGTTCTTTCAGAATCCAAATGACGTACTGATCACAACTCTAGATGTCCATCATTCGAAATTCAAAACATAGAGGTTGAATTTTTTTTATTGGATAGGTTTCGACTATCTCCTAAATAACCTAGTGTTGTTCCAAAAGAACACAATGATGAATATAATGTATTCAAGAGAAACATATCATAAACATTTTCAGGTGTTACAGATAAATGGTGGGCTTTGATAAAGGACTCCAAGCCAAGGGAGGAAATTTTAGAGATGAAATTTACTGACATTAAGATAATGATTCAAAAAATATATTTACCATGAAACATTCAAACAAATACTAAGAGAGAATTCATAGAGCTCATGCAATTAAAAAAAGAATATGTTACAACCTATGAAGTGAGTTCCAAAATACGTTAAAGGTATTCATTGGGTTTTGTTATCAACATGATATCAAAATTGATAGATTCTATAGTGGATTAAAACCACAACATCAAAAGGCTCTTGAAATTTGAGACATTGGGAGTAATGAAGATGTTTTTAGATGTGTTTTCATTGTTGGGATGGAGTTTGGAGAATATTCTCATGGATATGTTGATAAGAAAAAAAAATATGGAGTTTTAATGTAGAGGATATAACTATAATTTTGCGAAAAAAACCTGATGATCCACATGAAAACAATCTTGGAAGTTGCATCATGGGAACTACTTCAAAAGGATGAGAATGTGCTTCAAGTGTGGGAAAGAAGGACACTATTCTTAAGAGTTTTGAATATTCCAGAGATGGAATGAGAATGTAGTGGAACCAAGGGAAGCCCCACCCATGGTCCAATGATACAACTATATGGAGAATGGGAAATATGTAAACTAGTGCACTAAATCTCATGTCCTCGAGGGTAATTAGAGTCAGTAGCCACCAAAGCCAAAGGAACCTGGGAAGGCGTATTCCATCACTAATGTTGAAGTGGAGCATGATAATGAAGTCATAAAATGTACACTTCTGATTCACTCAAGAATATTAATATTCGTATTTGATTCTTGTTCTACACAATCCATTATATCTTGCATGTTTGAAATAACTATATAATGAAAGCCCCAAATCAATGATGTAGAGATATCTGTATAAACACCAAGTAGTGAAATCATGTAAAACCATGTGATTGAATCTTCTTCTATCGGGGTATGTAGGATGATTATTACAACTAATTTCTTAATACTTCCCTTGGTAGAATTATATGCTATAATTGGAATGGATTGGGTATCTTTATATAGATCACATATCGACTATCGGGAAAAGGAAATTTCTTTTCATATTCTGGACCACCCCATGCTCCTCTAAAAATTCATGGATGATCATGACTATCCTTCTTAAAATCCGTCAATGGTGTGGGTTTTGATACTCTATGAATAAGTATACATCTCCGAAATGGTTGAGTCAAAGGAATTTTCCATCCTTATAGTATGGAAATACGGTGATGTATTTCTTAAAGAGTTACCCAGAATTCCCTCTAAGAATGTGATATTGTTAGCAACATAACTTATACATGGAGCTACTCTTAGAAAAATATGTCCCAATAGGATGGATCCTATAGAACTAGAGGATTTAATGAAGCTACTTCATATGAATTTCGAAAAAGGTTTCATAATCCGATGTGCATCACCTTGGGGTGTGCTAGTGCTCTTTGTAAAGAAGACGGATGGAACAATGTAGATGTGTGTCCACTATCGGGAACTCAACAAGATCACCATTCAAAACGAGTATCCTCTTCCATGGATTTATGACTTTTTTGTTCAGTTATGAGTAGTTCAATACTTCTCATTTGTTGATATTCATTCTAGATATTATCAATATGTGGTGAAGAAGGAAGATATTTAGAAGATTTCCTTCTGTATAAGTTATGTGCATGGTGATGCCAATCAGATTTATTAATTCCCCTGAAATCTTCATGGATTTGATGAATAGATTATTTAGACATTAACTAGAAAAATATGTGGTAGTGTTCATCGAAGATATTACCATATTATCCAAGATAATGTAGAAACATAGATAACATCTAAGAATTATGTTTGCACAATCTGGAAAGGATAATTTGTACACAATGTTTAGAAAGTGTCACTTTTTGATGAAGATAGTCACGTTCATGGGACATGTGATCATAAGTGGGGGAATCTCTATGGACCATTCAAATACAATGCTGATTGAGGAATGGCGCAGACCCTCCAAAGTCATTGAAATATCTAGTTTTTATGGATTATCATGGTTACCGATGTTTTGTGAGAAATTTCTCGTGATTGTTAATCCCATTTACTATGTTAACAAGGAAAGGGTTAAAGTGTGTTGGGACGGAAGAATGTGATGGAAGCTTCAAGGATCTAAATAGAAGGTCGATCAGGGAACAAGTACTCACATTATCAAAATGTTGTGAATATTTTGTGAAATATAGAGATTTTTAAAAGAAATGATTGGGTTGAATAATCATGAAAAATGATTATATGATAGCCTACACCTCACAGAAGATGAAGATACCTAATCAAAACTACCCAACGCAAGATCTATAGCTAGAAGCCATTATTTCTTTCTTTCAAAATCAGGTGGCACTAACATTATTGGGATATGTGTAACATATACACAGACCATAAGAGCCTAAATTATATATTAACCAAAAAGGAGATCAACATGCGTCAAAGGATATGGTTAGAGCTAATCAAGGATAACGATTGCTCTATTCACTATCATTCTGGAAAGGAGAGTAAGGTAGATAATTATTTATGAAGATAAGAACCTTCTACTCTATCCATGTTACGAATTTAGAAAGACCATATATTCATGGATATACAATTGAGAGATTTCTAATTCATAAGGGCAGGGGAAACATCCATCCCGGTCCAAATTATTACAGAACTATAAATCCAAGAGATGTTTATGGAGGCATAATGATATGATTTGGAGTTAAAAAATAAGGTGAATGCAGTAATGAAAGAGAAGTTGTAACAGTTCAATATTGAAGATGATGGTCTATGTTGGTTTGAAATTTGGATTTTTTCCCTCATTACCTAGGATAATGAAAGAGATATTGGAAAATGTGAATAGATCCGCATTCTATATCCATCACGGCTGCACCAAGATGTATTGTGATCTCTAAGAACACTTCTAGTGGGACAACTTGAAGAAGAATATTTCAGAATATATCTCAATTTGCTTCGTATGTCAGCAGGTTAAATCAAAGAAAAAAATGAATAATTTGATTATGTAACCATTTCCTATACCTATGTTGAAATGGGATAACATCAACATGGAATTTTTCATGGATCTCCTGAAGCTGTCGAAGGGAAATAATACGATATGGTTGGTGGTTGACCAACTAACCAAGACATCCAATTTTATTTCTATTCCAGAAGATCTCTCGCATGAACCACATGCAATGATATATGTTAAGGAAGTGGTGAGACTTCATGGTGTTAGAATCTCGATTGTCTCTGATCATGATACACAGTTCACATATATTATTTGTAGAATCCATTAAACTGATTTGAGTACTGAATTATATTTCAGCATGGACTATCAACACCAAATTGATGGAAAATATGAAAGAACAATTGAGACACGCAAATATATTGTAACAGTAATATCTTTATAAATTAATGGTGGATGAGATTATCATCTCCCATATTTTGAATTCTCATACAACAATAGCTTCCACTCAGGCATCCCGACGGGTCCTTATGATGCTTTGTATGGAAAGTGATGTAGAACTCCAACCTGTGGGGATAAACTTGTAGAATAAAAGCTACATAGACCCGATATTGTGAATGGGATGATATAGAATGTCTAATTAATCTAGAAACAAATCAAAGCTACTTAGATTCGGTAAAAGATCTTTGATGACAACCATCGAAGGGACTTCGAGTTCAAAATTGGAGATAAAGTCTTCCTTAGAATATAACTGTGGAAGAGAGTCATGTAGTTTGAAATGAAAGGGAAGCTAAGACCCAGGTACATTATCTCCTTTGATATCCTCTACTGCATAGTATTTTTGGCTTCTAAGCTTGAAATTCCACCAAATGTGGATCAATTTATTGATGTGTTCCACATATCACTCCTAAGGAAGTATATACCAGATACCTCAAATATACTGAACTCAGAGGTGGTATAACTAGAATATCATTTCACTTTTGACTCCATCCTGAAATGATTTTGGATAGGATAGAAAAGGTCATACAATATAAGACAACCCATATTGTCAAAGATTTGTGGAGGAAACATATGTTTAATAATGCAACTTTGGAACAGGAGGAGGCGATGAACGAGAAGTACCCTCACATGTTTATGTAAAATCGAATTTTGAAGGAGAAATTTCATAAGGGGGAAGAATGTAACGACCCAATGTTTTTTCAATGGAATTCCATTCTTATAATTATGCCTCATAGTATAATCACATCATGAATCATAGTATAATTATTCTGAATACTATGTGACTTATAAACATAATTTCTCTACCTCTGTGTTTTGATTTTCAAAAATATGACAAAACACAATTACGATCAGAAATATTTTTAGAGTCTGATCGGGCCAAATTAATTGTTATTTAACAGAAACATGCCCTTATAAATAGTAACCTACCCTTATGAATATTAATTTGACCCTTATGAATAATAAATCATCTAAAATTGTTGTAACATTAACCATAAATGATTAAATAAAATGTAGGCATATTATAATTGACAATTTGATCATAGTTAAAGTATTAGTATTTTCATAAGTCACAAATAATTAATTAAATTAATTAACTACAATTAATTACTTAAAATTTAATTTTATTTTCCTAAAATGGGATCAAAAAATAAAAATTTTATATCTTCCTGTTTTAAGATAAATTAATATGACCTTATGTAATTTTGGAAAGAATTATAAATTTAATTTTAATTTTAAAACAATATATTTCAGGTAAATAATTATTTTAATTAAAAATTACATAAATAATATTAATAAAATTAATTTTTAAAAATGGAATTCAT
Source organism: Viscum album (assembly GCA_963277665.1). Classification (NCBI taxonomy): domain Eukaryota; kingdom Viridiplantae; phylum Streptophyta; class Magnoliopsida; order Santalales; family Viscaceae; genus Viscum; species Viscum album. The sequence continues at coordinate 841,468,440 of OY728123.1, forward strand.
TTTTTATTCAACACTTTGAAGAATTTTTAGGGTGGAATATTTGTATTTTTTTGAAATACTGGAATATTTGTGAATAGTAAAATATAATAATTTACCCTATAAATACAATATAATTTAAATCAACAATTCCTGACAACACAAGTGATGTGATAACCCAAATCTAGAACTCAAATGCCCTCTAAACTATTCTTGTTCGTGTAATAGTCAATATTTCGTATCTTGGGGGAAATTATCAATCTAATGATCAGAAAATAAAGAGTACCCATCTCCCCTCCACTACAAATTCTATCCTTCACACCCTCAATTCCTTAGACATCTCAACCTTCAAGAAATGTCTAAAATCTGACCAAACATATTCACTATCCCCTACCCCATGTACAAGTTCATCTGGTCTCATCAAAATACCAAGTCTATGTCTCATGAGGAGGATCTCAAGAGGAGGATTCAAGAGGTAATTTCCCTCTCTCTATTTTCCTTTAACATCCATTCAATTTCATGTTCTTTTCCTAATCCCAACCATTGTATCCTCATCCAGATGGTGTGGTAAAATTATTATCTCACATATAGTTCAATTTAATGATATTAATGGGATATTATATCATCCAACCCCCTTATCCTATTCTTTTTATTTTAGAAATGAATATGTTGTTCTTGAGGTGTTAATTTATCACCTTCAAGAATGACATGTTATGTTTTTTCCATTACAACCATCAGATCTGGTCATGAAACCATTTTAATAGTTGAACCATATTATGTTATATATATTATATCCTATTTATTGTTATATATCTAAATTATGTACATATTAATAAATGATTAAACAAAACAAGATAGTTGTGGTCGATAAACCACTAGAAATAACCCAAATGATCATCATTAATTTCTTATCTAATGATTCATCCATATGGTATATACTATAATTCATTATAAGATCATTTAAATTTTTTTAATATCATTAATAACATGTAATATCATTTCATTATTTTTAATCATGTTCTTCACGAACATCCATTGATGAATTCAAGTTAACCGTTTAGGGAAACCATAAAAATAGACATTTTAGTACGATAGATTTGAATCCTATAACTCAGAAAAATGACTATAAAATAACTTAATAAACCATAACAATCCATATTCATGTAAAAAAGGTTCTGTAATTGTTAATTAAGTAATCTAATGAGGTTATACAGGAATTTAAAATGTAAAATGCGTTCAGATACCTGGTAAGGGGAAATTCTCTATCCAAACTTTATTTCTCCAGGTTCTCCCCCCTTCAATCCATATTCGATATGCGTTCTCCCTAAAAATCATTTATTCATCATTATATTCCCCTTTCTGGGATATACATGTTATCTAATGTATTCTATCAAAAACCTATTTTTTTCCAAAATAAATCTTCTTTCAAATAAACACACCCTCTTTACTTGTTGAATATTGTTTCACTATTCACTCATGGGTTATGGTTCTATGTCAAGAATGGTATTACATCTTTATTATGGGGAAAAATGATTATGAAAGTATTATTTTATATGTAAAACCCATTTAAATCCATTTATTATTTTATGGCTATGTTTTATATATTTTTAATGTGGAATGACTTATAATGTAAATGTTAGGATGTGACGGGTGCACCTAGAATAATATAGCTCAATATGAATGTTTTTAATGTGATGGGTATTCCTGGAATTATACAATGCTCCAATGCATTGGGTAAAAAAGTTAATCTCATGATTATATGGTAAATGATGTGTGAACATGATTCCATCGTTGTTCATAACTATGTGTGGCAGATGACCACTAATACATGATGTTTCATTTTTATGCCTTGACCCATTTCAACGATTTTATTAATGTTTCCCCTCATGAATTTGATAATGATTTTTTGATTGTACTCACCCCCATGATATATTATTCTTATCATTCCTCTTACTGGTCTTTTATATCAACCCATGTTGATTTATATCCTTAGGTGAATATGTGTACAAAAGAGTGGTCATGTATAAATAATAAGATAGAGAAGATGGAATTAAATAAATGTTTATTCTTGATATTGTAATGTTTTGTATGGTCCTAGTTTTCCAAAGACACTAAACCTCCAGATCCTCTATATTTAATACTTTTATGTTTTTTATCATTATAATTATGTAATAGTAATGTAATAAATGGAAGGTTTGCTATATTATACACTTATGACTATGCCCCACGTCTATGTTGTATACCAATTTAATGCTCTCACAACTCCAGTTTTTTTATATTGATATGATCAATGTCTTATAGAATTCATATATGTATTCCATGACTTCTGATAATGATATTTTATATATAGGGTGTGCACTTTTATTGTTATTGTCATCTTCTCAAACACTTATTCTTTTGTTATGCTTACATTTCTCCATTATTTACCATTACCGAGCACCTATGCTTTCACCTTTATTATGTTTTAATTCATATGGTTTTGAAGAAAGGAATTATGTTTGAGTAAACATGGGGAATATCTTTAATGGATACGTTGATGATATTTCTCCAGGATAGAAGATTAGGTTTCCATGTTTCTTGAGATAATAAAATATTATAGTCCTCAGGCATATATTTTTGCAATCATCGGGATATTATTTTAAAATTAGGTATTGTCCATGTATGTTAAGTGCATTTTATTATATAAATATCTCCTATGTCCTAAAAAGTTGACATAAGTGTATACTATCAACCATGAAATATACTCAACTGGCACCATTAATACCACTTTGTCACAAACCTTCCCAAATACCCTAGTACCTTGATACCCAACCTGGTACCAATATTGTCATAAATGCTTCCCCAATCCCCATGGGTTGGATTATAGCACCAAGAATCATATAAGATATAATAGAGAATGAGTTTTCCATAAAAAAATATAAGGATACATATATGTATTCTCAAATATCCTAAAATAAATAGGAACAAAAAATAAGAAGGAATATCATAAACCCAAATATTATTGCATCAAAGTGATCAATGTATGAAAAGATTAACCTAAAATCAAAGAAAGATTATTTTCTCCAATCCCCAAGGTATGAAGATGAAAAACCTCCACCAAGAGGCTCTTTCCCTTTACTCTAACCTCGTATGGTAAAATCTTTAAATTATCAAAGGTTAACAAAGGTAATTACTTAAAATCCTTGTATTGTATCACTATGTGTTCCATAATAATATTCCTAAAAAATAAAAAAATCCTAAATTAAATTTTAATCAAAATAGACATGGTGGGAAACATTAATTTTTTTAAAAAAACATGTTTAATTTAAAAATAATGGAAATCATTTCAAAGATGGGTAAAATTAACAATTTTTATTAAAAAATTTACATAAATCGCTATGAATCAGTAAATTGGTTTCAAAATTAATGGAATATATATTCAAAATATTTTTTAATAAGTCTCACAACCATATACCCTGTACTAAAACAATTCATTGTTATATTATCCCCATACTGATTAAATTATTATAAAATTAGTTATAGCAGATAAACATGTGTGCACACATTCCTTGTGCTTAAGATGAATAGGAATCATCAATATACCATTGGGATAATCATGTCAAACTAGTTTTTTGTTAGACTTATAATTAACAATCCATTTTTATGAAACTGCTATCTTAGTATATGTTTCCCAAATAACCCACTCACTATACAAGATTTCATGTTCTCAATCAATAAATAAAAAAATAGAAATTTATTTCATGTAATCATCTTTCGAAATTCAATTTCACAAATATTCCATTAAAAATTGAAAATTCACATTAAAAACCAAATCATAATTTTTTATAATTTCATGACATTTTTATATAAAACCAATTATATGTTTTCATAAACTCAATTTAATATATTTTTCTAAAAATAATTTCACAAATTCTATCAATTAATGAATACATGAAAATTTTAAATTTCATAAGAAATGGGGGGTTCTCCAAAAATCAAGACCATATATAATTCATATAACAATTTTTATCAAATTGGGTTTCAATAATTGAATTGAATGCAATATCAAATAGTCAATAATATAAAGTTTTAATAAATTCCATACTCATAAAAAGACCCACCAAACTTTAATATTGTTGAAGAACTCCTTTAGTGAGACTCACGAAAGGAAAAAATGTGAATATTTTCAAGGAACACAAGCTATAATTAGGATTAAAAAACCCCAAGTTTAGATCCCTCAATACCATTATTATCTATAAAATTGAATAATGAAATAATGAGATAATAGGAGAGGTGAGAGATTTCATACCCAACGATATGCACCTAACCAATACTATGATCAATCACTGAATAAATGATCTAGAAAGATTCTATAAATCCAAAATGAATATGGAAGAGGATTTATGATAGGAAAATGAATCATATAGTAATGTAATGAGTATTTTAGGTAATTCACCAGTTTTAAACAGACACTCCATATTTTAAATGATGTGTAACCCCATTAAACATCATGTAATTATCGAGTCACACATATTCCAAATAACCAATCATCTATTATTAAAAAAATTATTTTTATATGTTAAACAAAATTTAAGATGTAAAAAACATGAAATCATGCATGTTTTCTACCCATTTCATGTCATCTTCCAAGTGATTAGTACACATTGTGTAACCCCATTACCCATCTTGTAAATCCCGATCTGAAAATAACAATTTTAGGTTTTATGCTGAGAATCACAAAAAATACCAAACATCAACATTACATATGTTCTCACATCTAGTTATTCGTATTTACCCAACCAATGAAAATGTAAAAAGAAAAAAAGTTAAAAAATTCATGCCAGAACAGTATTGGGGTAATAAATATTATTTATTCAATTAATAGAAAAATAAAATAAATTATTTTAATAAATCAAAAATTAATATTATTTTCGTATTTATTATTTGGATTTTTCCATGTTTTGGAATCATATTCTATGACTATATTGTTTACATAATTGTTAATGTAAATGAATAGTTTTGAAAATCATATTAATGATATTTTATATTAAATAGTATTTTATTAAATGATTTAAAATTCGTATATATTATATAATTGGAAACTTTAACAATACATGGTTGAAAATATCAACTATGATTTATTTATTATCCACTTTCCTTTTTATTGTAACAAATTTTACCATAAAATAGTAGAAAAAAGTTATTTTATTGTATTTTTTCAAAAGGGCTAATTAGGGTTTAACAGTAAGATATAATAGTAAAAACATAATTAAAATTTGAAAAGATATTCCTGGATGATAGGATATAGACCCGATAACTTCTTATATTCAAATTATTTTAATTTGGAAATACATTTCAATGAAAATTTATTTATATTATTTTAATATATTATGTATTTCTAAGAGTAACCATCCCCTCACTTATAAAATGGAACCTATGATATGTCCTTACTCGCAATATTTTAGCATTATATATTGTAATATACAAACCATAATATCATTCTATAAACCATCATGAAAGCTAATAGCTTTGGGTCTTTCAAAAGTCCATCATTTTAATTTGTATGGTATAATTAAAATAAAGTTTCTCAACAAAGAGGTAAAACACTTAATTGATTATTTCTATTATTATTTCATAAAAAATATACACTAAATCAATGATTTAAATTACAAAATAAAAATAAATCATAAATACAATTAATTATTATAAATAAATATTAACTATTATCAACCTTCATTCCATCATATGAAAAGTGAAGGCATCGCTTGTGTGTATCTATGGATTATCATCTCCATGTAGTAATGTAATAACTTTTTTAATCAAAAGTCTACATTGACAGATATAATTATAAATTTAATAAAAAATCGTATTTATATGATTTTATAATGGTGTATTATTATTTACCTTTCTTTTTTCTATCTTTTAAAACTTGAGAACAATGTTCCTACATATATATAGCCTAACATATCCTTGAACATGGTATTTATTTTTTATATCTCTACATTTTAGGGATGACTATATATATAATTAATATGTATGGTATTTATATCATTATTATAATTATATAGATGATAAAACCATGATCAATGTATAATAAATAGGACATTCAAACAGAAACACACATTATTAAAGAATCAGTTATCACCTAGAAGATTGATTTAAATAGAAAATTGATAATTAATGAGTGATATTATATTAAATGTGAATAAAATATGGTATGATATATATATATATGAATTTGAAATTAATTTTTTATAAATCTATATTTATTATATAGAAGGCTCAGACATTTATAAAGAAACAAATTACAAGAGGTAAGGGATTTATTTTTCAATTTCATTTTATTGAAACAAAATATCCTTGAATTTACATTATTGGTATTCTATAATCCTTATATTATGAATAATATTATGTTTTATCCACCATTGTTTCTTTTTTGTCAATAAAATTCTTGCATTTATTTCTCACATTTTAATCACTCAAGAGACTAAATGAAAAATTATAACAAAAACATGATTTATTTCTCTCTTTCATCAAAAATACATTTTTTCGCAAGTCCATATTTTAAAAAAATGTCTTAATGAAATTTTTTGCATTCTTCTGTGATTTTTTAAAATAATTTTTTCCAATGCCTGACATTTAAAAAAATTAATGCGATTTTTATTTTCATTCTCTAAATGTTGTACTTTTTTATTTTAATTTAAAAATTGTGAATAGAATGTTTTATTTTACCTTATATTTAATAAATAAAAGTCCATGCCTTGATGGATAATAAATTAATTTATAATTAACAAGGTTTTTTTTCAATAAATATTCATATAATCTTTTAATAAAATTTTCCATCTATGAAAACATTCACAGATGTTACTTATGATATACTGTGGATATCATCTAATTAAACCATATTTACTCTTTATCAAGATGGTTTACAGTTATTATGATGAAATATTGATGAAACCCATTTTTTCAATGGGTTATGTTATTTATAATGTTTTTATGATCTTTTGGAATACATATGAATGTAATTATGATTATTTTATGGAAATCCTTATCATTATATATCATTCCAATGAATTAGGAAAACATTAATGTTTTAAGATAAAACATTAATGTTTTAAGATAAAACATTGTATATGGTAGGTCATAAAAATCTAAAAAGGTACATATACATTTATCCCAATCCTGACATGTTGTGAATGTGTTCCTGGGTAACGTCGACATAATATTTCTCTGATTATCATTATTTCACACTTAATCCATAAAATTTTTTCTTAGGAGAATTTTATTATTGCATGGATCATGTTATTGGATAACTTTATGTTTCAGGTCTTATAAACATCCATTCATTGTGCAATGACTTAATGATTTGATCTATAATATTCAAGGTTTGGTTTCTGAATTATAATCTGATGTTATCATACCATTATACTCATGTCCTGCTTATTAGATCATTGATACCTTTATTTTTACCTTATTGATCATATAATATCATCCTTTATTATATATAATTTCCATTTGTTATGAAGAAATTTTTATGTAGGTTATTACACAAAAAACTACTATAGGGCAAAATAATTGTGGAAGATGTTATGGATAATTCATGAAATAATATGATTGTGTATCTAGTTTCCAAATAAACTTATCTTTTATAATTATCATGTATGTATTTGAAAAATGTAATGAATATAAATCTATTAATATTTTAAATCATTGTATGAGATAACTGGGTTGTTAGAATAAAAACTATTTCATAGAAATTGATAAAATCCTTTTAACAAGATAAATTCATAAGATTTATGATACTATGAAAACATGAACTAGATATCAACAAGCTATACAAGATTCAATACAATAGATTCATGTTGTATCCTAATAATAAAAAGATCAACAAAGAACATAAATCAATCAATAAAGGAAACTCTAGTACAAAGTAGTTACTATTAAAACTATCATGTATCATATATCAAGTATCAGGATTTCCAGGGTATAACATATATATGATTTCCAGTCCAATGCAGGGATGCCAATAAATAAATAAATAATGTCCAACTACTTATCTTATATCATGTTTATTAGGTTCTCAATATATCCAGGTCAATGGAAACCCATTTCCCTAAATTCACATCCATATATAAACTTCTTTATATTATGTAAATATCTACTAGACATGGAGTGAGTCCCCTGTAAATTAACAAATATTGGATATACCATTCAACTACCAAATTTACCATGATAAATATATTATTATGAGTGAGCTAATAATTTTACAGAGATTACTATGTAAATCCCAATCAGAATCAACATGGGATTATTCCCTCAACATTTCAATCTTTCTCAGCTCATATATGACCATATCCCCTAAACAACCTCAAAGTGAATGATCTCATTTTCATCACCCACCATTAGGAATTACAATATTCAAATATATAATATATAAGGATTATAAATAATTAAGGTCATCATAAAAATCTTATTAGGCTGTCAACAAATTCCAATTTCAAATTAGTCCTTTATTTCTTAATCATCATTTAAAATGGTAAACATATCAGTTTCCATTCAAAAAACCATCCTTCAAATTCCACATAAGAAAATAAATAAGAATTAATTTTAAAAAACCATTATAAAATTAGTGATTTATTAAATTTTGATATGTATGAAGTTGTTGTGAAGCATAGTTAAACACCATTTTCCATATCAATAAATCACTTCCATTAAAATCAACCATGAATAGTCATTTTATTGAGATAGAGAATAATAATTTCCAAAGGGTTCATTGTTATTTAAAAAAGTCATAAATAATTTAAATCTGTATAAACATAATTTTTTAATCATCCCCATCCATTCAGATTTTGTAACTTAACATTCGATGTAAATATGTAGTCTAATCCCTTTTTTGTACCAATACATTTCTTAAGAGCTCTTGGAAAAGGAATTTAAATCCCATATGGAACTAATAAATTTTTAAGATAATGGGTGCAAATAAAGATAATTATATGAAAATACATATTATAATAAATTAAATTATGATTAAATTCATATAGAATATAGTCATGGAATATTTTAGGAGGGAATATAAAATTATCTATAAAAGAATAAGTATTAGAAAACAGGGGACATTCATCTATGAATTTTAAAGAATTAAACATATTATAATTAATTAAATACATAAAAACATCTAACTAAAATATTTAACACTAGAAAACCCAATGAGGGATCCATAAAATGAGGATGAGGTGGTCCACACATATTGCACAAGAAAGGCCCCCTCTAAAAAACTCTTAAAAAACTCATAGAAGTTGGACACTGAAAACACACCAATATGATACTAAAGACCAAGGGTATCCAAGGTTCATTGAAATATGAAAATATTAAAATTTTAGATGTATTACATCTCTTAAATTTATTACATAAATTAAAATTTTCATTTCACTACAATATTTACTATAGATTTTTAAAGAACATTTAAAATTAGATTTAAAATGTTTAATGGGGTTAACAAAGTTATTTCCACATATTTGTAATTAAAAAATAATTAAAATATAATTTGATGTCATCATTTAAGAATAATATTTGAAAATTACGGTTTTTTATATTTTTCCCAAAATTACCATCGCATAGGGGTACCTTGGTTTGTACCATAAAATGTTTTTAAATGTTGAGCAATTATACCGGGTTACCCTTATGCATCCAATGAAACTAAGGTATTAAACATACATAGTTTTTTTTAGCCTCACATAGTAGCCAAGATACCCTACCATTACATTTATCAAATCAAGGATACCTTGATGAAAAATCATGAGTACCCTTACAAACCATTTGGAAACCTAAGGCTACCCTAATGTAATAAATTCTTATCCTTACACAACCTTTAAAAATAATATTTTACCATCACATAAGGATGGATTACCATTAAAAACACATAGTAACATCCCAAAACACTTATATAGATGAATGTATAAACTTACATAACCCCAAGAAAAATAGTATTACCCTTACATTCCTCCAGTGTTACCCTTAAATAGTGAACATGCAAAGGGAGTTACCCATATGAAATTCATGGATAACTCTTATGTAATGCTCTTACCCTTATAAAACATATGGAAAATCCCCTGTACCATTACACATTGGTAATTTTACCCTTATACCGAATAATGATCCTTCATATAACCATTATTGAATAATTAAAATTACTGGGATAACATTATGTTTCATGAATTGGCCCAATAGTACATTCATGCATAATTGTAAGCTATATATGGAAACTCCAATCCCCACTACAAAAGTCATAGCCCCGAGGGCTGGTGATGAGTTGTTATATCATACACATGGGATGCATTCTACTAATATACTTATATAAGCACACATAACTCCAAATACCATTAAAATTCATAAAGGAAAAAATAAATCTAATAAAAAATTCTTGAATACATATATATCCCACAATTCGAGTACAAAAAATGTACATAATGAATAATGGGAAAACTATAATCACACCAAAATAGAAAATACAGTTCAACTAGCTTTGATGTAGAGGATTTCTATCAAATGCATCATTTTATAAGAACATTGTTATGTTAATCTCTATACTCTATTCATAGCCATGGTCATTCTAGGACTCCATAATATGGTATTTCATCTACATTTGACATGAAAAGTGCAGGTTGGTCCCATGATGGTGTGAGTATGATAAAAAAGTAGGATACCCAAAATCACCTAACATAAAACAACATGATATTTTATCTAAGAATCATGATATATGTTAGTTATATATTAGATTTAGATACAAAATTCACAAGGTGAATCTAGATATACTCATAACAGCCTATCTTTCGCAAATAAGTCTCAACAAATTTCGGCAACTATATTTCAATTGACGGTAATGCTCTTCTAAGATAACACACTCTACGAGCCATGATGAAACTGAATGCACTTATCAAGATGTTATGCCTATCAGTTCTCACCATGAAGTACTAACTGTATCATTAATTTCTTGAAGCCCAAATGGGGTATCATTCCCAATAACATTGTTGGACACCACAAACCCAACTGGAATATCCCAATATGTTGGGGATCTTATGAATGATGATAATGAAGCCCCTAATCAAATAACATGATGGATATTAGGTCGAAACCGTATCTATAGTTGTTATCAATATAAAAAAACCCTACCAATGATAGGGAAATACTTTATATGATCACCCCTCAAGTCACACATAGGGACACGACAAACTCTATTCAATACACATCTCATATAGGTGATCATAATACTATGATAAGGATGAAATCCCACACCATTCCTTCACCGAGATGAACCATTGGAACACATTCAACTGATACTGGTTTATGTTACAATGGTTCTATTATTTCTTCCCAATCTCATACTAGATTTTAATTGAGAAGTACGAGGACATGATATTTTCCTTCATGGTGTATATTCAATGTAACATGGTGGTACACAATGTTTCATTCAAATAATAGAACTACCCATGTCAGATTCCTGAAAAATACAATACAATGAAAGAGGATAAACATAATAATATTTTTATAAAACATAAATTCACTAGTATTCCCCAAAAAAACATACCCAGAATGAACAAATAAATCATTCCTTTTTAATTATCTTGGAAAATCATTCATGATAGTCTACTAATATTCCAATAAATGGACACGTAATGGAAAAAACACATTTTCTGACATAACATATGAATGGATCTTCATTACCTTGGGGGACTAGTATAAATTAACTGTAGGGGCCCGAAGATTTACGTACATGGAAAATATATTACTTTTGTGGAATACTTAATTAATAACAAAAAAACGACCCACAAGGATCGTAATAGTTTTGTGTCTTTGGAAACAAGGAATGTAATCTTCTAATCATGGTGAAAGATATTCAACATCTCCCAATAAAGATCTTCCCTTTTTTTCTTACCTAAAACCGTTCTTTATATCCCGGGGAAAAGAAAACATACAAAAGGGTGAGCTCAAATGCCCAGTAAGGGTAAACATAGAGAACATAAAAGAATCCATAAACATTTGAATGGTAAAACTTGAACCTAAAATCCAAACATCAAAATCTTGAGTAAAGACATGAATCTTGGATGTACATAAAGCATATATCCTAAGGGAACATCAATCATGATAAAATATCATTGGAATAAATCATGTAATTGTGGCAACCATTAAGCACATGATATGATTTCCATAGTAGCCAAGGAATTGTTGCCAAGACCATCTTAGTGGACAAAGTCCCTTTCTGAATCGAGTTCTCTCCTCATTCCAGTCCTGTATTACTAAACTGGTTTAACATTTCATTCCAGCCATGTCTATATCATGAGATATAAATCATTACCCAATGAAATGGAGGGATATATAGGTCCCACCCTTCTCATAATGAAATCATTCTTACATGTGCCACAAAATAAACTTAAAACATTTATCATAACCCATACAATAAAATGGGTTTCATAAAAATAATCCCATCATTTCATAATACATATAAAACAAATGGACATTTCTTCATAAGAAAATTGAACCATGTAAATCAGGGATACATTAAACTTGAAACATACTCATATCAAATAATGTCATCTTAGATGGAAAATGATTTTTATAAGACATTTGAAATGAATTCTTGAGGAAAATATCCTTTCTTCGTCAAAATCATTTTCTTTTCAAAAAATACCATGCACATTTAAAATAAATGTATTTTTTGGAAAATAGTCATAAAATCATGTAGAGTAAGATTCATGAAAATGAGGCGTTATGAAACCGTAAAAATCCATTCACGCTGTATAAGTTAAAAATAACATTCTCCTTGTACTTTTGTCAGAAAAGTCATAAAGTAACTTGTAGGGTAAATAAAAGAAAGATTCATTCCATACCATGGGGTAAATGTCAAATTGGGTAAAAAGGACTTTAAACATACATGATTACACTTTTATAAAACATGGACATGGCTGATAGAAATAACCCCAGTAAATACTTACGAATTTGCAATCTCAGATAAAAATGATATTTGCAAAATTATCCATTACCATAGGTCTGATATGATTAATATGGTTCCTAACCTATTGTATAATGATTTAAATAATGTCATTGACTTGTTACATAATCATATTCATTGTTATGATTTCATATATGTATCACTTATGACTTTATATTACCCGTTCTTTTGTAAATTCCATGTTAAAGTAGCGTTTTGGGTAAAATCATTTCATTTATTGTATGTGTTTCGACTTGTCGTTTCATGATATTATTTCTTATATCCTGATTTACATAATTCCATAATGTAAAACATTATTTATATATAATATATATTCATCATATACATATATAATATAGATCGATAAAAGGAATGAAATACACCGTTCATGGAGACAGTAGGTCGTACGTACGCATGAACACTGTTTTCGTTTTCTTATTGAATTGAATGAAACTAAATAGATGACATATATATATATATACATAAATCCATTAACATTATTATTTCATATATTTCATTATTTTTCATTATATAAACATTATGATCATTCATGTATGGTTAATCATGGAGAATGAATCTCATCGCGTCGTGGAGACGGTAGTCCGTACATACGCACGAGCGATGATATCGTTCCCAAAATTGAAGAATTGGAATGGATGGTATAATATATCAGAATCAGTATGACGTTATAATAACCATATATAGTTATTCTTTACACCATTATACCAATCCATGTAAGGTGTTGGAGAAAAACAGATTACAGCACAGCGTGGAGACGGTATTCTGTACGTACGCACGCACGGTGATTTGTTTTTCCGTAGGATGGATAGAAGGTGAAATAGGGTTGTTTAATATATATAATAACATATCCGTATATTAGGGATACTGATGTTATTACTTCATAATGAAAAAACTAAATAGGAAGATGTTTAAGAAGAAATAAAGTTGAAAGAATCGGTAACGGATATTACCTCTTCTTTGACATGCCTCTTTGAATCATCCTCTTAGGGTACTAAAATTGGTCTTTGAAGAGGAACAAGACCTCTAGGATGTTTCTATGGAAGTTGAGAAGGGAAATTTTCATGTTTTTTCCGAGCTTAAAGGCTCAAATTGGTGTGACGAAGAGAGGGAGGAGGTGCCCTTTTATAAGGGAGGAGAGGGGCACCTTTCGAAATCTTAAAAATATTAATTTATAATAAATCTAACCCCACTTAAAAACCTCCAAAAATGACTCATATTCTAATATTAGATGCTATATGGTTTTAATATCATCAACCAATAAAATTTATCCATGTTAGGAATTTATTTTCAACATTATCAACTTGATTTATCCTTATTTAATCAATTAAATTTTATTTGTGGTAATAACATTCTAAATTTTCAATTATAACAAATAATTACTTATTTGTTGTGAATTTTCCATAATTGGATAGTTTATAACATTTTATAACATATAAATTTAAATTAATAATTTGTAAATTTTTTTGTGATTTTTAAACAATTTTATAATATGTTATTTTTATAAAATAACAATACTGTCAATTTTGACACTATTCATTTGTTTGAATTTAAATAAAATATATACAGAATATATGTTCGAAATAAAAGCTTCAATAGATTCATAAAAGTTCATATGTATCTATAAAATTAGTGGATCATATTAAATTGTTCATATAATATTTATTTTATTATTTTTAAAACCATTTATTTAGTTTATCTCATAATAAAATAATTACTACATCATTTTTGTATAATTCTTTAATATACTTATTTGTTGCATAAAAATTAAAACTAAAATCCTATGATGAATATAAATATATTACCTTTCCCAATTATACTTTTACTCGAATTTATCATCTTAAAATCACAATATTTAAATTTTTATATTTATTAAATTATGAAGGTGACAACATTGGAATTATTTAAAATAAACTAATATAAGTGTCATAATCTCTTTTATAAGGCTCAAAATGGTCAACTATTCGACCATTTTATGCTTATGGTTTAAATTTACATGACCAATATGTTTTGGTCAGGGTTTTGTGCCTTTTACGGTCACTATTAGTTTAATAAAAACTATATTCTTGATATTTCACTAGATAAACAATTTCTGCATCACTATTGTGTAACAATTAATTATAACTATTTAATACCTAAAAATTATAAATAAATTCATATGATGTTGATAATTTCATTAGATTTATGGAGACTATTCATGTTCGAAGTTTCATGAAGTTTATCACTAAATTAAAATTAATATACTTATAAGATTTAAGAGAGTGACATGTTGTCACTTTCTTTGGTTTTAATAATAATTAATTTATTTTCTTGGAAAAAAGTCCATTAAATGATTCTAATACGACCCTTATGTGATATGGGTATACTTTTACCCATTCAATAGAATTTTGTCATGTGTTAGGGTAATTTAATAATATTATATTTACACTTAATTACCCGATTTACCTATAACTATGGTAAATAAAATTTACCGTAGTAACTATTCATAATTCCCAAAAATAAAAAGTAGCTTATTAACATAATTTGGACCCACTGATTCCAAATATGGAATCCATTTTTCAAAATTCAATACACAAAAGTTGTAGAAATTTAATTAAAATTAATCCCATTGTTGAAAGAAAACATGTTTTTCTTTAAAACATTGCAAACGATTGAATTGATTTAACCTACAAATTCAAGATAAAATCAATGATAATGACATAAATTATATTAAATGTTAAAAATATATTATATTTATACTTTAAAACCATTCAATATTATAATATAACCACATATGTTATTACGATGAAAAAAGATGTTTTTAATTAAAATTTAGCGTGTTTTTACTATTTATTAAAATATGAAAGTTATCAGAATAATATGAAAATTTTATCCAAGGTAAAATTTTATATCCTGATTCCAAAGAAAAATTTTAGTTTGTAAAATTGAACTTATAAACATGTCAAATACTAGACTTAATGTGGGTGCGCCATCAAAAGGCAGCAAAACTGCATTTTTTAAAAAAAACTTATTTTACCCGAATAATTTATTTTGTTCTAATAGAATGTTCTTGAAAATGTGTAAGATGAATAATAATGTTATAAAATTCAAAATATAATTAATACTATTCATAACGGCTAGTTTATAATAATATTATATTAACATATCGTTTTTTAGTAAAACCTGTTATTGCGTACAACACACGCTATCGAAGAAGGTCGCGATTGCGTGTAATGCAAGCCATGTAAGGGTTGTGTATAGTGCAAGGATCCTTTGTGGTTTTGTTATAACAGAATCCAACCATTTTTTTCATTTATACATTGAATATATATATATATATATATACTCAATGTTGCATAGAATTACTATTATCAAACGAACTTGAAATTCTGTGTAACACAATCTAAGAATAGTGTTGCATATACTGCAAGCTAATATGGTGTTGTGTATAGCTCAAGAAAATCTGGGTGTATCGTACAAAAAAATATATGAAAGAAATTAAAAATAATATATATCTTTTAAAATCTCGGGTTATTACATTCTACCCCCTTAAAATGAATTTTGCCCTCGAAATTCGTCGGGGTTATAAATGGTTTTCTACATGAAAGTTTCTTTAATTGAAACCCACATCATAAAAAGAAATACAAAAACTTATCTTTAAAAACTAATGTATGAAATGTAACGGTTACCCAAATAAAATAATCATTGGGTTTCCACATAGGAGAACATAGGTGAAAATAAGGATATGGAGAAGAAATATAACCATCATGTTCTGATGGAGAGTTGTAGAGAACATGGCTATGAAAAATCCAAAAATCACAAAGCGATAGATTTGTGATGATCGAGATTACCATCTGATTCATCGGATATAAGGGCACTAGGTCAACATTTTTTGTTTTCAGGATCATTTCCCCAAAGTTGACGAATTTGAATTAGAATACTTACTTTATTTTGGTACAATCTCACTGTTGTTCGTGCCTTGAACAATTTCCAATTCATATCTTAAATAAATGAACTTGAATTTGTTATTCGTGAAGTGTTAGCAGATCATGTGATAGAATGACAGGTCATTCCATCTGTCTCAAACAAAAGGTTAGCAAAAGTTATTAAATATACATAAGTCGATCTATAGAGAGATTAATAATATATGGTTCCTAAAATGGACTTATACTTCATATATCATACTACATAATATAATAAAACTAGTTTCTACGAAACAGGGACTTCCTGTAGGCCAGTGGTAGGTGATAATGGCCAGTCGCACTTCGTTTGTGGGTTCGATCCCCATAGACTTGTCCAACGCGATGGGATGTCGCCCGTCCTGCAGGTTGTCCTTTTTCTAAAACGACATTACTATAAAATCCCATCAATAATATCGAAAAAGTTCAACCCTTAAACAACACTAACTTATGTCCAACATAATCCATTCCAATCTTTAGGCTTATCTAAAATACTTCGGTCCAAGCTCATAGTATTAAGAAAACAATTACTAGAATGGTTATCTACAAAGAATGTGAATACAAGCATTTATCTCCCAAATATCATAAGATATATCTTGTTGGTTGTATTCCAAACACATGAATACCTTATTAATATATTCTATTGAAACATAAATTACCATAGTACCTTAGTGAAAACATGAATACTGTCAAAAGTTAACTCTTTCCACATACCAAAATCCCAAAAAAATCTATATAATTAGACCATAATATCACATAGTCTTTATATCAGTCATGAGCTCATGAATACAATCAAAAATCTCATTATATTCTTATCCCATCATTATGCGCATATCATCTACTTTCCAAAAATATATGAATAAACTTCTATGGTTACCGGTACCATTCAACATATACTTTCATATACTTTAGGAAAAACAATAGTGTAACAATCCTTAGATGATTATTTATTCCATAGTACCATACATTATTCTTTATAAACATACAATCATTCCACTAACGTCTTAAACCACTAGCGGAGCTTCATCATTTATTTCATCTCATATTTCATTTGTAGTCTCTTCATCATCATCCACATAAATAATACTCGTATGACCATGCTGATTCTCTTCATGAGATTTTTCCTCAGTGCATTGGTTTTCATAATGCCCATACATTACAAATTTAAAACATCTAATCATTGTTGATGTCGTAGCAATACCATTATCCTTGTCCATGGTGTTAACTGAACCTTTTCATTTTCACTTACTGGCTTTGTGTCCTTCTTTTCCACACCCAAAACATCTTCCAGTTCCTTTTAAACATTCTCCTTGATTCCTCTTCCTACATGATTTACATAGGGGAAATTGATCTTTCTTTCCTCTATGATCATCATGAAACTTCATCTTTCTCTTATTAGACGAGTCAGGAAACATAACAAATTTGATTTTATTTATCATATTATGAGATTTCTGATTCAGCATAATAATGATGTTTAGACTTCCAAATCCCATTTCATTTGGTTTCTCATGAAAAATATCATTCCATTGTCCATCGTATCCTCCATTATCATGAATCATCTTGTTTCCAGCCATTTTCTAAAACCCAAAAAGAATAGTCTGAGAGACAAAAATCATAATAAAGGGGGAGTAACTTCAATATCTAACATCTTAGGTTTAATTCAACGATCGTTACCGTATTTCTAGGACTATAACCTATACATATAATTATCCTTAGGGACATCCCTAAAAATACCTTAGAAATATTTCTAGGGATCTCACTAAAGTTTTCGGATCCTAGTTTCCAAAGGTTTACTAAACCATTCCTCTGATACCAACTATAGAGGCCCGAAGCTTTACATACATGGACAATACATTACTTTTGTGGAATACATAATATATAACAAAAAAAAGAAACACAAGGATCTTAATATTTTAGTGTCTTTGGAAACATGGAACGTAATCTTCTAATCGTGGTGAAAGATCTTCGACATCTCCCAATAACGATCTTCCCTTTTTTTCTAACCTAAAACCTTTCTTTATATCTTGTGGAAAAGAAAACATACAAAAGGGTGAGCTCAAATTCCCAGTAAGGGTAAACATAGAGAACATAAAACAATCCATAAACATTTTAATGCAAAAACTTGAACATAAAATCTAAACATCAAAATCTTGAGAAAAGAGATGAATCTTGGAAGTACATAAAGCATATATCATAAGGGAACATCAATCATAATAAAATAGAATGGGAATAAAACATGTAATTGTGGAAACCATTAGGCACATGATATGATTCCCATAGTAGCCAAGGCATTGCTGTCAAGACCATCATAGTGGACAAAGTCCCTTTCTGAATCGAGTTCACTCCTCGTTCCAGTCCTGTATTACTGAACCGGTTTAACTTGCCGTTCCAGTCATGTCTATATCATGAGATATAAATCTTTACCCAATTCATTGGAGGGATATATAGGTCCCACCCATATCATAATGAAATAATTCTTACTTGTGCCACAAAATAAACTTAAAACATTCATCATAACCCATATAATAAAATGGGATTCATAAACAGCATCCCGTCATTTCATAATCCATATAAAACAAATGGACATTTCATCATAAGAAAAGTGAACCATGTAAATCATAGATACATTAAACTTGAAACATACACAAATCAAATAACGTCATCTTAGATGGAAAATGGTTTTGATAAAACATTTGAAATGAATTCTTGAGGAAAATATCCTTTCTTTGTCAAAATCATTTTCTTTTCAAAAAATGACATTCACATTTAAAATAAAAGTATTATGTTGAAAATAGTCATAAAATCATGTAGAGTAAGCTTCATGGAAATGAGGCTTTATGAAACCGTAAAAATCCGTTCAAGCCGTATAAGTTAAAAATCATTCTCCTCGTACTTTTTTCGGAAAAGTCAAAAAGTACCTTGTAGGGTAAATAAAAGAAAGATTCCTTCCATACCATGGAGTAAATTGTAAAATTGGGTAAAAATGAATTTAAACATAAATGAATACACTTTTATAAAACATGGACATGGATGATAGCAATAATTCCAGTAAATACTTACGAATAAGCAATCTCGGATAAAAATGAGATTTGCAAAATTATCCCTTACATTAGGTCCAATATGCTTCGTATGGTTTCAAACCTCCTGTATAATGATTTAAATAATGTCATTGACTTATTACATAATCATATTCATTGTTATTATATCATATATGTTTCACTTATGACTTTATATTACCCGTTCTTTTGTAAATTCCATGTTAAAGTAGCGTTTTGGGTAAAATCATTTCATTTATCGTATGTGTTTCGACTTGTCATTTCTTGATATTAATACTTATATCCTGATTTACATAATTCCATAATGTAAAACATGATTTATATATATTATATATTCATAATATAAATATATATTATATATTGATAAAAGGAATGAAATACACCGTTCATGGAGACGGTAGGTCATACGTACACATGAACGTTGTTTTCGTTTCCTTATTGAATTGAATGAAACAAAATAGATGACACACACATATATATATATACATAAATCTAGTAGCATTATTATTTCATATATTTCTTTATTATTCATTATATAATCTTTATGATCATTCATGTATGGTTAATCATGGAGAATGAATCTCATCGCGTCGTGGAGATGGTAGTCTGTACGTACGCACGAGCGATGATATCGTTCCCGTAAGTATAGAATTGGAGTGGATGGTGTAATATATCAGAATAATTATGATGAAATAATAACCATATATAGTTATTCTTTACACCATTATACCTATCCATGTAAGGTGTTGGCGGAAAAACATATTACACCACGGCGTGGAGACGGTATTCCGTACGTACGCACGCGCGTTGATTTTGTTTTCCATAGGATGGATAGAAGGTGAAATAGGTTTGTTTCATATTTATAATAACATATCAGTATATTTGGGATAATTATGTTATTAATTCATAATTAAACAAAAAAATAAGAAGAATTTGAAGAAGAAAGAATATTTAAAGATTCGGTAACGGATATTACCTCTTCTTTGACACGCCTCATTGAATCCTACTTTTAGGGTACTAAAATCAGTGTTTGAAGAAGACCAGGACCTCTAATATGTTTCTAGGGAAGTTGAGAAGGGAAATTTGAAGGTTTTGGCCGATATTAAAGGCTCAAATTTGTGTGAGGAAGAGAGGGAGGAGGTTCCCTTTTATAAGGGAGGAGAGGGGAACTTTTGGAATTCTTAAAAATATTTATTTATAATAAATCTAACCCTAATTAAAAACCTCCAGAAATGACTCATATTAGAATATTAGATGATATAGGGTTGTAATCTCATCAACCAATAAAATTTAGAAATGTTATGAATTTAATTTCTACATTATGAACTTGATTTATCCTTATTTAATCAATTTAATTTTATTTGTGATAATAACATTCTAAATTTTCAATTATAAAAAATAATTACTTATTTGTTGTGAATTTTCCATAATTGGATACTTTATGAGATTTTATACCATATAAATTTAAATTTATAATATTTAATTTTTTTTGTGATTTTTAAACAATTTTATAATATTTTATTTTTATAAAATAACAATAGTGTCAATTTTGACACGATTCATTTTTTTTGAATTTAAATAAAATATATACAAAATATATGTTCTATATAAAAGCATTAATAGATTCATAAAATGTCATATGAATCTATAAAATTAGTGGAGCACATTAAATAGTTCATATAATATTTATTTTATTATTTTTAAAACCATTTATTTGGTTTATCTCTTAATAAAATAATGACTACATCATTTTTGTATAATTATTTAATATACATATTTGTTGCATAAAAATTAAAAATACACTCCTATGATGAAGATAAATCTATTACCTTTCACAATAATACTTTTACTCGAATTTATCATCTTAAAATCACAATATTTATATTGTTATGTTTACTAAATTATGAAGGTGAGAACATTTGCATTATTTAAAATAAAATAATATAAGTGTCATAATAGATTTTATAAGGCTTCAAATGGTCAAGTATTATACCATTGGATGATTATGGTTTACATTTACATGACCAATAAGTTTTGGTCAGGGTTTTGCGCCTTTTATGGTAACTATTAGTTTAATATAAACTATATTCTTGATTTTTCAATAGATAAACAATTTCTGCATCACTATTGTGTCACAATTAATGATAAATATTTAATCCCTAAAAATTATAAATAAATTCTTATGATGTAGATAATTGCATTATATTTCTGGAGACTATTCATGTTCGAATTTTCATTAAGTTTATCACTAAATTAAAATTAATATACTTATAAGATTTAAGAGAGTGACATGTTGTCACTTTCTTTGGTTTTAATAATAATAAAGTTAATTTCTTGGAAAAAATTCCATTAAATAATTATAATACGACCCTTATGTGATATGGGTCCACCTTTATCCATCCAATAAAATTTTGGCATGTGTTAGAGTAATTTTATAATATTATATTTACCCTTAATTACCTTATTTACCTTTAACTATGGTAAATAAAATTTACCGTAGTTACTATTCATAAATCCCAAAAATAAAAAGTACCTTATTAACATAATTTGGACCCACTGATTCCAAATATGGAATCCATTTTTCCAAATTCAATACACAAAAGTTTCAGATATTAAATTAAAATTAATCTCATTGTTGAAAGAAAACGGGTTTTTATTTAAAACATTGCAAAAGATTGAATTGATTTAACCTACGAATGCAAGGTAAAATCAATGATAATGACATACATTATATTAAATGCAAAAAATATATTATATTTTTACTTTAAAACAATTAAATATCATAATTTAACCACATAAGTTATTACGGTGATAAAAGTTGTTTTTAATTAAAATATAGTGTGTGTTTACTATTCATTAAAATATGAAAGTTATCGATATAAAATGAAAAATTTATCCAAGGTAAAATTTTATATCCTGATTCCAAAAAATAATTTTATTTTGTAAAATTGAACTTATAAACATGTCAAAAACTAGAATTAAAGTGGGTGCGCCATCAAAAGGCGGCAAAACTGCATTTTTTGGAAAATACTTATTATACCCGAATAATTTATTTTGTTCTTATACCATGTTCTAGAAAATGTGTAAGATGAATAATAATGTTATAAAATTCAAAATATAGTTAATACTATTCATAACGGCTAGTTCATAATAACATTATAAAAACATATCCTTGTTTAGTAAAACTCGGTATTACGTACAACACATGCTATCGAAGAAGGTTGTGATTGCGTGTAATGTAAGCCAAGTCAGGGTTGTGTATAGTGAAAGACTCATTTGTAGTTTCATTATAACAGAATCCAACCATTTTTTCATTTATACATTGAATATATATATATATATATATACTCAATTTTGCATAGAATGACTATTATCATACGAACTTGAAATTGTGTGTAACACAATCTAGGAATAGCGTTGCGTATACTAAAAGCTAATACGGTGTTGCGTATAGTGCAAGATAATCTTGGTGTATCATACAACAGAAGATATGAAAGAAAATAAAAATAATATATCTTATAAAATCTCGGGTTATTACATTAACCACCCTATATTGTTCTCTAAAAATCAACCTCAACATGAAGGTAGTGATTCCACATATAGTTTTTCAATATAATGTATCATGGAAGAGATATATTAGAAAATTTATCCGATAATAATAAAAATAAAAATAATGTTTTTATTATTTGTATTTTTCAATAAAATTGTTGTCCACATACACATTATCTCTCTTTTCTTGTTATGGGGAATGGTTTCACCAACTGAGTGAACTAATGTTGGAGGCCACCACATCCACTACACCCAGCACCCCCATCTGTTCTGCCTAGCCAGTTATTGATGGATGAAAATAAACATTCAATCTTTTATAATGGCCTCTCCCAAAGCACCACCATGGAAAAATTAAAAAACCCACACACTAGGGCCCCCACATCCTTACCTGATCATTCATGGGTCATTATACATCTCCATAATGTTGTTGATCCCCATTCCAAACCAGAGGTAATGATCTATTGAACTAAAGATTGGTTGTGCGATGATCGTGTGCTTGGTATTTTTCAAACACCGACTGAATTGAATGTAGATGAAGAATGCACCATGAATTAAATATAAAAATTTAAAACTCATAGAAAAATGAATAATCCTCATTCATTTTTCAGATTTTAATTTCTCCATTTTCATTAGAATGATTAATGAACATAAACTAATACATTAATAATATTTAAATAAATTAATCTTATTTAAATTATCGATGTGTGAATCAATTAATTCCTCTTTTACTGATCCAAATTAGGCATTGTATAACAAGAAAACATGAATTAAAAAAATGTCCTACCTTTTTTAAGGATCAATAAATTGTGATGAAATAATCTTAAACTAATGTAGAAGAAGATAAGCTATGTTTGTCAACCATCTCGCAGTTAACCTCGATTCATTGAACATCAAACTACGGTCTCAGTCTACTGAAAATAATGTGTATCTCTTCTAATTATCCTTGGGTACATTTCTGATAATGTAAATATTCAAAATGTAGTATTTATAGAGGATTGTTTTAGTTTGGTATTGTAAATAAATAATTTAAATTAATGTATTATTTTATCCAATGCACCTACCAACTGCTACCATCCACTAAACATCTTGTGCTAACTAGCTTTATGCCATTTCTAGGGTAAAAGTGACGTACTAGAATCAACCATTTTCTAAAATTTATGTTTTTGGATTACATTTAATAGTTTTTTAATTATTTCCTAAAAACTGCATGTGGGTCATAATATATATTTAATATTTTATTATATTAATACTAGTCTTATTGGGCCTCATAATCTCACACTGATTTGGTTTTCGGCTCGAAAAATATATTCCTTTGAAAATAATGATTTATTACACAGAAAAATTAGAGTTGGTACACTCCAGCAACCTTCAAGAATATTCATACTAAAAAATAAAATGCTACTCAAATTGATGAAACTGAGCTCTCAACATGGTTTTCAACAGCCACATGATCTCTCCGAGTTCCACATGTTATCAATATGAATTATCATAAGGGGAAACAATTTCTCATATAGGGCCCCCTTCTATTTATTATCAAATTACAGTAGGCTCCATTAACACATTGAAAAGTTAACTCCAACCCCAATATCCAACTCATCCTAGTTTACATTGTGGAATGAGTTGTGAAAACACATCCCTATTCTTGACATGTGGAATCCATATTTCATACGATATAACTACCGTTATGGCGTCCAATAGAATGAAACCTCATAAAACCAAGGTATTAAATGGAAAAATGGACTATGACCCCTTAAGATATCCTATCATCATATATAAATACCCACAATTCTCGATGTGGTTAGATCCCTGAAAACACAATATCTTCACATTAAACTCCAATATAATCGTTCATGGGACCAAAAATGACTTCCAATGACCCAGGGTAGTCCCCATTTTCTCATGGATGAACTTTACCTTCATAAAACACGTTGTTACCAACTATATTTAATATTTTACTTCTCCCATAGGCAATGACCAATAAAATGGAAAACAGTAGCTTCCCCTTCGCATGGCCTCATATAATGACACCATAGTGGGAGATAATTCTCTCATATATGGCCCAAAAAAATAATGAAAACACATGAAATGTTCATGAGAAGATAAATTATCCTCTTATCCAATCCATCAGTATGGTTTAGAAATATCACTCACCATTGTCCCTGAGTTTCAAATTCCTCTTGTATCCTCTCTATAATCTTGTTGTGAATTGAGTATCAGTGTCTGAAATGATGCTCATGGTAATTCCCTCATTCCAGTAGTCCTCCCACACAGAAAAGTAAACCCAAACTGTCCCCAAAACACTAATATAGGATAATTAGGAAGTATACCATCTAGTTCAATTAGTCCACAATCATCAAAATTTCATCATATCCTCCTGTTAATAATTTAATCTATAATATGAACACCATGAAGAGAAAATATCATTCTATCATCTATCCATGAACCTTGGAATTTGCCTATAGGCATGTGAGACATAAAGACTCATAATCATCAAGATTCTATAACATCATTGGAAACCAAACTAATACCAAAGGGTCATAGTACATCCTCACAACACCTGAATGTACTACTAATGGAAACCATCCTTCTCATCACTAACATTCATAGATTAACCATTTTCATCATCCATCATCATATATGGATGAAACGATATACCCATTCAAGAAACAAATCAGGAACATGTTTGAGGGATATTTGGTTCATATAATATATCATAATAAATATCACCATGTGGTTTCTCCATCACCTGTTGATGAAGTATATGGGTAACAATGATAAACATGATATATTCTACACCATCATCACTAATAAGAGATATCTTAATTAGGTAAAATTATCTATCCACTTTATCAAAATTATTTTTTGGAAAACATTTATATGTGAATCTTCTACTATTTCAGTGCCCTTCGGTGGATCCCTAGATATCACTACCTCGAAAATTGTTGGTTACAAAATCACTCTCATTCCAGCGTATGCATGTAAAAATAAGTATACATATCCAATATAATAGTCAATCCATGAGACCTCTCAATAAATCAGGAATAGTCATATCATGTTATGAAATAACCTCAGCTGTATTTCATCATCCCCCACACAAGTCAATTATAGAAGGAAACATCCGAACTATAATAACATGAACTAGTACAAGAATAGATAAGGATATAATTTAAAAGACAAAAATGCACATCTTTGGAGTTGAACATGATAAAGGGAATCACCATAAATATAACAAAACTATAGTGTATTTGTAGATCCACCTTCAGTATAACCTCATTGTGAACCTGAAGATTGTTTTAACCCATATTGAGATCAAATTCTGAAAATCACTTCACTTATAACCAATGGTTTAAGAATTAATTGATTATTGGGGGTGGATATTTATTTTTAATAATATCTTAGTTTTGGTGACATCAGTCAACACCTAAAATCATTCCCTTAATTTCCACCAAGGGAAAATTACTATGATTCCCAGTAAAACACACTACTTCTTATGAATATCAATCTCTAAAATAGACCATCTTCATCTTCATATATCATATATATATATATGGAAACATATGATATACAAGTAAATATATGATTTCCTCTTTGGGCTTATGATTATGAGTAAAAAAATGGTATTGGAAGTTAGTCCTAAAACATCCTTAGGAACGATTTCCTCATTCGCACCCAACACAATAGGAAATTAAAAACTCATATCGTCCATCTTTTTATAGTTCATATTATCCATCTCTTATGGTGGATATATCCTTATATATTTCATATCATCCTGAACTACAAGGGAAACCTTCTCACCAATGATACAAAACTATACCCCACTAACATGTGAACACTAGAACCAACTGGTAATAATAATTTGTTCACATACAATAGGAAATCATTTCATACTAATAAAAACATTATATGGCCCCAATCACTCTATAGAATTATATCACCTGGGGTCCTCCCTCCTTAATGGTCAATTAAAATAATATTTAATTTTTTTTATCATTGATCCTCTGTGTATGAGCCTTTGAAAACCAAGGTATATCATTATAAATGTCAAATAATACTACACTACCTAGGACACCTTCTCACTATTGAAGAAAACTATATCCCCCTTTCACAGGAACACTACAACCAACATGTAATAATAATTTGTTCATGGATGCTAGGAAATAATTATATATTAAGGAAAACACTATAGGTCCACACTAGCATAATATAATGATTTCGCTTCAGGCCCACTCTCCTCTAAAAGTCGGGTATCATAATAGTTAAAAGTGTCAGATCATCGATCCTCTCTGTATGAGACTATAAAAACAAGGGTCATTCTCCAAAAGATCCTCTAGTATGCCTATGTATCTTGTTGGGTCTATGACTTTGGAAAGGTGGTCTCTAACCATTTAGGAAAATTATAACCAGAGTCAAAAATACATAGTTCATATGTCAAACACACCTGGATTCTTACGGTCATAAGCCTTTTCTTCTTGAATCAGTCTTCCCATTTACCACTAATCGACAAAACCCAAGGATATTTCCGACCCCTTTAGTTAAAATATATAGAAAATAAACAATTCATATTAACTCATTCACTACATATAACAACTATCCTCCTTGGGATGCACTAACTCACCCAAATGGTTTTGTATCACATCATAAGAATTAAAATTAGCGGGGGAATTGTCCCACATCCTTGAGTTCAACAATCCACATAAAAAAATAACCAAAATAGGACTCTACGGAAGTCCCATGTCTACTAAGATAAGACATGCTGCAATGACCACCATCCAGAGGAGTATTATACATGTGGTACATTCACACCATGGGCTCATATCAGTCCTCTACCACTTGAAAATGGGTCTCAATCAACTTAAAGTCTAGGTAATATCTAGAACCATAACTCATGATGAAAAATCAGTATAGGAATTACATATTTTGGTACCTCCAGAACCAACTACAAATCCATGAATAATATTGGTCTCTAATAAAACCATCTAAATGTTCATGGTCCAAACATTGGGAAAACCTCAACCACTACCTCGAGACAATGATCGTATGATCAATGATCTATATCCTTATGAGATATTAGTAGTAACTGACACTCAACTCATGTAATGTTCTAAAACATCCCATATCATTATCCAAACAAACTAGAGCCATTAGCTACCCAACATGGTTTTTTATCATCAAGCTAATATAGTAATGGTTATTACCACCAGTCAAAAGGTTATAGAACTCTCTTGTTCCTACCTTGAGGAAAAAACTCATGAGTGGATTCTTGAACTAAGTTATAATCACTCGTTTTACCATTCTCATGTAATATTACTAAATTTATATCTATCTATCATTATAGAGATATATTAAAGTTTTTAATGATGTACTGCATTCAATGAATATATTATGGGATTTGACTCAATAAAGACTTGAAAACAACAATAAATTCCGATAAGATGAGTGTAGCAATGTTTTCTACGAAACCAATACATAAATGGGGTGAGTAAATAAAAAGGATTCCATAGTCATGGTAAATGGATTTCTCTTCCTCTATACCTACACATGACACCATATCCTAAGATCTAAAATTGAAAATTATAACATTATTCGCAAAAATTTGAATTCAAAAATTGACCCCAAAATTATTTATAATCTCAGGTCCTAATGTATCACTGGAACCCTAGATACTTCTCTATCATTACTCAACACACTAGATCTTTCCTGTCCTCTGGTAATCCAATTATGAAAACCCCAATCACACCTCCAATAGGTCATGGGTTGGAAACTAACACCATGTACGAATATAACTCACATGGTATGCGTATGCATAATATACTTCTTCACACACAGAAATATAAAAATACTAATAGAGTAATTATAGGAAAAATAGATTTAATTATAGATGAATATATACATATATATCCCACAATAATTGAAAACAATTAATGAAATAATAATGGGCCAAATATAATACCACCAGAACATAAAATAAATTACATCTGGTTCAAATGAAGGGTAATTATATCAAATTAAACACATGACTATATCCTACAATCTTATTATAAAAGAAGTACTAAAATAATAAATTTCCCAATACAAACCCATAAAAACTTGAAACTAATTAATACCTACTAAAAATAAGGTGAATGTTATCAAATTTAAAAACATGATAATATACTCTGTCTATCTAGATCACTATGATAAACCATGTCTTAGACCTGTTAGGACTCTGAAAATATTCAATCATTTTTTTGACACATGACATGTGTGACAAGGTCCCATGAATGAGTGAGTATAATAATACATAGTATGACACCCTAAAATAACCAAACCAAAAAGCTAATGAAAGTTATTTTCATCATCTTCATATATTTCAATTTGTTTCGAGACAGATATAAAAAATCACAAATTCAATCCTGGTTTACTCATAACAGACTTCCTATCTCATTATGGTCTCAAAAATTTCCTATAATATGATTCCACTCAAGGGTAAC
Source organism: Viscum album (assembly GCA_963277665.1). Classification (NCBI taxonomy): domain Eukaryota; kingdom Viridiplantae; phylum Streptophyta; class Magnoliopsida; order Santalales; family Viscaceae; genus Viscum; species Viscum album. The sequence goes on from OY728123.1 coordinate 841,498,411, forward strand.
AATTTTTTTTAGAACTCACTCCACATGCCAGGTGGAAACCTAAGTTTGTCTTTTTATAGGTCATTCTCATTGGGTCTCTCTCAAATGTATTCACCGTATCTTGAGGATCAAAACACAAAGCTAGGAGATCACACCCTTTAACATATAGGGCCACATAAAATGAAACTATAATTACATGAAAATTATGGGATCATATGTATGACGATACTGTGAAACCTACTAGATTTTTCTCTTAGAAAGGGGATGACCACTCTTTTCATGGTGGTCACACTAATATGATAATACCTACCTAAGATAATGAAATAATAATATAGGATAACACCCTACGTCCCATGGAGTGACACAAAAAACTCTATATGAAATAAATCTTATTTAGGGGAAGAAAATGTTATATTGATTATCAAATACCACATTGTACCATCATATAGGTGTAACATAGGAACACACTCAACTGTTACATGTATAAAATTTGAAACAAATAGAGGATCCACCCAGGCACATACTAGAGATGAATGGAGAAGAAATTAGACTCCAACTAACACTTCATACATTATAATGGCATGTCATATATGAGTAGATGTGGGGTCTCTCTAATCCCAGAACTAGAATTATCTATTTCGTGGAAAAGCCTAATGAATGCACATAACTCATCATTGGTCTAACATGGTAAAACATAAATACACTAATATTCCACCACAAATATAATTGAATGGATAAATGAATCACACGATTATAATCCTTATAAAAACACCAGGATATTCTATTTATATTCCCAAAATATTCACCGAGTGAAATGGACACATCACATTGTATAACGCAAAAGTAGTGCTCCACCATTGGCTTCATACTCTACCACAACTTTTAGAGCATGCTACCATGACTGATATGTCATTGGTGGTTGTAATTAACAATTTTATCCACTCAAACTGCATCTCACATCCCACCACCTAGCCAAAATGAAAAAACCAAGACAAGATGGTATACAAATCCACAATATATCAATCCCATGTAGTAAAAAGTTTCAATCAGGGTATTGATCCACACCCCAAACCGGTGGTAATGAACTATTTATCCAATAACAAATTTCCCAGGAATCACCCACAAGGTATTTGTCGAATCATCAAACTAGTCAAATACACATGATTAAAATGCTAATAATGAAGGGGTAAAATGAAAAAAATCACAAAATAGGAACAAACCATCCCTATTTTTCATATTTCTCTCCATTACATTCCATTAAAATGATGAATGAAAAAAAAATCAAAATGAAAATAAATAAATTTTAAATCATCTATTGATGAAAAAATCGATTATATTTTGAAAACTCTTCCATGTTGGACATAGGAGAAAAACAGGGATGAATACACACAACACATACCCCCTACCTAGATTATTATTCAATCATTCTTTAATAATGTGTCTTCTAGTTATAGGGACGAAGATCATCTGTGTTCTTCATCCATTTTAGGGTTCTCCATGATCTATTCAACATTGATCCATGGTTCTGATCCACCGATTAGAATGCAGTTATTCCCTTAATCTCCAATGGTTGTGTAGCTAACCTTGTAAAAAATTATAATTTTTTATTTATATAGTTTTATTTTGGTTTAGTTTTAATAGATAATTTAATTTAATTAATTAATTCCAGTAACCAGGAAATGGTTTCCTTCTAGGGAATGTCCAATGCTGAATAAAATTATGTTTCCTCTAGTGAAAACCCTATGATCTGGAATCAACTATGGTAACATGTTTCTGATCTAAGTCGCCATTCATGCATTATTTAATTAATTTTGAAAAAACTACTCTTGTATAATATTTTCTTTTTCTTTTTCTTTATTACATTATTATAAGGATCAACAGATCATATAATATCATTATTACTCATCTCATGGCCCCAAAAATATTCCAATGAATATTGAATATTCTTACACAGAAAATAGAGAGTCGTTATATTTTAAAACTCATAAAATATATTATTCCTAAAGCTCATAGTTTCCTGAAATTTTGAAACCCCTATAAATGTGTGAGGGTAAAAAAATCTAAAAATTTATTTATTTTTCATAAAAATTAATTTACCATATATCAAAATATGGTGTTTAATTATTATAAAAAATATGATTTTATAATTCTCCACACCATCGGCCTTTATTATCCATGAAGGATTATAATATATAATTGTAAAAGAAAAAATTACTAAATGATCTCCGAAAATAAACTCAATAGGTGGATGTTCAAAGAAACAGAATAAGACATTACACAAAAGTAGCCACCTAAAAAAATTACAAGATCAACACACATCTAAAAAAATAATAGCTACTTGAGGAACTAAAAATAGTTAGAATTAATCTGAGAACTATCATATGTTTTCTCACCACATAAGGATCAACCAAAATTATGTATCATGAAGAATATGACCTACCAAAAACATATATTCAAATAAAAGTGTCGACATTGGTTACATGAAACTTTGAAACATCGACAAATAGAAATTAAATCACAATAATCGAAATAATAAATAAATGATTCCAAAAATGGAAAATTTTCTAAAGATCAATCAATTGTCCAATTATCCAAAAGAAAATCACAAATCTATTATGTATATTTACCCTGAGAAACTAAAAAATTGTAGCCTATGATTTCCAAAAACAAGCCTCACCCCTCAATGGGATAATAAAATTATATACTAGTCCTTTCATGTTTTTGGTCCTTCAAAAAGTAGTGTCATCCATGTTAGCCATGTTCAACACCAACATATATCAATGTCCAATTGGAAAGAACTCGTAGAAATAGAGAGAGTAAAAAAATAATGTATTATACTCTAATGATTAATAAATTCCATCACATCAAGATTCAACTATAAAAAAACAAGAAAAAACAAAAGGATACAAATGAATAACACCCATCTTGTATACTATCATGTACTAAGCATTATAAGAAACCCAGGAAAAGATGAAACTAGATTTATTTTTAGGAATAATAGATATGAACATCATGTTGTTCTTAGAAAAGGATTTTATATGATCACCAGGCAGAAAAAAATCTCAATGAATTATTTTTCAAGATAAAGGCTAACCATTGAAAATATCTCAACTACAGGGTACAATGGAAGAGATATCTTTAAAACAAAACCACTTACATGATAAAAAACAATGTCCACAAGATAACACTACCAATAGAAAAAGTTATGAAACTAGACATCCCCAAAACACAATGGTCTCCAAAAAATGAATTACAATAGAGAAAAATAAGCATTATAAATATTTTTATAAACATCAACCACAACTGGTAGAACCTCCACTATGTGAATATAATCACTATGAGGCCAATTATTACAACCTTTATTTAATGAAGCATCTATTTTTCCAGTGTATTAATTTGATGATCCCTTACTAAAGAATCCCCTTTCAGCACCTAAAAAAATAAAACCTATTAAGGATATCCATGTGGAAACACCATTTAAAAACTCTTCAATCCTTCAATAGTGAATTCTTAAAAAGGATATGTTCTCCATGATAGAATTACATGATATTCTCATTTTCCTTGAAAAGATTATCCCAGATAAACCCACTCCAATACATTACTATTTTTGGAATTTATCTAAATATATATATGAATGATGAATTTTCCACATTCTATAACTCTTTTTGATCTATCTCGACTGACACAACCCAATGATGCATTTCAAAAATATGGTTAAACATGCTGCTGGAAAGGGGGTTCCATGGTTTGGGTGAATAATTTGTCTAAAGGAGATATCCATAAGGGAGTCATCTCTAATAATAACTTGTGAGAAACATAAAAAAATGTGAGTTTCACAGAATATATGAAAACTGATAGCATATCCTTACTAAAACTCTAGATCCTTTCAACATTCTCAATCTTCAATTCCAGTGGATTCTAACACTGAATGAAGACTAACATAAATAGTTATAAAGAAATTATTTCATACATAACTATGGGAATTATAAACTCCCACCACTATAGCCCAGGTTCCTCACATACGTTGATAATGTTCATTACAGTCAGATCATTAAGATTCATGAAGTAATCTATGACCTTATCAACTTCTTCATAAAACATTACTACATATGGTGAACCACACTCACCTATATAAGAATATGGAAAATTATCCAAAAAGACCTAGATAGTGTCAAATTAATACAAGTGATCTGTCTCCAATACACGATTTGGAGTTTTGGTAGATTTTTCACCATTGTATACCATATGTTAATTACAAGAGGGGATATATCAAAGATTGTATAGATAACATTATATATCTATTTATTATCTTATTGGGAGATATATATGGATAAAAAAACATAGTTTCCTTAACGCGTGAATAAAAAACAAAAAAAACACATCAAATAAATATTTCATCGAACAAAAGATTGACATGTTTATAAAATATTATAATTTTTCAAAAAATGTTAAATCGTGTAATTAATTCATCACAGTTTCAAAAAAAACATTTTTTTTCATGTAACATCATCCATTTAATCAACACATTAATACCATTTTAAAACTTAAAAATCATATTTAAACTGATTACATAAAAAGTATTTTTTTAACTTTACCTTATCACATCATAGAATCCATGTTAATCATTTTTTCAATCCAATTAATCCAAAAAAATATGCACTTTGGTGGATGATAAATGTTATCAAATAACATCATTAATATCTATTTAATGTCATAGAAATGGATTTCTAAGGGATATAAAATCATAATTAATGGGATAAAAATTGAAATAATAAAAAAAGAGCATGAAAAAAGTAACACCCATTACCCACTTACCTAACCTCAAATAAATTAATCTAATTGAAATTAAATAGGAAAAGAGATAAATTTTAATTTGATTAGAACTATGAATGTGTTGGTTGTATGGGATGATAAAACACACACCATCCTCAAAAATATTCTTGGATTGTCTTCTAGATTAATCACATTGATTCCTAACAATTCACTAGAATATGATGAAAAAGTGTCAATATGGACATCATTCCACTCCAATTTAAAAAAATTTAATATATTCAGAGAATCCAGGTCAATATCATTGAGAATATAAATATAATTTTTCAATGTGAAAATAAGAATTCGGAATTAAGAATCAATTCGCCACTACCCCTTGTAACGGATGTCTCATCATGAAGAGACGGTGATCAATTAACCACAAATTAATAAATTCTTGAGTCATAACATTATTAATTTCAAATATAAAATGAATCAACCAAAATAAAAAAATATATTATATGGAAATGTACTTTTGTTTAGTGAAATACCTCATATTGTACCTTTTTGTATCAAACTGACTAAGCCTACCATCTAAACTGGTATACCAGTTGATACCCAACTAAACTGAAGAGTTTCCGGAATCTTCAAAAATAAGATAAAAGTTCTTCAGAATCAATAAAAACACATTGTAAATTATTTTAACCTTAATAAATGATATAAATAGTCAAGATACATAGTGTAAAAATCATCACTTAAAAATTATTACAGCTACACTAGGTATATGAGATGTTACAAATAACTTAAAGTAAAACATAACATTCAAACCCCATATCATGGTGGTCTAAGGAAATATACCTTTTATGATGACACAAGCCCTAGAAAAACAAATAAAGAACCCTAATATATTATTAGGATAAAATGATAACCTTATATAAAATCATAAAGTCTTAAAACTCTAAATGGTACAATAATGGGTTCGGATACAAATCCAAGTTGTATTTCACCAAAGAGTCTTTGTAGTCAACTCATAAGGTAATAATAAAATTATAATATTATTGATTAATATATAGATTAAAAGGATTTATGATTCAAAAAATGAATATGAATCCATCAGAATCATAGTATAAAAAATATGTGTTTAAAATAAAATTTTAATCATTTCAAAATAATTTATCAAACTAAATCTCAAAATTGGACACTGTATGAATTAAAAAATGTTATTGATAAGAATTTAATACCATTTTACAAAATAATTTTTTATAAATTATGAATTTATAGGAACATTCACTACATATCAAAATTTTATACAAGTATTAATATAATATTTTTAAGGTGAATTATCTTAATAACAAGATAAATCATGAATGAAAATCAATCAAGAAAGGAAACTACAATTCCAAGTAGTTCCAATGAATGCTTTTATGCATTCAGTAGAAATTATAAGGCTTCCATGGGTTTCATCTAGATAAGATATTGGGTCAATAGTAGTCTATATAATAATCTAATCAATTATTTCAAACGTTTAGCTTTTATTGTGTTTCGTGAGTTCTCATGAAAACTATGTCCATGCACACCAACATTATTAGATGCATTAACATATCCAAATTTCATCAAATTAAATACTAATCCACTTTAAATGGTTTTCTTCTACTATAAATGCATAAATCATTGTCATATCATATAACTACCAAGGTTCCCATGACCAATCAAACAAGGTGAGTGAGATATTAATGTCATAAAGGCAACCAGGGGAATCCACATCTATATCAAAATGGGAAAATTCACCAAAAAATTCAATCATTATCGTTCACATATCACCCCACCCTAGAAAACTCCCCTAAAGTGAATAACCCCCTTTTTCAAATCACATCAATTGTAACTATATCAACCTGATATGTCGAATTACGGGATTTTTAATATAAGGGTTAATCAAAATGATCGAACCCGGCCCCCATGAATAATAAAATTAAAATAAACATGTAATTTCAAAATAAACATTCTAATGCATGACCATATAAAATTGTTTTAAAAATTAATTACCAAAATGAAAAATAAAAATTTGAAATAATCATTTCATTCAAAAATAATATTACAAAATTTAGAGAAATTTACAATTTTAATATAAACATGAGATTATAGAACATGGTTATATGATGGTTTTTCATGGAAAAAATCATTTCATTTATATCTACCAAAGAACAACTGGTTTATAGGGAAGAATACAATTCATTAAAAATGATTCATGGTTATTTAAAAAATAAATATTTTATTTTTAACTATGGGGAAAACATTTTATAAACCAATCCCTAACTTTTAAATCATAGAATTTCACTTTTTAAATTAAAACATAAACTAATGAATTTTAGTAGTTGAAAATTCCCTTATTTTACCATTAAAAGGGAGTTTAAAAACAAAAAGAAATTCATTGACTTATAAACCTGTTAGGGTAATCTCTTAACATAATAAGGAAATCCAGATAACAATTTCATTGTGAATGACATTTTTAATTCATAAAGAATTGTATCAAAGTATATTTTAATAGGAAATTCAAGATTAACATTCATAGAATATGTATTAGAATATAAGGAAAACATAACTCTAAATTATGAAGAAAAATTAATTAAATGATTATGGAAATTCATAGAAACTTATACGCCAAATATGACATAGAAGAACATCAAATGATGGATATGCAATAGCAGTAGGATGAGGTATGTGAATAATGAAATAGGATATACCACCTCTACAAGAATCTCAAATATCACCCAAAAGATTCACAATTGATACTAACATATAGTGTACATTAATATCATATTCAATTAAGGATTTTGTATTTTTAAAAATACAAAACTCAAAGAAATATTAAAACTGATAAATTAGTCATCGATTAATTTTCCCATTTCACTAGAATCTTGAGTTCATAAGTTTCAAAAACATTTAAAATAGGATTTATAAAGGTTAAATGTCTTAAAAGACCAATTTTTCTTAATTATAGTATTTTCAAATCACGAATAATATTTTATATGTCGAGAGAGGGGAAGAATAGAATAAAACAAAAGTTTTATATATTTTGTCCAAAAAATAAATTTTATAAAGGTATCTTGTTCTTACCATTCCATAGATATTAACAATAATTTAATGGTACTCAATTTTGATTATGAATCCCTTAAATTCAAGTCATTACCCATACAGATCACTTTTTACCCTTAAATGGAAGCTATTATAATATTATTTAACCTTTGGAGAAGAAAGGGTGGAAATTGAATGTTCCATTAGTAACTATTAATTTTATTTAAAATCTAGAACCTATACTTACATAATAAATGTACACCCATATGTGAAATAATAAAATATAAGGTTTAATTACTGCATTAATGGCTTACCCACACATGAAGCACAAACATATTACACTACCCTAATCTAGTGGCATGTTTACACTACTAGAACAATTATAAAAATAGTGTTTCCCTTATGTAGTTCAAGAATTACCTTTTTATTGGAAATATACATTGATATTTCCCTTATCTATGTTTGGGATAAACCTTACATATGGTGATTACCCTTATATAGAATATGGTAAATCCCCATTACCCTTACAATGTTGAATGTTTACCCTGACACTACTTAAATAATCCACTTCATTTCATTATACAACACATTATATTAATGATTTACCCATACAAAACTCCTAAAAAACATATGATGTAATGTTAGGAGTCTCATACCCTTACAAAAAAATTATATTATTAAAAAATGAAAAAATTACACTCAAACATGATTATTTTCTGTAGAAATGTTTTCATAATGAATCCAAACGGGATGTTAATAATTATAAAAAAGTGGTTGTTGTCTAATTATACATAGCTCTCAATTATTTTGTTTCATGTATAATAAGTTCTATACTAACTACACTCCTTTCCATAATATCACCCTAGTATGTCAGAGTAAAATATTTTTCTCTATATTTATCATTTATGGTTATGTTTTCATTCTAGAATGAAAATCTTTTATAAAATTTTTTGATGAGGTATTTTCAATTCACGTGTTTTTTCAATGTAAGGTTGAAATTGTCTCATTAAATCCTCTAGAGATTTTTTATTCAGTTCAAAAAACCCATATGACTAATTATGATAATAGATACTCATATTTGTAATACAGTTTAGTCATTCCGGTGATGTAAAAATTTTGATCCAAAATGTTGTTTAAGATTATAAACAATATATATATTTTGTATAAGAATCATAAGAATATAGTTAAAATATATCTATAAATGTTTCCTAAGGGGTTCTTTCTCCCAAATTCCTTTGAAATGTGTAGGTTTTCTCTGAATATCTACAATAACACATGTTGTGGAAATATTATTGTATATATTAATAATCATAGTAACAAATTACATTATGATATTTTCAATGATATCATTGGTACTATGGGCGCCTTCATCATACCCTTTAGAATTTTATATCCATATTTATTTCTCGCAATAATATATATCTTGATGCATAGTTAGAAATTTTGAACATCGTGTTTTCTACTATAAATGTTCTTCTAAAACACTGTATATATATATATATATATTCTGGTAGGGTGTATAGAAAAATTCTATCCAAGAGATTCAGTTACAAATACCCTCATTAGCCTGTTTATTTATGGTATATACAATCTCCTTCAAAACATATAAATTATATCATTATATTTGAAATCTATCATCCTACAATATTCCATCAATCTATTATTATTTTTTTATCCCTTTCCATCTTATAGTGGATATTTTTTCTTATCTAGTAATTTTTTTTGAAAAAACTTATTAGAAAATTATTTATTTATATAAAATTAATAATATTAAGGAAAATTTTCTATAACACCATAAATATTCGATAATTTTTTATCATCAATAAGGATAAAATTTCATGATCTTACTTAGTCAACTTTACATCCATGTGTATTTCTTATAATGGTCGTATCATATGACATAGTGATAGTCATTAATTAGTTTTATCCATCTTATTTATATACTTTTATGGCTCTCTGGGGATATATGTTAATAAAAAAATGTGATTAAAATATATGTTAAAACCTTTATCATAATGATAATTTCACCATATATTCTATGAAATTACTATATTAATTCTCTTTATATCATATATTTGATATTAAGTTTTCAAGTATATTTAATTCAATTGATTGTAAAGTAATAACTCTATCATTCTTTATAATTCTCTACCATAATGATTTCATTGATACTGCATTATATATCACTAATCATTCCTTCCTTGATGGTAAATTTAATACATGTTTTTTTATTATCCTCTTATTTTTATTCATAATGTTATTCATGTTCCATTTCCAAACATAGTTTCAATCCATTTTCTATTTACCTAATTATATGGATTAGTAATTAGGATATGGATTTTACAAAAAAATAGTAACTAGATAATCCTAGGAAACTAGGAATGATAGTCATATTATTTTTGTTCAAATTATCTGATAACATTTTTCTTTAAAGTATAAATAGTTATCCCATCAATAATGAAAATCTATCCCAGAAAAGATAATTCTTGAATAAAAAATCATCCCAAGAAAAATTTAAAATATAAAACATTTACATTGAAATTTTCAACAATAATCAATAAATAGTTCTCATTCACTTCATATATATTATATTATATGTTGATATCACCAAAAATATAAAACAAAAATGACGATAAACTAATAATACTTGATTTTTTAGGTCCATAATTATAAAGGGTACATTGGTCAATAGAGAGAAAATTCTAATGAATTAATAATTCCCTTAACTCATATTAAGATATTTATTTTGGTATATTACCCTTCTTATTACTTAATTTATTATTACTATCACAACAATAGATATTCTAAATTTAGTGTGTCTATTTATGTTGGCTTAAAATTATATCAACGTGTGATAAATGATATTTTTTTATAATATAAACTTCATTCATTTCGTAAAAATAAATTTATCACATTAAAGATCCACTACTCTACCTCAAAAATAAAATATCTTCCCTCAATAGTGAGACACTAGTGCATATCATTGCTTTATAGTATATTAAATGATGTTTCCTCTATAACTCTATAAACACTATATACAGTCTTCTATTGAGTGGATTTTCGGTTTATTATCATTGATGATGTTAATAGGGATTTATAGTTCATTATTAGATTGTTATTATAGTAATTACATTGAAAATAAATTAATATAAACACCCACAATGAGTATATCTTCTGTTATTAGGATATCTTTTTCATTAATCGGTAGTATATATTTTTTATATTCTCTAATAATTTCTTTATTATGGGCCGCTGAAATTTATAATGTAATGGAAATGCCTAATAAATTCCTTATACTAAAATAAAGTTTCCTTTATTACACTTTATGAGTCGTGTTATCATAAAAAAATTTCTAATTCATTTATTGGTATAAAATATTTTCATTATCATTAATATCCAATATGTATTGAAAAATAAACATTGAAAAAGAGTTTCATTTCCCAAATATTTCCACAAGTTGTTCTAATTAAATTCACTCCATTACACTTCGAAATAAGTGCTTCTAAATTATTATGTGGTATAATTTCATTCATAGATCCTGGATAACATAAAATATTATAAACATTTATTGAATTATCAATCTACAAGGAGATATGTGTTTTGGAATGTCAACTTACTCCATAGAAATTTCATAATACCAACAATTCTCTATCATCCATTTTCCTGAAATTCCCTTCATACATTAAAAATTGATTGGAATAGTTTTCCTTATCAATGAAATTGACTATTTAACTTTATTATCCTCCCACGGTATTTTATAATCATAATCATGGTAGAAATTATCTCTATATTATAATGAAATTCAATTTCTTCTCAACTAACCCCTTGAGAGATTCATTCCATTATTTTTACTTATTTGAAATTCTGTCCTACTATTCATATACACTTCTAAAATTAAATATAAATGGCTTTCAATAATCCAAATTTTCTCCTTTTAAAATTAAAAATATGTATCTTTGACAACCCATTACTAGTATGAATTGTGTACATAGTCTAAATCATATTTCTCTAATATTGGGATCTTACCCCTATACTCCACTATGGATTCATCATTCATTAATAAAGAAATTATGAATTTACATTCTAATTTTTTTATTCTCTCTATTGTAAAATAAATTTCATAATTCTTATATAAAAAATACTTGCATTACTTTATTCATATCTCTTCATACTCTTTACTGTTTTAAAAAAATGATGACCATTAAACAAAAACCACCACAACGATGATATAAAACCATTATGACATTCTTTATGTCTCTATATCCTAATTATAAGAATATGTATTATGTAAATATCATATCCATTATTTTTCCAATAATTGATTAGTCAATTTATTTTATGCTCGAGGATGTGACCATTTGAAATGAATAATAATTTTTCATATAGATAAGGTAATATAGGTTATTAAAAATAGTTATTTTTATTGATTTTATCTTGATTAAAAAAATTATATTTAAAAAATAAGGGAATATAATAAATTTAATAATTAGTAACATTTTTAATAATTAATAATTTATATTTATTGTTTGAAATTTAATATTTTTATTTTATACACTGTTAAAATATTTAACGAATTTACAAAAGGGTCATCATAGGATTGTGTTATAAAACTATGTTCTTATAAATATAGTATCTATGATTTATATTAAAAATTATATAAATAAAAATATATCAACCTCTGATGATTTAACATTTAATAATTTATTTACTACCATGTTACAATGTAAATAAGACAAAATTACACTGGATCTAGCATTTGAGTAGTAGCATGAAAATGGAAATAGATATAATCAAAATATTACATTATAAACATATAATACATCATGTAAATAAATAATTCTTAATTATTCTATTGTTACATATCCTTAGATAACATGTAATAATATTTACGGTTTCAATATTTATATAATTAGAATAATGTGGTTAGAATAAATTCATAAATTAGGGGTGGAATACATCATAGGGTTTTATGGTATAAGTTTGTGAAGCAAAATAAAGAAATAAAAATTTATAAAATGAAGCCTCATAATTTATAACAATATCATAATATATCATTGAATGAAATAATAAGGGAATAATATAATCCATTGGATAACAATATTAATTTTCATAGTGATGTATCAAATAATCTTTAACATAATAATCATAATATAATGTCCTCATGCAATAAGAGCATAGATGATTTTTTTAACATTATAGACATAAAAAAATTTAAATTGCCTCATGATTCAACCACTATGTTGAGGGGATAGAAAAATTAAATATCCACTTATAATATAATTACATAGTTTTATCCATCATATGAAATGAGTGGATAATAATACATTTGATAATGATCTCTAAGGAACATCCCATGAAAACATCTCAATATAATTAATATTTAATCAAATTTAAATATTGGATATATGGACTAATATGGTTTCCCTGATCAATTGAAAAATATGGAAATATATATGAATATAAATAAAACAAATTAGAGACCATATATGACACCCATTTTGTAACACCTTGTAATTTAAAAATAACACTATGATTGATAGCACATACAACACACAATAATGTGACTATACAAACCATGATATATTTTTAAAATATTAATTTTTAAACATGAATTATATAAGAGATCTATTAAAATTCGAGGTATAGATATTAAAATCCATAAAATTAATGATATCTTCAATGTATTAATACAATCTAAATTTATTTTTTCATTCATTGTAATATGTACAAATTTTTTAGTAAATTCATTTTATACGTCAAAAATATGATGCCTCCTAAAATTATTATTATTTCAGTGTGAGAACAATCATATTAAATTATTTTTTAATAATTTTGATATATTATTTTATAAAATTACCAAAAATTTAGAAAAATTCATATTCAATATTAACATATAGAGAAATAATGGGATTTTAAATAAAATCATTGAATGGTGAAAATTAAAATATATTAATATTTAAATATATTTTAATTTAAAATTGTAATTTAAATGCCATAATATATATTATATTTGTTCTAGAATTCATATATAAAACATTTTATTAATAATATTATTTTAAATCCTTTTTAATCCACAATATTCTTTATTTTAGTAAAAAAATTATACTTAAATCTAGAGTTTTCAAAAAAAATCTTAATGCATAAAGACAATCTATTTTAATTAATTAAAATAAAATATAGTAAGGAAAATTTTAAATTAAATTTAAAAATTATATATCTATTTATATTAATTTAGGTTAATATTGTTATGATCACTTGTCATGTAATAAATGCTAGACCATCTTATGCTTGCAAAATAAATTTCATAAAAACCCCATTTTTTGAATATTTTTGTGGGATTAATTTTGAAAATAATTCAACCAATTTTGTCAATTTAATTTTATAAAATATATTCAATTTTCTCAAATTTAATAATTAAAAATATATAAAAATTTCAACATCAATTTTTCATAACAAATTAAAAAATCAGTAAAAATTTGTTACCAAAGTTGATTTTATAATCCATTTGCAGGGGTGTTAAACTAAATAGTAAAATTGAATAAATAAATAAAAAATCTATATTACTTAATTTTTATTGGATTGGATCAGAAATTTGACCCCTATAATGTATTATTAAATAGTTTGGGAGTCTCTTGTCTGGAGTGTGACTTCCCAAAATTGAATATTTTTTGTATTTATAAAAATTAAACTCCTCAATTATAAAAGGGAACCCCATCCATCACTACTTCACACATCTCGAGCCATATTAATATTTATCCTATCATTTTATATGTAAAATTTAATGATTTTAATATTAATATATATTAGGGTTCAAGACAAGGATCTTAATGTTTATTATCTTGGAATACTGTGTACATAATCAATGATATTAAAAACAAATTTTTATTTATACACCATAATGAGATCATACCTTCTATTGTGATGATACATATTTATAGGATATCCTAGTTACAACATGATAAAAGGGATGAGCTAAAATCCAACTAATGGAATAACCCTAAGAACTAAGATTTATGATATAGGATAGAAGGCATGACATGATGATATACAAAATCCAATTAACATATTGAATCATTATATATAAACCAGGAATCATAAAATAATAGAGTCATATTAATGTGTTAGAAATATTAAGAAATTAATTTAGTTCAATTCAAGGCTATCCACCAAGACTGTTTCCCATAGTAGCAGAAGCCAATGCTAACTACCATGACAGTTACACATAGATGATCAAGCCAAGGATAACTGCTAAAATAGTTGCACATAACATCTCATGAGACTCAACATTACCAAATTAATTGGAGCACTATCTTGGTGCATCCAGCTTGATTTTAAGAAATATGTTTTCTACCTAATGAATCATACATAATCTATCATATACAATCACAAGGGTTACCCATGGAAAAGATTAGGTACTATAATCATGCCATAAACCTTAAGAAATGGGCAAATCATAAATGTTCTCATTAAATAATGGAACTAAAATATACATGGAAATTCATAAGGATAAATAATATTGTGTCATGGGAAGTGAGGTCAAGTAGAAGTGACAACATGTATGAATAGTATTTATGTAATTTTGTGAGAGGTTTTAAGGAAAATATTGTAGTTCCATTAAAATAAAAAATGGAACAATACATTATAAAAACATGAAGTGAACCAAGAATATTTTAATAATAAAATTGAATGATTTAATAAATAATATGATGGATTAAAACATGACATATATTGTACTTGAAATTAGTTAAGAATTCAGGATGTTCCCTTAAAACAGATTTTCATACCTGGAAGTATTGAGACAGGAATCCCTTAAAAACATGTATATAAAAAAATAAAATATAGGAAAGGTCTTTATAAATGAATTTTTTATTTGAAAATATAATTTATAATATTCACATTATAAGATAATATAAATTCTTTTTTTAAATGAAATATAAGGAAACTCAAAGGAATAGAGAAAATTCATGTAGAATTCCATATAGATTATCTGCATGGTATTGGGTGTTCTTAAGTGGGCATAAAGAGAGAGGAATGTGATTATAATCACTTATAAATAATTATTGTTGTATGGTGGAGATGAAAAATAATATTCCATTATTAGGGACTTCCCACAAAATTGCATATATTAGAGGACATTCTTGATTAAAAGTGAAATGGGGAGGATCCCATAATTTAAGTCTGATGGTGCACTTTCTTTGTTATTAATGACCTGAATAAAAAATTTGGATTATTAATTAATAAGTCCAGAATTAATTCATTTTCTTTTTAATGGTTTTAGTGGTTCAATTTCATTTTCCGGGTCCATTGGTTGTCTTAGTTTTTATGATCAGTTCACTTGTGGTCAGGAACATAGAATCATGTAAAAAAAATTCCAGAATTCATGCTTTTTTTTTAGTGAAAATTGATAAGATTAAATAGTTATAAACCTCATTTGGTTATTTTAAATGAAGGTTAATAATTATATTTAACATTAATGATAAACACTTCAATTAATTTTTGTGATTTTGTTCCCATTAACTTTTATTTATAATTAATTCACATTATTAGTGAATAATGATTAAATAACATTAAATAAGATAAAATTCACAAATAATTTATTAAATCAACCATAAAAATGGTTTCATGACCAGATTTGATGATAGTAATAGTTACTGATCACTCCTCATCCTTGAATGTGCTAAATTAACACAATTCAAACAATGTTTTCATTTATTTCTTATAAAATGTTGGGAAATTATAGAAGATAACGAATTCTCCCATTAGGACAACACTATTCCAATATAATTATGTTACATGATTTTTCATACCATCTAGATGAGTAGATGTTAGGAATGAAAAGATAACAAATGAAATTAAAAATGAAAGAAATGGAAAGGGGAATTTTACCTCTTGAATCAACATTCCATGACAGCCTCTTAAGTGGAGAGGATTTGTAATTTTGAAGATACTAAGGTCTGTTGGACATGGGGATGGATATTGAAGAGAGTGTTGGGCAGAATATAGGAAAGGCTCAAGGTTGGAGAGGAGCGAAGAGAAGAGGTAAAGAGGGTGGTATTTATAGTGGATGAGGGGAGGGTTTTCATAATATTTAATTAATTAGATTAATATTTTCCCACATTACTAGAAATAGTTTGGTTTCTATTACAAAAAAAATAGTAATAAGTGCTTGTGAGTTTGAACCAATTTTTCATACATCAGCAGATCATCATCAACGACTCAATAAATCCATTATTTAGCATTTATCGTTAATTAATGTATTTTACTATTCATAAAAAACTAGTATTTTGTAAAAATCCCAAATATTCAACATAACCATTTATTGACATGTAGAATAAAAAAAATGAACTAAATTTTTCGAAAAGAAATTCTAATGAAGATTAATTTAATTTTCAGTGAAAAAACATAATTTACATGATAAATACATTTTTTTAAAACTACAACTAATTTTATAACACTTTCAAAAATTACATAAGGTCTTAAAAAATTATCAAAAAACAAGAAGACATAAAATTGAAAGTTTATGAACAACTTTTAAGAAAAAAAAATTTATTTTAAATTAATTAATTAATTGTAATTAATTATTTATGACTTACTAAAATACCAATACTTTTACAATACTCATATTATCACTTATAGGATTCCAAAATTGTATTTATGTATTCAACTGAGAGGAAGAAATTATTTTAGAGGATTTACTTTTCATAAGGTTTATATTTCTATTCATAGGGGTAGGATACTTTTCATAAGGGTAGGTTACTACACACAAAAAATTAATATTGTCTTATCAGACACTAAATATCTTACTTATCACAACCGTGTATGTCTGATTTTCAAAATTAAAAAAATAGAAGTAACTATATTATATTTAAATGTCACGTAGTAATTAGTATTTAATTTTGTTATGATTTCATGTCTTTACATGAAATAATTATGATAAAATAATTTCCACTGATAAAGCATTTAGTTGTTACATTATTCCCCCCTTATGAAATTTCTCCCTCAAAATTTTGTGTTTCATTCAAATACATAAACAGGTGATGGTACTTTTTCATCAATACCTTTTCCGGTTCCAATGTTGACTCTTCGTACTTATGGTTATTCCACAGTACTTTGATCAGGTGAATATCTATGTTATGTATAACTTCATCTCTACGATCAATGATCTTTACTAGATTCTCCTCATAAGAGGGATAATCCACCAACTTTACCACCTCTAAAGAGAGTACATGTGATGGATCTGATATGTACTTCCATGAGAGGGATATATATAATACATTGTGTACATTGTCCATGGTAGGTTGAAGTTCCAATTGATAGGCCACATCCCCTACATGATCAATTATCTCAGTGGGTCCTATGTACCAAGGACATAAATTTCATTTCCTTCCAATCCTCATGACCTTCATCAATATAGATATACGTAGAAATACTGTGTCACTAACTTGGAACTCAATTTCTTGTCGACAATTGTCGTCATGTTTCTTTTGTGGAATTCTGGATGCCATGATGTGGTGTTGAATGGTTTTCAAATTCACCACCATTTCATAAACCATTTCAGGTCTAAGCTACTTCGGCTCACCAACTTCATCCCAACACACCGATGTTCTGCACATTTTCCCATAAAGGGCATTGTATGGTTCCATTCAGATTCTCTAGTAGAAAATATTTTTTTAGGAGAATCTGACCTACGGAAGATGTTTGTCTCATCCTCCTTTTAAATCCACAGAAAATGATCTCAAAATATATTCTAGTGTATGAGTAGTCTGCTCAAATTGGCCTTTAGTTTGAGTATGATACACCATACTGACATTAAGTTCAGTGCTATGATCATGTTGGTGTCTTTTTCTGAACATTGAGGTGAATATTGGATCTCGATAGTATACTATAGATAGTGGTACTCCATGCATCTTAAAAAATTCTTTGATACATATATGTGAAAGTTGATCTAATTAAATGTCCTCTCATATCGCGATAAAGTGATCTATCTTTGTAATATGATCCACAATGACCCGTATAGCATTGTTTCCTCTGGATGTCCTTGGATGTGGAGTGACAATGTCCATAGTGACTTTCTCACGCATCCATGTTGCTATTGGTATGGTTTTCATCATCCCCTTATACTTTTTCCTTAAAACCATAAATTTTCAACATAGAATGAACTTCGATGTATATTCGCAATCTCATTCTTTATATTGACCCACAAAAAGTTATTTCAGATATCTCGATACATCTTTGTCCTCCCTATGTGGATATAGAATGTTGATCTATGTGTTCCATTCAAAAGGTCCTTCATTATATCTGGATTTGATAGTACTGATAATCATGGTCCAAATCTTCTAACCCCTTCCTCATCATTCATGAACTTAGTGGGGTTCCCTTTTTTAATAACTTCAACCATTTTTTGAATTTCTACATCTTTTCATGGATCATCCTTTATTTTCTCCATGAGGGATGGTTGGGTAATTATTTGAGAAATGATTGATGATTTTACTCCCTTAATTATTCCCATGACCATCTTTTCCAAATCAATTATGATCATATCCTTTTCAATTCTCATCATTGATAAAGTTTTAGGATCATTTCTACTTATAGAATCTACCAAATTGTTTTCCTTATAGATATGGCATTATATTATGAATTCATAATCTTTGATGAGCTATATCCATATTTAATGGTTCATATTAATCTATTTGTGAGTGAATATGTGTTTGAGACACTTGGGATCGGTATATATCTCACACTTCTCCCCATAGAGATAATGCCACAAGATATTTAATGCAAAGATCATAGTTACCGACTCCAGATAATGCATAGGATAATTTATCCAATGGATTTTCTACTACCTTGAGGTGTATGATATTAATTCATCATTTTTCATTATCTCACAGCCAAATCCTTTATTTGATCAATCAATGTATACTCCAAAGATTTATCCACTTGTTGAGAGTTTGAGTACTAGAGCAGTGATTAGCCTCTTTTTCATCTCCATAAAACAGTATTTGTATTCGTAAATCCAAAAAAACATTATCCCTTTCGTCTCATCTTGGCTATTGGGTTTTACCATCATGAATATTTCTGGAAAAATATTTGATTAATACCTGGCTGGACATAGAAATCTGTAGATATCCATTACAGATGTTGGCATTGGACACCCCTCAATCAACATTGTCTTAAAAGTGACTATATATATTCTTTTTCAGGTGATAAAATGCCTGAGGAATGACACATCCTCAATCCATAACTCACATATACTGTACTTTGGATATTGTTTCTTCCTTCTCAATGTTTTTGACATAGTATTAAAATGATCATTGTGTTCCTCCTTGCTCATGGAGTATATCAGAATATCGCTAATAAATACTTCAATAAATTTATCAAGGTAATCTCTAAAGTCTATATTCATTAAATCCATGAAAATTTATAGAGAATTAGTGAATATAAAGGGGGTTATTATGGAATCATATTTTCCATACCTCATTAAAAAGTATGTTTGGGGAATAAAAACCTTCCTCACCTTTAAATGGTGGTATCCTGACCAATGGTCCACCTTAGAGAAATAACTGCACCCACAAAGCTATTCAAACAAGTAATCTATCAGTGGAAGAGGACAATAACTAATTATTGTGATTTTATTGAGATCATGATAATCAATGTTGAGGTTCATTGATCAATACTTATTCTTGAGAAATAGTAATGGTGCACCCCAATGTAAAGCACTCAGGAATATACAACCCTTCTCCAGATTTTCATATAACTACTTCTGTAATGGCCCGGACCTCTCCGGCCCATTCCTTTGTCAAAAAACAGGCTAAAAGTGTTCTAAATGGTAAAATGGACTTTTTCCACACTTTCCGGAATTTTTAAACTACACACCGTGTAGTTTGAGTTCACGCCGTGTACCCTCTTTCCATGTATACCTCAAGTGGATGGTCGTGTCTTTGCCGCGTAAAGAAAATAGGTATACGCTGTGTGTCCAGTACTACACGCCGTGTAGTCCCTCCCCGCGTACGCGTTATCATGGATTGACCAGTCATCAGCCGTGTGTCGTGTGAAGGTCGTGTCCTTGCCGTGTGCAATAAATGAGTACATTCCGTGTGTCCAATCTACATGCCGGGTAGTCCTTCACCGCGTATGCATTACCTTCAAACTGTGTGTTGACCAGTCAACGGCCATGGAGCTGCGTTGGAGGCCGCATGGAGACCATGTGAAAACGGCCGAGTACACACCGTGTAACATAGGTACACGCAGTGTACTTTTTCTTTTCACGCCTATAAAAGGAGGGGTCCCCTCCTCCTTTCAACTAACACCTCTCCTCCCCTCTCCTCTGAGCAGAGCTCTCTCAAGAGATTTGAAGGCTCTTTCTTCCATAACTTTGTCATCCGAGCTCCAATTTATGATCCGTCAGCGGCCACGAGATTGTAATGACGAGGCGGAACTTCTGAGCTTGGATCCGTTGTCTTTCCTTAGGCTCTTAGTTTATAACCAAGGAGGTTTTTCCAGGACACTAAAAAACGTCATCTAAAGTTGATCTGGAGGAGCGTTGCGATCAAGAACCTGTTGAGGTGGGGATCTTACCTTCGTCTCTCTAATTTGTGCATCATGCGGGGTGGGTGTTCTATTTTTTACGTGAAACACTTTTGAACCGGTTTAATCAAGATAATAACTGGCTTATATAATGGGGTTGGGAAGTTTTTTATTGTTGTTACTTTATATCCGGTGATTTTATGTTGTTAAATGAATAGGCTTATGCCTACTGAAAATAACTGTCGTTGGGGGACTTTGCTTGCACAATTAAATGATGCCCTATCTTCTAGACCGTTTTTTTAATGGAAACTTCATGGAATGTGGAAATTGGTTAATCACGTAATGTTGGCTATTTAAATGAAAATCTGGAACCCTTGTGTGATCACCCCGGTTGAACGAAAATAGAATAATGAACATGTGGGTGTCAGCTTGGTTACGTGGCATGTGATAGGGGTGTTTTGTGGGTTGTTGTGAAATGGGTGAGCAGCAGGGTTGCGGTTGGATTGGTTGTGGGAAGGTGTGAATGTTTAATGGTGATGGGCAGCGGGGCTGCAATAAATGGTATTAAAGGGATGGGGATGTGTGGCTTCGGTGTGGTTGTGGTTATGGTGGTTGGCATCAGGGCTGCAAGGATGGGCATGTTTTTGAACGGACTATGGGTTGTGTTTAATAAATAATCAATGGAAGAGTTAATGAATATTGGGGCTTGGTAATGAAATGGAAATCAATGGGTTGGTTGGTTAAAAAGAAGGAACTTGATGTGTTGCTGTGTTTGATTCCCTAACTTGTTTTGTGGATGGCAGGGATATGTTTTAAAAACGATTGAAGTGGTTGGTTGTGGATAGTTTTCCAGTAGTTAAGGAACTAAATAAGATAATTTCTGCTGAAATTTGAAAACCATAATGGGGTTGGGGTTGTTTTTTGTATGCATGCTTCGTGGTAGCAGTGCCGAGGCATGTGCTCAGTTTCTCTTTTTAGAAGCCATAGGTTGGGCTGAGTGGTTTATATATATATATATAGATCTGTATCTTTTGTGTTTTATCGCACCACACCCATGATGTGCACTTAGTGCTGAACACTCCCATTTCATGGGAGAGGGTGTTATTCCCATAGTTACTAGCTCCTTCCTGGTCCTTCTCCCCTAGGTTGTGATGGCTAGAGGCGACCTTACACCCAAGACTCTTCGGGTAGGTTTAGATTGGGGTGGATAGGCCCAAGACTCTTTGTCCAGACATATAGGCTATGATGGCTTGAGGTGATCTTACACCTAATAATCTTCAGGTAGGTTTCGATTTCAGGCCCAGGTTTCTTCGACCGAGAGTACTGTTACTATTACTGTTCCCAAGAATCTTCAGGATGAGGCCGAGGTGTCTTCGGGCGGGGATGTGGTTGTGGTTTTGATGTCCAGGTGTGTGTGGGTGGGATGCATGGTTGTGAGGCCCAGGTGTGTGCGGGTTGGATGTGTGGTTGTGTGGCCCAAGTGTGTGCGGGCGGGATTCGTGGTTGTGAGACCCAGGTGTGTGCGGGCGGGGAGAGTGTGACAGCGTTAGGACATTCAACTAACTAATGGGAAATGGTGTGGGGTACCCAATACTCTTGTTCTTATACTACTACTACCTGTTGTGATTGTGTTTTGGTGATTGTGGCTGGTGAGGTTGGGTGGATAGATTTCCTTGTTAGGTTTCTTCTATTGTTCTCACAAGACATTAGGATGTCTCCTCACTTGTGCATGAGATCTTTAGGTTTCCCTACTGAGAATACTTGCATGATCACCCTACGATTACTTTCAGGTTTCCAGGAGGACTACTAGGGTCGTGCGGGACCCTACTAGTCAGGCAGTTGGAGTTGTTGCAGTTGTTGTTCTCTTGTTTTCTTTTGGTATTGTACTTTTGATCTTACTTATACTTGTACCTTGTTATAAAATTGTTTAAACATGCATGTGGGCTTGGTTTGGGTTTATTTATATACACTTGTTCTTTTTTCCTTTTGGTGGTTGACTTGTCCTATTTCCCGATCCTAAATAATAAAAGGGGTAATTCCTCCCATATTTGTGAAAAACTCATACCCTTGTTTCTAGTCGCCACCCCGGGGCCTACTGGAGGTGGGACTCGGAGGTCATAATCTCCCTTCCACCATTTCCAGCTCAGGAGGGGAATCTTTGGTGGGATGGGGTCATGACAGAATGGTATCAGAGGGAGGTTGAGAGATAGGATGGAGTCTGGAGTTAGGCACAGTGAGGATTACATGGGATGGTAGGGAAATAGTGTTAGTTAAACTTGGTGCGTGACATAGGCCATGGGAGACTGGCTAGGACACTGGATATTAGGGCCCCCTAAATCCGATGCAAGGACTCTGAGCCTACCAAACGACCAAGTGAGACTATATTTATTGTAGGGTAGAGACCCTAGGTAAGGTACATGCATTATCATTGTGTTTTACTTAATTTGGGTGTTCTGGGAAAGAAATTGAAATAAAATGATAATTAAAACTTTGAGGAAATCCCTTACTACTTGGGCTTAGGCGATCCTTGTTTACCGTACAGCAATGGCACCTGGACATCATCCCTGGGTGGCTCAGACGGCCGAGGCCCAGTAGATCCAGGTGGTGGATCAGTTGAGGATTGACCGAGAGGAGGAAGATAGCCAGTGGCAGAAGACTCTCTGTTCCTTCCAGCGGCAGACCATCAAGAAGTACGAGGGTAGTACTTCAGATATAGAGACGGAGGGGTGGCTTGAGGAGCTGGGGATTGCTTTTACCTTGATTCGTGCTCCGAGGGAGTACTGGGTTCCCCTAGAAGTTAGTCAGCTGAGAGGTGCGGCACGATAGTGGTGGACGCTCTACCTCGGAGAGAAGATAGAGGCAGAGGTTCCATGGGATGACTTTGAGAAGGAATTTCCAGAGGAATTCCTTTCTTCCATGATCAAGGCGGAGAAGCGGCAGGAGTTACTCTTCCTTCAGCAGGGGAGTATGTCGGTACGAGAGCTGGGGATCATGTTCAAGCATCTCCTACGCTTTGCTCCGGATCTCTTTCTGGATGAGGAGTCTCTGGCGAGACGTTTGGAGGAGGCACTTCGTCCTTCGATCAAGTATATTGTCACCCCCTTCACCCTTCTGACGTACTTGGAGGTCCAGAAGAAGGCAGAGGTCGTAGAGAGGATGCACTCGCTGTGAGGTGCAGCGCATTAGGTGTTTTAGCCAGGTTCGATGAAGGGGAAGGCAGTCAGCAGCAGGTCTCCTGCAACAGGACCATCCAGGTTCAGGCTAGTGGAGAGAAAGCCCCAGCCGTTCCAGTTCAGATCATCGAGTCCTCGTCCCTTTTCCACGAGCCCATAACTGAGGTGTTTTTCTTGTGGAGGTTTCGGGCACGTTTAGAGTCGGTTCTTGACCCGAGCTCCGTACGGTGGAGGTGGGCAGGTTCAGCGCCCACCGCAGCAGCACTAGTTTCCGGTGAGGCCCTTCCAGCAGCAGCATGACCATGCTCCTCTGAGGGAAGACATTGCAAAAGGAGGCCCACCTATGGGTGCTCCATGGAGACCTCGACCAGGGTGTGGTCGGGGAAGTGGATGACATCAAAGAGGCAGAGGAGCGGGGCATGGACAGTTACACGCAGCAGAGTTGGTAGCTCCAGCAGGACCAGAGGTGGTGCAAGGTACAGTTTTTTTGTTCAACACTCTTGTTTCTGCTTTGTTAGATTCGGGAGCCTCGCACTCCTTGGTTGCACCTAGTCTATCCCATGCTTTGGGACTAGACATAGAGTGACTTTCCATACCACTGGTACTGAGTACACCAGTTGGGGTACAGACCAGCGTATCTTGTGTTTTTTGGGGATGTGGGCTGATGTTGGGACCACATCGATCTAGTGGAGACCTTCTTCTGTTACATATGCAGTCATACGATGTCATCCTAGGCATCGACTGGTTGTTTTCTGTTAGTGCCATTATCGACTGCTTCCGGAGAAGAGTCGTGTTCTCCGACGTAGATGGGCAGTGCGTATCTTTTGTTGGCGAGAGGAGCTATCAGGCGGGAATTCGGCGTGTGGAGCCTCTACTTTCCTTGTTGGGCGGGTTATTAGTGGTTCCAGCCGATACAGAGATGATGAATGTCCCAGAGGTTGTTGGGGAGTTCCTCTATGTTTTTCCTATGGAGGTTGTGACTCTACCCCCCCCCCCCCCCCCCGACGTGACATTGAGTTCGGGATAGACTTACAACCTGGTGCTCGTCCGATTTCGATGACCCCTTATCAGATGGCACATTCGGAGTTGCGGGAGTTGCGGATTCATATTGAAGATATGATGGAGAAGGGTTTTTTTCGACCCAGCGTGTCTCCATGGGGTGCTCCAGTTTAGTTCGTGAAGAAGGCAGATGGTTGTCTCATGCTTTGCATAGACTACTGAATGCTTAACCAGGTAACGGTCAAGAACCGTTACCCCCTTCTAAGGATAGATTATCTCTTTGACCAGCTGAGGGTAGAAGGTCGGTTTTCTAATATTGATCTACGATCGGGATATCATCAGCTGAGGTTGAAGGACAGTGACATCTCGAAGACACCTTTCAGGTGCAGGTATGGGCACTTCGAGTTTGTAGTGATGTCGTTTGGAGTTACGAATGAACCGGCTATGTTCATGGGACTTATCAACATTGTCTTCCGAGAGTTTCTGGACCGGTTCATCGTTGTGTCTATCGATGACATCCTGATCTACTCGAGATCAGGGGAGGAGCAAGTTGAGCATCTCAGGGTAGTCTTGGAAGTCCTTCGACACCACAAGCATTACGGGAAATTGTCGAAGTGTAAGTTCTTGACACAAGAAGTACACATCCTTGGGCACGTGGTGTCTCAGCATGGAGTATCAGTGGACCCGTCAATGGTGGAGGCAGTTGTTTCTTGGGCAGCACCCAAGAGCGTTGAGGAAGTTCTTAGTTTCATTGGGTTAGCAGGTTACTATCGGAGGTTCGTTTCGGACTTCTCTCGAGTTGCTACTCCATTGACAGCTTTGACTAGGAAGAATCAGGTCTTCGTATGGAGAGATCAGTGCCAGAAAGATTTCAACTACGTGAAGGAGAAGATGGTTAGTTCTCCCATGCTCAGGTTGCCAGAGGAAGGGCAGTTGTATGAAGTGTTTTTTGATGCTTCTGTCCTTGGTCTGGGGTGCGTGCTGATGCAGAAGAATTGCATGATTTGTTATGGGTCTAGGCAGTTGCGCCCTCATGAGCATAACTATGCCACCCATGACCTGGAGCTTGCAGTAGTAGTGTTTGCATTGATGTTGTGGTGACATTACCTCTTTGGGGAGAACTTTGTGGTCTTCTCAGATCATAAGAGCCTGCGTTATATATTCTCCCAGCGTGACTTGAACTTATGACAGCAGATATGTGTCGAGTTTCTCCAAGACTATGATTTCGATATCTCTTACACTGAAGGTAAGGGAAACGTTGTGGATGATGCCCTGAGCAGGAAGTCACATAAGGAAGTTGTTCGGGAATCCTCTGATGCTTGGAAGGTGATGGGATAATTGTCTGCCCTGCACTTCGATGCATGGGAAGAAGGTGTTAGAGGATGTTTGTTCCAGATGATGGTGCAATCCTTCTTGTCGCAGTAGGTGGAAGAGTCTCAGTGGGGGGACTCCGAGGCAGAGGTGATGCGGGATCGTTTCAATCAGGGGAATGCTCTAGAGGGATGGTCAGAGGACAACCGATATTGGATGCTTTTCCATGGAAGGTTGTTTGTCCCAGAGGCGATGCATGGGGGAGTTCTCCGTGAGTTCCGTAGCTCAGCCTTGGTTGTACATCCAGGAGTTTCAAAAATGTACCGAGGCCTGAGGGATCAGTTTTGGTGGCCCGAGGTGAAACGGGCAATGGCGGAGTTTGTGGCTAAGTGCCTAGTGTTTCAGCAAGTGAAGGCTGAAAACTGTGTTCCCTGTGGTTTGTTGCATCCTTTAGATGTCCCTGAGTGGAAGTGGGATGACATCTAAATGGACTTCGTCACAGGACTACCCAGAGCTCAGGATGGTTATGATGCTATATGGGTATTGGTGGATCGTCTGACGAAATCACCTCATTTCATAGCAATCAAGGAGTCGGGCCCAGTGAGTACCTTAACATAGAGGTACGTAGACGAGGTAGTGCGTTTTCATGGAGTTCTGAGGACTATCGTCTCAGACCGGGATACTCGATTTACCTCACAAGTCTGGAGCGGGTTACAGCATGCTTTTGGCACCCAGCTACGCCTTAGCACTACTTTCCACCCCCAGACCAACGGGAAGACAGAGCAGACTATCTAGACGTTAAAGGACATGCTGCGAGCATGCGTTCTGTATTTCGAAGGATCATGGGTACAACACTTGCCTTTAGTAGAGTTTTCCTACAACAACAGCTTCCACTCTACTATTGGCATGGAACCATTTGAGGCTTTATATGGAAGGCCATGTCGTTCACCCATTTGCTGGGCAGAGGTTGGTGAGACAGGTGCTCTTGTGTCAGAGGTAGTACAAAGCACCATGGAGAAAGTCCAGCTTGTACGTGAGAGGATGAAGGTGGTTCAGGACCGACAGAAGTCTTATGCTGATCATCGGAGGAGGCCCTTGGAGTTCGAGGTGTGAGACCATGTGTTCTTGAAGGTTTCCCCTCAACGGGTGTAGCGGAGTTTTGGGAAAGGGAGCAAGCTCTCACCTAGGTTCATCGGACCTTTTGAGGTGCTGAGGCGAGTCGGCGAGGTGGCATATCAGCTGGCCCTACCACCTCAGTTGGGGAATTTTCATGACATCTTCCACATCTCCTAGCTTCGTCGGTACTTACACGAAGAATCTCACATTATCGACTGGGGAGAGTTGGATATGGGAGACAATGCGATTATCGAGGAATGACCAGTCAGAAACGAGGATCGTAAAGAGAAGGTGCTCCATAGACGAACCATTCCCTTGTTTCATGTGTTGTGGAGGCATGGCGGGCTCGAGGATAGCACAAGGGAGCGGGAGACCCAGATTCACGCTCAATACCTGGAGTTGTTTTTACTTGTGTTTTCCATTGTTCTTCTAAGCATTGTGTTGATGTAGTACTCTATACCATTGATATATCGAATTCTAGGCTTGTCAGTTGTGAGACCTTTTGTTTCCTTGTTCCCTGGTAATCTGTAACATGTCCGGATGTGTGGGAAGGGGGAAAACCTGACCCTTAATCGAGAGGCATGAATGCAGATGTGATTGAACCCATGCAGGCGAGTCAGTGCCGCCTAAAGAAGATAATATCTCGACATAGAAGAAGGATTTTCCCAAAACCACATGTTCGGGCAGTGTGTTGGTTTTGTGGTTTTGGTGGGCAGTTCGAGTTGAAAATCCTAATGTATGGAAGTGTGAAGAACCAATCCTTAATCAAGACGCATTAATGACGATGCGATTGAACCCATGCAGGAGAGTCATTGCCGCCTAAAGCAGATAATATCTCGGCATAGGAGAAGGAATTCCTAACACCCATGATTAGGATTGTTGGTTGGGTTCCTGTTATAACAAGGTCCCTAAGAGGTGTCTTGTGGGGTTTCCTTGGGTTGGTTTTTGAATTCTTGGGGAAAATAATGTTTTAAGAGGAATATGATGTAATGGCCCAGACCTCTCCAGCCCATTCCTTTGTCAAAAAAAGGCTACATGTGTTCTGGAGGGTAAAATGGAATTTTTCCACACTTTCCAGAATTTTGAAACTACACGCCGTGTAGTTTGAGTACACGCTATGTACCCTCTTAACAGGTATACCCCTTGTGGATGGCCATGTCTTTGCCGTGTAAAGAAAATAGGTATACGCCGTGTGTCCAGTACTACACGCCGTGTAGTCCCTCCCCGCGTACGTGTTACCGTGCGTTGACCAGTCTTCAGTCGTGTAAAGTGTGAAGGTCATGTCCTTGCAATGTGTAATAAATGAGTACATGCCGTGTTTCCAATATACACGCCGTGTAGTCCTTCACCGGGTATGTGTTACCTTCAAACCGTGTGTTGACCCGTCAACAACCGCGGAGCCGCATTGGAGGCCGTGTGGAGACCGTGTGAAAACGGCCGAGTACACGCTGTGTACCATAAGTACACGCCATGTACTTTTTCTTTTCACACCTATAAAAGGAGGGGTCCCCTCCTCCTTTCAACTCACACCTCTCCTCCCCTCTCCTCTAAATAGAGCTCTCTCAAGAGATTCAAAGGCTCTTTCTTCCATAACTTTGTCATTCAAGCTCTGATTTACGATCCTTCAGCGACCACGGGATCGTAACGATGAGTCGGATATTACGAACTTGGATCCATTGTATTTACTTTGGATCTTCTTTTCCACCCAAGGAGGTTTTGCCGGTAAACTGACAAACGTCTTCTAATGTTGATCCGGAGGACCGTTGTGATCAAGAACCTATTGAGGGAGGGATCTTACCTTCGTCTCTCTAATTTGTGCATCATGCGGGGTGGGTGTTCTATTGTTTACGTGAAACACTTCTGAACCAGTTTAATCAAAATAATAACTGGATTATATAACGGGGTTGGGAAGTTTGTGATTGTTGTTACTTTATATCCTGTGATTTTATGTTGTGAAATGAATAGGCTTATGCCTAGTGAAAATAACGGTCGTTGGTGGCCTTTGCTTGCGCAATTAAATGTTTCCCTATCTTCTAGACCGTTTTTTTAACGGAATCTTCATGGAATGTGGAAATTGGTAAATCACGTAAATTTGGCTATTTAAATGAAAATCTGGAACCCTTGTGTGATCACCCCGGTTGAACCAAAATGGAATAATGAACATATGGGTGTTAGGTTGGTTACGTGGCATGTGATGGGGGTGTTTGTGTGTTGTTGTGAAATGGGTGAGTAGAGGGGCTACGGTTGTCTTGGTTGTGGGAAGGTGTGAATGTTTAATGGTGATGGGAAACGGGGCTGCAATAAATGGTATTAAAGGGACGGGGATGTGTGGCTTCGTTGTGGTTGTGGTTATGGTGGTTGGCAGCGGGGCTGCAAGGATGGGCTTGTTTGTGAACGGACTATGGGTTGTGTTTAATAAATAATCAATGGAAGAGTTAATGAATGGTGGGGCTTGGTAATGAAATGGAAATCAATGGGTTGGTTGATTAATAAGAAGGAACTTGTTGTGTTGCTGTGTTTGTTTCCCTAACATGTTTTGTGGATGGCAGGGATATGTTTTACGAACAATTGAAGTGGATGGTTCTGGATAGTTTCCCAGTAGTTAAGGAACTAAATAAGCTAATTTCTGCTGAAACGTGAAAACCTTAATGGGGTTGGGGTTGTTTGTTGTATGCATGCTTTGTGGTAGTAG
Source organism: Viscum album (assembly GCA_963277665.1). Classification (NCBI taxonomy): domain Eukaryota; kingdom Viridiplantae; phylum Streptophyta; class Magnoliopsida; order Santalales; family Viscaceae; genus Viscum; species Viscum album. The sequence goes on from OY728123.1 coordinate 841,529,026, forward strand.
TGTCGAGGCACATGCTCAGTTTCCCTTTTTAGAAGCCATAAGTTGGACTGAGTGGTTTATATATATATATTTGTACCTTTTGTGTTTTATCGCATCACACCCATGTTGAGAACTTAGTTTCGAACACTCCCATTTCATGGGAGAGGGTGTTTTTACCATAGTTACTAGCTCTTTCCTGCTCCTTCTCCCCTAGGCTGTGATGGCTTGTGGCGACCTTACACCCAAGAATCTTCAGGTAGGTTTCGTTTGGGGTGGTTAGGCCCAAGACTCTTCCGGAAGACATATAGGTTGTGATGGCTTGAGGCGACCATACATCTAATACTCTTCAGGTAGGTTTCGATTTCATGCCCAGGTGTCTTCAGGAAAGAGTTCTGTTACTATTACAGTTCCCAAGAATCATTGGGATGAGGCCCAGGTGTCTTCGGGCAGGGATGTGGTTGTGGTTGTGAGGCCCAGGTGTGTGCGGGAGGGATGCATGGTTGTGAGGCCCAGGTGTGTGCGGGCGGGATGTGTGGTTGTGAGGCCCAGGTGTGTGCGGGCGGGATACGTGGTTGTGAGACCCAGGTGTGTGCGGGTGGTGAGAGTGTGACAACGTCAGGATGTTCACCTAACTAATGGGAAATGGTGCGGGTTACCCAATACTCTTGTTCTTATACTACTACTACCTGTTGTGATTGTGTTTTGGTGAGTGTGGCTGGTGAGGTTGGGTGGATAGATTTCCTTGTTAGGTTTCTTCTATTGTTAATATTTTTTAAATAAATTTAAAACATATTGTACATGGTTATTTACCTAGTGGAGTGTGTTAGGATTCCTTTAGAGAATTATTATTGAGTTTATACTCACTCCACTGATGAAAAAATTTGTGTTTTTGAAAATTTACTTAATTAGGATATAGTAATGGGAATGGTATCTCACTTATCATGTGCTCTCTCATGAAACTATAAGCATGGAATCTAGAAGAGGGGGTTTGGGATAGTTTTGAAGTTGGTTGGGGTGATTATCCCCTTCTACCTTTTGGGTATGGATGAATATTGTTCTCCTTAGGATGCTGTATTTAAAAAGAATTCACTCTAAAATGGTTTTATTTTTTTCCACCATTGAGTATTATTGTTAATGCCCATGCATCTTATAGATTTTCATATTTATTTAACCAATGTACCATATTTGTTTTACCATTTTAGGATAAATCATCACCAAATGTAATATTACTCCATTGAAATTTATTTTTAGCCTTTGGTTCCCTATGGATGTCAAGTATGGTATGAATCTATCTTTCTCATAGAAAGATAATGATTTAGATGTGTTGTCACACTATATGATATTTATAATGAAAGGGAATTTAATTTTTTAATATAATGTTATTACTGTAATGGGATCAGGTACATTCATTGTATAATGGTATCAATAAGGAATAATCAATAATTATAACAATATTTAATTCAAGTCTACTAATAAAAGGATAATAAAACCCATTAAAATTTAATTATAATGTGAAATGCATATTTGATATCCAATAATGAAACCAATCTTCTGAATGAAGAATCCTCCATTGAAATATTATTTTATGGAAAATGAAATTTTCTTAAGAAGTCGTGATTAATATACTAAGAACCTCATAGAGGCTCCACATTCAACATTTCCATTATTTTTCTTAATAAAAAATTATCATTCTTATAAATAATACATCCAAAATGTCATAAATACATGGTATAAATATTGTTTTGAACAATTTTTATGGATATATATATATATTTATTTATTAGGAAGACATAGAATGGTGTTATAATAATATGGAACAACAATATTCAATTAATATTTTATAACGGTATTTAAATAAAAATAATAAAAACCTTATTTACTTTGTAAATTAATCAGGAACTCAAAGATAGTTGCACAAAATAAAAAGTGGAAATTGAGTAACCTTGCCTTATTGTGTAAGTTCCTAGATCTTGATATAGAACATCCTAGATCCATTAAACGTCCCTAAAAATACATATGAGAGTATAACATAGATATAAATAACACAAAATAATTATTTAGTGTAGGGGAATCTATGGATATCTGGGAACATATTAAAAATTCGGTAGAATCAATGTTGTTGAAAATTCAACAATTTGATCTATCACAAAGATTCAAATCCTATCATGCATGTTTTATAAAAAACATTTTTACAAACATTCATTTTTAGAAAAAACACAATCTTTATTATATTAAATTTTAAAATAAACAAATTTTGTTCATAAATAATTGTTTTCAAAAAAATATTTACATTTTGGATATTTTAAATCCTAGTATACTTATGTTAATAAATTTTAATACATTAAAATTTTATATTTTAAAATTATTATTGTAAATTAGGTTATGGATTCATTATACTAATTACTTTATCATGATTATATGAAACTAAATTCATAATATATATAATATATGGATAAATAATTTTATTATTCCTTCATGAAATAATCTATTTCAAGTAATTATAAAAAACCATAATTTGTTAATTTTGACATTATGATTATATATTATATTTAATTTTTTGTGATATAGACCATTTGAATGTGATATAATTAACTATTATAGAATACACTCAACCAATTTTAAAATCATGAGTTTGAACAAAAAAATGAAAATAATCATTATAATAATTTTTCATTATTTTGTGACATAGGTATGATGTTACATTATTATTAATTGATCAAATTTAAATTATTAAATTTTATTAAATATATGTTTACCAATTTATGTTATGTTATTTATTTAAAAATATTATTTTACACATGATAACGAAATTACTATTATAATTTTATCTTAACCTTATTATTATTCCAATAATTACGGTACCATTTTGACAATCATATTTTTCCATGAAATTTTTTTTTACTATATGTTCGTGAAAAATGGGAATCATTATTTTAGTTTCCATATCACCAATATTATTTTGAATATATATTTATTTTTATTAGTAAATTATAATATAATTTATTTATATATTATAAAATTTGATGCTATAAAGTTGAAAATATTGTATTAGTCTTTATTATTATGTGATCTATAACACTCGCTACATAAATTATAGTGAATGTAGTTTTATATTTTTTCATTTACTATTATTATGAAATTAATTAAAATTTATTGTGAAGTAGATGTAGAAAATAATTATTTTTACTATAGTTGAGTTATATTCCCTATACATTTTGAAAATTTGCATTATCTATTTAAATCAATAATGGTATTTAAATATTGATTTCGACTCATGTCACCCAAAAATAATGACCTATCATGTATTGAGAGAATTATATATTTATAATCATAAAAATTATATGTGACCATTATTTCAAAAACACAGCCATTTCTATTAAAATCATAAAATTCTTATAGGATAAATTTTTTTTCATCACCTTCCACATGTTACCTTTTATGTAGTTATCATCACAATTATATTTATGTATTTTTATTTTTACTTTTTGGGATTCCATTTACTAGGTTTATACTATTAAATGAAATATAATAATTTTTCAACAATTGATAAGCTTATGTAGTTTCATATATAATAACTTGAGGTTTATAAGGGGGTATCAATCGTATCAGCTAACAATACAATTTTCATTCCTCTCATTACATTATCACATCTAGATTGATTTCATCCATGGGTGTACATGATAAAAATTTATATGAATTTTTTAAATAATCACATTTTTATGATACTTTAAAAACATTCCAAATTTATTTCATGGATTTTAAGAAAAAATAGTATACTTATTAAAATCAAAATTAAATTTCATCAATGTATTTTTAGCTTCAAAACACATCACCAACTATGATTTCATCACCTTGTTATAGAAATAAATTAAAAATTATAATATCATTAATCATTCCTCTTTCCAAAAGGATTTTTTCTATTTATCCAATAAATCAATTGAACATATATTAATTTTTACATTCCTCTTAAAAAACTAGTTTTATCTTAAAAAATAAAAACACACCTTCTCAAACAAGTTATAATTTTTTCATGAAATAATTTCTAATAAATAATACTTATTTAAAAAATATATATCTACTATGTTATTATTTGTTAACATAACTAATCATTTATTACTATATTAATCAATAGTATACTAATATTATGGCATGGTGGGATGGTACCCATTATCATCATACAATTATTTACCATAACATTTACTATCTAAAATATGACTCAATATGTTTTTACAAACACATTACCTTTTATAATGAGTTTTAATTTCCAATTACTTTCTTTTATTTTGATAGCAATTAATTTTGATACACTATTTTCAGGATATTATATGTTAATTAAACTTATAATACCCATAATTCTACAAATTGAATGCTTTTATTTCAAATCTATTTTGATGAAGAATTAAGGATCCCAAAATGTTAAAATAAGTTTCATTATATACTAATGTAACTTTCCAATTTATCAAAAAACAAGACTAATATTTAAATAATTACACACATTATATAATTCCCTGTGAATTAATGTTTATGGGTTCAAAAAAATTCCCGATTTAGGAATATAATGTTCCTTCTTCTATATTAAAGTTAATATTTTAGAATCCATCATTCATTTGAATTATATCTCAATGAATGATGATTTCATTGCACTATTCTCTCTCATATCATATTTTATATTATTATAATTATTATTAGAATAACATACTTGTAATTTATAAATATGAATATATTTTTCTATGATATCAAGATTGGTCATCCTATGAGATAGATGATATGGAACCATTTTGACTTTGTAATGTGAAAATATACTTTTTCATATGAAACATGATGTTTCTGATAGAACTAGAAATCCCTAGGATAATTAATCAATAGAGAAGATAGTTTCAATAAAAACACATACTCTTGAGAATAATTAAAATCCACAACATTATTGTTACTTGTGTAATTATTCAAGAATTAAGGATAGGTTTCAAAAATTAATGGTCATCACTATAAATTCCATTAAAATTAAAAATAACCAATAATTAACCTATTATGAAAATAGAAATATTAAAATGTAAATAATTCTTTGACTAATTAATATGTTTGAGGGGAAATAGTGAAAAAAATCAATAATTCTTATCATTATTCTAGTATTGAATCTATTTCCATATCTAAAAATAATTAAGGAAACATTGATAATGAGAGATAATTATTGAGATTATTATATTAAAAAATCTTTAAAATTTTCACTTACTGTTATTTTTAAGTAGAAATATCCTTAGTGTATGGAAAATATAAACATTTATTACATGTATTTTTAAATTATCAATAATGAGTATAAAATTTTGTGATATAATATGTTCATGAACCATATTAAATGTGAATCAATACAATAAATTATTGAACAGTTACTAATGAGTAAAAATATTAAAGAATTATCATTCTAAATCCTAATAACATTCTTAGAATTATTAATCACGTTTGAACTTGTGTTCTTGTACTAAAATCCCAACCATAGATCTCTCAAATGAATTTAATAATGTATGGATAGAAATATAAAATATTTTTGATAATATTTGAGGTAAAACATTAATTTTAATTGTAATAAACTATTCCATTCTGAATTCATGAATTTTTTTCAAAATTTTTCTTGTGACAAAATTTAACAAATATTTTATTATTAATTAAATTGATAATCAAAACATCTTTCTATTTAATAGTAGTTTGTTATATAACAATAATAATGATACTATTTTATTATTATAATTTGTGATAAAGGTAAATAAATAAATGAAATGAAAACATTATTTGTTACTATTTATATGAATATATATATATATGAATATGAGTTTTCAGTAACTATTATTAATTTTATATTAGTAATAATAAGAGGATAAAAATATGTGAATGTTTTTATTATTATAATTTTTATTTTCATTTAATAGGTTACTAGATTAGTGTAAATAAAAATATTAATCATATACTCCAAATATTATGATAAGAATATGTATTTTATAAATGGTAGGGGTGTTATTTTTAGGTCTCTCATAGAGGATTATTGGAAAATGTATAGTAACTAATAGAAATGGGAAACATGTGAATGGAAAAAAGGAACAAAAAATTAAATTAAGTTAATGGGCATGTTTTGGGTCCGCATTTATAGTATACATGGATACAAGGGAAAATTTATTTTCCACTTCTCATGCTTATATCCTATCTATACTTCACTATCTCCTATTATTCTTCCAATCAATATTCTTCCTTTAATATATCTATCAATACTGGTTGTATTTATGTTCCATTAGTGGAAACAAAATTTTTCAAAGAATAGGTTATGATTGATTCTGGGCTTTTCTATAGATGAATATTAGGTTGTAAATACCTATTTCAGATTAATAACACTAAATGATATGATTTTAAAGTATTATGAGTGGTTTCTCCACACATTTTACTTTAATACTTAATCCAAACGGGATTGAATGGATTTATTTCTAGTTTTATTTAAAAAACTATTATAATATTAGTTAATTTTGATGTTATGCTATTTTAAATGGGAATTATACATTTCATTAATTTTAATTTTCCATTCAATCAATAAAAAATATAAACTATATTACAAAAAACATTTTCACACCATGTAATTAATAATATATAGAATAATGACTTTGATGATATTATTAATGGGTATATCCTGATTTTATTTAATTTTTTGAATTCAAATGATTTCATGTAGCATTTTACCATGGTAATATGGGATTAAATGACCATATTTACTACTATTTTCAACATTTGAGTATATGAAACTTGATGTTTTATGATGTTGATGTTGAAATCAGATTCTATTTTGGAATTATTATTAATAAATATTATATATATTTTTTATTGATAATTTTAATGTGATTGGATTCTTGTAATAGTGTATTTGAAGTTAAATTGTGATTTTACAAATTGGTTAATATTAATTATATGTTATATTTACTAATATTTTTTTCTTGATTTCTCAAATAATTTTTTTATATTGGAAACCTAGGGTACATATATTGGGAAGATTAGTAAAATTACCTCTCAGAATTGAGAATAAAGTCCTTATAATATGATTACACAAGATTGTTAAATATAACCAATATATGGTTTTAATGCCTTTTTATTTGTGTCTCCTATACACTAGGATATGATGTATCCCTTCCTAGTAACATTCACTCATGATTTGTTATAATATTTATTTATCATCAAAATAGTATTAGGATTATATGGTTCCCTTCAACTTATTTCTCTAGTTCTTTTCCAATATTGATTTTTCTTAGTTTTGGATTCTATAATGAAAATGATTTTTAATGATACTTTATATATTATATGTTAAGATAATATTATTTTTTATTAAAATGAAAAATATTACAATATCTATTATGGGATCTCATTGATTTTTTAATGGTGTTACATGTATCCATATTTAACACATTTATCAACATTTTTATGTTGTTATTTTGAATTGCATTTCTTATAAAATGTAAGATTATCCTTCACTAAGGTTTCACTAAATCATATTAAATAAATAGTAATTTTCATAGATAATTAGGTAGGAGGGGTGTTTATAAGTAAAATTTGAATCTGGTATTCATTGTTTTATTTTTTCTCTATATTATGGTAATTTGTCGAAATACTATTTTTCTAAAATATGTAATTTGTTCAATTATTTTTTAGTGTTTTTATGTAAAATGTATATTACATTATTATTTGAAATATATAAATTTTTAAAAATTTAATTTATTTGATAATAATATGTATTATTCTTTATAGAGTGTATGTGAGGTGTTGGTAGGATACTTATAAGGATTTTATTTTCATTACTATATAATTTTTTGGATCAATACAAGTTACACTTCATTGTAGTAGTCAGTATCAAGATTTTGGTTCAATAATTGTGGTGTTGTTTGGAAAAATAACATTGTCCAAAAATGAAGATATGGATAGTTTTAATTAAAACACTTTTTTTAAATTTTTACTAATCCCACATATTAATTTGTGTTTCTTACACAAGTTTTTATTTAAATTATTAAAATTGTATCTTTTTATATTGATATAAATTTATAATATTTTATATCTATACCCCATGTTGTTCATTCCATTAAACTATCTATATTGTATGTAGGATCATCCAATATATAGGGTGTTTATGTTGTACAACATGATGGATATACCATGATACTATTACTTGAATAGGAAAATTTATTCCCATATGATAACATTTGATATTATCATCTTGTAGATCGATCATGGGGATTGAAAATTCCATTAAGGCCATGTTGTGAGTTTTCATGGGTACATGAATTAGGGTTAGTTTTCATTGGTTCATGGAAAATGGTATAAAAGACGAGTTTTATTATATTATATTTTTATTCATTATAGATAGGATATATTTTCATTCCTCACGGAATTTTGTAATTTATATTTTTAGTGAATATTATTTTTTGTCTTATGTGGGGTTTGGTTTGGGGATCAACACGCTAAATTGTTTTCCATGTGTATGAATGCATATAAAGTATTCATAAATTATTGGGTTTGATCTTTGTATGGGATTAACGATATTCTAAGGATGAATTTTGGAAAGATATATAGGACAACACCCGGGATGCTAAAAAAATATGTTCCCACAATGAACACGTGTGTCACACCATAAACCATTTGGGTATAACCCAAGAGGGGTACTTACATAATTTTTTAGGTAATGAATCCCTGATAAAATTGAAAATATCTCATACCTACTATTTTTTAATTTTTTAAAAACATGGATCATTTAAGTAACCCTTCCATTTCCTCTGATTTAACCCCTCACAAATTGGGATAAAAGAAGAGGGAATAGGTTTACAAGAGCTCCTCCAACCTTTTTTGATGCAAAATTTAGACTCTTTTAATACTATAAAAATCATTTTGATTTTATAAAATCATGAAATAATTCGAAAACATATACATCCACTATTTATTTCTCGCTATTTTTTTTCAAAATTGATAGGTTATATAGTTTTCTCCACCTGAGAAATGTATAATCAATTGAGTATGATAAGGAATATGTGTTTAGTGGCTAAAGGATGTTACAAGATAACATATCCAATATCATGGGGAAATTTATAGTTGAGGTAACCCATTTCCAAATCATTCAGTGTTTTATATTAAATTATAATTTTCTCGGATGTTTTGTGTTAATTATTTTTTCCATGGTAGTGTCATGGGGGTGGTGACACAGACATTCAATGGGAAATTAGATTTCATTTTAGAGTAAAAATAGTACCTAGGGATGTTTTTCATTGTTCGTGACTACATGGTTTAAATTAAACTATTAATTATAATTGTTAACAAGAAAATATTTTCTGTTTATCTTATGGGGAAGCGTATTTGGAGACATTATGGGATTAGATAATGCATGGATGGGCATCACCTAGTATAATTAGAGATTATTGTGGTTTCCAACTCACTGATGAAGGTATGTGGAATGATTAATGCAAAAATATATGATTATTAATTCATTAATGTCATCATGTAGACATGTAACATTGATTTAGTTAATTTTCATATCTAATGGGAGTGGTATATTGAAATATATATGGTTATGTTTCATCACATAATCTCGGGATTAGTCTCATCTATAATAGTAGCACGTTGGAATTTCCTTAGAGAATACGTCTCCAAGTTGTGGGGATATAGGTTGAGTCAACATGCTCCCAGGGGTATAGATTAGGGTATGAGTGGTGATGTGGGTTGCATATGATTAGTTGCCAATGATAATTAAGGGAGGTATCAGAATATTATTTTTGATGATGATGTGAGAGATGGTATTACAACTCATTCCATATCAGTAAAACCCTCATTAGTATTGTAATAAGTTGGATGAGTGTGGCCATTAGGAAGACATCTTAAAAACCATAATAGGTGATATGGTGGTGGTTTATCTACTGTATAGTGGTCTAAGAGATTTACTTTAGGATATTTGAGGCAATTCCCTTGAGTCACACATTATAATTGTTCATGAAATAGAATTAGGATTCAAAGGGGACTACAGTTGAATGGTTTTTGATAGTCCCTATGATGCTATTCTAGGACTGACGAGGGATTCAATTATTTTGGACCAAACCATAGGGTCTTGGTCAGAGGTGCCAAAATAAAATTCTTTCATTATAGGTTGATTAACATTGGATTTTTATAATTAAAAAATACTGTTGTAGGTTTTGTGGACACGACATGAACCCTAAGGGGTTAGTTGATACACTTTTTTCTTGAAGGGATGGGTATTGAGTGGATGGTTTCTTTGGGGAAAATGGTGACTTGTGTGACATTTTATTTCCCTATGTGCTTTATTTGTCCCCTATAATGTCTTTGAGGATAGTTCATTGTATATGTGATGTTGATAAAGTCATAAATGTTGGGCCAGAGTGCATATAACCTCCCTAGAGTATATAGGGAAGTTTTAGTGTTCCAGTGACCTCTATAATGTTTGTGGGTATGGGTAGGTGTGGATGATATTCCCTTCCATAAAATTATTAATTTGAGGACCTCCCTAGGGGTGGGATCATGTGCATGAAATATACATTTATCGGTTTGGATTTTCTTATAGTGGGATGCCTATGATTTTTGGGTAATGGTATGATGTGAGAGAAGATTAATGGACCATTCCTTGAATTGTAACATAGTGGGTTAGAATTTTGGCATATGAATGGACCCAATTCTATATGGTTATTGAAAGAGGATTATATTTTGTACTACCACAAGAGATAGGGTATGGTTCGGGTATCAACATAGTGCGATGATATGAGATAGTGAGGTAGATTATAAAATGACACGGGGTAGGATTGATCATTTTCCATGGTGGCATGTATGGACCAAGGATTTTTTATTATAATGGAGTCATCTGGTCCAGGTTAGCATATGATTTTCATGGTGATAGTGTTCCATATTTATTTACATTTTATTATATATATATTATCATGTGTACTTGGGGATCACGGTGATAACCTACTAATATTTATTTCAAACACCCTACACAATAACTTCATTACACTTGTAGGTTTCATATTTTCTTGTCAAGATAGTGAACTATAATTTTAGTGTGACTTGATAGAGTTTCTAGAATATTATTTAGCGGTAGAATGTTTGATTCATTGGGATGGGAGTATAGAATTATGTGTGTGTCTTATTTTTGGGGTTTTTTGGCTTGAGAAAGGACTTTTGGGAGATCAGTTTATGTATAACTATATTCTTCTATATGGTATATTTTTTATTCAAACTGTGGTTATTTGTTATGTGTAGTTTGATTATGTAAAATATATTTTCTTTTTTTTTATGATGTTATCTTGTTTTATATGAGTTCATATTCTTCCCATTTTATTTAGTATTCCTACTCTCCTTATCTAAAGACTCTCCCATATTTGGTGGTTCACAAGGGGACTTGTAGAAACTGTTTATAATATAACATGACGTGGTACATGATCGAGGTGTCAAACTTTTAAATCTAATATTTTTTTATTGTTTTACTTTTTGAATATAGTGTAAACATTTGGTCTAGGAATATGTTGATTATTTTGAAATACCTAGAATATGTGAGTTATGAACACCTTTTTGTGAGATGTCCTAGTCACTAGGGTGGTTGAATTTTTGTTCTTGGTTTGGGCTATTAAGGTTGATATATTCAATGAATATAATCTATTTACCAGACATGTTATTTTTATTCAATTTTTTTGATTTTTGTAATGTTTACTATGTTAATGTATCACATTTGGATTGTAGGAACCAAAAGCGATGTGTGTAACTATTTTTTATGAAATTTTCCTTTTGTATACAGTTTCAAACATATCATATATAGAGGATTACTATATAACTTTTATGTGTAATTCTTCTCAAATAAATCATATATGGTTTTTCATTATGTAAATTCATTTTTGTCCTTATTTAAGAGGCCCCCTAATGACGTAATTTAATCCTTTATCAAGGGTTTTGTGGTGACCTCAAGTGGGTTGGGGTATTAATTTATTTACATGGTAATTAAACCCTATCAGGATCATAATATGCATCATATTCTAGATATATTATTTGAGGAGGAGATCAATTTTTCTTGATAATGTGGAACCCTTTTAGATATGAAATTATCATGGATTCAAAATATGTAAACAATAACCAATTTTTACCATAATGATTTGTAGTGGCATTCAACTTACCTGAACATGTTTTTTTCAAAACCTTGATAGTATATTAGAATAGAACTCTTGGTATTTCATGTTATGTGATTTAGAGTAAGGGGGTACTAGTAGTATTGAGGATTATTTTGTATGTCTAGATTAGTATGATCCATTGGCCTTTGGATGTTGTGTGTGGAAGATAGGGTAGGTGCTCAAGGGTTTGGAATAATTCCCATCTGGTAAGTGATAATGTGGTTAGCCACGTAATTAGCAAGATTCTATGGTTTTATAGGTCATAATAACATACGTGTTGGGTATAGACTTTGTTTTATTCAAGTGGTCCTCTGTTTCGTAAGGCACCGCTCATGGGAACATGAGTTGATTTTTTTAAAGGGTGTATGATAAGAATATAGTGATTTGGTTCACATGAGACTGAGTATGATCATGATTGAGAACCTATGAGATTTTATTTAGTGCATCGCTATACCATTGATGGAGGATATTTAGTTTTGACTTTGGATTTTTAGTGGAAATGTCCTAATGTTCAAGGGAATGTACACAATGGAAATGTGAGGAGCTCAGTTGTGTTGTGGATTTATGAAGAAGATTTAAAAATGTATATATAGAGTTTTTAGTTTGTGTGTGAACCAAGGAAATGATGTGGTGGTAGTGTGGTGGTGATACATATTTTGGTATGGTGGCCCAGGGTTTTGCGAAATGGGTGATTCCAATATAGTTATAGGTGGAATTGTATAAGGATCTTATTTCATGGCATGGTAGATATGGGTTGAACCATAATATTTGTGTTGTTAGGGATCCTTGATTTTTGAACATATTTGTCGTTGTTGTTGGGGTACTTTCATAATGAAATCCATATTCTATGGATATCAAAATTGGTTATTCGATGGGGTTACTATCATTTGTTCATAGATGTTAAATTTCTTTTTACATTAGTTATTTAGTATGAGTAGGACAATAATGACCAATCATTTCATTTACTGATATACGAATCAATGGTATAGAAATAAGGTGTTCATTTTTTAAAGGATATGATAATTATATTCTAGTGTGGTGAACTATAATATTGATTTTGTGTTAATGAACCTCGAGTTAGATGGGTCTTGGTTCCAATTAGAATGGTTGGCGGGAGGTCGATGAAACATTGGGCTATTTAGTGGTAAGATTCATTTTTATATAAATACCAAGGTAATGGAATATTAAATGTACTAATTTGGTATAGAATGGTGTATGTGTGTCAGAATCATGCTTTGGGTGGTTTTTATTTGGTAAGAGGCTATGTCAGATCTTGGGTGACCTGGTTCTTCATGTTAGAAGCTAGTGTTGTTATATGGTGATTATTTATGTGTACCAGGATTCATAATGCGATTCATGCTGTTAAAAATGAATAAAAAATTGATTTTGGGGGTGAATTGTAGTTCTTGATGTGATTCAGGGGTGAATCATGTGGCATAATATAACGATTTTTTTTTGTTTTGGGATCATTTTTAAATGAATAAAAATAATTTGATTTAGATTGGGGAACAAATTGAACAATGTGTGTGGAGGTTCATGAAATTATTGAGTTGGTGGGAGGTGTTTCTCTTAAAGGAACACCAATGTGTGTGTCCAATCATTTTTTGAATGATTCAGCTGGTGGATGTACAAATAGTAATTTTAAAAATATATGAAGGGATTGTACTAGAAATAATAGTGGGGTTTTTGGTTAGGAAGAAGTTCAGTTGGTTCAGGTATAATACTAGATTTTTTTTAATAATGATGGTGGATCAAGGAATAAAATTTGTAGTTGCAAAATAGAATCATATTCATCAGCTAGAGATCTAGAATAAGGTATGATATTAGTAAAATAATGATTAAGGATGGTGGAGATATGTGGTCCATGAATTTCCAACAATTCTAATAGATGATAATAATTATGGCGGGGGATTTTATAATGTCCTATTCACTTGGTGTCATTATAATTTTTTAACAACGTTATTTTTTTGTAATGGGATAATGTTATTGACTGAGAGACATAATAGGATCATGGGGGATTAAACTATTATAAACAATGGTATTATAAGTGTTATTAGATGTTTTAAGGGTTATGATTGGATTGGATGGTGAATTTTGGAAGTATACATTAGATAGAAATTGGGAGGCTATAGTAGAATAGGTTTATAACACGAACCAGTGTGTAACACATTGAATAATACATACAGAACCTATGAGGGATCCTACCTCAATACTTTTATATGTGTGAACCAATGGTCAATAATATGCACTACCACAATTTTCCCAACCTGACCCAATAAGGCACGAGCCACAACTCCCCATTCCCACCTCCAATAGACCCGAGGTTGGTGACTAGAACAGAGAAGGCATGTCACTGTCATGGGAGGAATTACCTTTATACCTGTATGCACGCAAACATCTCAATGCTCAGAAAATGATGAAATGTAAAATTTGAATTCAACCAACTCATGAATACATCTATTTCAAAAAACAAGAGTACAACAGAAGTAATAAAACCAAAAAAGGGAAAAACAATGACCACCAATGAATATTATAAAACCATCAAACCTTCTCATAAGGAGGGGATCATTATTAACTACAACTGATGTAATTCGTCTTGGCGAAGCTCTGGTAAATATTCTCTCCAATCTTCCTCACTTATATATACCTACCGTGGGTCCTCTGTGGACCCATTTGAATGTTTTATAGTCTACAAAGGACACAAAACAATTGTAGGAAAAAACTCATGTATGGGTGAGTATAAAAATACACAGTAGGCATCCCAAAAACCCCAAAAGAAAAAAAGTTCAACCGAAAGGCAACATTCCAATCGACCTAGTCATAGGAAAATCTAATCGAGAGGTAAACTCAATGATGAACCATCCTCAACTCTACAAGACAAGTTATATCTATCTACTGGGGGAGTCAACCCTGACATGTGAAAACACTGTGTGGACTCTTATAAATCAACTAGATACACTCATCTCAAATACTATGACTCATGAGGTTCCAAAATCGTAACATGATTTCTTCTTAGTATCTAACCATAACATAAAACATTGGAGAAAACACTCGATGAGCTCCTCCATCCCAGATGGAACCCTTCCGAGAGATGCACTCCATCAGGAACAACTCTACCATTTGAAAGGATACTTCTGAGAGAACACACATCATAGAGAACATCTTACTAGGTCCATCTCTAGTACTCCGCACCATAGGTACTATCTTCATTACCTTGTGCCATGTGAAAACTATAGAAACCCAAGTGAATAGGTCTTCTACTCACCACTTCACAGAATTTTGGGATACCTACTCTAGACTATACACTACGTGCATCCTTGCTAACAATAGTGAATGGAGGGACATGTATCTCACCATTGCCCCGCAGTCAACGGAGTACTGCTCCTAACTACCCATTGAAACCACATTCACTCCTGTAAGAAGTGTCCCACACCTCCTTACATTGAGGGAGGACTAAACACTATCTATGTATCATTCATATCTAGTAGATGGGTGCACTACTCGTAGTTTATCCCATAGTAGAGGGAGCTCAACTTTAATGGAGGACCTACACCCCACGACAACTCAAAGAATAGGGGGTACTGCTATATAAGCGATGATGAGTATCCTAATAATAGAGGGTCCCACAACCTTATATGATAGGGAATTACCACTTCATAGATCAATGACCTACACCCTAACCCTTTCATGGAGTACAACTCAGCGGCTTGAGAACATTCACCCTAGAGCGATAGTGGAGTACCAACTCTGCCAACTCATTCATTATAGGGGACCCACATCCTCACAAGATTGGGGAGTATTAACCCTAGGATTTAGGAACCTCTCTATAACATGGTAGGGGAGTACCGACTCTTCCATAGCACAAATATAGAGGACCTGCTCCCTTGATCCAAAGGGGGGTATCGACTCCTATAATAGAGGACCCACACCCTACCTGGTAGGGGAGTGACCACTCTATCTATAAATTATATATTGAGTACTCAAGCACTAGTCCAACATGGGGTACTTAATCAATGGATAGATCACCCTATCCCTTATCCAATAGGGGAGTACCTACTCTACCTTCGTGAACATCACGGCGAAACCCCCAATTTAGTCCATCAGTGGAGTAACAACCCCAGAGGAAAATACCCAAAGGAAAAAAGATCGCACATATTATGTGGGTAGTACTGTATATTAATAAGAAGTGGGGAACATAAAACCTGCACCCTAGTCCATTAGCAGTGTGACATTCCTATAATAACTGTAAATAAACCACACTGATATTCAAAATCAGATCAATCCTTCTCTATAGGAATCATGCTTGATTCAAACCAACTCATATCTCTTAATCATTAATAAATTCCACCATCATATTGTATGTGAGAAAAAATCCAAATGGAATACTTAGAATCCTGAATCTGAGTCCCATAGAATAAGATACATAATATGAAAGTTCCATAGAAGATTTTGTTGTCGATCATGACATGAACCAGGGCATGCATGGAGTTTGAGCCCACCCACGTACATTCCCATGTATTTGGAAGACATGGTATCCAACCATTATAGGGGTACACAACATGTAGATGAGTCACACACCGTGTCCCTCATCCCTTAGCCCCTTGTCAATTTCCTCTTTTACATGGATAGGACCACTGTGTCTATCCCACACTTTTTATCCCATACTACATAGTGTGTTTGGATAAACATACACCAGAACATGTAGTTTTCTTATGTCCATGTATCGAACTCTGTATTTGTGTATCTTGGTAATTTCTTAGTACACAACCTTCAGTTTTCACACAGCTATCCCAATCCATGTCCCATGGTCACACTGTTTAGAGAAATACATATCGTATAACCCCTATACATGACGTGTAGTCCCAAATTCTCATCTCCCCTGAATAAGAAGTGCTATAGGGCATGTTTCTGTGAACTACATGACATATATATAGTGATTCAAGTCAATAATCACTAGAAAAATCACCCTCATCACCATGATCCAATCCAAAATACAAAGATCAACCTAGTAAGAATTAATAACAATTACAATAGTGTTCTATAACTATAGAACAATGAAAAATGAAATGGGATCATGACCAAAAGTCAAATATATATACCTTTTCCAAAAACACCGAATCTATGGATCATGAAAGTTGCTCAAATTTTACTTTTTCTCAAACTGATGTTGATCTTCTATAGAAATTGAGATTAGTGGCACCTCATTGCATGGATTTGGCTCCATTTATATTTTTCTCCAAATAGAGGAGAGGTGGATTTCATTCTATTTGTATTGTGAGAAAAAAATGAGGGGAGGTTCGGTTTTTTAAGATTTAAATATATTGTTAAATTATTTAATATAATCAACATCATGACACTCTACCACCAAAATTGCTCAAATCAAAACATCTGGTGCAATGACTATAAGACACACCTAAGGAAACCATGATGTTTTAGACTAAATTGCATTTTTAGAAATCCAATTCTAGAACTTTAATGGGTGTTATTTATGTTTCAAGAGAAAATACAAGTGTGAGAAAAAATGTGTGTAATATTTTTATAATCCTCACACCGAGTCTCCTTGGGCCCCGACTTCTAATGGCGATTCAGTGAGTGGCTATGGAAATATTTTCCAAAATATCTCGAAGAACATCGTATCAAAACCTAAGTCATTACGCTTTCCCGACTATAGGGATTTTCACACCCCCCCCCAAGTTAAAGGATAAACATAAGGGAATTAACTAAGATCCCCATTAGACACTCGCACTGGCAAGCTCATCAAGGGTTCATGTGATGCTTAAAATTACACACATAGAGGAACCACCCAGATCAAACCACACATATGTATTACATAGACTAGACCAACCATGTGCAAAAAATGGGCACATGTAACCTTATCATGGATAGGTGGGAAACCACCAAGCACCATGGTCCATCTATTGTCATACGGTCTAGTAGTACACCACCTCTATAAACTGATGCAGACACTAACAGAACCCCAAAATTCACATCCATCATGGGATGTACTATTCAATTGTATCCTCAAGTGTTTCTTATTCACAGTTGAAGATGTAATGACATGGAAATTTCAAGGAAATTTTTTTCATAATTTTCTTTGGAATTTTACAATAACACAGTTGCTAATGGCGCCTGATTGTGAGGCCCGGTGTGCCCGGAATCATTTTCTGAAGTTTGTCTCGGGTACGTTCAGTGAACGAACGAGCGAGAATTCCTATCTTTTGAACCGGTCCTTGGAATCGAATTCTGAGGGCACAGATGGAACCGTAGCACCGGTAATTGCTTAGGAACGCCATTTCCGGAGTTGCGTTTTCACGAGAGAAGATGATAAAAATTGTGGAAGTTTAATTTATAAATTAACTACAATTTTTATTTTCTTTTATTGGTTTATGATTTGGGTGGAAGTTGGGTAACTAACCAACTTCCCATGGATGGTTATAAGAGTGGTGGGGCCCACACGAACCCCACCCCTTCACATTCCTTAACTCCCTCAACTCACATTTTAATTTGATAACTTAAGTTTTGATAACTTATGATATTAATGAAGTGTGTTTAATGTGAGTGTTTGAATTTCAAACTCTAGAATATCAAACCTTATGTTGTGTTAATAAAATAAGTAAGGGACTTATTTTATTTTGGGATGGAGGCTTGTTTCTTGAGAGCTTTGGGAGAAAATCTAAGGGAGACTTGAGTTTCTTCATCCTCTTCGTTGAAGAACACGAAGAACGCGAAGAACGCCAGATTCCTCGGAGGTCGATGACTTCTTCCATGTCGTCTCCTTCTGCAACGCCTCTTACTGCGACGCCGACGACGTCTTCTTTCGCGACGTCTCTTTATGCAAAGAATCCTCATTCGACGAACCTCCGTTAAAGCAACGTCGAGGTAGGGAATTGTTTTAAGAATGTTAATGAACCCCATATTACTTCCTTCTAAATCAACGAACGCAGATCAACTAGACATCAAGTTGATCCGCGAAGAATATGTTGCGGGTTGGGAATTCTTGTTGAGGTAAGTTGTAGGAGTTATTTAATTAATTTTTTTTGTGTTTACCACCTTGTCGTTCTTCGTGAAAAACTACTAAATGTTATCGATTAACGAGAGGGGGCCGGACCGCACAAACACGGTCGACCCTCCTCTCTTATCCGTGTGTTGTTTCTTTGTGGTTTGAAATGAGTATGGCGTGATGTCGTCGCACCATGTGTGATCGTGCGACAAGGAATGCGTGGAGCCGTCGCGCCGCGCCATGGAAATGAAAAAGGACACGACGTCGTCGCGCCTTGCCATGAAGTTGAACCATGTCACGGAGCCGTCGTGCCACGTCGGAGAAAACCAAAGACACCACGACCGGAGCGGGGCCGCGGGGTAGGGGCGCGGCGCCATCGCGCCATGCCGGACGAACCAAAACTGCGGCCAGTTCCGGGCCGCGGCGGAGCAGAGTGACCGGCGGCCGGATCCGGGCCGCCGGTGTCGGAGCAGGGAGGGGACCGGCCGTCGCCGGTCCCATGGAGGCAGAAACTGGTGGGCCGGGGCGGGCCGGACGGGCAGGTGTGCAGCCGGGGGTTCAAACCCCCGGCCGGCCAGCACAAAACGGCCCCATTTAATGGGGGGTCGTAGTTACACCAGGGGGCAGGAGCCCCCCCCCCCGCCAAACGGCTCGGCCGGTTGGCCGAGCCCCTGGCCAGCACGCTGTGCCCATGCCGGGTCGCGCCGGTCGGGCCGCGCCCAAGCGGGCCGGACCTGGACCTGGAGCGGGTCGACCTAGTTCGGGTCGACCCCGGGGGTATCGGGCCTGGTCGGACCAGGCCCGAACCCCTTAATACCAAATCTTTTCCGGTCGGACGCCCATAACTTGTGCTACAGGCCTCCGATCGATGCACCGTTAGTTGCGATGTGATCCTTGGATCGAGATAGTCGTTTCGGTATATCGCACTCAAGGTTTCGGAATACTTTGGGTTTGGTCGGGTTGGTTCGTATACGAGACCAACCGGGCCCTCGGAGTGGAAACGTTCATATCTTGAGCTCCGGACGTCCGATTGACGTGCCGTCGACTTTGATGGATTCTTATAGGTGAGATGGATCTTTTGGATTACTCCGCTCGAGGTTTGGATGACGTTGGAGTGCGGTCGAGTTGGTTTGTTCACGAAACCAACTAGGCCCCTGGAACGAAAAGGCCAATAACTCACAGATCGGGCGTCTGATTGACCCGTCGTCTATCTCGCTGAATTTCTCTTGATGAAACGAAACTTTTGGCATACTCCACCCAAGTTTTTGTTGCTGTTGGATAGTGGCTGGGTTGGATTGTACCCAAAATCCAACCAGGCCCTTGGAACGGAAAAGATGTTATCTTTCAGACCAGATGTCTTTTTGACGAACCATCAGTGACGTTGGTGATCACGTTGAGAAACGGTCTCTATGAGTATAACCTATGAGAGTTCGGGGTACAGTT